>JBBELK010000706.1:0-600000 GCA_037783545.1 Henricia sp. BOLD:AAB3569 | reverse complement strand
TCGAGTAAAACATCAATCAATGCCCCGGGCACATTTCTCCATATTTTTTTTCGCGCCAAAAAGTAGACGATAATATCAGAGATCAGTTGTTTTGGCTGGACAAAGCATACACGTATGCTGTGATAGATTGCGACCATGGAAATAACCAGATGTAGCGGATATATTTAGAAGTTCGCCACAGGAAAGGTGTTCATCAAAATGTCACCAGTTTTAAGGGAATAACAGAAAGACTTGTCGCCACATTATGCACGATGTCACACTGGATGTCGGTTTTTTTCTTTACAAAATGACCTTAGTGCAGGGGGCAGCGTAAGAAAAAAATCCCTGCTATCAACTATACGGTGGGCAGATTGTGTCATTTTAGACTTATTTCAAGTCTGATATCGTGTATCACCCATGGTATACTTCTCATACATTTTTCTCTCATCCCAAGTTTGGTTGTTTCATTTCAATGGTGATTAGGCCTAGGCACCATACCGGATGTTGCGTTCGTTACTTTGCCCAGTTGCGCTACCATGGATGCAACACCGAGAGAAAAATTGGGTCCATAGGGAAAACTAGCTGAGGGAGTATACCAACTGTGCCTTATATCTCAGCTGGTAGAGCATCTTCCCGGTGAGTCAGAGGTCTCGGGTTCGAATCCCGATAGGACCCTTCCAATATTTCTCTCATCCAAAGTTTGGTTGTTTCATTCTCTATCGTCTGTTTGGTAAGCGTCAACTAAACTTGCATCGCGCTCTTTTATTTGAGTGCCATGTTTCTCAGCTTACTTAATATAAAGCATATTCGTACTCTTATTGTCCTCGGCGATATGTAACCTATTACAGGCCCAGGTCGATCGTTGGGATTTGTTTAATAAGAATTTCAGCGTCCCGGACAAATGCAGGCACACCGGTGCATACACATTATATGGATTTATTTTCAACAAAACCTCTTCCGCGTTGATACCATACACCAATATTACAGTATGACAAAAATCCTATTTTAAGAGATGACGTTTTTATGAGGCCTACTTTTCGCGACCATAACCACTGTCCATAATTGCATCACCGTGTTCTCGTTCTCATGACACCAACAAAATCTAGAATACCTTCCTGTATGACTGAACACAGTTGTTCAAACCGACCCTGTCAACAATAGCTTTGCATTTAATAGATTTTGAATATATAGTTTTATCCGCTAAATAAAATAATAAACAGGGAAAAACACCAATAATTACTTCCCAAAATCCTTCACATGGTGCTCTCAATGGAAATATGATTAAATAACCGATTTTCAAAATTTTGACAAACCTACTCATATAATCTGGCACAAAACTATTTCTAACAAGATCGCCTTAAACCACCGGTGCTCAGTCATCTATAAACTTAGGTTCTCTAAATTTCTTCAGACTGGTTGCTATTTTCCAAAATCTTTAGCAATATGGGTTAATTAGTATTTTAAACAAGGTTTCCTTATTAAAGGACACGCTGTACAAGTTACATTTAAAGAATGATCACATTTTTGACACCACCTTTTTCCCCCCATGGGTGTTGAACTTTTGATACTGTATTATAGTTTCAAGGATATCGTAAAAAAAAACCACCAATGTTTTGTAAACTAATTTATCTGATTCCATAAAGCAGTGCAGTGATTACACCAACCTTTTTGCTTTCACATTCAAATCGGAGATTGCAAATTTCCTGTTTTATTCCAATGGATAGTATTTTGAGCAGGTGCAGTATTTTACATGTCAACTTTTACATCTCGCACGCGCACGAGCCGAAAGCACGCGATGCTATATACGGGAGTCTTGGGGCATGCTCCCCGGAATTTTAAAAAGTATTTATAATAAAGAGAACCCGTGGGTTGAACAATTAAAGGCGCAGGCTCACCAGCAATGCGCGCGTGAGGAACAAATTCGTACCACGAAATTCACAGCTCCATAAGGCATGGAGCGGTGAATTTCGTGGCACAAATGTTGTCCTCGCGCGGGCATTGACGAGCCTGCGCCTTTAAGCCTTTACCGACACCATATTTATAACAGAGCTTGATTTTTGATTGGCAGCTTCTAAAATGTCTGTCCTACCAGTAAATTAAAACAACTCGCCAGTCGTGCATACAAATTCTGTCCAAGAACAAACAGTAAAGGCAAGTGTCCACTTCGAACCTTAATTAACAAATTTGTCAGTGTTTCCTCATGTAGTACTCACCCCTATAGGAATTTACGAAACTTTTTTGACCGCAAAAACAAACCCTGTTTTCCAAATTAGTGTTGCAATTTCCTTTTCAATCTGTGTAAAATCTCAGTCCCAACTTTCTCCCTGTTAATTTCCTGTATACATGTATCCGTGTTTGCTATTTTTCCAAGTGTGTAAACGAAAACCGATTTTGAGTTCAACATGATTCTTGTTGTGGTTGGGAAAACATATAGGCCTAGCCGTGAGAACTATCCTGTTGCACGTTTCACGTGAATAGTGTCTAGTGTACTGACGTACTTCTTTTCACATGCACACTAGAGAATAGCATAAAGCAACCAGACTGTTGGTTGCTAGGCAATGACGTGCACCACGTAGCAACAACAACGTAGTATGTGACTTTCTAAACTACACCTCCATTTGAAAGTGAAGAATTCGGGGAGCCAGCCATTATGCTAATGTTACACGCAAAAAGATAACTGCTGGGTCTATTATATAAAAAAAAAAAAAAAAATCGCCGGTAATCTGAAACGTCTATTACTAAAACACACAATTAGGGATGACGTTATGCACATATCAACCCCCCCCCCCCCCCAGCACTGCCCCAACCCTTAGGTAGGGGTTTTGTCACGGTTTTCATGCCCCAGGGTGGGACATAAAAATGTCTGTCTGAACAAGGTCTGATAGCTAGACGCACAAGTTTTGCACACGTGGGAAATTTCGTCACCTAAATTTTGCCCTGGGGTAGCCGCGGTGGAAGGGTGGGGGAAATAATAGGGCCTAATAGTATAGACTTAATTATACCGCACACTTCCGGTGAAACCCGATCAAGGCGCCTCATATATCTACTCATCATTACCCCAGATCACAGGGCTCCATATATCATCTCAGCTCCCTGGGGAGCATACAGCTAGCCCCAGATGCCCATCAGCCGCTCAGTGGCTGTAAATCAAACCGCATCAACATTCGCTACTCTCTCAGGTACCCATTTTTACTCCTTGGTAGGGAGACGCAATGCATGACAAAGTACCTTGATCAAGGGATGGACCACAAATGCTGCACGATATGTGGCAGCTGAGTTGCCTGTTGCTTTGTGTAGCACGCTACATGCTACACAGAATTGAGCATGCGCAGTGATAACCAACAAGTCTATGGTGCAGCACTTTTTTTGCTACATGCCAGGACCCCTCCTTTTGTGCCTAAAAATATGTGTAGCGCCGTGTAGCAGTCAGTTTGTGCACAAGTCTATGGTGCAGCACTTCTTTTTTTTGCTACATATGCCAGGACCCCTTCCTTTTTGTGACTGTATACGGCTGTGTAGCGCAGTCAGTTTGTGCACAAGTCTATGGTGTAGCACTTTTTTTGCTACATGCGAGGACCCCTTTAGTAAATGTGTGTAGCGCCGTGTAGCAGTCCGTTTGTGCACAAGTACAAGTCTATGTTGTAGCACTTTTTTTGCTACATGCCAGGACCCCTTCCTTTTGTAAATGTGTGTAGCGCCGTGTAGCAGTCGGTTTGTGCACAAGTCTATGGTGTAGCACTTTTTTTGCTACATGCCAGGACCCCTTCCTTTTGTAAATGTGTGTAGCGCTGTGTAGCAGTCCGTTTGTGCACAAGTCTATGGTGTAGCACTTTTTTGCTACATGCGAGGACCCTTTCCTTTTGTAAATGTGTGTAGCACCGTGTAGCAGTCCGTTTGTGCACAAGTCTATGGTGTAGCACTTTTTTTGCTACATGCGAGGACCCCTTCCTTTTTTAAATGTGTAGCAGTCCGTTTGTGCACAAGTCTATGGTGTAGCACTTTTTTTGCTACATGCCAGGACCCCTTCCTTTTGTAAATGTGTGTAGCGCCGTGTAGCAGTCGGTTTGTGCATAAGTCTATGGTGTAGCACTTTTTTTGCTACATGCCAGGACCCCTTCCTTTTGTAAAAGTGTGTAGCGCCGTGTATAGCAGTCGGTTTGTGCGAAAGTCTATGGTGTAGCACTTTTTTTGCTACACGCCAGGACCCCTTCTTTTGTAAATGTGTGGAGCACCGTGTAGCAGTCTGTTTGTGCACAAGTCTATGGTGTAGCACTTTTTTTGCTACATGCCAGGACCCCTTCTTTTGTAAATGTGTGTAGCACCGTGTAGCAGTCGGTTTGTGCGCAAGTCTATGGTGCAGCATTTTTTTTGCTACATGCCAGGACCCCTTCCTTTTGTAAATGTGTGGAGCACCGTGTAGCAGTCTGTTTGTGCACAAGTCTATGGTGTAGCACTTTTTTTGCTACATGCCAGGACCCCTTCTTTTGTAAATGTGTGTAACACCGTGTAGCAGTCGGTTTGTGCGCAAGTCTATGGTGCAGCATTTTTTTTGCTACATGCCAGGACCCCTTCCTTTTGTAAATGTGTGGAGCACCGTGTAGCAGTCTGTTTGTGCACAAGTCTATGGTGTAGCACTTTTTTTGCTACATGCCAGGACCCCTTCTTTTGTAAATGTGTGGAGCACCGTGTAGCAGTCTGTTTGTGCACAAGTCTATGGTGTAGCACTTTTTTTGCTACATGCCAGGACCCCTTCTTTTGTAAATGTGTGTAGCACCGTGTAGCAGTCGGTTTGTGCGCAAGTCTATGGTGCAGCATTTTTTTTGCTACATGCCAGGACCCCTTCCTTTTGTAAAAGTGTGTAGCGCCGTGTAGCAGTCGGTTTGTGCGCAAGTCTATGGTGTAGCACTTTTTTTGCTACATGCGGGGACCCCTTCCTTTTGTAAATGTGTGGAGCACCGTGTAGCAGTCCGTTTGTGCACAAGTCTATGGTGTAGCACTTTTTTTGCTACATGCCAGGACCCCTTCTTTTGTAAATGTGTGTAGCACCGTGTAGCAGTCGGTTTGTGCGCAAGTCCATGGTGCAGCATTTTGTTTGCTACATGCCAGGACCATTTCCTTTTCTGAACAAATGTACACCTACGTTCAGTAAATTTCTAGGTCTAGTTCCTTGACACCGGCATGCAGAAGTACATTGTTTTTAAAAACTTTGGTTTGGAAACAGCATTGCAATTATTCGTTGTATACGAATGTGTGTGTAGCATGTAGCACTGCTGCAAATAACAGTGGTGAATTCTTCTGCCACATATCGTGCTGGGTATAATGGACCAGACCGGGATTCGAACCGCGATCTTTGGAACTAACCGATGTTTTGAATACGATCCGCTAGAAGACCGCTCCGCTACAACAGTCTATACGGCCATAATTAAAATCCATGTCAAGTCATCGAATTGCCCAATGGAATAACCTTGAACAAACCTAGTGATTCCAGTGGAAGTCATGTTTTGAAATATATATCCGTTAATTTTGTGTCACACAATACAACTCTTCGGGATACGAGATCCTATACCTAAACCCATCAGCACGATTTCTGACATATGTGACCCGCTCTGCAAAAAAAGGTTGTTGTTGTTGTTAATTTATGGCATCTTCGGCAACTAAGCCCTTTATGCCATCAACTATACGTTTTTTTAGCTTTTAACTATACTTTATTATCAACTTTTAGATGACGAAGAAGGAGTTGCAGTTTTAGAAGTGGGAGGAAAAACCCCAGAGAAAGCCCCACGCGGTCAAGTAGGGACTGCAAACCCAATCCACATACACGCCCCGGATTCGAACCCGGGACGCCAGAGGTGAAAGGCGAGGAAAGAACCGCTACGCCAACCCGACCGCCCGCAAAAAAAAGGGTCTTAAGTCGCGCTGGCTATATAATATTCTTTTTGCGACCATAAAAAGAAATCCGCGGCAAATCCACGCTCAATAAAATACCAAAACGCAATGTAAATTCCTGGCGGTGCCCAGATACCGCCTGGAATGTCTGTGTTCCCCCTAAAATGTCTGCGTTACGCCTGGAATTTCTTTTGTGTTTAGGTATTTTAATGAGCGTAGAAATGCCACAGATTTCATTTTATGGTCGCAAAAAGAATACTAGCCAGCGCGACTTAATACCCCAGTCACAATTAGCTTGCGGTGGGTTTGCGAGTAGTTTGCGACTTTTAAATCGGATTGTAAACCTGGTGCGGCGTTTCGCATCGCAAACTGATCGCCACTAAATCGGTCGATGCCTGACCGATGTCCGGCAGGGCATCGCACACATCGGGCGGGCTCCGGGCCAAATTTTTGACAACCCAGACAATCCATATATCGGCCAGGCGCCGCACTGGCGCCGCTCAGACGCCGGCCGGGCCCTGCCCGGCGTCCGGCCGACTTGGCGGCGCCCGGCCGGAAATCGGCCAGATTTCGGCTGGGGTATCGCAGTGACATAGGCAGGACATCGACAGGACATCGGACGAGTGCCTGCCGGACACCGGCCGATAAACGGGCCAAGAAATCGACCCCATTCCGTCATGGCAGCGTGCGGGGCACTTTTAATTGTGACTGTGACCGCCCAATCGCGCGATCTTTCGCCGACCTCTACACGCCGGCCGATGCCTATAAATCGCACACGCCGCCCGGCCTCCGCTTTAATTGTGACTTAGGTATAATACCCTTTTTTGCAGAGCGGGTCACATATATCTTCCCCCATTGTCCCCATACCTGAATACACTCTTTTGTTAATGAATGTATAAGTTATCACTCCACCCAAAAATCCGAAATGAATTCTTTTGAAATTCCTTGGATGTTTATAACACAATAATGACACAATGGAAGGGGCCGGATGGAGCCGTCGTCACATATCTCGCACCAAATATTCGTATCGTGGTTTCAAAAATAAGTTTTTGCTGCTAATTTTCGGCGATTTGTTGAGATTTAATACCTAAGAATTAAACTCATAGCAAAACAATCACAATGAGGGGCAGATAGGCAGAAAATATAAGGAGGGAATCCATACAGTTCTCATTGGGGCCCGAAACCGTGACCGCGGAACACCGGGAAGATGCTCTACCAGCTGAGCTATGAGATTTTACGTGAGAACCTAATACTTTTCAACATTACCATTATACGGACGCTGCTGGAGACCCCGTGCACACAGCCTATCTTTTACAAACATGAACAACAGCATCACATAACTAAAGAATAATGCTGATAAACTGTTTTGTAGAAATTTAGGCCACATAGGTAGAGTAATACTTCAGAAGGCCTGAAAACTCCATTTATGGTTTTTGTGTTGAATGAATCTATAGTAAAAAAGTTGTCTGCAGACAACGTTTTTTTAAACCACCTTCTGCTACAAAGGTACCATTTTACAAAATCATGCTATGTGCAGTGTTTGTCAGTCACCATTAATTGCTATCAACAATTTCAATCGGGTTTTCTTTGTCAACTCGTGAAGTAAAATGTTGGGCAACTGCAAATAATGTATTGTGACTTTAAAATTTCCATATCTGCTTTATCAGACTTACCGATTTGGGGTGAGGGTTGTTGCTCCGATGACCGCATATTGGACCTGGGAGAACGTTCAATCTGTAAAAAGAC
Source organism: Henricia sp. BOLD:AAB3569 (assembly GCA_037783545.1). Classification (NCBI taxonomy): domain Eukaryota; kingdom Metazoa; phylum Echinodermata; class Asteroidea; order Spinulosida; family Echinasteridae; genus Henricia; species Henricia sp. BOLD:AAB3569. The sequence continues at coordinate 592,389 of JBBELK010000706.1, read as the reverse complement.
ATGTTTCCACCGATTCTTCTCTCGCAGTAGTGGGAGCTCGGAAAGTTTTAAAAAGCGATGGATTTGAATGGTTCAAAGTAAATACTTTTCAGCCAATAATAATGACGTAACCAGATGATGTTCTGTCAGGACCTCAGAGAGAGCATGCGTCACTGAAGACCGCCCCAAATCGAAAGCGGTGAAGTGAAATTGGTGGGCAACAACATAACTTGCAGTCAGACATCCGTGGTTCAATGCGTCTCACCCTTCCTCCATGGTCTCACACAGCGGAGTGTGATCAAAATCTTCCCCCAATAGTTTCATGAAAAACAGAGAGTGGATTATTCTCTCACCAGCATTACTTGTCACAATAATTTGTTAATTTGTCGATAACAAAATCTGGAAAGAACATGCACACACCGTTGTTACAGTCGCTATACTGGTTGCTAATGACACGCGTCCTTGCGTTGGGACTAATACACCAAGGACTCTATTACGTCATTGTTAAGACTCCTCATTCACTGAGGATGATCGTGTCAAAGAGAGATCATTATATAACGGGTCGTACCATTTCACAATAGCCAGGGGTTTTCAATGTAAAAAGCATAATTTATGTCAGTTTTCTACAGACATGCGTATATGTTATAATGCAAAACAAGAAAAGGACAACAGAGCACAAAACGGTTATTAGTAATTTTAATGTTTATACTTTGATTGTTATTAACTGCGCCTTTTCAAGCAACTGCTAACACCCCTCTTGGAAAATGAACGCGCTGCACTTCATTGCTGAAACGTGCGGCCCTGATAAAATTGTTAACTTATTCAATTTCTAAAAGCAAATTTCCAAACACAGTTTCAACAAACGTTGTAAATTTGTTCTAAAAGTAATTTTTACGTGAACAAAACAAAAAGACATATGGATGTGGGGTTGTGTTATAACACATGGCAAGATAACATGTTTACGTTTCGTGATTACACATGTCGTTTGTGTAACGTCAAATAATCAGTGAAAACAGACATTCTCTGTAGAGTACTAGGACAGATGAGGAGGATTTAGCGTTTCTTATTTTAGTAGTACTTGTATATTTAAATACAAAGGGTAAATTTGTATTGATTAAACTCAAGTATAAGTTTAAGTGGTTATTTTTTAGGGATTATGACCCAGGGACCGCCGGGGTGAATAAACTCATGGACATTTTGTCCACATTTGTATCGAATTTATTCACCCCGGCGGACCGTCCCTGGGTCATAATCCCATTATCCCGGTTCGAATCTCGGTGGAGCCAAGTTGTTTTTCACTGCATTCCGATTTTCCAAACTCATGGACATTTTGTTCACATTTGTATTGATTAAACTCATCATGTAAACAAATCTTAACAAACTTATCTTCAGCAAAATCCTAAATTAAACTATTCAGAAAAAAATCAGGTATACCATTAGGTACCATTAAAAAACTTACATTCCAACCTCTTATGCAGGTATTAAAGGAGCGTTACCAGATCACATGTTTGATCCGCCTATTTTTCCAATTTTTAAGATTCTGATACTATTGTCATATTTTTCTCATTACCATTCTGAAATTTCACGTTCTCAATCCGTATATATCGTCGAAAAACCACCTATGTTTTGTAAACTAATTTATCTGGTTCCATAAAGCAGTGCAATAATTGTACCAACCTTTTTGATTCCATGATGGCAAATTGGAATTTGCACATGTTTTGCTTTCTTCCCATATATAGTTTTTCGGGGAGGTATTTTATATGATTGTTAGATTAGAACGAAATCCATTTTTGTCCGTACACGATTCTTTAATTGATGTAAATACACTACAGTTATACATGAACATCCTCAAACTTGTCATCATAGTGAAAAGACTATGAATTTTGAAAAACCTCAGTTTTGAGCTTTCTCAGTTTCAAACCAGAAGGGTAAAAAAACAGGCTATACTGTAGTTTTAAAGACAGATTACATATGATTAAACAACAATATTTTTAAAAACAGACGAACAGAAGCTTTACGTAACTAAAGAGTAGGGCCTAATGTTGATAAACTGCCTTGTGTGCATTTCAGCCACGATGTACTACTTCAGTAAACCTGAAAAATAATGTGTTTTGTTTGTTTGTTTTTTTACACGGAAAAAAATCACGTGGTGGTTGTTACCATTGTCTGATCGTCTGGTATTTCTTGTCAACTCCTAAAGTAAAATTTTGGGTAACTGAATGCAAATGATGAACTGGGGCTTTGTAAACGATTTATGACCTCTGCTGGAACGCCTAATGATATCGCATCGCTCTCAAACAAATAGATGGTTCAGGGATCATGTGATACCGGCACCGGAGCATGTGGCGGAAGACCTCTTTGAAGTGTGGGTGTTTGGCCCCGTAGATGATTGGATTAATACCGCTGTTGAAGATGATGATCATGCCTGTCCACGGAATGACCGGATCGCTGGGTGGGATCATGAGGGCGATGGCGAAGGGTGCCAGGCAGGATACGAAGGCACATACCACGTAGAAGAGGTTCTTGGTGATCTCCACCTGTCGCTTGTTGAGGTTGGTCCTCGTGCTGCTGGCCGTGGAAGAGTTGGATGTCTCTGTCATCTCCACATCGCTAGCCGCAGCCATTTTCTTCGTGTGGCCGGAGATGTGGCGGTAGATCTTGGAGTAGCACACGAAGAGAATGATCAGGGGGAGTGGGTAGATCAAGATGGAGCCTAACAGGCTTAAGAGGTCACTAGTCTCGTGTGAGGTGTCCTGGGTGCACGTCTTGTACTTTACAGAGTAGCCCCATTTTCCGATTCCGATGAGAGGAAAGCAGCAGACGAGGGCGGGGTACAGCCAGGTGAAAACCAACATGGCGGCTATCTTCTTGGGAGTGTAGATGGAGCGATAGGTGGCGTCCGTCTTTGTAATGAGCACATAGCGATTGATGGCTATTGCAGCCAGAGTCATGATGCTGCAGGCGAGATTCGTGTGGAAGAGTCCTGACATAATGGAACAAACGACCAGCGGCAAGGGCCAGCCGCCCATGCTGAACAGAGCCAACGCCGTGAAGGGAGTCGTGCTGCTCGTCACCAGGTCGGCCACGGCCAAGTTGACAACGAACACGTTCGTGCGCGTTTGGAGCCGGCGAGATACGATCACAGCCAAGATGACCATCAGATTTCCCGTGAACCCTACCACGGCAACCATGCAGTAGACGATGCCGATAATGATTCTCTGGGTGGGATCCTCCAAGCGAAAATTTCGGCCGTCGCCCACGGTCGTCGTCTCGAGCAAGATCACAGTGGCGTTGGCGTCAAGCATCGATGTCGTGAAATTTGCCAAGGCGTCAGTGACACTTGTTACATTATCTGGCATGGAGTTATGAACTGTGTCGCCTCCCAGTAGTCGCTACGAAAATATCAGATGTCATGTTTTAATTCGACAGGTTGCAGATCTGCAATGCAACGCAGTGAATATTTGACATTTTATTATGCCCCTACGGAAGAAAACAAAACGGATTTAAATGATTCATATACCCGCAAGTATTTCGCAATATATTTCACACATACCTCCAAAATTATTTATAATTTTATTTTAGTTGTCCATTCGCAAATATACTGATGGCATAAAATGCGGGTACTACAGTTTGCATATACAACCCGGAAAGTATTACATGTATAGCATAAATCTAAAATAATTTGTTACTAAACAAAGAAACATACTCCTAAACAATAGACCGATCCAGTAAGTTCCGCCCATTTTGGAATTGACCAATCACAGCCTCAGTACTAGGTAACCAAAAAAGTGGATCTCCATTTTGGTTACCTGAGTCCTCAACAGTTTGTGCACAGAGCTACGGCGAAATGCAGCACGAGTGACGCAAAAACACCATAAACATCATTTTTATCATCGCAGAGGACCCTAGCCGGTTGCGGGCCTCCCACTGTGCGATTTTTGCCACGAATTCCCCACGATTCGGTACGATTGTGTATACCCTGTACACAATCGTAACCAAATCGTAGCTAATCGTACCTAATTTGTAGCAAAAATCGCACAGTGGGAGGCCTGCTTAAAATGGATTGTATAAGACTATCCTAACCTACTTTTAATCCCTTCATAAATGTGTTTTTGTGTAAACGGGAAAAACTCAAAAAAATTAGCTTATCGTTTTGCTATGTTGTGCATTCACTGCGTTCTAGATGTGTGTCGAGATGTTTTTGTTCGATCGCGCGCGTTACACGTATTGCAGGCGTGTTGTACGTACGTGCACGCACACGACCGGATACTAAAGTGCACATTTTGCTTTCGAGCGTGCAGTTTCTGTGTGCGTGTGCGTGTTTCAATACGCGCTGACCAGGGCGCGGACGCTGACGCACGGCGCGGCCACGCGACTGTACTGCACACGTGCCTCACATGTGTGGCATGTTGCTAATTTCTAAATGGGCGGAGCTTAATGGATCGGTCTATTAATGCTATAAGTTCAGGGATATACTTGCAGTTCAGGGGTATGTCGTACTTCTATACCACTTTCTACACATCTTGATAGCGTATAGAGGAACAAGCCGAAGGGGGAGGGGCGTGGTTCGGAATAAACATGACGAGGGAAATAGTGAGCTCTGATTGGATTTTATGGCTCGTCATTGCATTGCTCGTCACCCATGTGTCCCTTATCGGTTTCAAGTCATCAGATTTAAAGATGGATGCCTCGTCTACAATGGCAAACACTTGCAAACTTTTTGCTTGAAAACATCACCAAACAGATATGTTTGCTGATGTTTTTATGTGTGTCAACATTCGCAAACAGAAGCAATTTGAACGGTCACTTGATAACTATTGGCTAGCTCTAATCACACGGCCTGAAACTGGTTCCTGATTGGTTCAGACATAAAACATGAGCAAACAGATGTTTGCCAATAGCTGCATGTCCAAACACCGGCAAACGCGGTTTGGTGAAGTGTGCTGTTGTTTGCTAATGTTTTATGGGCTGTCCACACCCAGTAGACTTGGTTCCAAGTCCGAGATCGTGGTTTGTTATGGCCGAGCGGTCTAGTGCGTCGAACTTAAGTTCCTGTGATAGTACTAGAATGTAGGTTCGATTCCTGGCCGTGACGGGTTGTGGCACCTGTACCCTTGAGCAAGGCACTCAACCACACTTGCTCCCATTCCTGTAATTGGCGGTCCCTCCGCTGTTGGATGTGGTATATATATAAATATATAAATTGTTTTCCGTAGCGCCCTCTTTTTATTTGTGAAATGTAGGGACAGGGAACTAGTCTATTTCGGTCTCATTTATTCAGTTCGACACCGTCAATGACCTGTCTCAGTACCAAGGAATCTAATATGTATGTCTGGAAATGTGTGTGCTATGCATACGTTAAATAATACTGCGCGGGAAATCGGCTGCTCGTTAGCGAAATAGATTAATGATTAAAAGGAATACAGGATTGCGGATGTGCCTTCGATTTCGATCTAACATGAACAGTCATTAGCCTAAATCCACGCACAGTCAGGAAATCGTATGCTGATTTTACACAACTGAATGTACCTTCATGGAAATAGAATTACCATTTGTTAAATAGAAACAGCTAGGGATTTTAAACATTCATTATATTTCGCACGAAAACGAAAGTTTTTTTTTACTAATAAATGTACAAATTTTTCCAGAAAAACCTATACGAAGGGATAATTTTGAATTTAAATGGTGTGTTTTAGAAAACCTTTACGAAAATGTAAAGTAAACAGCTCTGATCGCTGAGCTCAACATTCCAACCGTTTATATACAGGTACACATGTATTAATAAATGTAAACTTTTGAACTCTACGGTTACAACTCAAACTATTAATCTTTTTAAAAAAAGATGCTCAGCAGTTTCAAACTAAGGGGACGTTCACTGAGTTGTCAACATTTCTACAAGTGTATAGGGAGGGGGAGGGTTGTCCGTCAAGGACCACGTTGGACTTTACATGCATGCGCTTTAAAATGTTGACACTTCATGGTACTGAGAGAAACAATGTTGATACTATCAACATTTTGTCGGTCGTAGTATTTCGTGGGAGGGGTGTCTTGAATAATATATACATTATACTACTCTTTATCCGGGACTGTTGACAACTTTGGACAGCCCCCAAGATTAAGAAAGGTAAAAAGCAGGCTCTGAAGCAATAAAAGTTTGAATTCATTTCTCAGTTCTAGTTCGAAACGAGTCTTGGTCTACTGTTATTAGATCACTAAATAATTCAGAGTGATATGTGTAAACATAATGGTTTAATACAGTGACTTGGGATGAGAGAAAAATCGTAAGGCCCTTATCGGGATTCGAACCCGAGACCTCTGACTCATCGGGCATACGATCTAGCCATGAGGCAGAGTGGTATACTTCTTCAGGTTTTTTTCTCATCCCAAGTTTGGTTGTTTCATTTCAATGGTGATTAGGCACAATAGACCGTATCGAATAGCCGCCATTTCGTGGGGCACCTTTTTGTTACTTAAACCGTTCAACAATGGAAGCACAATATGTGCAACCATGCATGTCCTCAAGGAACGAAGAAACTATTCGATACGGTCTAACCAGATGTCCCTTCTCATCGATAGCCTAATGATATCGCATCGCTCTCAAGCAAGCAGATGGTTCAGGGATCATGTGATACCGGCACCGGAGCATGTGGCGGAAGACCTCTTTGAAGTGTGGGTGTTTGGCCCCGTAGATGATTGGATTAATACCGCTGTTGAAGATGATGATCATGCCTGTCCACGGAATGACCGGATCGCTGGGTGGGATCATGAGGGCGATGGCGAAGGGTGCCAGGCAGGCCACGAAGGCACATACCACGTAGAAGAGGTTCTTGGTGATCTCCACCTGTCGCTTGTTGAGGCTGGTCCTGGTACTGCTCTTCCTGCTGAGCCTAGTGCTGCTGGCCGTGGAAGAGTTGGATGTCTCGGCCATCTCCACACCGCTCGCAGCCATCTTCTTCGTGTGGCTGGAGATGTGGCGGTAGATCTTGAAGTAGCACACGAAGAGAATGATAAGGGGAATCGGGTACATCACGGCGGATCCCAGCAGGCTGAAGAGGTCACTAGTCTCGTAGGAGGTGTCTTGGGTGCACGTCTTGTACTTTTCAGAATAGCCCCATTTGCCGATTCCAATGAGAGGAAAGCAGCAGATGAGGGCGGGGTACAGCCAGGTGAAAACCAACATGGCGGCTATCTTCTTGGGACTGTAGATGGAGCGATAGGTGGCCGCGGTCTTTGTGATGAGCACATAGCGATTGATGGCTATTGCAGCCAGAGTCATGATGCTGCAGGCAAGACTCATGTAGAAGAGTGCCGCCATAATGGAACAAACGACCAGCGGCAAGGGCCAGCCGCCCATGCTGAACAGAGCCAACGCCGTGAATGGAGTCATGCTGCTCGTCACCAGGTCGGCCACGGCCAAGTTGACAACGAACACGTTCGTGCGCGTTTGGAGCCGACGAGATACGATCACAGCCAAGATGACCATCAGATTTCCCGTGAACCCTACCACGGCAACCACGCAGAAAACGGTACCGATAATGATTCTCTGGGTGGGATCCTCAAAGCGAAAATTTCGGCCGTCGCCCACGGTCGTCGTCTCGGGCAAGATCACAGTGGCGTTGGCGTCAGGCATCGATGTCGTGAAATTCGCCACGGCGTCATTAACACTTGTTACATTATCCAACATGGAGTTATGAACTGTGTCGCCTCCCATGTTAAATATGCCAGTAGTCGCTCCGAAAATACCAGATGCCATGTTTTAATTCGACAGGTTGCAGATCTGCAATGCAACGCAGTGAATGTTTCACATTATTTTATTATGCCATTACGGAAGAAAACAAAACGGATTTAAATGATTCATACCCGCAAGTATTTCGCAATTTATTTCACACATACTTCCAAATTTGTTTATGCTCAGTCCAGGGGTATTTTATTTTAATTATCCATTAGCAAATAATTATGCCGATGGCATAAAATGCGGGTTCTACAGTTTACGTATACAACCCGGGAAGTATTAATCTAAAACTTATCTTTGCGAGAAAAGAAATCGCAAATGATTCATCCACAGCGTTTCGATGTTTATTTTATACTAAACAAAGAAACATCTTTATAAACAATTAGTGCTATAAGGTCAGGGGTATACTAATTTGCTGGTCAGGGGTCTGTCGTACTTTGTTTCCCTGGTACTATACCACTTCCTAAACAACTACATGTATACAGGAACAAGCCGAATGGGGGGGGGGGGGGGGGGGGGAGGGGTGGGTGGGGGTGGTACGGAATGAACAATGCATAGTTCCGAGTTTGCCTAGTTAGCCCCGCCCCCTTGGATATTGTTACTATGGCTCACACGCTATCGTCAAAATGGCGACACACAACGCACAAAGCAATGGGACTTTCAACGGAAAGCACAGATTCATTGGAGAAAACTCAAAGGTATTCATGTTTCAGGGTCGACAGTTATCTTAGAACACACCGAGTAAAGGGACAGTAATACAGGGATGTCATATCATGACATACGTGCTTTCGTACCTTTGGACAACGAAACGACCGGCCTTGAAACCAAAAATTCACCCGGATCATTGCGTACAACACTGTACAAACTGTATGGGGCAGAACATGCTAGCTTTGTTGTGATTGGTCGGCGGGTTCGGTTGATTGACAGGTCGGAACTATGCATTGCGACCCGGAAACAGACTCTTTGACAAATGTCAAATTAGCACTGGCAGGCTCGCTTCAGATACTGAGCCATTGTATTTAATACCTTACGCGTATTTTCATTCGCAAATTTTATCACAAAGGAAAGCACAAGACCCTCGTTTTCGATAATAATTTGCAATTCCTCTATTCAAACATGGAGGATCTGGCTCGTCATTTCAAAGCGTTATGTCCCTTAGGCCCTAGTCACACGAGGCAATTTTTACAGGCAACTTGGAGGCAACTTACAGCACTGCAGGCTACAGGAATGCTCGAGTAGCATAAAGACATTTTGTGTGACAATGTATTGACATTACAAAGAAGTTAAAATTGTAATGCGAATGCATATGCTTCTTAGAGATTGCTTGGAATTGATTGCCTGTAAATTGCTTCGTACTGTGACATGGGCCTTAGATTTAAAGATGGATTAAGCCTCGTCTATACAGTGGCAAACACATTTTGCTTGAAAACATCACCAAACAGATTATGTTTGCTGTGTGTCAACATTCGCAAACAGAACCAAACTTCTTGAACGGTCACTTTTGATCACGATTGGCTGGCTCTAATCACACGACCTGAAACTGGTTCCTGATTGGTTCAGACATAAAACATGAGCAAACAGATGTTTGCCAATGGTGCATGTCCAAACACCAGCAAACGCAGTTTGGTGAAGTTTGCTATTGTTTGCTAAATATTTTATGGGCTGTCCACACCTGCAAACTATTCTGAAAAAAATTGCCAAACTTGAAGTTTGGTCATGTTTGAGAGATGTCTGCCAGTGTAGACAGGGGGCAGTGTAAGAAACAATTGATATCATGTACGGAGGGGGGTGGAGCAGATTGTACAATTTTTGACTTATTTCAAGTCTGAGATCGCGCATACTTCACAAATGAGAGGTATATACCTCATACATAATTGGTGATACGCAATTATATCAGACATGAAATAAGTCTAAAATGGCACAACCCGCTCCCCGTACCTTACGCTGCCCCATGTAGACGGGGCTTTACACTAATGATTTAAAGGGAAAACAAACTGTTAAACAAACGGCCATATATCCCTGTGTTATCAAGGAAGTGTACATAAAACCACGCTAGAATTAAGTCGGCTCATACCTCATCTACGTTTAGGCTGTTTTCCCTAACCGTGATTGCACAGAACACAACTATTGCCACGGTATAGTAAGAGGCCTAGTTTTGGTGACTTGGGTGCACCCTTGGAAAAATGTGTGTGCACACACATTTATATAAATTCATCCTCAATTGTCGTTTCCTAACTTTCCTCCGAAATGTAACACTTCAGGCGAAATCATTGCAGTGACGGTTTGAATCACCTCTTTCAGTTCTTCCGTTTAAGTTGAGCAATGTTTTTTCCGGTAAAAATGGTTGATGAAAATGTTGGGACATTCCAAAATATGATCCTGTATATTTAAATCCCAGTACATCATTTGCAGTTACCCCAAATTTTACTTCACGAGTTGACAAGAAAACAAACCGATTAAAAGTGTTGATAGCAATGGTAACAAACACGGTAATTATTATTTGTCCATGTAAAATGGTACCTTTGTGGGAGAAATTGCCAACTGAAGGTGTTTTTTTAAAGTAGTCTGCAGATTATTATTATTATTATTATTATTATTTATTTCTGGTATTCTTACCAAGGATTTCTCTAAAGTGCCCATTGCACTGTCACTCGCAAGCGAGAGGAAACCTATGAAGAATTATAAATTAGAAGTGGCCAGAGACACCGGGGAATCCCCTTGCTCTTCACGAAAGAACGCTCTGGGATTTACCTGACACACTGGACCAACGGCTTTACATCCCTTCCGAAGGATAGAGCAAGTTTTCTGAAGTATTTATGCATCTAAGTGGCGGAAATTTCTACAAGGCAGTTTATCAACATTATCCTTTAGTTCTGTATTTATTGCTGTTGTTCCTGTTTTAAAAAGGTTTTCAATCATTTTGAAGTTTATGCGAACTTCAGCTGCAACGTATGAAACAAAGGTACAAATCCTATTTTGTTTTAATGCGTGTTTGGACCCAGCCACTGACAGTTTATCCAAGAGTTTATCTCAGTGGTTTATCATAGTTCCAGTACTAAGTGTATAGTTTATCTCACTTGTTCCACTAGGCCTGACCAGTTAACTGTTTTAAGTCAGTCCCGCGGTAGCCTTGACCAAGGCTTTGGGATTGTCTTCTAGACGGCCCGCTGAAGATAAAACTGAACAAAGCGCTTACGAGCTATACGGAATCTGTTGCACGTATATATTGGTTCACAACGCGCCGCGCTACGACTATGCACACATGCACGTACATGTATCGGTACGGTCCTAAACCCAAAGCCTTGATGATTCTGCATTCAGCCAGCGAAATCATTACAGTAATAGGGAAACCACCCAAGCGTGAGCTGAGATTTCATTGATCGACGCACGCCAGGCTATGTTTGAAAAACGCTATGATCTGCGATCCCCAGTTTGTTCATCCATGGAGCTATCCGAGGCAGTATTAAGAGCTCCCACAAAATAATTCAGGAAAGCTGTCATATTACGACCGTTGTCCCCCAGAAGTGTATATCAAATACGTAAACATAGTAACCCCAAATTAAACATATTTTTAGCCAATCTGTGAAAATTTTTTAAAGAAGCTGATTTCAACTGATTTTGGTAGGTGTGGGTGTGAACATTTACCAAAAAAAAGTGAGCTGGGATTGGGGGTGGGGAAATTGCGTTTTCGGGGGTCAAAGGTCATTGACCCCAAATTTTGCTCAAAGTATATCGTGTTTGGTCTCAAATTAAAGGAAATTTAATTTCAAACACTGGAAGTGATATTAATTTTACCATTTAATACTTCTGTAAAATGTTAAGCGTGATTGAAGATGTGGGCCTAGTGTTGGTGATCAATTCTCGTATGGCACCTCTATTTGAGAAGCACTGGTAGTCAGGGAATATTGCCGAAATCTGGGAACTAAATCCTTACCAAATTATTTCTTCACCAAATTGTTGTACCAAAGAGTTATACACAGTGGTACATGAGTTATGTCTTTTAATTTAGTAAGTAGGTCAACAGAGGTCAAAAGGTCAATTTTAAAGGGAGTTTCGCTAAATTTGATAATCCTCGCCATCAAACAAAACTGTACGTGTAAATTAATAAAGTTTTACTATAACATGATATTATTCTGTCTCAACGTATTTTATTCGCCATATAAATACAGGTTAATTTGATTATATTGGTAGAAAGGCTTTCTGCCACAACGTGGGAAATATGTGGGTCAATATAGCACCAAAATACTCCAACATAAAAAAAAACCTTACAGGCATGGAAGGGAATGACTTCTCTAATATAACTGCTGATGTCAGATATAGCTAATTTTATTATTCATTAATGTGTATAACTGTGGCAAGACTGGCTGCACCAGTCACCATATGAGCCGCTAAGGCAGGGTGGGCCACTCTGCCAGAATTGCCTCCCTGACAACCTGCACTTCTAGGGCTGTTTTTGAGACATGGGGTTCAAAAAGTCTGGTCAGGCCCATGCAGGTTTAATCAGGATAAAAAACCTAACAAACTTGGCCATCTCGGTTCAGCCCGAAGCCATCTAAGCCAAGCTCAATGCCCTCCCAGTTATGCCCAAACCCCAAAACCCCAGCCCGAAGCCATCCCGTCCCACCCCGAAGTCATCCAGCCCCAGCCCAATGCCCTCCCAGCATAAACCTGAAGTCCAAAAGCCCAGCCTAAAGCCCAAAAGCCCAGCCTGAAGCCACCCCAGCCCAGCACGAAGCAACCCCGGCCCAGCCCAAAGCTACCCCGGCTCAGCCCAAAGCCCTCAGGCCAAGTCTGAAGGCCACCCTAGTCCAGCCTGAAGCTGTGGGATGACTTCGGGCTGTGCCAGGATGGCTTTGGGCTGAACTTAACTGGGATGGCTTCGGGCAGAGCTGAGAATTAAGGCTTTGGACAAGGTTGGGAGGGTTCCGGGCTGCACTGGGAAGTCTTTACGTTGGGTCAGGGTGCAGTGGCTTCGGGCTGGGCCTGGGGTGGCTTTAGGCTGGGCCGGAATGGCTTCGGGCTGGGCTCGGGGTATCTTCGGTTTGGGCTGGGATTGATTTGGGCTGGGCCGGGATGGCTTCGGGCTGGGCTGGGATGGCATATGGCTGGGGTTTTGGGGTTTGGGCTGAGCTGGGAGGGCATTAGACTTGGCTGAGATGGCTTCGGGCTTGGCTGGAATGGCTTCAGGTTGGGCCGGGATGGCTTTAGACTGGGCCGGGATGGCTTCGGGCTGGGGTTATGTGGTTTTTGGCTGAGCTGGGAGGGCATTGGGCTTGGCTAAGATGGCTTCAGGTTGGGCCGGGATGGCTTATTCAGACTGGGCCGGGATGGCTTCAGACTGTAATTTGTATTTCTTAGTGCATATGTGTACTTTACGTGCACTGAACTGTTCGACAGCAGCCTCAGAATAATGTGGTATATCTTCAAAGATACATATTCATGTGTCATGATAGAGTTCAAAGGTTTCCTAAATTGTGAATAGCGGGAAATACCCTGTTAACCAGCGCCACATCTTCAATCACGCTTAACTTTTTACAGACGTATTAAATGATGAAATGAATATCACTTTCAGTGTTTAAAATTAAATTTCCTTTCATTTGAGACCAAACACGATATACTTTGAGCAAAATTTGGGGTCAATGACCTTTGACCCCTTAAAACGCAATTTCCCCACCCCCTATCCCAGCTCACTTTTTTTTGGTAAATGTCGACACCCACACCTACCAAAATCAGTTGAAATCAGCTTCTTTAAAAATTTTTCACAGATGAACCTTACTTTAGGGATACTAACAGACAAGCACAATAAATGCTACGAACCCGAGAATATTGTTGTTTTCGTCCATCGATCATGCCACGGTTCTCGTAACATGAGGACGCCATTACATGCATAATGCATGCTCGCGGCATTACGTGCTACTCATGAAGCTCTTGATTGGCTGAAGACAAATGTTAAATATTCATACCTTGCATACCCGCATATCGAAAGCCCGCCCATTTTCGGCCAAAACCGGCCGAAAATATAAAGAAACACATTAAACCCGGAAGTTACAGACTCCACAAGGCTGTCTATTGAGCTTGACCAGGCCGTACGCAGCTAGTACGCAGTATGTATTGCCGTACGGGTTTACTACAGAAGTCGTTATCTCAAAGTGGCTCGTTTTCATGCCGTGTGCAGTTTGCATGCGCTAGACTAAATATTCCCTCGTACAGCAAAAAAACCTGCAGACGGCCTTGGACAAGGCTAGTCCCGCGGTGAAGCTTAGATCTCCAAGTCGAAACGTTGACTCAACCATTCGCTTTCTATATGTTGTGTTATAATAAGTTCAATAACATTTTTGTAAAGGTATATCACAGTTTCTTCATGCATGTTTGTTGTTGCAAAACTCACCTAGGCTACGTGCGACTAGCCAGTCCTGCGTGCACTCCTGTAGATGTATAGACGTACAAACTGTACGTTTTGTTCTTGAGAAGCTCACCCTCTACAATAACTGCCAAATGATCCAGTGGTCGGTTTTATAAACAAAGGATGCAAGGCATACTGCAAAGGGACTACCCCACTTCTACCCCTATATGGGTCAAGTCTGGCCACTGGTCTGTAAAAATAATTTGAATGCCAAAATATAGATGTATGTTTCCTTCCTCCATGGTATGTGGAAGTGGAATCGGGTGACTCTGAGTAAAACAATAAATTGGCAAAGTTTTAGTCTATCGGGCAACACATTTTCTGGGTTTCCGCAATGTGGGCTTAGTTTCTGAAACGTGAAATGGGACACTCGTGTCGCTGTTGGGGATATGTGTCAAAGGTCATCGGTCAAATTGCAAACTGCGAAGTGTTTCCGCATTCCAGAGGTTTAAGTGCCAAGTTCCACGTAGACGTCACGTGGCCCTTGTGGTGATGCATACGTACAATAGATTTATCATTTCGGAAAGAACCGGGAGGACGTTGGCAAAAAAGGGGACTTCCCCGCGTAGTTTGAGTTAGTGAACAACGTCAGGTCATTGCTAGATTTGGACAGTTTATTTGTGGGTTCCAACAGATGTGAAAAACGTCTGTTAATTCGTGAATAACGCAGCAAACTGTGAAGGAGGTTTCGAGTGCGTGAACGCGGATGCAACTGAGAGTGACAAACTTTCAACAATTTGGTAAGTGCACGATCGAATAGCTAGCCAATCCATAATTCATCTGGCATGTCTGGAGCTGTGTTCTGCCTTGTTTCTTCCTCCATGGTTCTGCATACAATGTTCCTTCCTCCATACAGAATGTGCATGGTTTGACCAGAATTACGTCCAGAAGGTCCCCGCGATGCCCTTGTTTTATTTTTCATATCCCACACTTTTCAGGAAGTTGGTCACGGCATGGAGCTAAATAGCTCCATGGTCACGGTAGTCAGTTTTTAGCCTTCATTGAAAACACGCGCCATTAGGCTATGTGAATGAAAAGAGTTCGACCTTGACGTCTTGCTGTGGTCAGGTTTAGCACTACAACCATGGGGATGTACATAAACCAGCAGGGGTCACAAATGCCCCAGTACAGTACATGTACAGTGTTTTTTGTACATCACTTGCAGATGAAAGTTTGTTTACGACAGCATTACATAAGTAAAGAATAACGTTGATAAACTGCCTTCAGAGAAATTTCAGCCAGATTACTTTAGAAAACCTTAAAATTTCATGCATGGTTTTTGTGTTGAATGGATGTTTTTTTTAGTCCACCTGCATCAGTTGGCGATTTCTCCTACAAATGTACCATTTTACACGACAAAAAATCATGTGGTGTTTGTTACCATTGCTATCAACACTTTTATTCGGGTTTTTTCGTCAGCTCATTAACTTTGGGTTACTGGCAGCATGGAGCTATAGCTGCAAGTAACTGCAAGTAACTAAAAAAGTGAACGTGCACTTTTTTAAAGGTAGTATACATCATTGGTAATCTCGAAAATCAGAAATGTTCACAGATTTACGCCTAACTTACACAATATAAACATGATACGTCCCCTGAAATGATTTTGTCTGAAGTGCTATAGTCTTTGAGAAATGAGTAAAACAATTAGTTTTCGTCTTGTGAGACGAAAATTCAATTTGCCCCAAAACCATTTCGCCTAAGTGCCATTTCGCCCCCAAACCACTTCGCCCGAGTGCCATTTCGCCCCAAATTACTTCGTCCAAACACTACAGCGCCCAAATGCCACTTCGCCCCAAAACCACTTCGTGTACAGGCCGTGGTTCAGGGCGAAATGGTTCAGGGCGAAGTGGTTTTGGGGCGAAATTACTGCAAATCCTTTTTTGACTGTTCTCTCAAAAGTATACGGAGCTGGTTTTTGCTCAGGTTGGTTTTAATTATGCATATATTCAATCACACAGGGGGGATAAAACTATTTGTAACAGTTTACCAATCATGTATACTATCTTTAAGACCACCATCAGTTGTTAATGGTATCCGGCCATTTTGGACAGAAAAAAAATATGTGGTGTTTGTTACCGCGGCTGTCAGGAAGGTTTACATATCAATTCAGTAGGATATTTTGGGTTATTCAAGTTTAATGGGCTTTTTAGGGAAGTGTGCATGGTGAACTGGGTGGTGTGGGTCTCCCACACTGAACTTTCAGTAAGTTTGGATTTTGTATAAATTATTCACTAAATTGAGCTCAAATAGTATCCACCATGTATTACCGCGGCTATTACTCACGATGGCCCCGGAAATACGGCGGCGGATATTTCAAAATTTGCTCAAAATATAAAGCGATTGTGTAAAACTTTAATAGTGGCCACCCACGGGACCGTAAAAAGGGCCACCTGGCCACTTTATAAAGGTTGTATTGGCATTATACTCACGTTTCACTTAGGACCGAAGACGGGTGGCCACTATAAACAGGTGGCATCTTTATCAAGGTGGCCTTAATGGCAGGTTTAATAAACAAACAACGGAAATGCAACTTAACCTCCGGAATATTAGATCAACCTACTACATGTATATTGTTCGTCATAATTAGGCCCAAGTTCGGGATTCCCCAAGCACTGCACAGTATTTTTTTAATGTAAATAATTGACAGAATTTGGAAATATAGAGTATTGAAATAGAGTTAATCACCATTTGAGCTTTTTCATGGATAGTCGCGGTCAATCGTGCAATGTTTTAGCCGATCAGCCAATGTTTAGCCCGTGTACTATAGTTACCGACGTCACATTTTAGCAGTCTATGGCGAGGGCTTAATAAGTTATATCACTAACTTGCCATCCAGTAATTTTCCAATACAAAATTCTACCTCCAGACAGTGTGTCTACAAATTTAATAGTTCCAGTTGAATGTTTATTTAATAGTTTCAGTTCTAAGACTTCCACTATGAACTTTAAAAAGACTTGTTGCACTATTGGAAAACTTTTAAAGCGGTATTATCTCCACGCGTAAAATCATTGTAAATCATGTTTTTGGAAAGAAATACAATTGTTAAACAAAATTCATACCCAAAAAAGTTGCGCCCTCTCCTTTTGTTCCGCCATACTTCTGAAAGGCTAATCTACGTTCCGAAAAAAGGATTGTGCATGATAAAAACCAACCTGTGTGCACTGTAAGTTAGCTCAGCACATCATTAGCCTTTTTCAAGTATGGCGGACACAATAGGAGGGCGCACTTTAAAGTGGGTATAAAATCGAATAAAATGCAATATAGCTGATTTTTCACTTTGCACTTATTTATTTTATTTAAAATCATTGTAAATCATGTTTTTGGAAAGAAATACAATTGTTAAACAAAATTCATACCCAAAAAAATTGCGCCCTCTCTTTTTGTTCCGCCATACTTCTGAAAGGCTAATCTACGTTCCGAGAAAAAGGAAAACTGTATCCATGCTGTCAATAAATAGTGCGAAGTCGCTGTCCTATTAGGTAGGTATTGTGTTTATACTTCACGGACAACGGAACCATATACTACTACGGTAGTGGGTTCAGTTTATTTCACAGGGTCGCCTTTGTAAAACAAATATACATATCGTCGTTTTCTTATTTAACAAATATATCTGGGACAAAATCATAGCATTTGACAGTTGGAAACAGTCTTTTTTTTTTCAGTGCGAGTAAGTTTTTTCCCCGGTCCAATATGCCTGGTTAAGTAAAATTATTGAGATATTGCAAAACCGTGTTTAATGCTTTAAATGTTTTCCAAAAACGCATCCATAATTTGGGCAGTCTCTAGAACCAAACGTCAGTGAACGAAAGAGAACATTTTCACACCATTGCGTAATGTTCACACATGAGCCTTTGTCGTGACCGAGTCGTGACCGGTCAGGACTTAAGGCGGATACACACTATCGCGGAAAAAATCACACTTTCGCGCTGCGCTCACCGCATTGCATGAGCTCCCAATCGCCGATTATTCCAAAATAGAAAATTCCACTCTGGTAACTTGGGGCTTCTCTGATACATCATTGGCTGCGCGTTGGAAAGGTCAGCGCACCGCGGTCAAAGTTCAACAAATTTGAACTTTGACCCAGCTCAAAACGTTTTGCGCGTCGCGATAGGCCGCGCAAGGGCGGTCGGGTTGGCGTACGGGTTCTTTCCTCGCCTTTCACCTCTGGGGTCCCGGGTTCGAATCCGGGGCGTGTATGTTGATTGGGTTTGCAGTCCCTACTTGACCGCGTGGGTTTTCCCCTGCCGGCATTTCTCTGGGGGTTTTCCTCCCACTTCTAAAACTGCAACTCCTTCTTCGTCATCTCAAGTTGATAATATAGTATAATTAAAGCTAAAACCGTATAGTTGATGGCATAAAGGGCCTTAGTTGCCGAAGATGCCATAAAATATACAACAACAACATAAGCCGCGCACAAGCGGCAAACCAGTTTGTGTACAAACCAATGGAGCAGTGTGATTTTTCCGCGATAGTTTGAACTCCCCTTTAGTCGTAACTAAACGCAAGTGTGAACGCATTTCAAAAGTGGCCGAGTCATAACCAAACTCACCAAAGTCGATTTCAGAGGTTTGCCGAGTAACTCAAAATGTAGATGGGTCTTTCCACAGTAAAGGGGGCATTTTGGCAACACAGACCCAATATATTTTCGAGAAAATACCTTTGTCTGGTCTCAAAATAAAATAAATAAGTTTCAGTTGTTCTGAAGAGATAACTTAGGCCCCAAAAGGGTTACAAATGGTATGACAACATGCCTTTCAAAAAAACTCGTGTACAAATTTCCAATTTACGCTCGTAACCGGGACGGACACTTTTACTGTGTTACATTTTAGGCCGTCCAAGTTACGAGCGTATATATTGGTAATTTGTACACAGGGTTTTTAGAAAGGCATGTTGTCACACTATTTGTAATTGTTTTTGAGCCTAAGTTATCTCTTCAGAACAACTGAAACTTATATATTTTATTTTGAGACCAGACAAAGGTATTTTCTGGAAAATATGGTCTGCGTTGCCAAAATGGCCCCTTTACCGTGGAAAGACTCAAATGTCTCTGTCATGACTTGGTCATGACTATGGATCTAGTCACGTTTGCAGCCGTATCTGTGAACGCAAATTTCAAAGTTGACTTGGTCATGACCAGTCGTAACTCGATCACCACTCCTGACTATCCACGACATTATTTTTTCTTCAATAACGTTTACAATTATTAATTCTCCAACAGATCGTTG
Source organism: Henricia sp. BOLD:AAB3569 (assembly GCA_037783545.1). Classification (NCBI taxonomy): domain Eukaryota; kingdom Metazoa; phylum Echinodermata; class Asteroidea; order Spinulosida; family Echinasteridae; genus Henricia; species Henricia sp. BOLD:AAB3569. The sequence continues at coordinate 573,050 of JBBELK010000706.1, read as the reverse complement.
TCCGTCGAAATCGAAAGATCTGAAGATACGAATTTGACTTCCAGAAAAGTGACCATGACGACTGCCACACCGGCAATTGATTTGGTGTCGACAATGACAACCGAAAACGAACCATTTTTCAGCTCTGTATTCACCGAGTCTACCGATGAGAATACGTCAATGGTGTCAAATTTTGTGACAACCGATTCTATGACGAACATGACAACGGCAATGACAGGAGACGACCGACACTTTAGCTTCGAGGATTACACCCAGCGAGCCATTATGGCTATTATTGTCTGCGCTGTGGCTGTTGTGGGATTCATAGGGAATGTCTTGGTTATCGTAGCTGTGATCCTGTCCAAGAAGCTTCAAACTCGCACCAATGCCTTCGTGGTCAACTTAGCCGCAGCCGATCTCGTGACGTGCATCTCGGCACCGTTCACTGCAGTAGCACTACTGAGCATGTCTGGCTGGCCCTTACCCAAGGTCGTGTGCGCTGTCATGGCGGCAATTGGCTTCGCTAGCCTTGCCTGCAGCATCATAAACCTGGCTGCCATTGCCATCAATCGCTATGTGCTTATCACAAAAACCACGGCCACCTATCGCTCCATCTACACTCCCAAGAAGATAGCCGCCATGTTGGTCTTCGCTTGGGTGTACCCGGGTCTCGTCTGCTCACTTCCCCTTTTCGGAATCGGCAAATGGGGCTACTCTGACAAGTACAAGACATGCACCCAAGACACCTCTCACGAGACCAGTGACCTCTTTAGCCTGCTGGGCTCCGCTCTGATCTACCCGATTCCCCTAATCGTCCTCTTCGTGTGCTACTACAAGATCTATCGCCACGTCACCGGACACTTGAAGAAAATGGCGAGTAAGAAGATCGAGCTGACCGACCAGTCCAGCTCGTCCAACGCCAGTACCTCTCAGCTTCACAAACCCCCACAGCCAAGCTTGAACAAGCGACAGGTGGAGATCACCAAGAACCTCTTCTACGTGGTGTGTGCCTTCGTGGCCTGCCTGGCACCCTTTGCCATCGCCCTCATGATCCCACCCAGCGATCCGGTCATTCCGTGGACCGGCATGATCATCATCTTCAACAGCGGTGTTAATCCAATCATCTACGGGGCCAAACACCCACACTTCAAAGAAGTATTCCGCCACATGCTCCAGTGCCGGTGCCACATGATCCCGGAGCCTTCGAGCTGTCTCCGAAAGATGAGATCCAGATAAACGAATTTAAAACTGGTGAAATGACAATGTGGTATCTAAAACTGACCCTTATGCTGGGTGATGGGGCAGAACCTTTGCCCTCGTGACTCAACGCCGATACATTTCAGACGCCAAATAACCTGGAAGAGAGGTCGGCGTTACAGAATGTTTCTTTTAAACGTTCTGAGTAATTTCCTAACTTTTATAATTCGTATACCCAGCACGATATGTGACGAAGGGACTCCCCCTACTGCCCCTATATCTCAACACACTCTTCACTTTTGTTAACGCACCAACACCCCTAAAACCTCAAATTCCTAGGGGGGATAATGGAATGGTCACTATCCATTCGCACGACCTGCCCGAGCCAGCGCATGCAACTACTGGGCATATCTCTGGCTTTTTGCACGCAACAAATTATTTAAAAACCGGTTTTCTGAGTTTTTTGCGTGTAAACGTATGGAGCTGACAATCGTGTTTACTTCTCTTTCTCACAGGATTGCGTCACGGGGTCACGCGCATTAATACATAACGAGCGTTTCAGAAATCGCAAATATTCCATTTTCGAAAACAGCACTTTTCCCAGCGGTTTATCAACTTAAAACGGACAATTTGAAATAAACTGCGGTATAAGTCGGCTAGAGAGATATGTGGACTATTGAAAAAGGTGCAAATGCTGGATTTTTCTTCAAGGGGGACACTAGCTGTTTAAGGGAAAAAATATTGGCAAAGTTTGAGTTTATCGGGCAACACATTTCTATTTTTCACAATGGGCTTAAATTCCGGAACATTAAATGGAATACTCATGTTATTGTTGGGGATCTGTGTGCCAAAGTTCATCGAACAAAATAATTGCAAACTGCGAAGTGCTTCCGCGTTCCTGAGTTTTTGGTGCCAAGTTGCACGTATACGCGTATACTACTTATATTTCATTTATTTATCCCATTTATTTAGTCCATTTATGTACTTTCCCGCGTCATTGTTACATATTAAAGCCCGCCGCACACAAGAGCTATCTCCTTACGCCATCGGCCACGTATGAATTTTGGCTCAGCACATAGCTCTCGTGTGCGGCGGGCTTTATAGACACAGTTTTGTGGGTTCTAACAGGTGTGAAAAACGTCTGTTCGTGATAACGCGGCCGGCAGACGGCAAACTATCTGTGAAGCGTGAATTGGTAAGTACACGAATGGCTAGCTATTCCATTCATTTGGACTGTTATGTTCTGCTCACAATGTTCCTTCCTCCATACAGAATGTGCATCAGAATTACGTCCAGAAGGTCCCCGCGATGCTCTTGTTCTACTTTTCAAAACCCCAAGTGACTTTTCAGAGGTTGGTCACGGTAGTCAGTCATTGCTTTATTGTAAACACGCGCCATACATGTACGTGAATGGAAACAGTTCGACCTTGGCGTCTTGTGGTCGGGCTTTGCAAAACCTATAGGCAGGGGACAATATTTATCACTTGCAGATGAAACTTTTTACGAGTTCATACAGTGTGAACCCACCTTCCACCGCGGACGTCCCATTGTTCCTCTTTTGTTTGGACTTCATTTTTTTGGCGACTGCTCTAATTTGTTTTGTACACGATTCCAAATCGCGGACGTCTTTGGCAATCGCGGACCCTATTGTTCCTATTGTTAGACGTCCCCGGCCATTTGAATACAGAAACCCGCGCCAGAGTGCATTAAATGCTATAGTGTTTGATTATTGTAAGCCTTGGCGTTAAACTGTAAATCCAAGTAAATCAAAAAATAAAAAATTTCTAGAGGAAAAGTTAGATCTTTCCTAAACTTTATATTTGGGGGATAGATAATCGAGGTTGTCCACGACAAGACGTACAGTTGAAGTCAGAAGTTTACATACATGTACACCACTACCATCATCACCAAAAATGGACTACCCGAACCATTGCAAGGTGTGCAAGCTATGTTTTAAGTATTGCAAGCACGTGAGGAATTTCACAAAATCACGACTTTAGTAAACTTCTGACTACAACTGTATGTCCAGTTTAATTACAATGGCTTATTTAATAAGGCTATATCAACAAACGGGTCGACCAAGCTAGAAGAGACTTATTCTAGGCTTGCAAAGTTATCAGTGTTGAATTAATTACGCTTTGACGTGCCATACGCGTGAATTCAACAACGATCATATCCGCCATTACTGTGTCCATACTATGGCACGCCAAAGCGGAGAGATTTCAAAACTAATAATTTGGCCATCAACCCTGAAAAACAAGTCTCGACATTTTAAAAAACTTGTCAACAAAAGCACGGTTGGCCAGTTTCAAACAGCCTATCAACATTTAAAAGTCATGCCAACCTTTTTTTCTTGCGCAACATTTTCGAAAATATGTGTCAACATTAAATTATAAGTGTTGAATTGCTTTTCGCTTTGGCGTGCCATAGTATGGACACAGTAATGGCGGATAGCAACCGTTGTCAAGCCACGTGAAACCCCAAAATAGCATAATGAACTTGTAGATACGCATGCTGAACCAGCTGGCTATTACCAACAAGAACAGCCTTAGTAACAGTAGCTGTATATCACCTCATAAGAACTTCACTTTGGATATTGTTCATTGATGGTTGTATAAATACCTTGTTATATTGTTCATTGATTGGTTGTATAAATACCTTGTTAAATTATTGTGGTTATTCAATGTTGTGGAATCAAAATAGTATTGATGCCTGTTTTAGTAGAATTTCAAAGTTGTTGAATGTAGAACTATTAAGGATATTGCAACTCATAACTGGCATATAGTGATATGATGTTATGAACAATAGATTATGCACATTCTTCATAGAACTGTTAAATCTAACCTTTGTGTTGAAAATTACCTTGTCAAGCTAAATGACTCGTGTAAAAAAGTCATAGCTCGATTTCGTTCAGGCAATCATTTACTGATATAGACTCGTTATCTTCCATCCAGTCTAATTATGCCCACCGTACTGTGTAACCATGGAGTGTTTCTTCCTCCATGGTGTAACAAAGATAATTTGTGTGATGAATACCATTATATTCTTGGTTGTGACTCACTTATACCCCCGTCACACCGGAGGCGCGGTGCCACTGCGGTGCTTGTACGGCATAAACCGCAGTGGCGCCGCCATGATCGCCGTGGGACCGTACCAGGACCGCAGTAGCACCTCCATCACCGCCGTGCCTCCGCAGTACAACCGCCGTGCAATCGCCGAAAAAGTAGACTGGCGACCCTACGGCGATCCCGTGGCGGTTCTACTGCGGTTATGGCGGTGCAACCACGGTGCGAAGAAAAACACATGTGTGACGGGTATAGGCCATGGGCCAAAATCTGTAAGAGGCCTAGAAATCGAGTTTCGTTTTTACTTTTTAGGGGCAACTTTATTTTTCGGATATAAGTACTTTAGGACATGCTGAATAATATTTCACTTGTTCACACTTGAACTATCTGCTCGTAAATTAGAAATAAAGGTCAGAAAAATCGGCGATTTTGGTCGCTTTCTTGTACGGTTTTTCTCAACCTCGATCTATCTATCCATTGCAAAATGCAGTATCGTCGCGGTAATCTGGACACGAGTTGGGATTACAGTAGACTGGTTCCCACTCCACCATAGCTGGCCGTGCCAGACATTTCGTGACTGTAACTATAAAGAGAAGTTGATTAATGCCATTCAGCGGTAATTAGTTGAGAAGAATAACGAATTCGCTCAGGAAATCGAACTGTGCTGGTTTAAGCACTCACCCGGAGGCTGTGCTTGCGCTCGCGCTGCCTATCGTTTTCAGTCTATTATATTCTGCCTGCCGTTTCAGTTGGTGATTGTTGGAGCTATACCAAAATAACACTGTTCCAGATGTTATGTTTAATGTATTTGACAGTTTGTGATCTCATTTTGTACCACGTAAAGTTTAATAAAATAATTGTAAGCATATAGGCCTATAAGACTAGACAAGAAAAAGGGTGTTCGCAACATGAAAACGTGTAGCTACTGTCCTTTTCAGTGTATACACATTAAAGTGTCATTAGAGTGCTTGAATGAAGAAACCTTTGTGCTCTTATTATGCTTAAAAGTGTTGAATTCGGACTAATTCACACAAAAACAGATTTTGCCCCTGAGACGCAATACACGCCCCCACACACGCAATATAAATTATGTAATGTGTCATTAAGTTATAAACTTGGACGTTCGTCAGTATTGCGCGCGCGCCAAATTCGTGCCACGAATTACGCAGCTCCATCACAAAAGGTATGAAACTGCGTATTTCGTGGGATGAACTTGGCGCGCGCGCGTTACTGACGAGCCTGCTGTGCCTTTTAAAAAGAATTACACCGTGGATTGTTTTTACTATGTTAAGGTGTTTGTATTTATGAACACGTACACGTGCAGTTGAACTTATAAACTAAACATGGGCCGGGGTGGGATGTTTCGGAGGGTGTTTCGGGCCGCGTTCCCGGTATCCCCCAGCAAAAATCCAGTGCCTCTCCAGATTCCCGCTAGAAAAAAATAAAGGAAGTGCTATAAAATGGCAAGGAAAAATGCATGATAGGCCCCTAGCCGTACATGTAATTTAACTTAAAAACGTGTCCCCGCGTCCCCCTTCACCAGCAATGCCCTCGTTCCCCATTGACAAAACAAAGGTATTAATGGCAAAATGTCACTATTCTGACCAAAAAAACGGGCAAACAAATCTCCAAATAAGTATTGTTTCTCCTGTGTTAACCTATTGGGCCTACAATTTACAAGCAGCGAACATGAGATTCGGATTCAACATTATTGAAACTGTGCACCATTTTATATCAACTCTGAACGCATTTGCAGGCACTATGGTCAAAACACTGTTTTTGACCAAAAACGGGCAAATCCTGAATCCTTCCAGTCCAACTAGCACAGGGTCATTTTGCATTAATAATGTAAACAATTATGTGCAATGTGGACTAGCGGTTTCAGATTCACGGCATAGTATAAAGATCACTTAAAAAGTTAAAACGATCGATTTCGATACAAATAGCTCAATTGGTAGGGCATCTGCACGTTGATTAGAAGGTCCGCAGTTCGAATCCTGGAGAAGTCAAGTTGCTTTTTACTGCATCCAGATTTCCGAAATTCATGGACATTTGTCAACATTTGTATTAAATTTATTCAACCCGGTGCGGCGGTTCCTGGATTATAATCCCTAAAAATAATCACTTATTCAAGTTAAGACGAAAGGCGAAGCTCAATATTTCTAGGCCTCTTACAAATTTTGGCCCAACCCCTACATGTAGGCCTATATTGCGATTGCAGTCACATAATTATTCATTGCTAATGGGGATAGACCTACTGACTGCAAATGGGTTCCTTTTTCATTCTCAATCATGTCGATATACACGTTGGTACGGCCAGGGCACTGAGCTTTATTGGGCCAGGGTGGATCGGGATCCAGTCTATTGTAATCCTAACTCGTGTCCAGATTAACGCGACGACACTGCATTTTGCAGTGGCAGCGATAGCTCGAGGTTGAGAAAAACCGCGCGAGAAAGGCGCTTAAAGAGTCGATTTTTCTGACCTTTATTTCTAAGTTACGAGCAAATGGTTCAAATGTGAACAAGTGAAATATTATTCAGCATGTCTCAAACTACTTATATCCGAAAAATGAAGTTGCCCCTAAAAAGTAAAGACGAAACTGCAAGATACGGGCCTTTGGCCCATGGCCTAGTAGGGGAAAACTATGTTTATCATGGATGTATGTGTCTACAACACCATCACAACCTTTTTCCCACAAAAAAAATCGACAGGCTTTTGCTTAAAACGCAACGCAGTTCCGACTCTCTTCACCCGAAATTCTGAAACGCTCGAGGTCACTTGGTTTGTTTATCAACAGGAATTTGACGTCATCCTGAGAAACGTACAAAACGGCCTGTGCATTATTGAATGGAAAATACACGAAGTGAATGTTTATCATGCCTGTTTTGTCCTTGTAATTCAAAATACAAACGTGAAAAACACTTCATGTAATATATGACAACAATCTACTATTACCTGTTTTGTGAAAAGCGAAAAGCTCTTTTGAAGTAAATACTGGTGCATTGCGACGGGTGGTTTTGTCACGGAACGAACGGCATTCACAGCGGTCTGTGTACAGCATGGAACGGTCCCTGCGGGCCGTAGTTCCCACGTGTTTGAACATCGGCCGATACAAGTTAGAATGAGCGACTCATTTTTCTCTCTCTTGGTAATAGAAAAGAAAATCTTTCTGCTCTTTTTTTCATAGTGTCTGGTAAAACATACAACCACGCTGCTACTGGGCATATCTCCGGCTTTTTGGACCAACAAAATTCTTAAAAAAAACACCATCTAACAGAGACGGTTTTCCCAAGTGTTTTGCGTGTAAACGTATGGAGCTAACAATCGTGCTGACTTCTCTTTCTCAGGATTGCGTCACGAGGTCACGCGCATATCATGAATACCTAATGAGCGTTTCAGAAATCGCGAAAATCTCATGTTCGAAAAGCGCACTTTTGCTTGCAATTTATCCACTTAAAACCGATAATTAAAAAAAAACAATCCACGTCGGCAAGAGGGATGTTTGGACTATCGAAAAAAGCCTAACTGCTAGATTTTCCTTCTGAGGGGGATTCTAGCTCTTTAACTTTGGGTCACTGGAAGCATGGAGCTATAAATAGCTCCATGCTGCAAGTAACTAAAAAAGTGAACGTGCACTTTTTTAGGACCACCACCAGTTGTTAATGATATCCGGCTATTTTGGACAGAAACAAATATGTGGTGTTTGTTACCGCGCGGCTGTCAGGAAGGTTTACATATCAATTCAGTAAGATATTTTGGGTTATTCAAGTTTAATGGCCTTTTTAAGGGAAGTGTGGTGCCCTGGGTGTTGTGGGTCTCCCACACTGAACTTTCAGTAAGTTTAGATTTTGTATAAATTATTTACTAAATAAAAATTGAGCTCAAATAGTATCCACCATGCATTACCGCGGCTAAAACTCACGATGGCCCCGGAAATACGGCGGCGGATATTTCAAAATTTGCTCAAAATATAAAGCGATTGTGTCAAACGGAAACGCGACTTGACCCCCGGAATATTATATCAACCTATACTTTGTATGTATATTGTTCGTCATAATTAGGCCCAAGTTTGGGATTCCCCAAGTACGCACAGTATTTTTTAATGTAAATCATTGACAGATTTGGAATTATAGAGTAATTGAAATAGATTCATCACCATTTAATGCTAGGTTCCCACTGTCGTGCGATCCGTTACGAACGCCACGATTGGCCATTCGTAGCTGATCGTGGAATTTTTGTTTCCTTTTCTGAAATTTCACGTTTGGATACGAGTTAATGCGAGTCGATACGTTCTGGTACGATTTGGTGCGCTTGGATGCGATATAGTCACGATTGGTCAATTTCAGGTAACACGATCTGTCACGATCTGGGCTCCCGTTCAGATACGATCAGATACGTTCCGATAGGATTGTCCCGATTGAGTCCACGATTGGGTCCCGATCTGACACGATCATCACGATCAGGGTCCCCGATTTGGGACGATCTGGTACGTGCAGATACGTTCGGATACGTTCCGATACGATCATCACGAACCGATGCGCTCTGTTGCGATCGGATACGATTGTGGTCGCAATGTGTTTCACGATCGGGATCGAGAGTGATCACGGTTTGAGCCACGATTGGACCCCGACGGGTGTATATACAGCCCGACTGACCATGGACTTCATTGTTTCTTAAACTTCTACAGAGTGAAGACTACAACCCACAATCATGCTTGCCCCTTCCCCTAAAAAAAAGGTAATAAAATGAAATGTAATAAAACCTAAATGGAGGATGATATCTCTTTGAATTTTAACCTGATATGGTTAATGTCCCCTTAATTTAAGGAAGTTGGCCAAATAAAATTGCTTCTGTTTTTTTCAAATTCACATAGTTTATCATAGGCCTATGCCTTCTTATTTTAAAATATCTATTAAATTTGAATTCATCGCAACATTTTGGGGGGTATTGGGAGTTCATATTTTATTAGAATCCAATAGGGGATCAACTCAATTTGTTTTACTTTTATTATTTCTTGAGAGGAAGTGGGTGGCCCTAAAAAGGGCCGTTAAGGAGTCTCTGTCTCTGGGGGACTTCTGCCACAAGGAGTCTCTAATGGTCATCCGGGGGTCTGCCTGTGTCTGGGGCAGGTCTGGGTCATCATCATCCTCAGCAAGTGGATCAGGGGTGTTGAGCTGGGAGGAGAGGTTGAAACTGCCGGCAGCTGGTGGTGGACTGGGTCCCAGCAGGATTAACAAAGATGAATATGGGGAGGAGGGCAGCGCAGTGGTGGTCGTGGTAGTGGTGGTGGCCCTGCCCCCTGAGGGTCCTGGGTGTGGCTCATTGGTTGGTAGTAATGGGCTGGTCATCGGGACCGTGGGGAACTGTCGCTGGACGTAGCTGTGGTCCTGACTACCCCAGACACTGGGTTGAGGCCCCACATACTGCAGGGCGAGGTGGCCACTGGGAGGGGTTAGGCTGCCACAGGGTCTGCTGGAACTGCTGGAACTGCTGCTGCAACTGCTGCTGCAACTGCTACTGGAACTGTTGGGACTGCTGCTGGAACTGGAAGGGGGCCTGCTGGTCTTGGTTTGGTGGTGGCTGCGTCTTGCTATGCTCAGCTGCCCGTTGAGCCCTGTGCAGCTCCTGCATGATGTTCGCCTCAGCATCCCTCCTGATCTCCCCGGGCAACTTGAACAGCGTCTCCTCCACATACTTTTCAAAGTAGGAGCTGCCAGATGCAGCCGTACTTCTGGACATGAATTGCACCAGCAGGTCTTCTGAAAGAAAGAAAGCGAGGGAACCTCTTCTTAGAAATATTATTATTTCTAGTAAGTATATCTCCAAGTATATCTTAATGGGAAATGAAATACAAATGCAATTGTTATTGGAGGAGATAATACTTACTCAGTTCTCCAGAGGTCCCCATATCCTCACTGCCCTGTCTGGAGCCGACCGACCCTGGCTGGGAGGCTGTCTGGGAGGCTGTCTGTGAGGCTGGTGGCGAGGCTGCTGGGAGTGGTGGTGTTGGAGCCCTGCTGGAGGTAGAGGTAGAGGCAACTAATGAGGTTTGGCTGGTGGAGGGGGTGAGTTCAGTGCCACTGGCACTTGCTGCTGCTGCTGCAAAGGAGGCCACATTTCTGGCATCCACCGTCTCAATGTGAGGGATCAAAAAGGAGAACTTCTCCCACACCCACTTCTCTGTGCTGTTCATGTCAGTAATGACATCTCCTCCTGACCCACTCTTCCTGGCGTGTTTCTTCAGCCGGCCCATCATGGTCCTCATGCTTGTGTACCATAATTTAAGTTGCGCCACAGTAGTGTTCATCTTGGCAGCCTGTGCAGCCCAGAGATCCTCCTTCTGGTGACATCCTTGAACCCCGCAAGGCGTTTGCTGTAGATGACCTCATTTCTCATGAGGAACTCAATGATTTCCTCCTTTTGCTTTTCAGTAAAGGCAGTTACTGTTTTCTTTCTCTTGGCTTTCTGGGTGGGGGTGGCTCAGCAGTACTAGGTGGATCTAGCCTCAATTAAATACAGGAATACAATGGATTTCAGGGGGTTGCAACCCCCTAAAATCCATGGCTGGATCCGCCACTATGCTGTTGGTAGGCCTACCGTGTTTATACTGCACGGACAACGGAGCCATACTACGCTAGTGGGTCCAGTTTATTTCACAGGGCCGCCTTTGAAAAAAAATGTATAACGTCGCGTCGTTTTCTTATTTAAAAATATATATCTCGGGCGAAATCATAGCATTTGACAGTTGGAAACAGTCTTTTTAAAGTTTTGTTTCCGGTCCAATATGCCTGGTTAAGTAAAATTATTAAACCGTGTTTAAAGGGCCCTGAAATGCTCAATAACTTTATGCACAGTTTTTGCTGCATATGAAGGATTACTTGTGTAGAAAGACAATACTACTGTTCATTTTGATGCTCCATGAATAAAAAGTGGCATTTTTCAACTTTAAAAATTTCATCACATAAACTTACAGAAAGAGGGCGCTGTTTGGGCATGTCACTTTAGGAACACACAGCAGAAAAGCGAAGAAAAAACATAAGACTTCAAACTGGAATTGTGGAAAAATGCTGCAGTTTTCAGCCTTAGTTTTTTAATGGTTTACAACAGACAACATGTAAAACAAACCTAAACCATCATAGGTTACAAAAGTTTCAGCACAGAAAAAACCCCGTGTACAAATTTCCAATATACGCTCGTAACCGGGACGGATACTTGTAATACATGTTGGGCCGTCCAAGTTACGAGCTTATATATTGGTAATTTGTACACAGAGGTTTTAGAAAGGCATGTTGTCACACTATTTGTAATTCCTTTTGGGCCTAAGTTATCTCTTCATAACAACTGAAACTTATTTCTTTTAAATTTGAGACCAGACAAAGGTATTTTCGTGAAAATATGGTCTGCGTTGCCAAAATTCCCCTTTACCGTGGAAAGACTCAGATGTCTCTGTCATGACTTGGTCATGACTATGGATCTATGGATAGTCACGTTCGCAGCCGTATGTGTGAACGCAAATTTCAAAGTTAACTTGGTCACGACCAGTCGCGACCCGATCACCACTCGTGACTCACGACATTATTTTTTCTTCAATAACTTTTCAAATTATTAATTCTCCAACAGATCGTTGCGGGTCGAAATCAAAAGATCTGAAGATTTGAACATACGAATTTGACTAGAAAAGCGACCATGACGACTGCCACACCGGCAATTGATTTGGTGTCGACAATGACAACCGAAAACGAATCATTTTTCAGCTCTGTATTCACCGAGTCTACCAATGAGAATACGTCAATGGTGTCCAATTTTGTGACAACCGATTCCATGACGAACATGACAACGGCAGGAGACGGCCGACACTTTCACTTCGAGGATTACACCCAGCGAGCCACCATTGCTATTATTGTCTGCGCTGTGGCTGTTGTGGGATTCATAGGAATGTCTTGGTTATCCTAGCTGTGATCCTGTCCAAGAAGCTTCAAACTCGCACCAATGCCTTCGTGGTCAACTTAGCCGCAGCCGATCTTGTGACGTGCATCTCGGCACCGTTCACTGCAGTCGCACTACTGAGCATGTCTGGCTGGCCCTTACCCAATGTTGTGTGCGCTGTCATGGCGGCAATTGGCTTCGCTAGCCTCGCCTGCAGCATCATGAACCTGGCTGCCATTGCCATCAATCGCTATGTGCTTATCACAAAAACCACGGCCACCTATCGCTCCATCTACACTCCCAAGAAGATAGCCGCCATGTTGGTTTTCACTTGGGTGTACCCGGGTCTCGTTTGCTCACTTCCCCTTTTCGGAATCGGCAAATAGGGTTACTCCTATAAGTACAAGACGTGCACCCAAGACACCTCTCACGAGACCAGTGACCTCTTCAGCCTGCTGGGCTCTGCTCTGATCTACCCGATTCCCCTAATCGTCCTCTTCGTGTGCTACTACAAGATCTATCGCCACGTCACCGGACACTTAAAGAAAATGGCGAGTAAGAAGATCGAGCTGACCGACCAGTCCAGCTCGTCCAACGCCAGTACCTCTCAGCTTCACAAACCCCCACAGCCAAGCTTGAACAAGCGACAGATGGGGATCACCATGAACCTCTTCTACGTGGTGTGTGCCTTCGTGGCCTGCCTGGCACCCTTTGCCATCGCCCTCATGATCCCACCCAGCGATCCGGTCATTCCGTGGACCGGCATGATCATCATCTTTAACAGCGGTGTTAATCTAATCATCTACGGGGCCAAACACCCACACTTCAAAGAAGTATTCCGCTACATGCTCTGGTGCCGGTGCCACATGATCCCGGAGCCTTCGAGCTGTCTCCGAAAGATGAGATCCAGATAAACGAATTTAAAACTGGTGAAATGATAATTTATGCTGGGTGATGGGGCAGAACCTTTGCACTCGTGACTCAACGCCGATACATTTCAGACGCCAAATACCCCGGGAGAGAGGTCGGCGTTACAGATGTTTCTTTTAAACGTTCTGAGTAATTTCCTAACTTTTATAATTCGTATACCCAGCACGATATGGGCCGAAGGGACTCCCCCTACTGCCCCTATATCTCAACACACTCTTCACTTTTGTTAACGCACCAACACCCCAAAAACCTGGAATTCCTAGGGGGGATAATGGAATGGTCACTATCCATTCGCACGACCTGCCCGAGCCAGCGCATGCAACTACTGGGCATATCTCTGGCTTTTTGCACGCAACAAATTCTGAGTTTTCTTAGTTTTTTGCGTGTAAACGTATGGAGCTGACAATCGTGTTTACTTCTCTTTCTCACAGGATTGCGTCACGGGGTCACGCGCATTAATACATAACGAGCGTTTCAGAAATCGCAAAAATTCCATTTTCGAAAACAGCACTTTTCCCAGCGAATTATCAACTTAAAACGGACAATTTGAAATAAACTGCGGACCTTTCAGATAACATACATTTTTTTTGCAATGTGCAAATAAGCAGGCACACAATTTACAGGAAATGTTTCCCTCATGTAGAAAAAAATGCGAAACACAAAACTAATCAATTATGAGTATTCTTGAATTGCAATGAGGGTTTTCATTAACAGTGTACTTTCAAAAGAATGGAATGTTAATCTGCAAAACAAGAAATTATTAATCTTTCAGTTGCAATTTTTAACAAAACTGAATTCCTGAATTCAGTAGGAGTACATCAAGATTCAAAAACATGCATTCTGAGCTACACAACTGCAATAATGAGCTACACACATGAGTTTATTACTATACAGTGTTCAATTTGCCTTTCAAACTCATTTTTCAATGTAACCTGCAGCCATGCACAGAATGTTCATATACGTGCTGCTGCAGAGGATTACTGTCTGTGAATAAAATATGAAACATTTCTGCATCTGCTGTAATTAAATTTGGAGCAAAATTACTTTGTAGACAACAAAATATATCAGTGTAGAATTAATGCAGCTTTGCACAGATCAGGAAGTTGTAAAAATTGCCCCTTTTTTGCACAGGAATTTCTCCAAAAAGCTGCAGAGCAAATCAGAAAGGTATGCCGCATTTTCTGTTCAAATGTAACATATTTTCAGGGTGAGATAAAGTGCACAGACAATGAACCATCTTCAAAAACATAACACTATATATGGGTCTGTCCACGGTAATGGGGTACGATTCTGTAACATTCAAGATCTTAGGTCCCAGTTCACTTCAAATGTCTTAATTTTATCTTTAAATTATCAAGCTAAACTGAGGAAATAACTTTTTCACCAAGGAGTAAGAAAAATAGTCCTACAACATACATTTGTGAAAACCTCGTGCACAAATTTTCCTATTACGCATGTAACAAAGACGGAAAAAGATGTCACAAAATTGTCTGTCCATGTTACATGCGTAATAGGAAAATTTGTGCACTTGCTTTTTAAAAATGTATGTTGTGGCAGCAATTTGTTACTTTTTTGGGCAAAAGTTATCTCCTGAGAACAAAACAAGGACATTTCTTTAATTCTGAGATAAACTAAAGACATCTGAAAGGAATTATTGACTTATTTTTCAAATGTACCCCATTACTGCATGTGGACAGACATATACTAGTCAGTGATTTTTAAAATCAGGGCAGTGATCATTCATCCTATAATTTCATGTATGTCAGAATGCTCAGAAAGGAAGACACATATAATGCAATACATGTACATTTTCTATTGTTGCAATGGTGTAAGAGCTGAACGCTCCTCCCCCCCCCCCCCCCCCCCCCCCCCCATCTGCTTCTTTATGGGTCCATAATATTGGAACAGTGGAAACAAATATTTGAGGGGCCCTTGACATGGTATAAAAAAATCAAGCTTTTGAATTTGTATGTTCATGAGCAAAGTTATGACATCACATCAGGCAAACACAGGATCACTCTAAACTCTGCACAAAATATTGCACCATTTTCTCCAACTTTGATGAAACTTTTGTAACCCATGCATGGCTGCATCATTTGAGTTTGTTTTACATGTTGCTTGTACAAAAAATGGAAATAAAAAATGCAGCAGTTTGCCACAACTCCAGTTTGAATTCATGTTTTTCTATACTTTCTCTTAGTTTTTGTAAACAAATTGTTGAAAGTTGAAAATGTTGTCTTTTATTCATTTAAAAATGGAATGAACAGCACCAATGTCTGTATATAAACAAAAAGCTAATGGCTTTTAAAACAGGGTGCAATTTGCTTTGCAAATTTGTTAAAGGTGGTAATGTGGAGCACCCTGTCAAGCTTTAAAAGAATAATGTTGATAAAATGCCTGGTAGAAATTTCAGCAAATGATGCATGCAGGCAGTAATACTTTAGAAAACCTAAAAAAATACATGTATGGTTTTTGTGTTGAATACTTGTGTTGAAATACTTTAGTTGGCAATTTTTTCCACAAATGTACAATTACACGGGAAAAATTATGTGATGTTTAAAAGTTTGTTATTGTTATCTACACTTTTAGTCGGGTTTTTCTTATGGGTAACTGCAATAGAAACTGCAGTATTATATGGGCCTTTTTTTGCCTATTGTGTATAGAGCCTAAATTTCCTGGCCCACATGCCAGAGGATTTTGTACTAAAGTGGCCATATATTAATTAGTCAACAAATTTAGTACACCTGCTTTTGTTGGAACTAATAACTGGCTTTATTTTACCATGTAAATTTTTCTTAAATACCATGCAATAAAATACACAAAGCACACGTACTTGTCTTTATTTTACTAAATTCTGACCTCTTGACCTTAAAAATAGCTATTTTTAAGGTCAAGAGGTCAGAATTTAGTAGATAAGATTTGTTTCTTTCAAATGAAGTGCACTGATTTGATGGGAAAAACCTGAAATTATAAGTGAGAAAATTTGAGCACGGCAGGATGAAGAAGTGTTTCCGCACAAAATCTTTTTTTTCTCACTCCTATATATATATTTTTTTCATCAAATCTGCACGTACAGATATGCTTGATGAGTAATTTTGAAGACAAAATCTGATCAACTTCTCTTTCCAACTATACAACATACAGTATACACCTAGTATAGTACTGCATGCGTGGCTATAGGCACGCATGCAGGTGACGTGTACGTGTATACTGTATGTTTGTTCGTTTCACAATGCACAGCGCATAGGAGGCCGATATGTACACATTATAATATTATAATGACTATGCGATGTATTGCGCGGACAATTTTCGAGAATCGATTCCCGACCGTCGATTATTCGGCGCGCCTCACACACATGATTGATAAGCGCTGCGTCCAATCAGACTAGGTGGGCGGAGCTATAGTTCCCTGAAATTTCTCAGGGAACTGGAGGTTAAAGGGCCCCTTATTTAGGATTTTTATCAATGAAATCTATGCTTTAAAACCACTCTACTCAGTTAAAGTCATAAAAATCCTATTTGGAGCTTGCTTTGGGGGTTAAAACAAAGGTTTTTAGTTTTTATGCTAATGCGAATATGCATATTCATGACCAAGGTCACTATGTCACAAGAGGCACAGACAGGAAAATCACATACAATTGTGCACAAACGATTCCACTTTTTTCTCAATTTTCCTGAAACTTTTGTAATCCATGGCTGTTTGAGTTTGATTTACATGTTGCCTGCTGTAAGCCATGATAAAACTGGGGGTAGAAACTGCAGGAATTTGCCACAAGTCCAACTAGAAGTCTTATGTTTTTTCTTAACTTTTCCCTTCTGTCTCCCTTTTGTGATGCACTCAAAACAGCGCCCTCTGTCTGTGATTTATTGCAATGAAATCTTCAAAGTTGCAAAAGGCTACCTTTTATTGATTTTACACCCAAACGAACAATAGTATGTCTTGCTGAACAAGTATTCCATCATTATGAAGCAAAGCTTAGGCACAAAGTTATTTTGGATGTCACAGGCCCTTTAAGTTCTGGACTATATTATGCGCTGTCCAAATAATATCGATATTCCGCCCTCTATAGTCGGCCGCGCTACGATCCAATATCGCAATAATATAGTCCAGAATCTGGACTAGGTCTTATGGTGAACGCATCCTATATGAATGTATATATATAAATTGTTCTTGAAGTAGCAATGTGGGGTTTTGCCACAGCTTACTTCAGCAAAAAAACATTTAAATGCAAACCTAAAATCGTCTTATATGGACCGTATCAAATAGCTGCCATATTGTAGGGCAGCTTTGGGTGTTTAGGAACAATGTAAGCACAAAATATACAACCATGCATGTCTTCACGGAACAAAGAAACTGCCCTACCAGATTGCATGCTATTCGATACGGTCTACAGCGCACATGTCCACTACGCAATGTGCTCAGCAGGAACCGGATTATTATGAACTGCTTCCACATCGAGATACATAGGCAGAAAGCACCTTTGGCAACCAAGCCACAAACACAGTGTTTAAAAACAAATGCTCTCGGATCTTTTAAGTGCATTACACAACAAGATGGACCCAACGGCTTTACATCCCATCCGAAGTTTGCTTTTCAACGGCCTCAACCGCTCGAACACCGTAGGCCTATTGAGCAACGTTTATGCAACAAGGAACGTCTGTGGGACGAGCAAACTCACACAAAATCCTTGAAAGTGACGATCAAGAAACAAGGTCAAACGAACATACTCCGCAGTGAGTTCACTGAGTTGTACAATCAGTAATAAAGAGAATTGTAATAATTAATTTTTAAAATAGAAATTAATAATTTCATCAAATGTTAAAGTCAAAACCGAACAAGCAGAAGATTGGCTATCGTTAATAATAAACAGATATTGTTTGCATCTTTTATTTGGTGAAAAGCAAGAATTGGAAATATAGACGCTTTTGTCAAAAACGAAAGGCAAACAGAGGAAAAGGGAGAGAGTGAGAAATGGCGTGTGAGAATAATTTAGAAAGTTTGCTTAATTTCCTGGCATAATATTGGAACAATGACGGCCATCTGCAGGCTATCAGGTAAAGACACCTGTTCAGTTGCTCCAAACTTTACAAATACTGAGAGGTTTTGCGTTAGAGAATTCAGTTTAGCTTCAGGCATCATGGCAGGAACAAGAAAAGTTTTCACGTTGCTGCTCGCTGTCCTTTTGACAGGTATGTATAATACATAAAACTAGTTCAGTTAGATACAAGAGGCCACATTTACGAGTCCCAAATTCCTACCAGCTGTTAAAGGGCTAATTATATCATTTCTATATAAAACAAACTCTTTTCACAATAAGAGTTTTGAGCTAGGGGAAAGTATATATCTTTACTTTTATTGTTGTGATTACTTTGGCCGTCATCTATTCGCGGTTTTGTCTAGTTTATCTCAGATTGATGCGTGCCACAAAGTCACGAATAATGCATTTTGGTCCCGCTGTAAACGCCTAACTTCTGCCATGTCTAATGCAATGTATTGGAGTCGGCAAAAGAGCGACAGAAATTCGGTAGTTGCTTCAAACGTCGTTTTTCTGTCGAACGTAATGCTTTTCCCCCTAAGATGACGGACCGGGAGATGAGACACATCAATCATTCTGCGACATCAGAAACATGTGGCACGTGTCAGTAACCAAAATAGTTTTAAAAAAGGACCCTTTAAAAATGATGTATCCTGGGTCCGATTCCCTAAAACTATTTTGCTTACCACATCCATTCGATAAGATCATTCCAGAGTTAGCATGGTTCTTGCGGGCTATATATAATAAACTATGTGTGTATTCGTGGTGTGTTGCGCATTGTTATGGAACTTACACCGCTCAGTCCATAACTACGGTGGCCCTGGAACGACACTTTCGATGTGCACCTTCTCGATATGAATGTACAATCTTGTCGATGTGCATGTAGTGCCGGTGGTGCTCGGTTTGGACATGTGAATGTAGCATGATGCTCGGTTTCCATATAGCACAGTGCTCGGTGTGCACGTTCCACCTTCTCGATATCAACAGTGCACCATGTTCGATGTGAGTGTTGTGTGTTGCACCTTGTCGATGTGAGTGTTGCATCATAGTCGGTGTCAATGTTCAACGTTCGCCGTATCAGTGTAGCATCTTTCATCATGTCTGAATGAATGGTGCTAGTAACATGTTGTCGATGTGCATCTTCTGTCGTGACTTTTTTGAAAAATTACGTAGTTCCCGAAATGCCATATTCAGTTTTTATCGTTTAGTCACAACGGCTGTTTCAGACTCAAACTTAGCTTACGTGTACATGTATTGCTACAGCTATATGTTGGTACGCACGGAAGGATAGGAAATCGTGGATTGGGCAACCTTCACGTTTTGTGTTTATGAACTAAAACTGTGTGTTGTACCGCGGGTGGAGTAGTGTTTCAATACACGTGGCACAGGGTCTGGAATCGGGCGGGTTATCGAGGTCAGGGATTAGGGTCTTGCAAGCTGCGTAGTGAATTAGTTCATAGTAAGTGCTATGCAATGCGTGCGTTTGGATGATTGGTGTCAGCGGTTATTTTTCTACGGGTAATGAATGAATGATACGAATAGCACACAGACGTTGTCTGGTGAATTGGGTGGGCGTGGAGTGCAGTGGATTTAGTATTATCACGGAGGCCTACCTCCATGGTATTATCACGTTGCTTTTGGTCAGCCAGTGAGTCAATACACTATAGTCCCAATGCCACTGTTTGTATCGAGTTCGGGTTTTCATGTTTTCCAGCCTTGCAGATGTTCGTACAGGTGTAAATGTAATTCAGTGCGTTTATATCGAAGTTTGGTGATTGCGGTTTTTCTACTGACAGATCGCCCCATCAAGTGTCAAAGTGTTTTTGGCTGTGCCTATAGGCGGCCATTAGCAAAAACGCCCCACAAAATGTATGCATATAAATAAGTAATCTACAAAAAAATTGACGTAAGAAAATGTAAATGTTACACAGATTGACTAGATTTTTATACATACCCAGTTTAATATGTGTTTACTCTAACCAACTAAGTCAACAAACAAGTATAGTTTTCCAGCTTTTTATTACATTTATTTAAATACAATTTCAACTAAAACGACACTTTCGATGTGCACCTTCTCGATACGAATGTACAATCTTAATTGTCGATGTGCATGTATAGGTGTTGCTCGGTTTAGACATGTGAATGTAGCATGATGCTCGGTTTCCATATAGCACAATGCTCGGTGCGCACGTTCCACCTTCTCGATATTAAAGGAGCGTGACCAGAGTTTCTGGAAAATAGTTTTCGATGTAACTTACCAATATTATCAAGTAACTCCCATACACACCTCCCATGTCCCAAAAACCCGAAAACATTCGCAATTTCCAGTAAAAAATTGAACAAAACTATCGAGTATGCTTTCAGCGGATAAACGTTGATACTGGAAAATTAGTTTACAAATAATCGGTGGATTTTCGACGATATCCTCGGAAATATGCGGCCTAGAAGCGCGGGAGTTTCAGTTTCGTAATCAGAAAAATATAACGGATGTTATGATATAAAAATCTCATGACCCATAAGGTAAGTCCCGGGGAGTTATGGGTAAAAAAAAGTGATCTGGTCACACTCCTTTAACAGTGCACCATGTTCGGTGTGAATGTGTAATCATAGTCGGTGTGAATGTTCAACGTTCGCCGTATCAATCTGGCATGTTTCATCGTGTTCATAAATTCATCGCGTTTTACGAGTTTGAAGCGGCCACGCCTCGGAATTCCAAGATTTTTGTACAAAATTACATACGAGATACGACGAACGTACTATATTTTTATACATATGCCTATAGGCCTACCCAGTTGAATTGTTGTTTATTCCAACCAACTAAGTCAACGAACAAATATGGTTTTTCAGCTTTTTATTACTTTTTTTTAAATACAATTTTCACATAGTAACGACACTTTCGATGTGCACCTCCTCGATATGAATGTACAATCTTGCTCGGTTTGGACATGTGAATGTAGCATGATGCTCGGTTTCCATATAGCACAATGCTCGGTGCGCACGTTCCACCTTCTCGATATTAACAGTGCACCATGTTCGGTGTGAATGTGTAATCATAGTCGGTGTGAATGTTCAACGTTCGCCGTATCAATGTAGCATGTTTCATCGTGTTCATAAATTCATCGCGTTTTACGAGTTTGAAGCGGCCACGCCTCGGAATTCCAAGATTTTTGTACAAAATTACATACGAGATCCGACGAACGTACTATATTTTTATACATAGGCCTATAGGCCTACCCAGTTTAATTGTTGTTTATTCCAACCAACTAAGTCAACAAACAAGTATGGTCAAATTCCATTTTTTACAGTAACGACACTTTCGATGTGCACATTCTATATGAATGTACAATCGTGTCGATGTGCATGTAGGGTGTTGCATGTAGGGTGTTTCAGTGCCTCATTTCCCTCCACATGGCCGATTTATGATTTACATTTGCGATTTACCGGCCAAAAACCCGATTCTTACCAAACCATCGGATGATGCAGAACAATCTAACAAACGAGTTTGATTTGCCCCGGTCGTTCATGTGCGGTTAGACCGGCCCGAAGTTTCAGCGCAAACCTTTCCGGTATATGGGCCGAGGCCGGTAAATCGCAAAAGAGTGCGCAGGGCTTTAAAAGCGGGTAATTTGGACACGCGTCACCTCGACAAAATCCTACACACAGAGAATTTGGTGTGATCCGACTCGCCGAAAATCCCAGAATAACAGGACATTCTTCTTGTGCGTCGCTTCACTCCAAATTCCTGGCCGTACTTTATTCAAGCAGCGCGCGTCAAATTTGCTTGCAGAACGCGTGAATAAAGTTCAGTGTGCATGAAAAAAAGTTCAGTGTGCATATCCAATTCATCTACATGACTTTTGTAATTCATTCCATCCCGCACTCCAAATTCCTTCCATCCCGCATTTTCGTCAACTAACGCGTGTCAAATTTGCATACTGATACAGAACACGTGAACAAATTCAGTGTGCATCTCCAATTCGTTTAATTTCATAGGCATATTCAGACGGCCAATAATCAACACTGAGGGTGGATTCACACACTAGCATTTTTATGCGTAAATTCGACGCGCGTCGCTTTTACAGAAAGCGGTTTGGACTGGGAATTTAGAGTGAAACGATCGACGCTGTGATAACCACATCAACATTTTTGCCCAACTTGATTTCGATGAAACGTTTTGGATAGGCCCTATATAGGAGTCGGTCAGTTTCGCCAATGCAACTTTTGTATGGGGCGCCGTTCGTCAACTAATTATTTAGGCGAATTATAGCATGTTTTTTCCATGGTTTATCTTAATTCTGTGTAAATAATGCATTTGTGTCAAAGGCCGTTTATGGTTTACAAACAACTCGATTCTTTACAAAACAGGAAATACACTTGTAGCTGTGCAAATTCATTATTTACAAATAATGAAAATTACCTCGGCGTTCCATACTTTATTAATGAAACCGACCAGTGTACATTTCAATGGTTTACAAACAAGAGAATTGTATCGTTCATAGACAATTCCATGGTTTATAAATAATGAATACTGCACATTGCTGCACGTTTTTCTGGTTTACAAATAATACAAAACTATCCAGTGCGCATTTACATGGTTTATAAACCAAGAAACTTGCACCGGGGTCTGATTTTCTATGGTTTATAAATAATGAAAATTGGTTAGTGGACGTACAATTCCATGGTTTATAAACAATCTAAACTGCGCCGTTCTAATCAATTTTGTGGATTCTGTGGTTTGTAAACAATTACAAATAGTCAATAGGTGTGCATTTTGATGGTTTGTAAATAATTGAAAGTGATCGTTGGCTCACAATTTCATGGTTTATAAATAATGAAAATGAACTAGTTAGTGTGTCGCAAAATTTCATGGTTTACAAACAGAGAAAATTTAAGCTTTATACACGTTTTTGTCGTTTGTAAAGGTTGACTATCGATAAAATAAGAAGTATTATGCACTCGGTACATCTCAAAATACGATCATTGACGAAAAATTGAAGGGTTTGTAAATAATGAAAATGGCTAGTTAGTGTGTCGCAAAATTTCATGGTTTACAAACAGAGAAAATTAAAGCTTTATACACGTTTCTGTCGTTTGTAAAGGTTGACTATCGATAAAAAGAGAAGTATTATGCACTCGGTACATCTCAAAATACGATCATTGACGAAAAATTGAAGGGTTTGTAAACCATAAAAAACACGCTTCATAAACGTTTATTATAATCCAGTAACGTTGCGAGAGCAATGGGTGCGTTCAATTAGCTATCATCGAGTCATAGGGGTGCTCGTTCATAGTGTGAACAGTCCGGCAGACCATGGCAACAAAGGTATTTATGTGTACAGCTCATCGAACGCCACTGCACAGCCTTCAGCGCGCGCGCGGGAAATTCCATTCTAAATATACGGCTCTGGCCGTAGCTATGTCCGAATTCCCATTGATCTAGCGCTCATCACGACGCAGCTCTAGCGCTAGACCTAGACCTAGGCCCGCTTCAAACGTCGCGCTTATGCTGTGTCGAATTAAATTAAACTTGATTTTTTAAAATTCGACACGGCACAAGCACGACGTTTAAAGCCATTTGGCTCGGCAAAATGAGTTCGACACGGCAGAAGATTTTAGCTCGACAGGGTCTGTCGTGCTAACTCAATTTAGTGCGGCATTAGCACGGCGCTGCTTCAAACGTCGTGCTTTTGCCGTGTCGAATTTAATTCCATTCGAAGTCGGGTCGCAAGTTAGTAGTATGGAGGGCCTTAATGAGACACTTTTATGCAAATTTATGCAAATTTATGCAGACCACGCCCCCTCAGAAACTGAATATCTTAATGAGACAAACTGAATATCTTAATGAGACAAACGTGTGTGAGACAATGGGAGAGCGGGCTGTGTGAATATCTTAATGAGACAAAGGGGGCGTATGGCCACCGCGAGCGTGGAACTGAATATCTTAATGAGACAAAGGGGGCGTATAGCCACCGAGAGCGTGGAAGTGAATATCTTAACGAGACAAGGGGGCGTGAGACAATGCGGGTCGGGGGTGAATATCTTAATGAGACAAAGGGGCGTGAGACAATGCGGGTCGGGAACTGAATATCTTAATGAGACAGAGTAGCGTGAGACAATGCGGGTCGGGAACTGAATATCTTAATGAGACAGGGTAGCGTGATCCGGAGGAAATGCGGGTCGGGAACTGAATATCTTAATGAGACAGAGTAGCGTGACCCAGTGGAAATGCGGGTCGTGAACTGAATATCTTAATGAGACAAATAGAAAATATGAACCCGTGTGAAGGTGCACGACCTAAACAAATTAAATCCGTGTATATTGGAGTCAATGTAACCCGTTTTTACAAAATCGCTACATCGCTACTCCATAAGACACGTACCTTGCTTTATTTCACTACACAAACTTGAAATCGCTACACCCATACACTGTGTATGAACGTCTTATAGTATTTACGTTTTGTCATGTATATGTACTCTTATTATAACTACGTATTTTTTTGATGTATTCTTATGTATAAGATATTACAATAATACGAAAGTCGACATTAAGAATAAGAACAATTAAAATACAGTAAATGAAATGCAGTACAATAAGAACGTTAAAACGTATGATTCACGTGTCACTCACGTGTGAACGTATTTCATGTTGCAGAGTGATATTCCGGACGAGTATTTACAAAGTTATACCTAACTATATTGACGAACAGTCTATTCCACTCATTGTACATATACGCGATAATATGGTGCAGTACGTACCATACCAGCATCCTTCCTATATGGTACCAGCCTCTATAACGCGTTGAGACAAGTCATACTGGCGAGGCCTTGAACATCCTGTGGGCCGGGCTTTGTTTGGGGTTGTGAGGGTCGAAACACAATGACGTCATAACGATGAGTCAGCACAAACGGTTAACGTGTTAATTAGTGCTCGTTCTCCAATGGCGCTAGATTTGAAAGCACTAACCCTGCTATTTCAGCTTCATTTTTGGAGTAGCATTTGTTGGATCCACAGCTCCAATACGTTTATTCCTTCATTTCAACTCAACGCAGTTTACAACATTTTTCAGAAATGCTGCAGCAACTTAGCACATCGACGCCAAGATGGAATTACATGGTAGTCAAGGTACGTTGTAAACAATATTTTTTTATTTTACACGTCAATTTGTTTGTTTTCTTTGTGTTTTCCCTATAAGCTGTTTGCCACCTGAATACTGTAGGCTCCTATCATGTTTATTTGGTGTATCGGGCAGATTATTGCTCCTGTGTGGATACCGAACAAAGAAACCGTCCTTGGAGCGTGAAAATCAAATCGCTATCAAAAACAAATGCCGTAGACTGGTATGATAAAATAAGTTTACTAACATCATGCGTGGTTATATTTGAAGTCTTACATGAGTTTATTTGTACATTTTTTTTTTAAATATCCTTTTTTCATTTTGAAATTAATAGTTGCAATGTATTACATAAACAAAACAAATTGCGGTTGATTTAATCAATAAATATTTACGATCGATCAAAAGTAAATACTCACGTAAAAGACACTATATCAATCTATAGCATAATATAATCCCGAACGGGCTGTTTAGTGTTACCCTTACTGATAATGGATTGCTGGAGGAGTGCCTACTACAGGTAATCATTTATTTTCTACCAAAGGCACTTAATTTTAAAATTTCTCTAACAATTTCTTTCTGAAACTACCAGTTTTTAATCCCCACCGCGTTCCTCACGGTCCACTTATTCGTCTTTTACCGAAACAGTCCGTTAAATTTGGCCTCGTGTTTAGGCATTACTCTGTTCAAGGCTTTGTTTACTTCCATGCCTTTTTTAACTTTTTCTTCGAGATCTTCCACAATTTCTTGATGGGTATCTGTAATATATTGATATATGTAACAGGTGTTTCGTACTCCACTTTCCTATCATAACTTTCCCCCAAGATCTCAAGAGTATAAGCCAGCCATAAAAGCATTTGATCTTTGATCTCCTATGCTAGTGTATATATGATATATCACTGTATCGTTGACCAGCCTGTGCCACGTAGACAAAGTTGTATTGAGTTGCCGAAGACACAGTCTATATTTGTTCGCTCTATAATAAAGTTCTCTCTCGACTCATCAGAATTGTGTGCTTGTTTTATTCATTTAAAATACCCACTCGGTACATTACAAATTGGCGACGAGGATTACAATGGCTGCACTCATCGGAAAAATCGACGAATTTCGAGAAGGGAAGGAAGAATGGCTGCAATACATCGAACGGCTTGAACATTATTTTATCGCCAACGACATCACGGACACGGCTAAGAAACAAGCGGTACTACTGACCGTCATTGGTGCTGATGCCTACAAGTTGCTTCGCAATTTGGTAGCTCCATCAAAACCTGGGCAGAAAACCTACGACGACCTGGTGAAATGCATGACAGAGCACCACAACCCGATGCCGTCGGAAATCGTACAACGATGCAAGTTCAATAGCCGATTTCGCGAAGACGGGGAGTCTGTTGCACAGTTTGCGGCAGCTCTACGGTCCCTGGTGGAGTTCTGTAACTATGGCAACACCCTTGATTACATGCTAAGGGATCGCCTTGTGTGTGGTGTGCGCAACGACCGCATGCAACGCAGTTTGTTGGCAGAAAAGAACCTAACTCTGGAAAAAGCCATGGCGATCGCCCAAAGCATGGAAACGGCGGCTAAAAATGTGAAAGACCTCCATGCTACGCAGCCACAGAGCGACAAAGCGGTGAATAAAATGACGAGGAGCCACACAACGACACGGAAGCCACCAAATTCGAAGGCGACAGGTAAGCCAAGGCCCACTGAGCAGAAAGGTGCCAAGCAGAAAACCTGTTATCGTTGTGGTCATGAAAGTCATACAGCTGATAGATGCAGATTTAAAAATAACACTTGTTTCAACTGCCAGAAACGAGGCCATATTGCCAGCGTATGTCGCAGCGCCAAAGCGACAGCGCCACGAAGCCAAGTTAAGAATGTCACTGCCACTCCGGAAAACAGCGACACTGATGATGACGAATACGCGAACAGCAGCCCGGTGTACTCGCTGTTCAGCAGCTCAAGTGACACATCCGCACAGCGGCCGATCAAAGCGACGCTATCATGTATCGATAACGTCGACACCACTATGGAAATCGACACAGGAGCTGCACTATCAATCGTCTCGGAAAAGACTTTTCAGTCATCTTGGCCTAACGCTGTCTTGCAAAAGTCACAAGTGAGACTTCGTACTTACACTGGAGAGTTGGTTCCAGTACTTGGCAGTCTCAACGTGGAAGTTACGTACAAGACGGAGACGTTCGAACTTCCGCTGTTAATCGTCAAAGGCGACGGTCCAAGTCTTCTGGGTCGGAACTGGCTACAGAAGATAAAGCTTGACTGGCAACAAATCAATGTACTACATGCATCAAGCAGCATGAATGAGCTTCTGAAAGCCCACTCGACGCTATTTACGGATGAGTTGGGAACTCTGAAAGGTACAAAGGCAAAGATATACGTCGACAAGGATGTACAACCGCGCTTCTGCAAAGCTCGAGTTGTACCTTACGCTATGCGCACCTTAGTCGAGAAGGAGCTTGAGCGACTACAAGCTACAGGAGTTATCGAGCCTGTGGAATTTTCAGAATGGGCAGCGCCGATCGTACCAGTTCTGAAACCTGACAAGTCGTCCGTCCGAATATGCGGTGATTACAAGTTGACTGTTAATCAAGTATCGAAATTGGATAAGTATCCAATACCGAAAATCGAGGACTTGTTTACTTCTCTCTCGGGTGGAAACAAGTTCACTAAGCTGGACCTCTCCCAAGCGTATCAACAACTCGTTCTGGATGAGAAATCGCGAGCATACGTGGTTATCAATACCCATCGTGGATTGTTCCGATACACTCGTCTACCGTTCGGGATAGCGTCCGCACCCGCGATTTTTCAACGCACTATGGACAACATCCTTCAGGGGATTCCGCGTGTGTCCGTCTATCTTGACGACATTTTAGTTACCGGCCCTGACGACAAGTCTCACCTGGCAACACTCGCCACTGTGTTGTCACGCCTAGAGAAAGCCGGCCTACGAGTAAAGCTCAGTAAATGTACCTTCATGGCCCCTTCAGTACAGTACTTGGGCCACAGGATCGATGCGCAAGGACTGCATCCAACGGCGGACAAAGTAAACGCAATCCGCAATGCTCCTGCACCGACTAACGTGACTGAGTTGAGAGCCTACCTGGGGCTACTCAATTATTACGGGAAGTTCATGCCACAGCTATCTACAAAACTTGCTGTTTTGTACCGACTACTTCGCAAAGACACCCAGTGGAAATGGGGTCCTGACGAGAAGAAAGCATTCAAGGTTTCCAAGGAACTTCTCCTGTCATCGAATCTACTCGTTCACTTCGACGCGAAAAAACCACTTATCGTGTCTTGTGACGCATCACAGTACGGCATTGGAGCAGTACTGTCGCACCGAATGTCAGACGGTTCGGAGAAACCGATCGCGTTTGTTTCTCGCACATTGGCACCGGCAGAACGGAAATACTCGCAAATAGAAAAGGAAGGTTTAGCATGCGTGTTTGGTGTGAAGCGATTTCACAGCTACATTTATGGGAGACATTTTACGCTAGTGACTGATCACAAGCCCCTATTGAGTCTGTTTAACGAGGAACGCGCAGTACCTCCGCAAGCATCAGCTCGTATTCAACGATGGGCTCTTACGCTAGCCATGTACGAATACACACTTGTATTCAAGTCGACAACAGATCACGGGAATGCCGACGCACTGAGTCGCCTACCATTGCCAGACATGCCAGCTAAGGTTCCAATCCCAGCTGAAACTGTGCTGTTGATGGAGAACATTGACGCATCTCCGCTCTCCGCTTCGCACATCCGCACTTGGACACGTCGAGATCCAATACTGTCCAAAGTGTTACAGCTGGTAGAGAAGGGATGGCCCCCACATCATGGAGCTGTGGAGGAGGAAATGAAACCGTACTCAACCCGTAGCACCGAAATTACCGTTCAAGATGGCTGTCTCATGTGGGGCAATAGAGTGATCGTCCCACCGAAAGGCCGAACGCGAGTGCTGCAGTATCTCCACGAAGGTCACCCAGGCATGGCCCGCATGAAAGGCCTAGCCAGAGGAGTTGTCTGGTGGCCCAAGATGGACGCCGACATTGAGAATCAAGTTCGAGCATGCCATAATTGCCAGCAGGATCAGCCCATGCCGCCAAGAAATGAGTTGCATCCATGGAAGTGGTCTGCTCGCCCATGGTCGCGATTGCATATCGACTATGCTGGACCATTCATGAACAAAATGTTCTTAATCGTGGTTGACGCAACGACTAAGTGGATGGAAGTTTTCCCACTTAACGCCGCAACATCACACGCGACCATCGAAAAGCTTCGAGGGTGTTTCGCAACGCACGGATTGCCGGAGAAAATCGTAAGCGATAACGGCACGCCATTCACGAGCGCCGAATTTCGCGAGTTCATGACAAGAAACGGAATTCTCCACATTCGCACGTCACCATACCATCCGTCCTCCAACGGACTAGCTGAAAGAGCAGTACGCACTTTTAAGAACGCGATGAAACGCATGGACTCGGGGACAGTCGAAACCAAAGTCTCAAGGTTTCTGTTCTCCTACCGGATAACCCCGCATACGTCTACCGGGTTATCACCATCGGAAATGCTAATGGGAAGACGTCTACGCTCTCGCTTTGACCTACTGCGTCCTGATGTTGGGAAACGCGTGGACATTCATCAAGAAAAACAAAAACAACATCACGACAAACGCGCGAAGCCACGTTCATTCGCAACTGGAGAGAAAGTTTTCGTACGCAACTTCACCAAAACCGTTTACAAGTGGTTACAAGGTACCATCGTGAGTCGTATCGGATCAGTGTCATACAAAGTTCGCCTAGAACACAATGATTGCATAATCGATCGACACGCCGACCACCTGCGTAGTAAACAACAACCGCCAACCGAATTTCAACCCGCTACGCATGCGCAGAGTGATACTGAGGACATTGACATTAGACTTGATACCACACCACCACCTCAACTCCCTCCAATAGTAATACACGGCAACCCTACAGCCGCGGTTCCTAACCCACAAGCTCCGCCCACTACTGACCAATCTGGTTCACAACCATCTGAACCCGATCATAAATATCCAACCCGCGATCGTCACCCACCGAATCGCTTTGGTTTTCCAAGTAAATGATCACTAATTGCAGTTGCACACTGCTAGGGCAGAATAATCCCTTGTGTAATACTGTACCAAGTCAGGATAGTCCACCCCTGCACTTGTAAATATAGTCACAGTTATGTTGTTTAGATTAGATGCATTGTGTATTCACAAATAAAATGTTTAGTAGAATTAGTTGCATCAAAAACACGAGTCGTGAGCAAAATACATGTAATAGATATCGTTTTAAAGGACTGGCCTCAGAACTCTGAACAGTTTGGACATTTGACAATAAGTCACACTATAGGGAGGAGGAGTGTAATATATTGATATATGTAACAGGTGTTTCGTACTCCACTTTCCTATCATAACTTTCCCCCAAGATCTCAAGAGTATAAGCCAGCCATAAAAGCATTTGATCTTTGATCTCCTATGCTAGTGTATATATGATATATCACTGTATCGTTGACCAGCCTGTGCCACGTAGACAAAGTTGTATTGAGTTGCCGAAGACACAGTCTATATTTGTTCGCTCTATAATAAAGTTCTCTCTCGACTCATCAGAATTGTGTGCTTGTTTTATTCATTTAAAATACCCACTCGGTACATTACAGTATCGTTATCTTTCAGATATAGGTAACTTGACAAGAAATCCTTGTAGTTGTTGAAAAAGATTCGCTCGACTGCCCAGAGGGTCTTCCTATTGGCTTTTTCCTTGGCTTGATCTTCACCTATACCCTCGCTGACATACTTTTCATATTTTTCACTCCACATGTCGCCAGTGGATTCTTTGGCTTCTTCCAACCAGTCTCGATAGGCGACATTGTCTTCCAATTCAGAATCGGACTCATCCGATGATTTGTCATCTTTCTCTGTTTCAGATCCCGAATCATCTTCCTCAAAATCTTCGTCATCAGCCTGCGTAGAGTCAGTTTCACAGTTTTCTATTTCCGAATCTTGAAATCTACGCTTTTTCAAATCGGGTTCATAATTATCCGTGTCCGAATATTCAGATTGAATAGGTTCAATTTCACGATCATCGTCAACTCTGTCCGTTTGAGATTCATCTTCAGGATGTATATTCTCTGCATGCCGCCGTAGGTTATATTTCCGCTCAAAGCTTTTGTCACACTAAGTCTACACCCTTATGGCGTAAAAATGTCATTTGTGTGCAACTTCGGGTACAATCTTTGATTTTTTCATGGATTACTCCTTGGTTAGTGGGAAACCCAAATCCGCTTGTTGCCTAATTTTGCTGACCCCGAAAAGGTGCTTTTTCAAGGTTTTTTGGAAATAAAAATGCAGACGACGCGACGTGGAATTTAGCGCACGAAGAATATTACCCAATCACGAAGATGCCCAACTAGGAACCCTTCTGTATTAAGAACTGTACACACTGCGTTCGAATTTGGGTTCAATTCGCAGAGTGATCAGGTGATGGTATCGCACACTACAGACAAGGCTAGCTTCTACTAACAGTTTATGCAGTCAATAGGTACGTGTTAATTTTGGCCGTGCCGTATCGCCATATGTGAAATCACGTCTGTGAAGTTGTCAGTGTCACTATATCAGGTTTGTTTATGCTTGTATAATCATGGAGGTAGGAATTTTCTTTTCCTACCTCCATGGTATAATGTAGGCCCTAGAGTTTGACATTGAATCGAGTCATTTTTTTGTGAAAGAAAGTTTGCAATAATCGGGTTTTGATATCGTTTTATGCTCAATGTTTCGCACACTTCACAACATTGTGACAACCATCGACTTTCGTGGGGCATGCAGTTTCTTCAGTAAATTTGTTCCTTGAGGACATGCATGGTTTAAGTAACAAAAGGTGTCCCACGAAATGGCGGCTGTTCGATACGGTCTATACGGAAACAGGATAAAGCTGGGGTTACTTTGGGGGAGGTGGGTGGTTTTCATACATGGGAATAAAGTTGTCTGGAGAGACGAGATGTTTTGGACGCGTTGTACAAGTCGAGCTGTCTTAATGTAGCTATATGCCTACAGTATATGTTTATATTTCGCTGATATCTTGGCGAATTTGTAGTTGTAGGCCTACCCTTTGCTTAATTCAAGCGAATAAGTACCTGATGAGGATATCATTTTCAGTGTTCCCATTTTTTCTGAGTTTACAAGAAAAACCAGAACACGTACTCAGAAAAAACTCAACACGTACTCAGACGTTATTAATTTTCCTTTAAACGATCTTTTAAACATGAATAAGTGTAATTCTAATGAAACAAATTGGAGGGGCAAATACGAATATTTTACTAGGAACAAAATTATAATTCTCCCGATTTGCCTCATCTATGTTTCGTGCAGGAGGGCTATGTGACGACGTCCGACTTATCTTTCCCTAATTGCGTGGAATTTGTTTCGTGTGGGGATCGGCATTGTATTGAAAAAGCGATTTCGTCTTTTGTCATTCATTTTAATATAACTTTTGTTTTTACGTTCGTTTCTGGTTCATAATGTTTTTTTCTTTCCAATCGTTACATAGTTTCAAAATTTGTCCAGGACAGTTTTATTAATGGGCTTCTAGTAGAAATAGGCCTAACACCCTTTTAACAGTTTTGTATGTCATCGCACATTTAAAAGGACCACAAGTTCAGTTTGAGTAACGTCGACTGCACTTATCACTTTTAAAAAAAAAATATTTGGACTAGTAGATGATATTATGGCAAAATAAAAGCCTAATAAGCCCGAACAAAATACCGTTCTGAATTGTTTTGGTACACAAATCATGCACAAGTGACTCCAGTCTCTAGGGAGCATGCTGTTTTAGTATGATTAAGTGATTACTTTTAGGGATTATTACCCAGGGACGGCCGGGGTGAATGAATTCGATACAAATGTGGACAAATCCATATGAGTTTGAGAAATCTGGATGCAGTGAAAAGCAACTTGGGTCCACTGGGTTTCGAACCGCATTCCTTTTGCTTTACGTGCAGACGCCCTACCAATTGAGCTATGAAGCCAACTGGTGGTCTCGAATCACGGTAGTACAGTTGTTCCTCACTGATTGGGATTGGCTATTACGTGAGCTTAGCAAGGCATACAGAGAAATAACCACCCCTCCCAGAGATTAAGTTTTGTTAGATTTGTTTTCATAAAAATCGTCTATAAAACACTAATTTATTACAGAAAAACAACTCTAACAAGCCTGAAATTATTCATACCCTTACCATATTTTGAATCGTGTAAATTTTGAGGAATGGGAGTCTTTTGGCTTAAGTTACAAGAGTGTGACAGGCAGCTGAAGGAATGACTGCAAAGAGACATTTTAATAAATACATGTACATCATTTTGGGGGTATTTTATTGCAATTTTGTGATTTTTGACCCTCTGTGACCTTTAAATTTACTTTTGACCTTGAAGATGACCTTAACAATCTTCGAGACTATAAAAAATGAACTTAGCGTCCTGTAAATCCTAGAATGGGTGCCACGATTGTTGAAATTGACCAACGAGGGGCCGCCAAAGTGCAATTTTATGGTTTTGACCCTTTATGACCTTTAAATTGACCTTTGACCTTGAAGATGACCTCTTAAAAATTGGCAACAACCGGATTTGAATTCCTTGATATGAAATTAACATATCCTCAAATTTGCCAAGATTGTACCCGAAAATGCATATGGGGCCCCTTAGTGCTGTAGACTAAGCAGCATTCATGTTGAATCTTTGAAGGTTGATCTCCGAATGGTAAAAATCAGATTAAATCGTTAATATATATATATAACTACTCATTTTGCTCATTTCCGCTGCTCATTTGCTCACTTCGCTGCTCTTTTGCTCGATTCGCTACCCATTTTGCTCATTTCGCTGCTCATTTGCTCACTTCGCTGCTCTTTTGCTCGATTCGCTACCCATTTTGCTCATTTCGCTGCTCATTTGCTCATTTCGCTACTCTTTTCCTGCTCATTTGCCAATTTTGCTACCCATTTTGCTCATTTCGCTGCTCTTTTGCTGCTCTTTTGCTCGATACGCTACCCATTTTGCTCATTCCGCTGCTCTTTTGCTACTCATTTGCCAATTTCGCTACCCATTTTGCTCATTTCGCTGCTCTTTTGCTACTCATTTGCCAATTTCGCTACCCATTTTGCTCATTTCGCTGCTCTTTTGCTCATTTCGCTGCTCTTTTGCTGCTCATTTGCTCATTTCGCTGCTCATTTGCTCTGGACTTGGCCCACACCTTAGTTGTTGAATGTTAAAGCGAAATTGGCAAATGAGCAAAAGAGCAGCGAAATGAGCAAAGGAGCAGCGAAATGAGCAAAGGAGCAGCGAAATGAGCAAAATGGGTAGCGAAATTGGCAAATGAGTAGCAAAAGAGCAGCGAAATGAGCAAAATGGGTAGCGAAATTGGCAAATGAGTAGCAAAAGAGCAGCGGAATGAGCAAAATGGGTAGCGTATCGAGCAAAAGAGCAGCAAAAGAGCAGCGAAATGAGCAAAATGGGTAGCAAAATTGGCAAATGAGCAGGAAAAGAGCAGCGAAATGAGCAGCGAAATGAGCAAAATGGGTAGCGAATCGAGCAAAAGAGCAGCGAAGTGAGCAAATGAGCAGCGAAATGAGCAAAATGGGTAGCGAATCGAGCAAAAGAGCAGCGAAGTGAGCAAATGAGCAGCGGAAATGAGCAAAATGAGTAGTTATATATATATATTAACGATTTAATCTGATTTTTACCATTCGGAGATCAACCTTCAAAGATTCAACATGAATGCTGCTTCTGCAATCAAGCCATATGCTTGTCACCAGTGTGACAAAAGCTTTGAGCGGAAATATAACCTACGGCGGCATGCAGAGAATATACATCCTGAAGATGAATCTCAAACGGACAGAGTTGACGATGATCGTGAAATTGAACCTATTCAATCTGAATATTCGGACACGGATAATTATGAACCCGATTTGAAAAAGCGTAGATTTCAAGATTCGGAAATAGAAAACTGTGAAACTGACTCTACGCAGGCTGATGACGAAGATTTTGAGGAAGATGATTCGGGATCTGAAACAGAGAAAGATGACAAATCATCGGATGAGTCCGATTCTGAATTGGAAGACAATGTCGCCTATCGAGACTGGTTGGAAGAAGCCAAAGAATCCACTGGCGACATGTGGAGTGAAAAATATGAAAAGTATGTCAGCGAGGGTATAGGTGAAGATCAAGCCAAGGAAAAAGCCAATAGGAAGACCCTCTGGGCAGTCGAGCGAATCTTTTTCAACAACTACAAGGATTTCTTGTCAAGTTACCTATATCTGAAAGATAACGATACCCATCAAGAAATTGTGGAAGATCTCGAAGAAAAAGTTTTAAAAGGCATGGAAGTAAACAAAGCCTTGAACAGAGTAATGCCTAAACACGAGGCCAAATTTAACGGACTGTTTCGGTAAAAGACGAATAAGTGGACCGTGAGGAACGCGGTGGGGATTAAAAACTGGTAGTTTCAGAAAGAAATTGTTAGAGAAATTTTAAAATTAAGTGCCTTTGGTAGAAAATAAATGATTACCTGTAGTAGGCACTCCTCCAGCAATCCATTATCAGTAAGGGTAACACTAAACAGCCCGTTCAGGATTATATTATGCTATAGATTGATATAGTGTCTTTTACGTGAGTATTTACTTTTGATCGATCGTAAATATTTATTGATTATGCTGACACAAACGAACGAGACAAAACGCCAAATGGTTTTTTGTTCTCTGTCGGCGTACAAGGTTTTATTGAGTCTTCGTTAAAACATGACATGTGACCAAAAGTTCAGATTTAGATGAATGCACAGCGGTTTACCAAACAAGTGTTTATATAATACACTGTACCAAATAACTGTTGATAGAATACCGAAGATGGGGTAGGCTTATCAATACCCCCAGGGTAGGCATATCAATACCCCGTACAATACCCTAGTTTACTCGATTACTTTTAATTACATTTAGTCTAGTTTACTACAATTGATGAGATTGGGTAGGCTTATCAATACCCACAGGCATATCAATACCCTAGTTTACTACAACTAATGAGATTGGGTAGGCTTATCAATACCCACAGGGTAGGCATATCAATACCCTGCACAATACCCTAGTTTACTCGATTATACTTTTAATTACATTCAGTCTAGTTTACTACAACAGACTACAAAAGTGTGACGTCAGTTGCCAACACACAAAGGGTGACGTTTTCACCTTATCCCTGCGCAATTACGTTTAAGGCGCATCCATGTTCCGCAGCGGTACCGCAGCGGTACCTCAGCGGAAGTGAATGTGCTCTGTTAAGTCTACATGTAGTTTACTCGATAACTTTTGATTACATTTATTACTACAATTGATGATATTGGGTAGGCTTATCAATACATGTACCCTGCACAATTACGTCCAAGGCACATCCATGTTCCGCAGCGGTACACTCAGCGGAAGTGGATGTGCTTTGTAAAGTCTAGTTTACTCGATTACTTTTGATTACATTTATTTAGTAAGCAGTCATACTGTACGCATATGCACTGCAGATTGAGCCTTAACTGTGTAATTTGTTAACATTATTGCAAGAAGAACAACAATTCACAAGTTGTGCAAAGTTGCTGTTGGTTTCCTGCCAAAACGTCCCCCTTGAAGAACGACATCAAAACCGAAGAGGTGGTCGCTCGGGGTGGAGGTGGGTCGTTAAAAAATTAAGCATGTTAACTCATCCTTGTACGACGACTTTGTGATTGTTTACGCGCGCGAAATGTTTGGCGGTGCGGGCTGAAAGGCCTGCAGTGATTGGCTGCCCAGAATCTTTCGCATAGTACCACTGCATATTCAGTAGGATGGCCCACAGAATGACTTCGCTTGCGTCCGCAAACTCCGGCTGGCAAACCGTGCAGAAACTCGTGTGCAAAATTGGCTTCGAAGGGGAACAAAACCGCGCCAAATCCCCGATCAACAATGACAGCGTTCGCTCGGCATAAATAATTTTATCGTCTATGCGGTAAAATGCATTATGCTGAGACAAACGAACGAGACAAAACGCCAAATGGTTTTTTGTTCTCTGTCGGCGTACAAGGTTTTATTGAGTCTTCGTTAAAACATGACATGTGACCAAAAGTTCAGATTTAGATGAATGCACAGCGGTTTACCAAACAAGTGTTTATATAATACACTGTACCAAATAACTGTTGATAGAATACCGAAGATGGGGTAGGCTTATCAATACCCCCAGGGTAGGCATATCAATACCCCGTACAATACCCTAGTTTACTCGATTACTTTTAATTACATTTAGTCTAGTTTACTACAATTGATGAGATTGGGTAGGCTTATCAATACCCACAGGCATATCAATACCCTAGTTTACTACAACTAATGAGATTGGGTAGGCTTATCAATACCCACAGGGTAGGCATATCAATACCCTGCACAATACCCTAGTTTACTCGATTATACTTTTAATTACATTCAGTCTAGTTTACTACAACAGACTACAAAAGTGTGACGTCAGTTGCCAACACACAAAGGGTGACGTTTTCACCTTATCCCTGCGCAATTACGTTTAAGGCGCATCCATGTTCCGCAGCGGTACCGCAGCGGTACCTCAGCGGAAGTGAATGTGCTCTGTTAAGTCTACATGTAGTTTACTCGATAACTTTTGATTACATTTATTACTACAATTGATGATATTGGGTAGGCTTATCAATACATGTACCCTGCACAATTACGTCCAAGGCACATCCATGTTCCGCAGCGGTACACTCAGCGGAAGTGGATGTGCTTTGTAAAGTCTAGTTTACTCGATTACTTTTGATTACATTTATTTAGTAAGCAGTCATACTGTACGCATATGCACTGCAGATTGAGCCTTAACTGTGTAATTTGTTAACATTATTGCAAGAAGAACAACAATTCACAAGTTGTGCAAAGTTGCTGTTGGTTTCCTGCCAAAACGTCCACACGCGCTGCGCGCGCCCAAAGGAAACGACAGCACAAGGCGCACAACCAGGACAAACCAGCCCGAACGCTAAGCACGCAAAGAAAATGGAACCACAGCACAGCAATCGAAACAAAAATCAAGTGATTGACGTTTTTGTTTTTGTTTGTTTGTTTGTATTTTTATTTTATTTTTTTAATTTTTAATTGAGGTCAACCCGAGACGCATATTTAGAGAAAGCAACGTTAGGTTCATCGCGTGCGAAGTGAAACCCGTCAACAAAGCATGACTGAGTTACATGGTTAAAGTCCAAAAGAAATGGCATGTAAGCAGCGAAGCTGCTATCACAATCTCAGATAGTTCTGACTGCCATCCACAAGGCGATTAACACCTGGATCAAAGGCCCAATTACGCCAACACGAATCAAAACAATGTGTGGCTGTAAAATTGGAAATCAATTTATTGTGGAAAGCATGTCAACTTTGTTTCATGAAGCCGCGAAAAATGTCTCGAAGTAGGCTGTACAGTTGTCAAAAATTACAGCACCACAATCTCTTGATTGTCTCTTTTTTATTTTGTGAATTAAAGATGAATTTAGAAACACGAGAAAATTGCAATACTCCGACTTGGATTCGAGCCCAGATCCTTGCCATACATGCCAACTGCTCTACCAACTTAGGTAACAGGGCATCCCGTCGGAGCATGCATCACAGCAATCTCGTGCGTGCCACTCCTTTCCCAACAATGCACGAATGGTCATTATTATGAAAATGGGATGGACAATTAGAGATGAATTTAGCAACACGAGATATACATTTTAAAACGCGATGCAGCAAAAACCATTGCAAACGGACATTACTGCAATGAACATACAACATGGACCTAAATGGACCACAGCTCTTTTCTCTTCTTTTTTTAAATTTTTATTTTTTATTGATTAATTTTTTTTTATTTTTATTTTTTTTGATCAAAATTATTATTACAATTTTAAACAAACAACGAAACCGCGCAGTAAATGACAGCCACATTTGTAAGTTCGTGCAGAACCGGAGAATCCTAGTAAGTCCACTATACATGATACAAACAAGAAAACAAAATTGTTGCTATCGCCTATGTACAAAAATATGAATGCACATGTACATAATTATGAATGCAATTGAAATAAATTCGTTGGCATACGCCAAGCCTTGCCATGGTAAAGAACAGTTAATGCCAGCATCATGAAGGCAAAAATACATATACGTGGTATACCTGTACAAACCTGTGGATAACGCTTGAAGAGTGCACATCTTCTTCATTCTATGCTGCAAATTAGAGCAAGCAAAAATAAGTTATTAAAAGCACAAACCAGCACCTTACAAATGGGAGCACGAACTTGAAACGGATGACACGTACACGTACAGACAATTACAGACAGAACATGCACGAATAAAAATTACCGGCCGACTACAGCTGCAGAAAATTTGCTATAGCCTATTAAACTTTACATAACTAAGCATATACCCAGTCTTGTCCTGGAAAAGATCAGTGTGCGTTAGCATAATAATTAGGCAAATTGATGTACATGTACATGTACGTGGTATACAAACCTGCGAAGATTGCTTGACTACGATGGAACATCTTCTTTAACCCACGCTGAGAAAGCAAGCTATATAAGAACCTA
Source organism: Henricia sp. BOLD:AAB3569 (assembly GCA_037783545.1). Classification (NCBI taxonomy): domain Eukaryota; kingdom Metazoa; phylum Echinodermata; class Asteroidea; order Spinulosida; family Echinasteridae; genus Henricia; species Henricia sp. BOLD:AAB3569. The sequence goes on along the minus strand of JBBELK010000706.1, from coordinate 533,166 downwards.
CTGGAAGCAAAAACCAGAATACATAGAAAACACAGAATAATGCATAGAAAATAAATGCATATAATTAAGCGAAATAAATCCGCCACCTCCACTCAACAACCCCCGTTGGAGGTCTCCGAACTGAATAGGATGCAAACCTGTAAGAAATCACAGATTGCGGTAAAGAACGCCTCCGTACTTTCCGTCCAATGTCCTGTGAAAGTAACGACGTCAAACATTGAAACCACTATCCGCCATGCACAGCCAACTGCCACATCGATGGTCAAACCATTCAGTTGTCGCGTGAGCGCATGCCCATTCACATTTTTGACAAAAATTAACTGTTTAAAAACATAAGTTAGAAAACCGAAGATCGGCTGGACCGATCAATAATCTAAAGGGGAGGCAAATCAATACCCAAAACCATCAGCTTGACCTCAAGTGCAAAATGTACATGTTCAAGAAATGCGTGGCTTCAATTCTCAAATAGCCAACTGCAAATCTCATCTAGCGCACACACGTGTACAAAGTCAAACCATTAAGTGTCACGTGAGGGCATGCCCATTCACATGTTTTAATGGGCGTGCGCATATGTTTGACAAAATAAACTGTTAAATAACATAAATTAGAAAAACCGAAGATCGGCTGGACCGATCAATAATCCATAGGGTACGCAAATCAATACCCAAAACCATCAGCTTGACCTCAAGTGCAAAATGTACATGTTCTAGAAAGACGTGGCTTCAATTCTCAAAAAGCCAAATGCAACTGCATAAATCTCATCTAGAGCACACATGTACAAACATGGTCAAACCATAAAATGTCACATGAGCGCATGCCAATACACAGGGTTAAATTGGCGTGCGCAAATTTCAGGGGGAAATTTGAGGAAAACTAACATCCGGGAAGGGGCGTGGCATCCATGGGGAGGGGAAACCACGCACGCAAACTTCAACTTTTCATAGGATCGTTTAAAACACCGTACCATCGTCATCGTGCAAAATGCAATGTCAACAACCTTTTAAATAGGCATCACAATAACCAGTTTTGTTTGAAAAAATTACCTTGTTAATAGGTCAACAATGTGGATAAAAGAAAAAAAAAAAAGAATCCAGGGAACATCAACCGAAGATGTACACATCCGCTTCGCTACTCGTTGCAGACTCGGCATGCACAGTACATAGTATACGTGCACTTGCGTGACAACTAGTCTCGCACAAGTTTTTGTTTTGTTTGTTTTTGTTTTTGTTTTTTGCAAAATTACTGAATCAATTGAGGGCGCTCGTTAAAAGTATGGTGTGCAAAAAGGGGGCCAAAAACAAAAGTAATAGAAAAAAACACAATAGATTGCGGCCGCGGAGCCCACAACAACAACAATTCCGCTACAAATTGGTAACATTCCAGAAATCCGGAAAATTCTCACCCCTGAAATGTTGACACAAATTAACTGTTGAATAACAGAGTTAGAAAACCGAAGATCGGATAGACCGATCAATACTCCCTAGGGTAGGCTAATCAATACCCAAAACCATCAGATTGACTTCAAAAAAAAAAATGAACATGTTCAGTAAAAATCTGCGGAAGCGGGAGCAACTTCAAAGACAGCGTGAGCATGAATTGTGCCCTTAACACAACAACATAAACATGGAATGTGAAGCAAAACCAAAAAAAAAACATAGTTTAAATGTAACCACTGTATCCAATAGCAACACGTGGCCGAGTCAACGGGAGCTTGTTTCACACTGGCAAAATGGGCGGGGCTCAGGGAAGGGCGAAAACCTCTCAAAACCCTTGTAGGGAAATAGAGGAAATTCCCTTCCGGCTCCTAGGCAATGCTTTCTCCAAAGCAATGCTTTCTGGCAACCAAGCAAATTCTCCATGCCCGCCCATCGCCACGGACAACAATCCCTTAGACTCAATTATTGCATAAGTGCTTCAAATTGTAAACATGTGTGCCGCTGTACCAATATTGATAAATTCAAAATGACAAATACTCACTCAGCATGCTCAGTACTTGTTTGAAAAAACAACAACATGAGATTTGATCGGAATGAGGGTTAACGTCACATAAAATACATTGCCAACACTATATCCAATACTGTTCCTTGAATCTCGGTACAACTTGAGCACGAGACACCAACGTCCGGCAGTGTCCAAGCCGATGTCCATGTGTTCTGACGGTCGTTAGCTCATGACCAGGATTCCGACACAATTTCAGTTCTGGACATCTTGAATCATCAGCGTGAATCCTGCAATTTCCCTTCAGCACCGTCGCTTCCGTCCGTTCCGGTCGGCAAACGCTCCGGGATTCACCCGCTGGAAAGAATGCTGAAATGGGCGACGGTCTCGGCATTTATAGTCCCAAATGTCGTATTAAAGTTCAGCAGGTAGACAAGAACTCCGTCGTATAACTTCCTCAAATATGTCATCCATTACTCTCGCAGTGAAATACACGCGTGCCTCCAAGGGCGATCAGATTAAGTTCCGGGAAGTTCCGGTCTGCCAGACGACATGTCAATACACATAGGTACGTACACTTACATGCACGCGGTAGGGCCTACAGCAAAATCCTCTCGTTCAAAATACCCATGGTTTCGTAAGATTTTAGCACCGAGAAATCCGCAAAAGAACCCACTACTTGCACTTGATGAAAAAGACGTTCCCTATTCCGTCCGATCATATAAGCATTGTGAGACAATTGTCACAAACAGAGCCAAAAGGCTCGAATTAAAATTCGTTAAAAAATTAAGCATGTTAACTCATCCTTGTACGACGACTTTGTGATTGTTTACGCGCGCGAAATGTTTGGCGGTGCGGGCTGAAAGGCCTGCAGTGATTGGCTGCCCAGAATCTTTCGCATAGTGCCACTGCATATTCAGTAGGATGGCCCACAGAATGACTTCGCTTGCGTCCGCAAACTCCGGCTGGCAAACCGTGCAGAAACTCGTGTGCAAAATTGGCTTCGAAGGGGAACAAAACCGCGCCGAATCCCCGATCAACAATGACAGCGTTCGCTCGGCATAAATAATTTTATCGTCTATGCGGTAAAATGCATTAAATCAACCGCAATTTGTTTTGTTTATGTAATACATTGCAACTATTAATTTCAAAATGAAAAAAGGATATTTTTAAAAACAAATGTACAAATAAACTTATGTAAGACTTCAAATATAACCACGCATGATGTTAGTAAACTTATTTTATCATACCAGTCTACGGCATTTGTTTTTGATAGCGATTTGATTTTCGCGCTCCAAGGACGGTTTCTTTGTTCGGTATCCACACAGGAGCAATAATCTGCCCGATACACCAAATAAACATGATAGGAGCCTACAGTATTCAGGTGGCAAACAGCTTATAGGGAAAACACAAAGAAAACAAACAAATTGACGTGTAAAATAAAAAAATATTGTTTACAACGTACCTTGACTACCATGTAATTCCATCTTGGCGTCGATGTGCTAAGTTGCTGCAGCATTTCTGAAAAATGTTGTAAACTGCGTTGAGTTGAAATGAAGGAATAAACGTATTGGAGCTGCGGATCCAACAAATGCTACTCCAAAAATGAAGCTGAAATAGCAGGGTTAGTGCTTTCAAATCTAGCGCCATTGGAGAACGAGCACTAATTAACACGTTAACCGTTTGTGCTGACTCATCGTTATGACGTCATTGTGTTTCGACCCTCACAACCCCAAACAAAGCCCGGCCCACAGGATGTTCAAGGCCTCGCCAGTATGACTTGTCTCAACGCGTTATAGAGGCTGGTACCATATAGGAAGGATGCTGGTACGTACTGCACCATATTATCGCGTATATGTACAATGAGTGGAATAGACTGTTCGTCAATATAGTTAGGTATAACTTTGTAAATACTCGTCCGGAATATCACTCTGCAACATGAAATACGTTCACACGTGAGTGACACGTGAATCATACGTTTTAACGTTCTTATTGTACTGCATTTCATTTACTGTATTTTAATTGTTCTTATTCTTAATGTCGACTTTCGTATTATTGTAATATCTTATACATAAGAATACATCAAAAAAATACGTAGTTATAATAAGAGTACATATAAATGACAAAACGTAAATACTATAAGACGTTTGTACACAGTGTATAGGTGTAGCGATTTCAAGTTTGTGTAGTGAAATAAAGCACGGTACGTGTCTTATGGAGTAGCGATGTAGCGATTTTGTAAAAACGGGTTACATTGACTCCAATATACACGGATTTAATTTGTTTAGGTCGTGCACCTTCACACGGGTTCATATTTTCTATTTGTCTCATTAAGATATTCAGTTCACGACCCGTATTTCCACTGGGTCACGCTACTCTGTCTCATTAAGATATTCAGTTCCCGACCCGCATTTCCTCCGGATCACGCTACCCTGTCTCATTAAGATATTCAGTTCCCGACCCGCATTGTCTCACGCTACTCTGTCTCATTAAGATATTCAGTTCCCGACCCGCATTGTCTCACGCCCCCTTGTCTCATTAAGATATTCACCCCCGACCCGCATTGTCTCACGCCCCCTTGTCTCGTTAAGATATTCACTTCCACGCTCTCGGTGGCTATACGCCCCCTTTGTCTCATTAAGATATTCAGTTCCACGCTCGCGGTGGCCATACGCCCCCTTTGTCTCATTAAGATATTCACACAGCCCGCTCTCCCATTGTCTCACACACGTTTGTCTCATTAAGATATTCAGTTTGTCTCATTAAGATATTCAGTTTCTGAGGGGGCGTGGTCTGCATAAATTTGCATAAATTTGCATAAAAGTGTCTCATTAAGGCCCTTTATACTACTCAAGTTTGTTCACAACTAGGAATGCGCATGCTCGCAGCGCGTATGTGAGTAAAGAAATAACCAACAAACAAGTGCATTAAAATAATAAATATGGCGACGTACAATGGACAGAATGGAAAACGCACGTGTACAACGTCCATGACGTGCACAATACTCATCCACCATGTTGGATGTATTAAGCTCGACTGGGAGTTTGCAATTAAGTTCGACGTTTGAAGCCACTGCCGTGCTAACATCGTTCCAACGTCGTGCCAAGTTGAATTTAATTCGACATGGCATAAGCGCGACGTTTGAAGCGGGCCTAAGTTAGCTCAGCAGTACTAGGCAGATCTAGCCTCAATTGGTGGAACTAGCCTCGATTAAATACAGGAGTACACAGTGGATTTCAGGGGGTTACAACCCCCTAAAATCCATTGTATTCCTGTTTTATAATGAGGCTGGATCCGCCACTCCATGATGTTGGTACAACGGAGCCATACTACGCTAGTGGGTCCAGTTTATTTCACAGGGTCGCCTTTATAAAAAAGAAATGTATGACGTCGTTTTCTTATTAAAAAAATATCTCTGGCGAAATCATAGCTTTTGACAGTTGGAAACAGTCTAAGTTGTTTTCCCGGTCCAATATGCCTGGTTAAGTAGGCCTACAATTATTGAGATTTTGTAAAACCGTGTTTAATGCTTTAAATGTTTTCGAAAAACGCATCCATAATTTCACACCATGCGTTATGTTCACACATGAGCCTTTGTCGTAACCGAGTCGTGACCGGTCAGGACTTAGTCGTGACTAAACGCAAGTGTGAACGCATTTCAAAAGTGGCCGAGTCATAACCAAACTCACCAAAGTTTTGGCAACACAGACCATATTTTCAAGGAAATACCTTTGTCTGGTCTCAAAATAAAAGAAATAGGTTTAGTTGTCCTGAAGAGATAACTTAGGCCCCAAAAGGGTTAGAAATAGTGTGACAACATGCCTTTCTAAAAAAAAACGTGTACAAATTTCCTATACACGCTCGTAACCGGGACGGACTCTTGTGTTACATTTTAGGCCGTCCAAGTTACGAGCGTATTTATTTATTGGTAATTTGTACACAGGGTTTTTGGAAAGGCATGTTGTCATACTATTTGTAATTTCTTTTGGGCCTAAGTTATCTCTTCGGAACAACTGAAACTTATTTCTTTTATTCTGAGACCAGACAAAGGTATTTTGTGGAAAATATGGTCTGCGTTTACCGTAGAAAGACTCAGATGTCTCTGTCATGACTTGGTCATGGCTATATGAATCTATGGATAGTCACGTTCGCGACCGTATGTGTGAACGCAAATTTCAAAGTTAAAGGTACACACCGGCTACATAATTTAGTGATGTAGCAGCATTGACAATACTTTTTTGATGGTCGTTGTGAAAAAAGATCATCAAAATATCCCGTAATTTACTAAAGAAGTGCAAAATTAACAAAAACGGTCAAAAGACGGGTTATACGCTTTACCACCCGTTGCAACTACGCGCGAGCTTCACGACTTTGTCACAAACGATTCGCTCTTCTCCCCCTCGGGATATCTTTGATTTTCGGCTCACGATTTCACTGGACAGCCCGGACGACCGAATAGGAATTTCCGTTTTTTTTTTAGGAGTTAGCAGCATGTTTTCTCTTCACAAACGTGAACCAGAGCAACTAACCCGAACGTGTGTGCACCCAGACTATTTGCCGTGCTGCGCGGGGAAAATATCTAACACTCCACGGTAGCCTGCCGTAGCACGGGCTCGCTCCCGTTCTCCGGACTCTCGAAACAAACATTTATGCTCGAATTTTCATACCTATGTTTAACTTTGTTTCATACCTGTATAAAAAGTCTCTCTTTTGTCAATTACTTATAAATATTGGGGGGAAATCAGAGTTGAATTTGGTGCAGTTCTGCAGTAAGAAACTTTTATGCGGCTGAACACAAAACTAACTCGCAAGACCATGTGTCTCTTCAGAACCAGTAACTGGTTCCGAAAAGTCACGTGACCTCGAATTTTTGAAAAATGCCCCAAAACGGCAAAATTTGACGGCGTCTTTTTAGGATATATCTAATTTACTCTGGAAAGCGCTTCAGAATAATGTCTGTGTGTTCCTTTAACTTGGTCACGACCAGTCGCGACCCGATCACCACTCGTTACTCACGACATTATTTTGTCTTAAATAACTTTTCAAATTATTAATTCTCCAACAGATCGTTGCGGGTCGAAATCAAAAGATCTGAAGATTTGAACATACGAATTTGACTTCTAGAAAAGCGACCATGACGACTGCCACACCGGCAATTGATTTGGTGTCGACAATGACAACCGAAAACGAATCATTTTTCAGCTCTGTATTCACCGAGTCTACCGATGAAAATACGTCAATGGTGTCAAATTTTGTGACAACCGATTCTATGACGAACGTGACAACGACAATGACAGGAGACGGCCGACACTTTAGTTTCGAGGATTACACCCAGCGAGCCATTATTGCTATTATTGTCTGCGCTGTGGCTGTTGTGGGATTCACGGGTAATGTCTTGGTTATTTTAGCTGTGATCCTCTCCAAGAAGCTTCAAACTCGCACCAATGCCTTCGTGGTCAACTTAGCCGCAGCCGATCTCGTGACGTGCATCTCGGCACCGTTCACTGCAGTCGCACTACTGAGCATGTCTGGCTGGCCCTTACCCAATGTTGTGTGCGCTGTAATGGCGGCAATTCGCTTCGCTAGCCTCGCCTGCAGCATCATGAACCTGGCTGCCATTGCCATCAATCGCTATGTGCTTATCACAAAAACCACGGCCACCTATCGCTCCATCTACACTCCCAAGAAGATAGCCGCCATGTTGGTCTTCGCTTGGGTGTACCCGGGTCTCGTCTGCTCACTTCCCCTTTTCGGAATCGGCAAATGGGGTTACTCCTATAAGTACAAGACGTGCACCCAAGACACCTCTCACGAGACCAGTGACCTCTTCAGCCTGCTGGGCTCCGCTCTGATCTACCCGATTCCTCTAATCGTCCTCTTCGTGTGCTACTACAAGATCTATCGCCACGTCACCGGACACTTGAAGAAAATGGCGAGTAAGAAGATCGAGCTGACCGACCAGTCCAGCTCGTCCAACGCCAGTACCTCTCAGCTTCACAAACCCCCACAGCCAAGCTTGAACAAGCGACAGGTGGAGATCACCAAGAACCTCTTCTACGTGGTGTGTGCCTTCGTGGCCTGCCTGGCACCCTTTGCCATCGCCCTCATGATCCCACCCAGCGATCCGGTCATTCCGTGGACCGGCATGATCATCATCTTCAACAGCGGTGTTAATCCAATCATCTACGGGGCCAAACACCCACACTTCAAAGAAGTATTCCGCTACATGCTCCAGTGCCGGTGCCACATGATCCCGGAGCCTTCGAGCTGTCTCCGAAAGATGAGATCCAGATAAACGAATTTAAAACTGGTGAAATGACAATGTGGTATCTAAAACTTACCCTTATGCTGGGTGAAGGGGCAGAACCTTTGCACTCGTGACTCAACGCCGATACATTTCAGACGCCAAATACCCCGGGAGAGAGGTCGGCGTTACAGATGTTTCTTTTAAACGTTCTGAGTAATTTCCTAACTTTTATAATTCGTATACCCAGCACGATATGGGCCGAAGGGACTCCCCCTACTGCCCCTATATCTCAACACACTCTTCACTTTTGTTAACGCATCCCTAAAACCTGGAATTCCTAGGGGGCAGGGAGTGGGGGGGGGGGGGGGGGGGGGATAATGAAATGGTCACTATCCATTCGCACGACCTGCCCGAGCCGGTTTTCTTAGTTTTTTGCGTGTAAACGTAGTTTACTTCTCTTTCTCACATGATTGCGTCACGGGGTCACGCGCATTAATACATAACGAGCGTTTCAGAAATCGCAAAAATTCAATTTTCGAAAACAGCACTTTTCTCAGCGATTTATCAACTTAAAACGGACAATTTGAAATAAACTGCGGTATAAGTCGGCTAGAGGGATATGTGGACTATCGAAAAAGGAGTAAATGCTGGATTTTTCTTCAAGGGAAAAAATATGGCAAAGTTTCAGTTTATCGGGCAACACATTTCTATTTTTCACAATGGGCTTAAATTCCGGAACATGAAATGGAATACTCATGTTATTGTTGGGGATCTGTGTGCCAAAGTTCATCGAACAAAATAATTGCAAACTGTGAAGTGCTTCCGCGTTCCTGAGTTTTTGGTGCCAAGTTGCACGTATACGCGTATACTACTTATATTTTTTATTTATTTATTCTATTTATGTACTTTCCCGCGTCATTGTTATATATTAAAGCCCGCCGCACACGAGAGCTATCTCCTTATATACGCCATCGGCTACGAATGAATTTTGGCTCAGCACATAGCTCTCGCGTGCGGCGGGCTTTATTGACACAGTTTTGTGGGTTCTAACAGGTGTGAAAAACGTCTGTTCGTGATAACGCGGCCGGCAGACAGCAAACTATCTGTGAAGCGTGAATTGGTAAGTGCACGAATGGCTAGCAATTCCATTCATTTGGACTGTTATGTTCTGCTTACAATGTTCCTTCCTCCATACAGAATGTGCATCAGAATTACGTCCAGAAGGTCCCCGCGATGCTCTTGTTCTACTTTTCAAAACCCCAAGTGACTTTTCAGAGGTTGGTCACGGTAGTCAGTCATTGCTTTATTGAAAACACGCGCCATACATGTACGTGAATGGAAACAGTTCGACCTTGGCGTCTTGTGGTCGGGCTTTGCAAAACCTGTAGGCAGGGGCCAATATTTATCACTTGCAGATGAAACTTTTTACGAGTTCATACAGTGTGAACCCACCTTCCACCGCGGACGTCCCATTTTTCCTCTTTTGTTTGGACTTCGTTTTTTTGGCGACTGCTCTAATTTGTTTTGTACACGATTCCAAATCGCGGACGTCTTTGGCAATCGCTGACCCTATTGTTCTATTGTTAGACGTCCCCCGGCATTTGAATACAGAAACCCGCGCCAGAGTGCATTAAATGCTATAGTGTTTGATTATTGTAAGCCTTGGCGTTAAACTGTAAATCCAAGTAAATCTAAAAAAAAACATTTCTAGAGGGAAAGTTAGATCTTTCTTAAACTTTATATTTGGGGGAGAGATAATCGAGGTTGTCCACGACTACACGTACAGTTGAAGTCAGAAGTTTACATACATGTACACCACTACCATCATCACCAAAAATGGACTACCCGAACCATTGCAAGGTGTGCAAGCTATGTTTTAAGTATTACAAGCACGTGAGGAATTTCACAAAATCACGACTTTAGTAAACTTCTGACTACAACTGTATGTCCAGTTTAATTACAATGGCTTATTTAATAAGGCTATATCATCAAACGGGTCGACCAAGCTAGAAGAGACTTATTCCAGGGTTGCAAAGTTATCAGTGTTGAATTAATTACGCTTTGACGTGCCATACGCGTGAATTCAACAACGATCATATCCGCCATTACTGTGTCCATACTATGGCACGCCAAAGCGGAGAGATTTCAAAACTAATAATTTGGCCATCAACCCTGAAAAACAAGTCTCGACATTTTTAAAAACTTGTCAACAAAAGCACGGTTGGCCAGTTTCAAACAGCCTTTCAAACAACATTTGCGAAAATATGTGTCAACATTAAATTATAAGTGTTGAATTGCTTTTCGCTTTGGCGTGCCATAGTATGGACACAGTAATGGCGGATAGCAACCGTTGTCAAGCCACGTGAAACCTAAGAATAGCATAATGAACTTGGAGATACGCATGCTGAACCAGCTGGCTACATATTGCCAACAAGAACAGCCTTTCTAACAGTACTGTTTATCACCTGATAAGAACTTCGATTTGGATATTGTTCATTGATTGGTTGTATAAATACCTTGTTAAATTATTGTGGTTATTCAATGTTGTGGAATCAAAATAGTATTGATGCATGTTTTAGAAGTAGAATTTCAAAGTTGTTGAATGTAGAACTATTAAGGATATTGCAACTCATAACTGGCAGATAGTGATATGATGTTATGAACAATAGATTATGCACATTCTTCATAGAACTGTTAAATCTAACCTTTGTGTTGAAAATTACCTTGTTAAGCTAAATGACTCGTGTAGAAAAGTCATAGCTCGATTTCGTTCAGGCAATCATTTACTGATATAGACTCGTTATCTTCCATCCAGTCTAATTATGCCCACCGTACTGTGTAACCATGGAGTGTTTCTTCCTCCATGGTGTAACAAAGATAATTTGTGTGATGAATACCATTATATTCTTGGTTGTGACTCACTTATACCCCCGTCACACCGGAGGCGCGGTGCCACTGCGGTGCTTGTACGGCATAAACCGCAGTGGCACCGCCATGATCGCCGTGGGACTGTACCAGGACCGCAGTACCACCTCCATCACCGCCGTGCCTCCGCAGTACAACCGCCGTGCAATCGCCGAAAAAGTAGACTGGCGACCCTACGGCGATCCCGTGGCGGTTCTACTGCGGTTATGGCGGTGCAACCACGGTGCGAAGAAAAACACATGTGTGACGGGTAGGGGAAAACTATGAAAAGCTACTGGCGGTGTCACTACGTTGATGGCGGTTTTGACCAAAAACCGTAGTGGCAGCGCCAATCCGGTCTGACGGGGGTATTAGCAACGATATGTGTACTTAACTTTAATTAAGAAATTCTACTGGACGAGACCAAACACAGATAAAATGTGCCTTTTATTTCATGTTAGCAGCTTTCGTCAGTTATGTAATCTTGCTAAGTTTGTTAAGACTATTTTGTCTAAATGTCCTTAATGCAATTAATTATTTATGCCTCACAATTTTTATCTGGTACATGCATGTACTACCTTTCTCAAGTAATTAATGGCCACTATACCAAATTTTATCACTCAATGATAAAATTATTTATAAACAGGAAGAGATGTGTGTTTTGTTCACACAAGATATATTGATATTTGGTCCTGCTCACTGGCAATTTGACTGTACAAGTATGTTGTGTACATTTCCAATGGCTGTTTGGGTTTTGGGTGGTTTTACCTTACATGTACATGTATGTGTGTGGCTGTAACATGAGTACCTAGCCTAATCTGGCCTAGGCCAATGAGAGACAAGGTTATATTCACAGTGTTGAGAGTTTAGGCCGGAAGTTATAGCCATGTGGTCACTTTTGTCTGAGCCTTTAACTGCACAACATCTATTAATGAAAATTGCTACATTTGAAATTAATTTTCCCGCCACCACCCCTACTCCCACCAAATTCCAAATATTAAATTCTTTTGGCATTTTTAAGGCGGAATAAACCAGCACAGTGTCTGTGGCTGAACTTTACTATTCTCACTTTCACATTTTAAGTTAGCACTTTTAGACAATGCACCTTTTGTATATTAATGTAGTTTAATCTAAATACGGAGTAATTTTTGCCAGTGTTACAAGTATCAACTTTTCCCCTGAGTCAGTGCAACAGGGGAGGAGAACCGTTCTTTCTTTCTGTATGTGCAAACGTTGGAAAAGAACATGGCCTGAAATACATGTATTCAAACCAAATTTTGATAAAAGTTTGATTCACAAATATTGTAAAATTTGTATGATATGGCAGTATCCCCCCGTCCACATTTTTTAAGTTTTCCTGTTTATCATGGAGGTATGTGTCTACAACACCATCACAACCTTTTTCCCACAAAAAATCGAAAGGGTTTTGCTTAAAACGCAAAGCAGTTCCGACTCTCTTCACCCGAAATTCTGAAACGCTCGAGGTCACTTGGTTTGTTTATCAACAGGGTTTTGACGTCATCCTGAGAAACGTACAAAACGGCCGGTGCATTATTGAATGGAAAATACACGAAGTGAATGTTTATCATGCCTGTTTTGTCCCTGTAATTCAAAATACAAACGTGAAAAACACTTCATGTAATATGACAACAATCTACTATTACCTGTTTTGTGAAAAGCGATGAAATTGTGGCTCACAATGAAGCTCTTTTGAAGTAAATACTGATGCATTGTGACGGGTGGTTTTGTCACGGAACGAACGGCATTCACAGCGGTCTGTGTACAGTATGGAACGGTCCCTGCGGGCCGTAGTTCCCACGTGTTTGAACATCGGCCGGTACAAGTTAGAATGAGCGACTCATTTTTCTCTCTCTTGGTAATAGAAAAGAAAATCTTTCTGCTCTTTTTTTCATAGTGTCTGGTAAAACATACAACCACGCAGCTACTGGGCATATCTCCGGCTTTTTGGACCAACAAAATTCTTTAAAAAAACACCATCTAACAGAGACGGTTTTCCCAAGTGTTTTGCGTGTAAACGTATGGAGCTAACAATCGTGCTGACTTCTCTTTCTCAGGATTGCGTCACGAGGTCACGCGCATATCATGAATACCTAATGAGCGTTTCAGAAATCGCGAAAATCTCATGTTCGAAAAGCGCACTTTTGCTTGCAATTTATCCACTTAAAACCGATAATTAAAAAAAAAACAATCCACGTCGGCAAGAGGGATGTTTGGACTATCGAAAAAAGCCTAACTGCTAGATTTTCCTTCTGAGGGGGATTCTAGCTCTTTAACTTTGGGTCACTGGAAGCATGGAGCTATAAATAGCTCCATGCTGCAAGTAACTAAACAAGTGAACGTGCACTTTTTTAGGACCACCACCAGTTGTTAATGATATCCGGCTATTTTGGACAGAAACAAATATGTGGTGTTTGTTACCGCGGCTGTCAGGAAGGTTTACATATCAATCAGTAGGATATTTTGGGTTATTCAAGTTTAATGGCCTTTTTAAGGGAAGTGTGGTGCCCTGGGTGTTGTGGGTCTCCCACACTGAACTTTCAGTAAGTTTAGATTTTGTATAAATTATTTACTAAATAAAAACTGAGCTCAAATAGTATCCACCATGTATTACCGCGGCTAAAACTCACGATGGCCCCGGAAATACGGCGGCGGATATTTCAAAATTTGCTCAAAATATAAAGCGATTGTGTCAAACTTAGTGGCCACCCTCGGGACCGTAAAAGGGGCCACTATAAACAGCTGGCCACTTTATAAAAGTTGTATTGGCATTATACTCACGTTTCACTTAGGACCAAAGACGGGTGGCCACTATAAACAGGTGGCCCTTTATCAAGGTGGCCTTAATGGCAGGTTTAATAAACAAACAACGGAAACGCAACTTGACCCCCGGAATATTATATCAACCTATACTTTGTATATTGTTCGTCATAATTAGGCCCAAGTTTGGGATTCCCCAAGTACGCACAGTATTTATTAATGTAAATCATTGACAGATTTGGAATTCTAGAGTAATTGAAATAGATTCATCACCATTTAATGCTAGGTTCCCACTGTCGTGCGATCCGTTACGAACGCCACGATTGGCCATTCGTAGCTGATCGTGGAATTTTTGTTTCCTTTTCTGAAATTTCACGTTTGGATACGAGTTGATGCGAGTCGATACGTTCTGGTACGATTTGGTGCGCTTGGATGCGATATAGTCACGATTGGTCAATTTCAGGTAACACGATCTGTCACGGTCTGGGCTCCCGTTCAGATACGATCAGATACGTTCCGATAGGATTGTCCCGATTGAGTCCACGATTAGGTCCCGATCTGACACGATCATCACGATCAGGGTCCCCGATTTGGGACGATCTGGTACGTGCAGATACGTTCGGATACGTTCCGATACGATCATCACGAACCGATGCGCTCTGTTGCGATCGGATACGATTGTGGTCGCAATGTGTTTCACGATCGGGATCGAGAGTGATCACGGTTTGAGCCACGATTGAACCCCGACGGGTGTATATACAGCCCGACTGACCATGGACTTCATTGTTTCTTAAACTTCTACAGAGTGAAGACTACAACCCACAATCATGCTTGCCCCTTCCCCTAAAAAAAAAGGTAATAAAATGAAATGTAATAAAACCTAAATGGAGGATGATATCTCTTTGAATTTTAACCTGATATGGTTAATGTCCCCTTAATTTAAGGAAGTTGGCCAAATAAAATTGCTTCTGTTTTTTTTTCAAATTCACATAGTTTATCATATGCCTTCTTATTTTAAAATATCTATTAAATTTGAATTCATCGCAACATTTTGGGGGGTATTGGGAGTTCATATTTTATTAGAATCCAATAGGGGATCAACTCAATTTGTTTTACTTTTATTATTTCTTGAGAGGAAGTGGGTGGCCCTAAAAAGGGCCGTTAAGGAGTCTCTGTCTCTGGGGGACTTCTGCCACAAGGAGTCTCTAATGGTCATCCGTGGGTCTGCCTGTGTCTGGGGCAGGTCTGGGTCATCATCATCCTCAGCAAGTGGATCAGGGGTGTTGAGCTGGGAGGAGAGGTTGAAACTGCCGGCAGCTGGTGGTGGACTGGGTCCCAGCAGGCTTAACAAAGATGAATATGGGGAGGAGGGCAGCGCAGTGGTGGTCGTGGTGGTGGTGGTGGCCCTGCCCCCTGAGGGTCCTGGGTGTGGCTCATTGGTTGGTAGTAATGGGCTGGTCATCGGGACCGTGGGGAACTGTCGCTGGACGTAGCTGTGGTCCTGACTACCCCAGACACTGGGTTGAGGCCCCACAGGGCGAGGTGGCCACTGGGAGGGGTTAGGCTGCCACAGGGTCTGCTGGAACTGCTGGAATTGCTGCTGCAACTGCTGCTGCAACTGCTACTGTTATGGAACTGTTGGGACTGCTGCTGGAACTGGAAGGGGGCCTGCTGGTCTTGGCTTGGTGGTGGCTGCGTCTTGCTATGCTCAGCTGCCCGTTGAGCCCTGTGCAGCTCCTGCGTGATGTTCGCCTCACCATCCCTCCTGATCTCCCCGGGCAACTTGGACAGCGTCTCCTCCACATACTTTACAAAGTAGGAGCTGCCAGATGCAGCCGTACTTCTGGACATGAATTGCACCAGCAGGTCTTCTGAAAGAAAGAAAGCGAGGGAACCTCTTTTTAGAAATATTATTATTTCTAGTAAGTATATCTCCAAGTATATCTTAATGGAAAATTAAATACAAATGCAATTGTTATTGGAGGAGATAATACTTACTCAGTTCTCCAGAGGTCCCCATATCCTCACTGCCCTGTCTGAAGCCGACCGACCCTGGCTGGGAGGCTGTCTGGGAGGCTGTCTGCGAGGCTGGTGGCGAGGCTGCTGGGAGTGGTGGTGTTGGAGCCCTGCTGGAGGTAGAGGTAGAGGCAACTAATGAGGTTTGGCTGGTGGAGGGGGTGAGTTCAGTGCCACTGGCACTTGCTGCTGCTGCTGCAAAGGAGGCCACATTTCTGGCATCCACCGTCTCAATGTGAGGGATCAAAAAGGAGAACTTCTCCCACACCCACTTCTCTGTGCTGTTCATGTCAGTAATGACATCTCCTCCTGACCCACTCTTCCTGGCGTGTTTCTTCAGCCGGCCCATCATGGTCCTCATGCTTGTGTACCATAATTTAAGTTGCGCCACAGTAGTGTTCATCTTGGCAGCCTGTGCAGCCCAGAGATCCTCCTTCTGGGTGACATCCTTGAACCCCGCAAGGCGTTTGCTGTAGATGACCTCATTTCTCATGAGGAACTCAATGATTTCCTCCTTTTGCTTTTCAGTAAAGGCAGTTACTGTTTTCTTTCTCTTGGCTTTCTGAGTGGGGGTGGCTCAGCAGTACTAGGTGGATCTAGCCTCAATTAAATACAGGAATACAATGGATTTCAGGGTGTTGCAACCCCCTAAAATCCATGGCTGGATCCGCCACCATGCTGTTGGTAGACCTACCGTGTTTATACTGCACGGACAACGGAGCCATACTACGCTAGTGGGTCCAGTTTATTTCACAGGGCCGCCTTTGAAAAAAAATGTATAACGTCGCGTCGTTTTCTTATTTAAAAATATATATCTCGGGCGAAATCATAGCATTTGACAGTTGGAAACAGTCTTTTTAAAGTTTTGTTTCCGGTCCAATATGCCTGGTTAAGTAAAATCATTAAACCGTGTTTAAAGGGCCCCTGAAATGCTCAATAACTTTATGCACAGTTTTTGCTGCATATGAAGGATTACTTGTGTAGAAAGACAATACTACTGTTCATTTTGATGCTCCATGAATAAAAAGTGGCATTTTTCAACTTTAAAAATTTCATCACATAAACTTACAGAAAGAGGGCGCTGTTTGGGCATGTCACTTTAGGAACACACAGCAGAAAAGCGAAGAAAAAACATAAGACTTCAAACTGGAATTGTGGAAAAATGCTGCAGTTTCCAGCCTTAGTTTTTTAATGGTTTACAACAGACAACATGTAAAACAAACCTAAACCATCATAGGTTACAAAAGTTTCAGCACAGAAAAAAACCCGTGTACAAATTTCCAATATACGCTCGTAACCGGGACGGATACTTGTAATACATGTTAGGCCGTCCAAGTTACGAGCTTATATATTGGTAATTTGTACACAGAGGTTTTAGAAAGGCATGTTGTCACACTATTTGTAATTCCTTTTGGGCCTAAGTTATCTCTTCATAACAACTGAAACTTATTAGGTGATCGGGCCAACAGCCCGATCACCTATTACTCTCGTACGATTTCTTTGTCTTTTTTTTTTTTTCTTCTTCCACTCAAACGTTTCCAGAGGTTTTCTTTAAAACGGTTCAAGCTATCAACTTGAAACTTGGTAGGAACATCAACCCCAATGTGAAGATGTGCATACAAGTGTGACGTCATTGTGACGTCATTAGGTATCAAATTACAAACCAAAAATGACCAAAATATGCATGTTTTATAATGCTTCCGTCTGGAAAACCACGTGACCCATGATCTTCGTATTGGACAGGCTTATATATCAGATCATGGCCTACAATTTTCTTCGTGTGGGCATTTTCATCTGACCCTTCCTTCTGGGGTCAATCTGAGGTCAAAGTTCAACGAAAACGAAAATCTCAATTTTTGCACTTATTGAGCAACAATGCCCATCAAACCAAGCTGAATCTTTAAGAAACTAAGTACAGGCATAGGTCCTATAGCAGACTTTCACCAGCGTGTTTAATATTATGATGGCATCAAGCGTGACGTCATTGTGACGTCATCAAGTATCAAATTACACCTCCCAAAAAACCAAAATATGCATATTTTAAAATGCTTCCGTCTCGAAAACCACGTGACCCAGGATCTTCGTATTTGGCACTTTTATAGATGACATTCTGTTCTACAACTTTCTTTGTGTGGGCATTGTCATCTGACCCTTCCTTCTGGGGTCAATTGGAGGTCAAAGTTCAACGAAAACGGAAATCTCAGTTTTTACACTTACCAGTAACAATGCCCATCAAACCAAGCTGAATCGTTAGTAAATTAGATACAAACATAGGCCCTATGACAGACTTTCACCAGCATGTATAGTATCATGATGGCATCAAGTGTGACGTAATCATGACGTCATCAGGTGTCAAATTACAAAAATTCAGAGGTTATTATTTTCAAAATTCATATCTCAAGAAACGTAATAGATACTTGAACAATTCTTTCACAACATGATAAGTCTAAATGAACTGAACAAATCATATGATGTCATGACCCCTGTGTGACGCCTACTTCCGGTCCAAACCGGAAGTTGTTCGAAAATGTGCAATTTTTTTGCATTTTGAATGCAAATATATTCAAAGTGGTAGTGAATTTGACCATATTTCTACGGAACGAAATGTTTCCACACATGTGGACCTTTTGACTATACCATTGGTGACGTCATTACATGGACGGTGGTTACGTAATGTGGTGTCAAATTACGCAAATTTGGAGCTGAATTGTTTTAAAATGCTGTATCTTGAAAACTACAACAGATATTGGTATGATTCCTTCGCCACATTTAAGAACTTGATGTTCAACATATTGTTCAACAATTTGTGCACAAAATTGTGACGTCATGATGTCGTCACATGTGTCACATTACAAGATTTCAAAGGTTATTATTTCAACAACTCATATCTCAAAACGGTGCAAGCTATCAACCCCCCAGCTATGGCGGATATGCAGGGAGGAGATATTAGTTACCGGATTAGTGTATACAGCAGCCGATTTCACGAAACTTTACGCAATTGCGCAAGTCCACTTACGCCATAAGTTATTGCGCAAGTAATGGCGTAAGTGGACTTGCGCAATTGCGTAAAGTTTCGTGAAATCGGCTGCTGAACTTCCATTTTTGCCATTCCACAGGTGATAACAACGTCTGAAATTCATCACAAAATGTTCATTTAGCCCGATCACCTGGCGTTTGTAACAACAAACGTCATACCTCTAGTTTCTTTTATTTTGAGACCAGACAAAGGTATTTTCGTGAAAATATGGTCTGCGTTGCCAAAATTCCCCTTTACCGTGGAAAGACTCAGATGTCTCTGTCATGACTTGGTCATGACTATGGATCTATGGATAGTCACGTTCGCAGCCGTATGTGTGAACGCAAATTTCAAAGTTAACTTGGTCACGACCAGTCGCGACCCGATCACCACTCGTGACTCACGACATTATTTTTTCTTCAATAACTTTTCAAATTATTAATTCTCCAACAGATCGTTGTGGGTCGAAATCAAAAGATCTGAAGATTTGAACATACGAATTTGACTTCTAGAAAAGCGACCATGACGACTGCCACACCGGCAATTGATTTGGTGTCGACAATGACAACCGAAAACGAATCATTTTCCAGCTCTGTATTCACCGAGTCTACCAATGAGAATACGTCAATGGTGTCCAATTTTGTGACAACCGATTCCATGACGAACATGACAACGGCAGGAGACGGCCGACACTTTCACTTCGAGGATTACACCCAGCGAGCCACAATTGCTATTATTGTCTGCGCTGTGGCTGTTGTGGGATTCATAGGGAATGTCTTGGTTATCCTAGCTGTGATCCTGTCCAAGAAGCTTCAAACTCGCACCAATGCCTTCGTGGTCAACTTAGCCGCAGCCGATCTTGTGACGTGCATCTCGGCACCGTTCACTGCAGTCGCACTACTGAGCATGTCTGGCTGGCCCTTACCCAATGTTGTGTGCGCTGTCATGGCGGCAATTGGCTTCGCTAGCCTCGCCTGCAGCATCATGAACCTGGCTGCCATTGCCATCAATCGCTATGTGCTTATCACAAAAACCACGGCCACCTATCGCTCCATCTACACTCCCAAGAAGATAGCCGCCATGTTGGTTTTCACTTGGGTGTACCCGGGTCTCGTCTGCTCACTTCCCCTTTTCGGAATCGGCAAATGGGGTTACTCCTATAAGTACAAGACGTGCACCCAAGACACCTCTCACGAGACCAGTGACCTCTTCAGCCTGCTGGGCTCTGCTCTGATCTACCCGATTCCCCTAATCGTCCTCTTCGTGTGCTACTACAAGATCTATCGCCACGTCACCGGACACTTAAAGAAAATGGCGAGTAAGAAGATCGAGCTGACCGACCAGTCCAGCTCGTCCAACGCCAGTACCTCTCAGCTTCACAAACCCCCACAGCCAAGCTTGAACAAGCGACAGATGGGGATCACCATGAACCTCTTCTACGTGGTGTGTGCCTTCGTGGCCTGCCTGGCACCCTTTGCCATCGCCCTCATGATCCCACCCAGCGATCCGGTCATTCCGTGGACCGGCATGATCATCATCTTTAACAGCGGTGTTAATCCAATCATCTACGGGGCCAAACACCCACACTTCAAAGAAGTATTCCGCTACATGCTCCGGTGCCGGTGCCACATGATCCCGGAGCCTTCGAGCTGTCTCCGAAAGATGAGATCCAGATAAACGAATTTAAAACTGGTGAAATGATAATTTATGCTGGGTGATGGGGCAGAACCTTTGCACTCGTGACTCAACGCCGATACATTTCAGACGCCAAATACCCCGGGAGAGAGGTCGGCGTTACAGATGTTTCTTTTAAACGTTCTGAGTAATTCCTAACTTTTATAATTCGTATACCCAGCACGATATGGGCCGAAGGGACTCCCCCTACTGCCCCTATATCTCAACACACTCTTCACTTTTGTTAACGCACCAACACCCCTAAAACCTCAAATTCCTAGGGGGGATAATGGAATGGTCACTATCCATTCGCACGACCTGCCCGAGCCAGCGCATGCAACTACTGGGCATATCTCTGGCTTTTTGCACGCAACAAATTCTGAGTTTTCTTAGTTTTTTGCGTGTAAACGTATGGAGCTGACAATCGTGTTTACTTCTCTTTCTCACAGGATTGCGTCACGGGGTCACGCGCATTAATACATAACGAGCGTTTCAGAAATCGCAAAAATTCCATTTTCGAAAACAGCACTTTTCCCAGCAAATTATCAACTTAAAACGGACAATTTGAAATAAACTGCGGTATAAGTCGGCTAGAGGGATATGTGGACTATCGAAAAAGGAGTCAATGCTGGATTTTTCTTCAAGGGGGACACTAGCTGTTTAAGGGAAAAAATATGGCAAAGTTTCAGTTTATCGGGCAACACATTTCTATTTTTCACAATGGGCTTAAATTCCGGAACATGAAATGGAATACTCATGTTATTGTTGGGGATCTGTGTGCCAAAGTTCATCGAACAAAATAATTGCAAACTGCGAAGTGCTTCCGCGTTCCTGAGTTTTTGGTGCCAAGTTGCACGTATTTATTAAGTCCATTTATGTACTTTCCCGCGTCATTGTTACAGATTAAAGCCCGCCGCACGCGATTTTTTTTCCGTACCACATATTCGCTATGGGGCTTCATCGATTGGTGCATTGTAAATGAATATTCATATTTTCTATATAGCGCCTCCAGTTTGTCGAGTCGTTCGGTAGTCTAGTGGTTAAGACGTAGTGCTATCAATCGAGAGATGGCAGGATCGAATCTCCTCAGAGTCGTATTAATTTTTTTTAACTATTAATTGAGGAAAGAGTATGGTGTGGGGTTATGTTGAGGTAGTTATCGACAAAACACATCAGTATGCAACATATGCATAGGGGTTAAACCAATCAGAAGCAATGTTCGCTAAACAGTGGTACGGAAAAAAATATCGCCCGCCGCACACGAGAGCTATCTCCTAACGCCATCGGCCACGTATGAATTTTGCCTCAGCACATAGCTCTCGTGTGCGGCGGGCTTTAGACACAGTTTTGTGGGTTCTAACAGGTGTGAAAAACGTCTGTTCGTGATAACGCGGCCGGCAGACAGCGAACTCTGTGAAGCGTGAATTGGTAAGTACACGAATGGCTAGCTATTCCATTCATTTGGACTGTTTACAATGTCCCTTCCTCCATACAGAATATGCATCAGAATTATTGTATACCTTGGCGTTTAAAGATAGTATACATGATTGGTAAAATGTTACAAATAGTTTTATCCCCCTGTGTGATTGAAGATATGCATGATTAAAACCAACCTGAGCAAAAACCAGCTCCGTACTTCGTCTAACTTTTGAGAAAACAGTCAAAAATGAGTTTGCAGTCATTTCGCCCCAAAACCACTTCGCCCTGAACCACGGCCTGTGCACGAAATAGTTTTGGGGCGAAGTGGCATTTGGGCGATGTAGTGTTTAGACGAAGTAATTTGGGGCGAAATGGCACTCGGGCAAAGTGGTTTGGGGCGAAATGGCACTTGGGCGAAATGGTTTTGGGGCAAATTGAGTTTTCGTCTCATGAGACGAAAACTAATTGTTTTACTCATTTCTCAAAGACTATAGCACTTCGGACAAAACCATTTCAGGGGAAGTTTTCTACGGTCATCATGTTTATATTGTGTAAGTTAGGCGTAAATCTGTGAACATTTTTAATTTTCGAGATTACCAATGATGTATACTGCCTTTAACTGTAAATCCAAGTAAATCTAAAATTGTAATTTTTTCTAGAGGGAAAGTTAGATCTTTCCCAAACTTTATATTTAATCGAGGTGTCCAGTTTAATTACAATGGATTATTTAATAAGGCTATTAACAAACGGATCGACCAACTAGCTAGAAGGGCTTTGTTTAGTCTCAGGACGAAAGCCACTAAACTAAATTTACCGGTAAATATCCAGTGTCAACATTTTGATCAGACCGTAGCTCCAGTTCTTTTGTATTCACATATAGCTTTCATTTAAACAAATCATAGTTAAAAAGTGTCTTAAGGGTTATATAATTATCGCACAGCCAAATCATAGTATATGAACTTGGTATAGTATGATTCAAAGTACACGGTGCAGATACGCATGCTGAACTACATTATTATTACCAACTAGGACATCCTTTATAACAGTACTGTTTGTCGCCTCATAAGGACTTTGTTCGATTTGGATATTGTTCATTATAAAATGGATTAATTCTATAAAGACCTTGTTAAATGATTGTGGTTATTCTAAGTTGTGGACTCAAAGTAGTATTGATGCATGTTTCAGAAGTAGAATTTTAGAAATAAGGATATTGCAACTCGGCACTGGCATATTAGTGATGTTGTGAACAATAGATTATGCACATTCTACAGGGTGTCCCAGAAAAAACGAAACCGAGATTTATCGATGTTTAATCATACTTTAATCTCAATCTTGAATAATAAATGACACATATTTGGAAAGCTTAGTTCCTCATCTTTCATTTGATAACACTCATATGATACATACTTCACGCATGAATGAATACAGACAATATGAAGCATGGCTACCAAAAAGTCGTTTGCACAACGATACCTGAATTTCAAAGAAATAATCACATTTCTAAAAAGTTCATTTCCTGCCCTTTCGTATGATACCTCAGTCAGGAAAAATGAGCCAGGGATGACAAAGATATCCTGCATTTATAAATGGATTGAATTTCCATGTTTTTTTTAAATCATTCGTTTTTTTCACACCTGACCGATTTTTCGCATGAATGGATTCGGAGATGGTCACGTACTTGTGCATTAGGGACCATTATAAATGGTACGC
The DNA here is from genome assembly GCA_037783545.1 of Henricia sp. BOLD:AAB3569. Taxonomy (NCBI): domain Eukaryota; kingdom Metazoa; phylum Echinodermata; class Asteroidea; order Spinulosida; family Echinasteridae; genus Henricia; species Henricia sp. BOLD:AAB3569. Next base: position 509,464 of record JBBELK010000706.1, on the reverse strand, counting down.
GTACGGGAAACGTATGCGGCTGGGAAAAACTGGATGGTTGTACCAACAGTTTGCGCGGTTATGTTGTCTGCACAGCATAGGTAATGTGACTTTTTACATCAATATAACCATGTACACATCCGCACATTTCTTGAACAGCCACGCAAAATGGTGATATAACCACCCAGTTTTTCCGAGCCGCATACGTTTCCCGTACGCGTACCATTGATTTTCTAATGTGCGTGTTGAAACCCCTGAAATTCATGTATCGTTGTGCAAACGACTTTTTGGTAGCCCTGCTCATATTGTCTTTATTCATTTATGCGTGAAGTATGTATCATATGAGTGGTATCAAATGAAAGATGAGGAACTAAGCTTTCCAAATATGTGTCATTTATTATTCAAGATTGAGATTAAAGTATGATTAAACATCGATAAATCTCGGTTTCGTTTTTTTCTGGGACACCTTGTATATAGAACTGTTAAATCTAACCTGTACATGTGTGTTGTTAAGCTAAATAACTCGTGTAGAAAAGTCATAGCTCGTTTTCGTTCAGGCAATCATCATTTACCGATAACTGAGACTGATGATACTATACAGTGATGATACTACATAACATGAATACCATTATATATTCTTGTTTGTAACTCAAACAGTAATTCAAGTAATTCTACTGGACTAGACAAACACGGACAAAATGTGCCTTATATTTAATGCTTTTAGCTTTCATCAGTTATGTAATCTTGCTAAGTTTATTAAGACTATTTTGTCTAAATTTCCTTAATGCAATTAATTATTTATGTGTACATGTACTACCTTTCTCAAATATTTAATGGCCACTATTACCATTCTTGAAGGTATATATGACAGGATTGATAATTGAAAGATGGATTTAGAAACCCAGGTCCTTGGCTAACATGGCCAATTACTCTGCCAACTGAGCTATCTGGGCATCCCGTCGGAGCACCACAACTATCTCGTGTTTGCCTCTCTTTTTCCAACAATGCAGTGGGTCAAATCCATGCCAACCAATTTGCCAAGGACCTGGGTTCGAATCCCAGTCGGGGCACTGCAAATTTCTTGTGTTTCAAAAATCATCTTTCTAAAATATTACTATTCTGTTAAATTTCTTTCCGAAATATCACTGTATTACAACGTGTATAGTACATATTGTATATTTATTTAATATTACACTACCATTGTTTCTGGCTCTCATTACCACCTTTTTGAGGGGTCGCAGAGGTCCGTCAATAAACCATTAAACCATTAAACCATCCAACCATCCAACCATCCAACCATCCATAACTAAAGAGTAACGTTGATAAACTGCCTTTTAGAAATTTCAGCCACATGCAGTAACACTTCAGAAAACCTGAAAAATCCATGCATGGTTTTTGTGTTGAATTGAATGGTAAAGAAAAATCGTTTGAAAACATGGTTTGTTCCTTCCTCCATGTTTGAAAACGATTTTTTAGTGCACCTTCATTTGGCGATTTCTCCTGCAAAGGTACCATTTTACACGGGGAAAATTCATGTGGTGTTTTTTACTATTGCTATCAACACTTTTCTAGTGAATTCATTAGGTTTGGGTCACTGCAATAAAAAAATGTTAACACCAGTGGTGTCTTACATAGATACCAAGGCTGGTGTTACGTTTTAACACCGCAAGTATTAGTTTTAACACCTAGGGTGTTAAAAATAATGCATGTATTCCAAGTGTGGAATTAAAACTAACACCTATGGTGTTACATTTTAACACCAGTCTTAGTATATATATATATAAGACAACACCACTGGTGTTAATTTAACACCACATATTTTGCAGTGTACAGAAAGGTACCATTTTGAACAGAAAAAAATATATGTTGTTTGTTACCGCGGCTGTCAGAAAGGTTTACATGTCAATTTAGTATAGGATATTTTGGGTTATTCAATGCCTTTAATGGCAATTAATTAGGGAAGTTTGGTGAACTGAGTGTTGTGGGTCTCCCACACTGAACTTTCAGTAAGTTTAGATTTTGTAAATTATTTACTAAATTGAGCTCAAATGTGTCCACCGTGTACATGTAATACCGCGGCTATTACTCACGATGGCCCCGGAAATACGTCGGCGGATATTTCACAATTTATTTTCTCGAATGTAAAGCGATTGTGGTACATTCAATAAACATAAACACCGGAAACGCAACTTGATCGACCCCCGGAATATACAGTGTGAGTATCAAATAAACTATACACCTGTTGTGTTTTAGTGTACCAATATTTATATATGAGATGTTTTGACATGTATTTTGGATAAGTTCTCCTGTGTCTTTTGGTAGCAGTTTAATTAAATTGTGTTTCATGCATGACCGCACATGAGGCAAATAAGGGTGTCAGGTGCAACACGACTTGCGCCAACTGATCAGAATTGAAATAAAAAACAGACCAAAACAAAACCCCCCAAAACTTGCCTTTGTTTAGGTTGTGGCTTGTCCCTGTGGCTTGATATTTACGAACATTTGAGTAAACGGTGGCACGAGCTGGACATAGCATTAGGAAATTGCTGGCGAAAGCTTTGGAACACAGCCGTGGCACTTTGTGTGCGGTGGAATTCGCTTATCAAGTAGGCCCTTTGCTGGGGTGTGAGCTGAGGACGAGCCAATAGCCCATGAGCTGTTTAATTGTACGTATGTTCAACGAGGCTCTGTTGATTCTTGACAACAACCAAGTCACTGATTCAAATCCTTTTCTTTCTCCAAGCCATACTGAATTGGCGCAAGTCGTGTTCCACCTGACACCCTTATTTGCCTCATGTGCGGTCTTGCATGAAACATTTTAAAAATAAACTGCTTCCAAAAGACACGGGAGAACTTATCCAAAATACATGTCAAAACATCTTATATATATATTGGTACTGACACTAAAACACAACAAGTAATAGTTTTGTTTTTTACTCGCACTGTAGATCAGTTACATGTATATTGCTCGTCATATTAGGCCCAATTCAGGATTCCCCAAGTATTGAGGAATTTCAAATTGTCATCGAAAACGAGAGTCTCAGTGCTTTCTTTTCCGATTAAATTTGCAAATAGACCAGTTGCGTGATAGAGTTGCATAAATCCTAGACTCCCGCCTTCACGCTATGGCACTCATATGCGAGTGAGTCGAGCACCAGACTACCTGGTGGTGCACGCTGGTCCATAGTAACCGGCGCGAACTTGAAAGTCTGTGCGGTTACCTGGAATACCTCGCACATTACTATATATGCATTTTTAAGCTGGACCATTTTTAAGTGGTCGCTATATACAAGTTTCACTGTAATGGTAACTCTTGTAGCTATAGGGCCCAATACTTATTGCAATAAGTACTAACTTTCCACCCAGATAGGGTGGTATCTAATGTTTTAAAATGCCACAGCTCCAATTGTTAACAGTTTCGATTCTAGGATTTCCCCTTTTAAAGAAGCTTGTCCATATTTTTCCGGAAAATGGATTTCGTTCTAACCTAACAATAATATAAAATAGGCCTACCTCCACAAAATACTATACATATGAAGAAAACGGGAAATTTGCAATCTCCAATTTGGATGTGGAAGCAAAACGGTTGGTGTGATCACTGCACTGCTTTATGGAACCAGATAAATTAGTTTACAAAACATCGGTGGTTTTTTTACGATATCTATACAGATTTACAGGAATAGGTGAAAACAGTCATTTCAAGAAAACAATTTTTTTTACAACATACCAATGTCCCCTACTTGTTGTGAGTGTTGTACAATATGGATATTCACGCTTCGCAGCCGTATGTGTGAACGCGCATTTCAAAGTTGACTTGGTCACGACCAGTCGCGATTGTCCATGTGAGAATGCGCACTTAAAATCGACATAAATTTCGTCTTCAATAACTTTTCAAATTATTAATTCTTCGACAGAATGTTGTCCGTCGAAACCGAAATATCTCAAGATTTGAAGATACGAATTTGACTTCCAGAAAAGTGACCATGACGACTGCCACACCGGCAATTGATTTGGTGTCGACAATGACAACCAAAAACGAACCATTTTCCAGCTCTGTATTCACCGAGTCTGGCGATGAGAATACATCAATGGTGTCAAATTTTGTGACAACCGATTCTATGACAAACATGACAACGGCAATAACAGATACAGCCTCGTCCTATCGCTTCGATGATCAAACCCAGCGAGACATCATTGCTGTTATTGGGTGTATTGTGGCTGCTGTCGGATTCACAGGGAATGTTTTGGTTATCTTAGCTGTGATCCTGTCCAGGAAGCTTCAAACTCGCACCAATGCCTTCGTGGTCAACTTAGCCGCAGCCGATCTCGTGACGTGCATCTTGGCACCGTTTCATGCAGCCACACTACTGAGCATGTCCGGCTGGCCCTCACAACACATGGACGTGTGCGCTGCCATTGGGGCAATTGGCTTCGCTAGCCTCGGCTGTAGCATCATGAACCTGGCTGCCATAGCCATCAATCGCTATGTGCTCATCACAAAGAACATGGCCACCTATCGCTCCATCTACACTCCTAAGAAGATAGCCTCCATGTTGGTTTTCACTTGGGTGTACCCGGGTGTCCTCTGCTTACTTCCCGTTGTAGGTTTCGGCAAATGGGGCTACTCTACGAAGTACAAGACGTGCAGCCAAAACGAAGACGAATCCAAGGATACCAGTCTTTACTTCAGCCTTGTGGGCTCCGCTCTGAGCTACCCGATTCCCCTAATCGTCCTCTCCGTGTGCTACTACAAGATCTACCGCCACGTCACCGAACACCTGAAGAAATTAGCGAATAGGAAGATCGAGCTGACCGACCAGTCCAGCTCGTCCAACGCCAGTACCTCTCAGCTTCACAACAGCCCACCGCTGGCGTCAAGCTTGAACAAGCGGCAGGTGGAGATCACCAAGAACCTCTTCTACGTGGTGTGTGCCTTCGTGGTCTGCCTGGCACCCTTCGCAATCGCCCTCATGATCCCACCCAGCGATCCGGTCGTTCCGTGGACCAGCATGATCGTCATTTTTAACAGCGGTGTTAATCCGATTATCTACGGAGCCAAGCACCCACACTTCAAAGAGGTCTTCCGCCACATGCTTCGGTGCCGGTGCTACATGATCCCGGAGCCTTCGAGCTGTCTCCGAAAGATGAGATCCAGATAAACGAATTTAAAACTGGTGAAATGACAATGTGGTCTGTAAAACTTACTCCCATATGCTGGATGAAGGGGCACAGAACTTTTGCACTCGTGACTCAACGCCGATACATTTCAGACGCCAAATAACTTGGAAGAGAGGTCGGCGTTACGAATGTTTCTCTTAAACGTTCTGAGTAATTTCTTACCTTTTATAATTCGTATACCCAACACGATATGTGACGAAGGGACTCCCCCTACTGCCTATAATACCTCAACACGCTCTTCCCTTTTAGTTAACGCACCAAACCCCATAACACCTGAAAGGAATTCCTTGGATGTTTGGGACACAATGGGAGAACGATGAAAGGGGGTACTCTATGTCACATATCGTGCTGCATATGACTTTTCTTCCCGTTCTTAAAGGTATTTCAGACATGCATGCATTCTAGTACCATTAAAGGTTTTCTTGATGTCTTCGTATATTTATCATGATGTAATACAGGATAACGGACAGTTGTTCCGATGTTAGCGCTGTTTGGAAATATGTGGCAGAAGCGCGCCTCCATCAGGACGTTCCTTTTGCTATCACGTGGTACACGTGTCTGCCCCGAGGTGGCTGACACCACTGCCCGCATAGGCCTATGCATGCCGCACGATATGTGCAGAGGGTACCTCCTCCATTGTGTCTCAAACATCCAAGCAATTTTAAAGGAATTTCTTTAAGGTTTTAGGTGGGAGACTGGCGTGTTAACAAAAGGGAAGAGCGTGTTGAAGTGAAGGGGCAGTCCCTCTGTCATTATCGTGCTGGGTATAACTGCCCGAGCTCGCGGTCGGGTCTCTGGTGTAAGGCTCAGTGTAATACCATAACCTATTGTAACCGTGTTAAAGTTGAGAGTAGTAAAACATGCCGGACAATTTGGAATCCGACGCGAGTACGAAAATAATGCACAGATTCATCCCTTATTTAGGATTTGTATCAATGAAATCTATGCTTTAAAACCACTCTACTCAGTTAAAGTCATAAAAATGCTATTTGGAGCTTGCTTTGGGGGTTAAAACAAAGGTTTTTAGTTTGTATGCTAATGAAAATATGCATATTCATGACCAAGGTCACGATGTCACAAGAGGCAAACACTGGAAAATCACATTCAACTGTGCACAAAAGATTCCATTTTTTCTCAATTTTCCTGAAACTTTTGTAATCCATGGCTGTTTGAGTTTGTTTTACATGTTGCCTGCTGTAAGCCCGGTGACAAAACTGGGGGTAGAAACTGCAGCAATTTGCCACAAGTCCAACTTGAAGTCTTATGTTTTTTCTTAACTTTTTCCTTCCGTCTTCCTTATGTGATGCACTCAAAACAGCGCCCTCTGTCTGTGATTTATTGCAATGAATTCTTCAAAGTTGAAAAAGGCCACCTTTTATTGATTTTACATCCAAACGAACAATAGTATGTCTTGCTGAACAAGTAATCCGTCATTATGAAGCAAAGATTAGGCAAAAAGTTGTTTAGCATGTCACAGGCCCTTTAACGTTACTTTTAGGGCAACCAATTTCGGGTGGCGCCGGCTTAATTTTTCCTCGTGCGTCAAGCGATAACAGTGTTTATAAAAGCACCGCCTGGCACCTCATTGACCTGATTCCAGAATTTGGCCAACATTTGTTGGCCAACAAGGTCCAACATCTGTTTGACGATGTCGGCCGACCGAAAGTTGGATGGTGTGGACGCCACTCCAGACAACGCCCAACATCATCCAAGAAGTTTGAACATGTAGCTATCGCCCGGGACAATAGCAAATGCATAGTTCCGACCTGTCAATCAAGCCGAACCCGCCGACCAATCACAGCAGAGCTAGCAGACAGCGCCCACATAAGTCAGCGCCCACAATCACGCGTTTTTCTGCCAATATACAGTTTGTACATGTTGTATGCAGTGATCCGGGTAAATTTTGGTTTCAATGTTGAGCGATTCGCTGTTCAAAGGTAGGAAAGCGCATTTTTATGAATATATGTCATCCCTGCATTACTAGCCCTTTGCTCAGTGTGTGCTACGGTACCTGTCGACCCTAAAACCTTTATAACTTTGAGTTTTCTCCAATGAATCTGTGCTTTCCATGCCGAGTCCCGTTGCTTTGTACGTTGTGTCGCCATTTTTTTTGCGATGGCTTGTGAGCACATATCAACAGTATCTAAGGGGCGGGGTTAACTGGGAAATCTCGGAACTATGCAATAAGGTCAGCTGCAGTCGAGATATGCTGGCGCCCAACAAGTTTCAAATTAATGTACGATCCTTGTTGGCCAACAAAATAGTTGGCTCGTGTCCAAGTGACTACTGCCGAAGTGAATACGTCATCTTTTGTTAGTTACCTAGGCAATGGCTCTATAGGCCTACTAAAAATCACTAAACCCTGTGCTTTTGCAATGGTACTTTTTTCCGACGGCCATGATGTTTAGAGCCAATTACCAAGGCAACACGTCACACTTTGGCTGTCTATAGCCCAGACAGTCAAATGATGCACATACACAAATTCCATGTATTGAATGTTTTATTTCAAAAGCACATCTGCCTTATCATATGATTATCCAATATTACATCGAAACAGAATCTTTACCACATCTCAAAAGATTTCATGAAATTTATATTTTTTGTTATGTTGACGAGAATTGTTTTTACACATATAATACACTATTATAAATTTCTTACTATTTACACATACAAAACAAACATACATGCTGGAGTTACGACGTCTACAAATGTCATAAATACAATATAATCAAACGTATGTACACTTCGATACCACTAAAAGTCCAGTGGCCCAAGGTAGCATGATTTGTAACAAGTCAAGGAATTTTCCGACGAACTTCAAATTTTGCATGCTCCAAGCTGTGTATATTCCGCACTTGTCCTGCAAAATTGACAGACTTTCACCCGGAAATGGCCGAGAAATTTGAGGATGTAGGAAAAACGGTGCTCGGGCTTCCTGCCTACTCCCCTAACCGTGGCTGTTGGGACACCCTGCTCAGACTTTTGGACGGCCGTTGACCCACCCCAGTTTGTGACGGGAATTTGGCCAAAGTGTGGTCCAAATGTCGGCAAATTTGGAAGTCAAGGTTTTTCCGACAACCTTCAAATTTGGCATGCTCCAAACTGTCTATATTCCGCACTTGTCCTGCAAAATTGACGGACTTTCGCCGTGAAATGGCCGAGAAATTTAAGGATGTAGGGAAAACGGTGCTCGGGCTTCCTGCCTACTCCCCTAACCGTGGCCTTTTATGTGTCTCAGGTGAATTGATCCTTTGCACCGGCGGCCATGACAGAGAGCAGGTTTGTCATAATTAAATAATGTGACAATATATCCACAAAGTGCTCACTCATGCATGACGCAGTGACAATGTGACTGTCCCCCCGTCATGGCCGCCCCTGCAGAGGGGTCTATAGTCACAGTGTCAAAGAAACAGAGTTGGGACCTACAATTTCCCTTTTTATTAGCTGTATTAATAGTGCTGTTATGGAGATTTGTCTGTATCAGGAGTGAAAACAATTAAGGATTTGGACCTTAAATTTTCTTGTTTTAAGCAGAATGTTGTATTAATGATGCTTGTATTATCCAGATTTTTCTGTATCAGGAATGCAAACAATTTAAGAAGAAAGAATTTCGATTTAAAATTGTCCTTGTTATAAGCAGAATATTGTATGAATAGTGTTCGTATTATCCGGATTTATCCATATCAGGAATGCAAACAATTAAGAAGAAAGAATATCGATCTAAAATTGTCCTTGTTATAAGCAGAATGTTGTATTAACAGTGCTCGTATTATCCAGATTTGTCTGTATCAAGAGTTAAAACAATCAAGAAAAAGGATTTTGACCTTATATTGTCCTTGTTATAAGCAGAATGTTGTATTAATTTAATTAACAGTGCACGTATTATCCAGATTTGTTTGTATCAGGAATGAAAACAATCAAGAACAAAATATTTAAAGCTAAAAGTTTGGCTAAAATTATCACTCTCAAATGACGTCACTTCCTACAAATTGTCACATGCATTGGGATCTTGAGCGAATTTTTTTTGTGACGCACATCGGCTGCGCCGTATTTCGAACAAATTTTGAGCAACACGCACGCGTGTTAGGAACATTTTCCAGGGTGTGCGTGCGCGTACGATGATGTTTAATACGCAGTAGCATTTTTCCTACAAAGATGGCGTCTGTGAGAGTGGTCAATAGAGTATTAAAGTGAAAACCCTTTGTGTGTTGCCAAGGCTACTGGGTCTAGACTAAAACCAGTGAACTGTTTCCCTGTGCTTTAGCAATGGACGTTTCAGATTACCAGTAAATGTTTAGACCCAATAGACCTTTATCACGGTGCTTCCATCTTTGTCTTGTTCCCCATAGTATAGTACGTGTTGGTTACGATCAGTGCGTCTGCGCTACACGTGTAATCTCCCGTTGAGAATCACTGTCCACGCTGCGCGCTCTCTTTATCACGCAATGCCTGTGCCATTGTGATGCACACAATGAACAATTTCAAAAAGGGACCTAACTATTTTTTTCTGCAAGCCTCGGTTTGGTTACGTTTATTTCACTAGAAGAAAAGGAAAGATGGCCGCACCGTGATAAAGGTCTATTACCATTGCAAGTGACGTCACACTTTTGTACAGTAGTCTATGGGTTCAGCACTTGTGTAGTGTGCATTTAAACGAATATAGTGCAAGTGCAAAATGCAAAGTATTTGTATTAATTGTGACATTTTCTCTCTTAAATTTGTGTTTTTATCATCAAACTACGGTAATGTTTCCTAACTCTTTAGGAGGATACGACTAAACACTAGGGTTAAAATTTATAAAGATACTGCAAAGTGTTCTGGAGGAATGATGTTTTATATTAAAGTTACCTGGAGAGCAAAGGTGAATAGAAAATAAAGCATTTTGCTTTTTACAAACTGGCACCATTTTAGAGTGCAGTGCGTAAAGAATACAGTCTATATACATATGTTTTACAAGTACATGTATATACATCACAACGTATGTTGAACCTTGCCTAATAGATCTTAGGCTTAGGCGACTCCGATTACAAAAAAGAATTGCGATTCCATTCGGAATCGATTTCATTTTTTTGCGGGAAAACATTAAATATACTGAACGTGTTTAGGTAAATGAGCGTGTTTATGTACATTGACAATTATATAATATTGGATGGCTTTGAGGGTGATATGAGAATATACCTCACGAGTCATGAAAATACTGAACGAGCCAAAGGCGAGTTTGATATTTTCATGACGAGTGCGGTATATTCTCATATCACCCGAAAAGACATCCAATATTATTATTGAACATTATATAAAATGAAGCTTTGTTTTGAAAGATTTCCGCGAGATTTTTGTCTATTTGGTGTTGAAAACGTCAGTTTACAAATGCATGCGCTTTTTTGTCGGCTTTTGTTGCTGTTGTACAGTATTTTTTGTTACTGTACTCTGGCGCGCGCTGCACACGCACGCAATCCATTCCCTCGATCCATGATGCGCGCATATGCGTGTGTTCGTGGTGTGTTCGTGGTGCGCCCAGCGTGCACGCACATCGAATCTGGGCTCTGTGCTGCACAGTAACAGAAACGCACGGTGTCCGCAAAAGCTTTATTTTATATAATAATACTACTCATTGTGCCGACGACGACCTAATTATTGGCACCAAGTGGCACTAAACGTCCACGAAATGATGCTGGCCTGTACCACACACACTTTCTTAATAATGTGGAAATTATCAAACTTTAATTTTTGAGCCGGAGGGGAATTTTCCATTTTTTTTTCTTTTTTTTTCTCTTAAAAAGGGTTTTTGCGGGTTTTTCGCCCTTCCCGTAATTAGCGTGCATGACGTATAATAATTACTTGTGATGTTGTTCTTCTGTAACCATTATTTTTTTGATGTTGTAGAAATGTATCTTATTCCAGTTTGTTTGTGATTGTAAAGTTGTTCAATTTAGTATATTTGTTCTGTGTGTGTTTGCAGGGCCCCAATGGTAACCAGTTTTTGTAAGCTGTTTGGGCACACCCTGGGTAAATAAATGGAATAAATAAATATACAAAAATCAGAGGCTAAATATTCTTACATAGGTAATTTCTGGAATCGGCAAGCTATCACTGGGAATTGAATATAAATGAACAATTTTGAATCGCAATCCGATTCCTAAAGTGGAATCGATTCTACTCGATTCCAGTGTGGAATCGCTCAAGCCTTATAGATTTATGTACATCTATGTAAAATAAAATCGCCACTATAAACCACGTTAATACTTGTAAGCGATCCAGCATCAGGGGCCAATTTCATGGCGCTTTTTAGAACAAAAATTTGCTTAGCACAGAATTTATTTGCTTTATATTGCCAAAATGGGTTGCCAGCAAAAATCACATGTGATGTGTATTTACTAATATTTCTAAAAACACAATTTGACATACAATTTTGGCTAGGAAACTACTACAAAGCAAATAGATTCTGTGCTAAAAAGTGCCATAAAATTGGCCCCAGGACTTATGTACATGTAAAGGCCCATTGTATCATTTGCAATGACCCAATTTAGTTTTTCGTGAGTTGACAAGAAAAACCTTACTTAAAGTGTTGATAACAATAGTAACAAACACCACATGAATTTATTTCCGTCCAAAATGGTATTTCATGTTGGAAATTAACAACCGAAGGTAGTTTTTAAAAAAAGTCCCGTGCACGGGACTTTTTTACCATTCACTTGTACACAAAATATAGATTTTCAAGGTTTTTTGAAGCATTGATGCATCTAAGTAGCTAAAATTTCTTCAGGCTAGTTTACCAACATTCTTCCTTAGGTATGTTACACTCTTATTCCACGAAATTGTAAAATGTTTTATCTTGCAAATGACACTGTATACGAATGCTACCGAAGAGTGTATTGGAATACCTTCAGTCATACATGTACTACACATGCAGTTATGGGGCCATTTTAAAAACAGAATTATCCTCCAATAAAGATTACAAGTGAATACATAGTTTCCTAATTCCTCTTTTCAAGAAAGATAACTTATATAAAAATACGCAATTTTGTATCACCAGCATAAATATGTTCTCAGAATACCTGTTCCAAATTTTGATGCCCTGAGTGACATATGGGTAATTCCTGAAATTAGACGTCCAAAAGTGTCGGATTGAAATGGGATAAACATTTTTGGCCCTCTAATTTGAGGAATGACTCATATATGTAACCTGTTGTACAGAAATATTTGATATCAAATTAAAGAAGAAAAAACAAAAAAAGATGGCTTTTATTGAAAAAAAACGAAAATCAGATTATAAAAAAATACAACTCACAAATGTACTAGATTTCATCGTTGTGAACACTTCTTTGAATGCGATGCTCTTGTGGTTTGTGTGTGGTCTGGCTGGTATCCGAGCTCGACTGGTTCCTATTGGTGCTCTTTACTTCCTGTACGACAGGCATTTTGCCAGGCTTTTCACTGTCCTCAGATGGTGCCACCTCATTCACCTTCTGTGCTGGATCCTGATTGGTGGATGCGGTCTGTTCTGGCTTGTGATTGGCCGCTGGATCAACATTCACCTCCTGTACTGGATCTTGATTGGTGGGTGCTATCTGTTCTGGCTTCTGATTGGCTGCTGGATCAACATTCACCTCCTGTGCTGGATCCTGATCGGTCGATAGGTTCTCTTCTGGTATTTGAAGGTGACGGCCCATACCGAAACGCCGCATTGCGATTGGCTGATTTTCATCCAGCTCGTTAGCAGCGCTGACTTTCTGCTGTTTGTTTAGCACCTCCTCTGGTGGCATATCGGTACCCATAAGCGTCCTTGACACAACTGTTAAACAAACGTCAAAATAAGAAAACAGTTTGAATATTTTGCAAAAGATTGGAAAACTCTTACACGTACAAATGGCGTGGTCTCCGTACGCGATTCAGGGTGTGTATGATAAAACAGGGCTGCCAGTGGCTCTTACCTTCAGGGCCGGAAAAAAATCCACTATCATAACTGCATGTATGTGTGCACATGGACTCGCCAACACAGTATACTGTACAGCATGTACATTGACAGTATGAGTGCAATGCAATGGACATGTCAGTATGTATGTGATCTAACCACTGCTGTATTGATACAGCGCCCTCTATGTACTTCTGATCGATAGTCTGGTTTCGCGAGACTTTAGCCGTGAATGATTATGGCCGTGATACAGACATACTGCATGTGTGCAAATCATTGGGAAAATGTGCTACGTGCGTGTACATACATGTACATAGGCTGTACATACATGACATACATGGCATATCCGGACATCGTTGATCAGTAAGTGAGACAATTTTCCACATTGTCTTTCAGCTCGACATTTAACCTGGCCTCATCTTAAACACAGCTCTTTTTACCATCCATTTCCTGCGTAGCGCCTGGATTTTAGCAGTTATGCGATTTCTTAGCTCCTTAAGAGTATTCGGAAGAGTCTGGTAATGGTCATCCTGAGATCTCATGGAATTTCTACTCTGCTAAGCGACGATACAATACCCTGAGGAAATCCACGCAAATTTGTGGAGTGAGCCGGCTGTTGTGTTCGGACAACACACGCCCGAGTCATTTTGATGTAATTTAATAAATTCGGTCATGTTATGCGGAAAAGAAACGATTTCTATACTTTCCAGAAATTGTATTGGGTTCTGTTCCTTATGACTGTCCCATTCCTACCAAAATTTCCGGCGACGATCTTAATTTACTCCACAGTTTTTCAAATTAATAACAGGGATGCATGCTGACCAAAGTGAATGGAACGGATTCCCCAGTATCCTTTAAATAGCAGCCAATCGCCGACACGGACAACGGCCAGCCTTACCGAGTACATGTATCACATTCATGCACGGTGTTTACAATCTGCGCGCGTGACATTTGAATGCCTGCAACACACTGCTAAGCGTCCTGATTGGTCCAGCAGAAGCGACAAGATTTCTGTCGCTTGTTTCCCCGCGAAATGGGCCGGTTTCAACAGGGCCACTGTACGCAGGAGTTGGGGAGTGCGTTAAAGGGGCACTGTTGCAAGAGGATGGGTATGGTAGTCAACGTCACTTTTCTTAAAGTTACAAAATGTTTTTGTAGTTATTTCAGAACCCAGGGATGAATTGCGTCTCTCTTTGTTATGCAATACATGTACCATAAATCAATGATTCATTTACAAGACATGCTAAGTAACCATATTAACATGACTGCATTGTCAAAGAAAAAATATCTAGGCAAGTTTTGGAGATATTAATTGTTGAAACAAAAAGGGCGGTTTTTTTTCTGACCCTGTATGAGCCTTTAAGCAGCGCCATGAAATTGACTGATTGACTAATGCATTAACCAAACCATTTCAGCACAAAGACCTACCTCCAGATGGTGCTTGGCCGTCTTTAGATGAGCTGAACGGATTGAAACTTGGTGCAATCAACAATGCAAACGACAACAGCAAAACCTGAAATAAAGCAAGAAGAAAACACTGATTAAGACTAAAGTGCAAACTCAAACTGCTGTGAACTACCCCGATCAATCATGTATGCATGGCAGACTGCCAATTTCAACAGCACCACTGTTGGCAGACGCTGAACAGCACCTTCATGCAGCGAACAGTGACCGACCCAATGTTCGCCATGTGAGGGCGCTAGGGGCCGTCTATAAAGTACGTATGCATGAAATGCCCACTTTTTAGACCCCCCTCCCCCCTATACGCATTCCATATATACCTCGGCATTGGTAATAAAGCATTGGCACTACATGCATAGTGCTACATGTACATTGTATATACTACTAGTACGATTCGCATGTCGCCTCCAAAGTCTGAACTAAATGACAAAATGTATACATTTCTTTTGACTTAAAATGATACATCAATCATCAGTAAATGCAGATTTATTGAAAAAGAACCTGAATTGAGGAGTGAGAAAAATGTGTGGCCTAGTAATATGTTTTGTACAAGGTCTGAAACCATGGTCAACTTGTCCATCCTTTCCCGATTTACTAAAAGCAAATTTTTGGTTTGCGTACATACGCATTGGCTTGGACCCCCTCACCCCTGTACGCATGGTGTACGCAATGTCAACAACCCCCCTCCCCCACACCCCCTCCCCCTCCCCTCATAGTGTCTCTGGGATGCACCGAGAATACAGTATATCACGATTCCGCTTCCCAAAATCCCAACTTCAGTGAGTATTCCCCCAAGCTTGCAGACGATAAATTGCTAACACTAGTTCATTTATCCAACTCTAGTAGCAGACTAACGACAAATTTGTCCCGTTTCTTACCATAACGCAGGTGCTAGCGTGAGCACCTTTGGTCGTCACTTTGCTGACCATGGCTTGAAGTTTCTTCAGTTGCTCCATTAAGGACCTAGTCAAGAATGAACGAAGGCATTAGTAAACCAGTTTGAGGGTAAATAGTTAACAACGTGACGCCGAAGGATATGTAAAAACGTTTTGGCAATGTATAGTCACAGGGGAGGTTGACTCAGAGTTTTGCCAAGTATCATTTTTTTTTGTGAGAAGATTTATACAACCTAATGAAGAAATTACTCTCAAGAGTCAGTATTTGTGGTGCTTGACATAGTCTTAATTTTTGGCGAATCACAAAAAAATTGTTTGTTTTTTTTGGCAAAATAATCCCGGCGTCAACTGGTTAAAGGTAAGGCCCAAAAACAAAAAAATATGTTTTGCGTAAGTCTCCCAAAATGATGCGGTAACGCGGTTTTGTTTATGGTAAGTGGATTCCAACAATAATGTCAAGTTGACATGAAGCCAACAGGCATGTTTTTAATCAAAACACTCTAAAAAAAAAAAACACAAACAAAAACAAACAAAAGCTTTGACGCGCAGGGTTGAAAGTGACGCATGCGCCAACGATATAGTTTTTTATGATGTTTTTTTTAAAAAAGCTTTGACGTGCAGGGTAGAAAGTGACGCGCGTGCTGACTCTAAACATAGTTTTTTTTTTTGGGGCCTAATGTAATTCTGCCTTGATGTCCTTGCAATACCAGAAATTTATTTTTTGAATTTTTAAGAATGTCATCATTTTAAAATTGATTTATGGGATGTTTCAAAATAATTATATAATATTGGATGGCTTTGAGGGTGATATGGAAATATACCACACGAGTCATGAAAATACTGAACGAGCCGAAGGCTTATAACACATTTTATAAAGCAAATAAATGCTGTGCTAATCAAATTTTTGCGGTAAAAAGCGCCATAAAATTGGCCCCTGGTCACATATATACATCAGATGTCAAGTGTCACGCATCAACTATGGCGCGCAAAGTTTACATTTCGAGGTATCTCTAGATCTAGACGTACCAAGTTAACATTTGAACCGAAGTTTTCACTGTGTGAAACAATGGAAATGCTTTATCCTTACTTGTTTTCGTTCTCCAGTTTGGCCATTTTTTTCGTTATCTCTTGGTTCTGTTTGGTGCACATCTGAACCCGCTGCTCCAGTCCATCAACGTAGACCTTCTTGCGTTTTCGGCTGTCCATGGCGGAAATTTTGTTGCGGATTTTGCGTCGCACGGTTTTAAGGACTCGCTCTTCGTCCTGGGAAATATTGTAAAAATGTCACATCACTGTTAAAGATATATTTTTATATCACGCAACATTTTAGAGTCTTTTTGCTGACTTGACTTGAGTCGCTGGAGCAAATGACTCGACTTGACTTGGGCTCAGGCCTGGTCCGAATCGGGACTCCAACTCAGCCTGTTGAAGACTCGGAACTATGCGGAGTCGGACTCAAAAGCTGTGTCCGCATTGGACTTGTTTTCTGGGAGGTTTTACCGAGACGATGGTAAAATGAAAAATGGCTAAATTTTACTGCTGTCCGCATTTGGACTTTTTGACACAGTAAGATATTACAGAGACCGTTGGAAAGCATGCGCAGTGTCTCTTCGCAGTTTGACCTTAACGGCCCGGACGTACGCTTCCAGAGCGCTTTTACCGACTCGCTGTGTCCGCATTGGACTTTTCGTCTCAGGAAAAGTTCCCTGGTCAATTTTCCTGGGCAGAAGTTGGCCAGGAAAAGTAACCGCTGGACTCAGGAAAAGTTACTGAGAGGAAAAAGTCCTAGGCTGTCCGCATTGGACTTAAAATGGGAAAAGTACCCATAGTCTCGGTAAGGCTTAAGACCCTGACTCGGAAACCGAGGACTTGGACTCCGAAAGTGTACCTTAGTCAAGGGCATGTCTGTAGGCAGACTGACGTTCATGTCATTCAGCAGTCTCTTCTCCTCATCCGTCAGCCACAATTTGGGGTAGGACTGTGGGGAAAAATTTGAAAGATTTAATAATCATGTAAAGATATGTGATCCTAGGTCATAGACATGCTGCAAGTAATTATACACGTATGTAAATTTGCAATCCAGTAAAATCTCGGCAAGTCAAACTCAGTTTAGAACTTAAACAATCTCAGTGGGGAACCAACCGGTTTGTAATTTGTGCGTTTCATAATACAAAGCGCTTCCAAGAATTGACAAGAACAACAAAATATGACAAAATATTGAGTTGTTTTAGCCTTAAAATCAGTGCTAGTTTGTAAAAACTGTTATTTAAAGTAAATACAATCTTGAAGTTGGGTTTGACCTAGTACATATACTACATACTAGATTTGTACACCCTGTATGCATAAGGGTCTTTTCACAGTAAAGGGGGCATTTTGGCAACACAGACCATTTTTTCGAGGAAATACCTTTGTCTGGTCTCAAAATAAAAGAACTAAGTTTAAGTTGTTCTGAAGAGATAACTTAGGCCCAAAAAGGGTTACAAATAGTGTGACAACATGCCTTTCTAAAAACAACGTGTACAAATTTCCAATATACACTCGTAACCGGGACGGCCACGTGTTACATTTTAGGCCGTCCCGGTTACGAGCGTATATTGGAAATTTGTACACAGGGTTTTTAGAAAGGCATGTTGTCACACTATTTGTAACCTTTTTTGGGCCTAAGTTATCTCTTCAGAACAACTGAAATTTATTTCTTTTATTTTGAGACCAGACAAAGCTATTTTCTGGAAAATATGGTCTGTGTTGCCAAAATGCCCCCTTTACCGTGGAAAGACTCATAACGCCTTCACAATGACTCACCGAGTCGGTCGTGGAAATGATTCTTGTTGTGGTAGTAGCGCTAATCGTTTTGACATCTTGTATTGTCATCGGGAGGGTGGCGCTTCTGTCTTCATTTGGTGATAGTTTAAGACCCAAGTCATAGCCACCAACTGTAAGAAGATAATACATGTTATATACCTCGTGCGTAGATTCCTGTCATCTTATTGGTTAAAAGTGGGGGCATTGAATCAGCTAGACCCTGCGCGTATATGCCCACCGGGCAATAGTCTTTGCCATGCCCCGGGCATAGTCATTTAGCTGGTTCCGGACGCGCGCATTACATGTGTTAGCATAGCTGTGCACCAACTATGCAGCTGGGCGCTTCACGTAAACATTCAGCAGGACGGTAATTGCAGAATCTCAACGAAGGCGTTTTGTCGTCTGTCGTAGATATGATGAAGTCCTTAAGAAAATAAGAGAAGTGACCTACAGTGAAAACTGTGTCAGGTGATTATGCTACAATATTTTGCTGTAAATATACAACTTTTCCGCCGTAGACCAGCTTCCGAAATCGAAACTCGAAGGACCACTGTCATGACTGTATGATGTATTGTTACTTTTAACCAACCAGATGACAAAAATCTACACATTCGTTATATAAAACGAATATTGACTGGTGTTTATTTGGGTCATGGTTAAGATTATGGGCCCTCGGTGATCTCGAAGCCATGACTATGCCCCTCGGCTTCCGCCTCGGGGCACAGTCATGGCTTCGAGATCACCTTGGGCCTATAATCTTAACCATGCCCCTCATTGCAGTCAATATTTGTATAATATGACTAATAAATAAATGAGGAAAATAATATGACTGACAATCTATTGGGCATGTGTGATTAGCGATAGTAGTTGACTATAACTTCAAGCATTTGAATTAATATCATGAATGTTGATCTTATTAAATCAATATGAATATATCCAAATGCTTGATCGTCCAATTTTGCAAATCTAATTTTTGGAGATGAATTTAGAAACACAAGAAAATTGCAGTGCCCCGACTGAGATTCGAACCTAGGTCCTTGGCATACATGGCCAATTGCTCTACCAACTAAGCTATCTGGGCAACCCGCCGGAGTATCATAACAATCTTGTGCTTGCCACTCTTTTTCCAACAATGCAGTGGGGCAAATCCATGCCAACCAATTTTGCTATCGTGAAAAGAAGTCGTAAATAGTGGCAAGCACGAGATTGTTGTGATGCTCTGGCAGGATGCCCAGATAGCTCAGTTGGTAGAGCAGTTGGCCATGTATGTCAAGGACCTGGGTTCGAATCCAAGTCGGGGCACTGCAATTTTCTTGTGTTTCTAAATTCATCTCCAATTGTCAATCCTATCATATATAAATTGTATTATCTCACGTGCGAGTGCCAAAGCATTAAATGAACTTATGTTCAATTAACTGCAATTTTCTTGTGTTTCTAAATTCATCTCCAATTGTCAATCCTATCATATATAAATTGTATTATCTCACGTGCGAGTGCCAAAGCATTAAATGAACTTATGTAAATTTATGCATGTATATAAAGGCTCAAATGGACTTGCAAGTATGCACATTGCATTACACACACATGTACATGTACTAAAATAAACTGCATGTACGGCAAAAACACATTATGCATTATATCTGCAGCAATTAAATAAACACTGTTGTTTTTTGCATGTCTACCCCTGCACTGCATGATTCTATGCATTTCCAGAGCTACACATATACATTGTCTGTATGTAGTGCAAGTGACTGTATAATGTGGAATAAAAATCAATAATAGCTAAACCATCTGTGTTGATTTTGTCAAGCAGATGTTTGAATTTTTTTACATTTTATTTACGTGTGCCGAGTTAGCTAAAATGTGTCTTTTGTTTGGATTTATTTCAATTTAGTGCAATTTCATTAAAAGCTTCACACTTTCCTTGTGTTTCCAGTTAAAAATTGAGAAATATATACTGGTATGGAGATTAAAGCCGGGCTGAAAGCTTGAAGCTACTTGGCGAGGAAGAAGATTATTTTATAAAACGGATGTTACTTGATAAAGTTGCGTTTTTCTTATCTTTATTCTTGACTTTATATTAGAGAGAAAAATGAAAAACTAGACTGTGTTCGTCAACCGGCCAGCATTCGAAGGCTGTGTAAGATTTTACATGCACTTGTAAAATGTTGACATTTCAAGGTAGTGACCAAAAAATTGTTGATATTCCGGAGGGGGGGGGGGGGGGGTGTCTTGAAAAATACTACTCTATGAAAATGTTGACAACTTTGGATGACCCATTACAGGTTTTTCTTTTTGAAAATGTATAAAGAAAAAAAAATCAAATTCACTTGAGGCTAACTTTACAGCCCATTTCTTGTAGACAGTCCTAAATGTACCTAAGACCTACCTGATTCTAAATCTGCTTTATCAATGGTCGATTGTTGCATCAGCATCTCGTCTGAGCCAATCAGATAGCTCGACATATCGGCCGACGAGTCCATTATGACTTCCTCTAATTCCTCGATGTGATACGGGCTTCCGCCCGATTGGCTGTCGCTCTGATACTGTGGCGAATTGACACCGTCCGAGATGCCGCTATCACTGTGATCGGGCGACGCTATTGGATAGTCGTAGTTTGTCTGGGAAATGCCCGACATGTCATAGTTTGAGAAGATTTCATCCGACAGCGAGTATAGATCCTTGTCGAGCATCTAGCAAAACAAAATATCAACGGAGAAACATTTTCAGTGTGATTTAGTGTTGGGAGAAAATTAGTTTTTTTTTTCCCGTTTAGATTGAACAAAGATTTTAAAGAAATTACCCCCTGGAATAAACAGATCATCAAATTCCAAGATATACTTCACACTTGCACTTCTGTCGCAAATGTTGCATTTCTGAGATAAATAAATGATAAAATTACTGCATAAAGTAATGCACAAAATGACGCGGCGAGCGGTCTGTGCGTAAGCGCGACAACAGCGTGAATGGTTATCTTGTGCACTAACTGAAGGCAATTTTTGAAGAAGAAAACGTGATTTTTCTACAGAAAAGCAACATTTGCGACAAAAGTGCAAGTGGGAAGTATATCTTTAAATTAGATTATCTGTTGATTCCAGGAGGTAATTTCCTTCAAATCTTTGTTCAATGTATACGGAAAAAATACCAAACTCACTTAGCATATTTGATGTTCGTCACAAGTCCAGTAACAAGAAGCAAAGGATTAACATGCACAACAAAAAAATGACTTTGTTGGAGTTCATTTGAATAGCTTGTGACTTGAATTAAGACCCAGGGACTTGTGGTGGACTTGTTAAGGCTTGTAAGGACTTGTGATGGACTTGACTACAATCCTGATACATGTAGCTTCCGTGAACTGTCTTCATGCACTTTTTTCATACTTGGCATTTCCAATTCAAAATTCAAAATTCAAAATTTTTTGCATTTGGTTTCGAATATTTTGGTTTCCAAATATTAACAGAAAATTCAGTCATACCAAAGACTCATCCACAAGAATTCCATCGTTCACATTGAATAACAAGTCCAGATCATCCGATCCCGAGAGTGTTCTCCCTGAGATTGGCGGAGTCTCTAATTGTAGTGACATCTCGCTTTCTTTCGCTCCAAATTTGCACTGCTGGAAAATTCTGAATTGCTAGAGATGAGAAAAAAAAGGATAAAGGGAGAGAATTAAGAAGTTGATCATGGCTTTGTTACGCCCCAACTACGACCAAACTACTTGTGATACCGTAGTTGGGAAATCCCAACTATAGCACAGCGTGGTACCACAGACTTCATGCTCTAGCCGCGTCAGCAGGAAAGTAGTTCCGCCAACGCGGATGAATTTTGTTTACACTATGTTAAGCCCTGGTCCCCTGTCCACATATTTACTTCCCCACGCGTCGTATATGAGCGAGAGCAGCGTAGCACACATAGACAGGGGACCAGTTTAGGCTTAACATAGTGTAAACAAAATTCATCCGCGTTGGCGGAACTACTTTCCTTTTACTCCAAATTTTGCTCCCTTTTATCCTTTTTTGATGTTTGAGTCATCATGGACAAAGAACGACAAGGGTACAGAAGTCTTGAGATTACAAGGACCTCCATGGTGTGCTTTTAAATGTCTGATTTGGAATTTACGGTAAGAATCTTCACACGGGTATTTGGACTCTTGAGGGCGTGCAGTACCCCTAGAACTATGGGGGATATAGTATCCCTCATACAGTGTTTGCCCTTAACTTTTTTCCCAACTGGCCAACAGGGCCAGTTGGCTTAAATCTTCACTGGCCCGTCGGCATTTCAAGTGGCCCGGTTACCGTTAAAATTTCTGGTTGTTAATTTTACACACAGTCAACCTTTAAAGTTTGCAATAACCACATTTCAGTAAATAAATTAGGAAAATTTGGTAGTCATAAGGTTCTCCCCATTAAAAGTTTGAAAATGTGTGGTACATTTTAGAGCTTTCTGGTGAATTTTAGAGCTATTCTGGAGTCTTGAAAGGCATTTTTGTTAGAAATTCTCAAGGATGCATGTTTTTGTGCACATTAATCCCTTCACAATGGGGAAATGCATATATGCAGTTCTAAGTGTGAGTGTACTCTTGGGGGCGGTTATACAGAAGTAGCCCATAGTACTACCAGGGGCCCATAGTACTACTTGTTACTGGACTTGGAAAATAAGATTGATTTACGACTTGAAATAAAAACTAGTCATCAAGTTTCCAGCCCCAGAGATTTACATAACTGCAAATGCAGTCTTTTGCTCCAGGGGAATAAAACTGTAGTATGATGTGGGTCTGTTTTATTTCAACTGGACAGCCGGACCATTTAGGGAGGCTTTCCAGCTGTCCCGAGACAATTTCAACTGTCATTTGGCCAACGGACCAGTGCTAATTCGAACGCTGTCATAGGTAATGTTGTTTTTTTCCAATATGGCGGCGCCTGAACTTTAAGATCGGACCGAAACGTTTTCGGCTAGCGCAATAATCCGCTCCCCAATCGCCACCAAACTCCGTCTGATAGTTCTTGAGACACCTTGCGTGTGTCTACGGAATTTCGGTACCATTTGTCCACTAAATTCTCCGAAAATAATGTTGGGAAATGAACGGGAACATGTGCGATGCATCCACATGCATGATCGAGGCATTCGGTAAAAGCCGGAATTTCCGGAACTCCCGGAGTTGCCGGAACTGCTGGGACAGGCAACTCCGGGAGTTCCGGAAATTCCGGCTTTTACCGAATGCCTCGATCATGCATGTGGATGCATCGCACATGTTCCCGTTCATTTCCCAACATTTGGGGTTGCAGGTTCGAACCTCCCCACGGCTACGGTACCTGTGCCCTTGGGCAAGGCACTCAACCACACTTGCTCCATCCTTCGGAAGGGATGTAAAGCCGTTGGTCCAGTGTGTTAGGTAATGGAAACGCACTCTAAAGATCCCAGAGCATTCTTTCGTTAAGAGCAAGGGGGATCATCCCCTGTGTCTCTGGCCATTTCTAATTCGAATTCTTCATGGGTTTCCTCACACTTGCGAGTGACAGTGCAATGAGCACTATTGAGGAATCCTTGGTATGAATACCAGAAAGAAATAATAATAATAATAATTATTATTTTCGGAGAATTTAGTGGACAAATGGTACCGAAATTCCGTAGACACACGCAAGGCGAGTGTCTCAAGAACTATCAGACGGAGTTTGGTGGCGATTGGGGAGCGGATTATTGCGCTAGCCGAAAACGTTTCGGTACGATCTTAAAGTTCAGGCGCCGCCATATTGGAAAAAAACAACATTACCTATGGGGGATACTATATCCCCCATAGTTCTAGGGGTAGGCGTGCAGCAAAATTCACGATAGCGAATGGGGTTAAAATGTTAAGGGGCTAAAAGTGTTACTACTGTAGAAAATGATAATGTCCCAATATAAACGTCAAAAACAACATTTTTACGTGGTTTATTATAGGCCTATGTCATAAAAAGGAAAATCCTGGGTGGTCCGTGCATGCCGTGCATGGTTATGTATCCAGACTTACCAAACATGCCAAAGTAAAACTTTAAACTAAAGACTATAATTTTATAAACAACACAAATCCTCATCAATACCTGGCCGGATAGAAATCAAGGGTATATTTCTCGCTTTAATCTCTTACCAGATCAGCCGTAACTTGCGTGGCGTGTGGCCAGAAAAGGAATAACAAATCAACTTCCACTGGGAAAACCGTGCAGCTGCATGCAGTCAATGAATGATTTCGTCAGTCTCGAAGTTCATCAGAATCACCCACGAATATTTAATGCATGAATCATCATCATGCTTCTTTTCATGTTTTGGCCAACAAGACAGAGATGACGTGGCCAGCTAAAATAGCGCCACCAAGCGAGTGTTAATTTGTTTTCACGAATTTAGCAGCTGGCAAGAGAGGGCGGCATTGAAATCAATCATCGCCGGCCGCGTGTTGCATGATTTGTTTGTCGCATTAGTTTTGCAAAAAAATCTACGAAAATGGTAAGTATTTTTCCGTTAGAATTGAAAAGTTGACCATTACGGTATAAATACCTTACACGTTAGCCACTAATTCTGTTTAATATGGGAAAGAATTGAGTAGTTGATGATCAAACTTCAGTCTTCATACATTCTGTACAAAACAAAATGGATGAAATACGGTAGTCAAAGTCGACCGTTTGCCAAGGATGTTGGTAAAACGCGGAACGGTGGAACAGTGGAGCGGAACGGTGGAACGGAACGCGGAACGGTGGAACGGAACGCGGAACCGTTCCAGGTATTTTTTCGTATACATTGAACAAAGATTTTAAGGAAATTACCTCCTGGAATCAACACATAATGTAATTTTAAGATAGGCCTAGGCCTACTTCCCACTTGCACTTTTGTCGCAAATGTTGCTTTTCTGTAGAAAAATTACGTTTTTTTCTTTAAAAATTACCTTCAGTTAGTGCACAAGATAACCATTCACGCGCGCGCGCAGCGCCCTCTGTTGTCGCGCTTACGCACAGACTGCTCGCACGTCATTTTGTGCATTACTTCATGCAGTAATTTTATCATTTATTTATCTCAGAAATGCAACATTTGCGACGGAAGTGTCAGTGGGAAGTATATCTTAGAATTGAATAAGCTGTCGATTCCAAATAGAAATTCACCGAAATCCGTATTCAATGTATATGAAAAAAAAATCCCTTTTTTTTTACCGTTACGAATGTCTGGCATGATGCATGCACAATATTTGAATGCAGAGCCTGTCGCACACAGCGTGTAGTTGATGCGAACTCTATAGCACGCTGTGTGACAATGTGCACCTCGAGAGGCATTCATAACGAAAAGTTACAGGAGTGTATTTTCAGTTCATGTTAAGTCTAACCAAAAACATGCACATGTACTTTTATCCAAACAGCCCCAGAATGAATATATGGAACTACACCGGAAACGGTATGGCTACCGTCTGGACTACCATGAAAGAAAGTAAGTCGAATCTGATTGGTTTATTTCCGCTTGTGCATTCTCAGTACAGTAGTGGAATTACCGCTGGGCGACTAGTGGATTTTAGTCCCGAGTAATCAATTAATCGCGAATAGTTGGCAAAGTACCAAAAGGGAGGAAAAACATTCTGTTTCAAACAATGCATAGATGGTGAACTTCAGCAAGGATTATTTCATACTTCTCTCTAAAAAAAAAAAAACATTGATTACCAGTAATGAAAATCAAACGGTCATGCTTCGCGATTAGACAGCATAAGTTTGCCATAATTCTCCTTCAACCCGTACGTGCATGAGCTACTGTCACATATGTAACATACCATGTATTAATCGCGAGTAATCGCGAATTTACGAGTAGCGCAATGAAACAGTTCATTGAACCGGCCGTACGCGGCAAATGACACGTGGAGATCTGCAGTTGTTGTACACGATCGTTGTGGTTCAAAACATGCTTGTCAGACTTTTGGCTAGCACAAAGGACACATTTAATTGTAATAGTCGGCATACACAATAAATAAGTCACCTGCACACAGGTCGCCTTTTAAAGGCCCAGTGGATCATTTGCAATGACCCCAAAAAGTAATCGACGAGTTTACAGGGGAAAAGTTCTGAAAGTAAAGATTGAATTAATAGCAACTATCCATTGAAAGGTTTTCGCTCAAAATGATATAATTTTACCAGAAAATAATCCGTAAAGATTAAATTATTTAGATCGTTTGCAAACGATTTACTTATTTTTGGTTCGCATCTACGCGGTCCAAAATGCATGGGCGCTGTGTACTCCGTGTGCGTGTTCCAACGCGATGCATTTTTATGGATTGCCCGCACATGCAGTTTGTGCGCCACAGAGTGCATGACGCAAGCCACATAGTACACAATCAACTGAGAACGAATTTTTGAAACACCCCGCCAAGACCAGGAAAATGCATATGGATTTTCATGGTTTTTTTAAACGTGCTACATTTGACAAAGCTGAAATTTCTTCAGATGAGTTTGTTGATGTCTTTCTTTTGATTTATAATGGTTTTATTCGCAGAAACGCTCAAAAACAGATCATCTACAGGGCCTTTAAGTGTGCTGGGAAACGGGCCTGATAACATATACATTGTAATCGCGGTTAATCGTGAGTATGTAACGGTACTCGCGGCGGCGCCATTTATCGAGTAGTTTAAAAATGATAGTTACGAGTACCGTTTACTACTCGCGATTAAACGATTAATCGAGCTATTCCCCCAGCGGTAAGTTGAACCATTGCATTGGACAATTTGTAGCACTTCTACGTTCCATTTAAACATTGCTACTTCAAGTTATCACGACCTGCGGTAACATTCCTCCGTGTAGTTTCATATTACCTTGTGTTTCCTTTGACATATTTTTGTTCTACCGGTATACATGTATGCTCATCTGGAAAGTTACTGTGACTCATGTTCTCAATCATGCATTGCTAAATTCAATTTCATTTTTTGCGTTTCAGGCGGAAAAAAGAAGCTCGGGAGCCCCATGAAAGAGCCAAGAAGGCCAGGATGCTGACAGGCATCAAGTAAGTATGAAACAATTTGTGCAGAACACATCACCTTTGGCTGTTGTAGTAAAATCATGATAATGGCTTCAAATTTTGTTTGATCAAAGCATATTTTGTGTATAAGGGAGCGTGTCCAGATCACATTCTCCCCTCCCCCATTTTCCCCACGGGTGTTGAGATTCTGAAACCATATCATTTGTCATATTTTTCTCGTTACCATTCTGAAATTTTGTCCTCTCAATCCGTATATTTCCAAGGATATCATCTTAAAAACACAGATGTTTTATCCGGTTACATAAAGCAGTGCAGTGATTACACCAACCTTTTTGGTTTCACAACCAAATTGGAGATTGCAAATTTCCTGTTTTCTTCTCGTGGGTCATATTTTGGGGAGGTATTTTATATGATTCTGAGGTTAAAATGAAATACATTTTCCGAAAAAATCTGAACACGCTCCTTTAACTTTCTTTATTGCAACCACCCCTGAATACTGCATGTTGACATAAAAATTCATAGTTTAAGAATCCAAACTATCGCCTAGTAGTCAAATAGGTTGCAAAAGATATCATACATCATACTTTTTGAATGTTTTTGGTGACTCATACTAATAGTTTCTTTTCGCCAGGGCCAAGTTATTCAACAAGAAGCGACATGCAGAGAAGATTCAGATAAAGAAAACGTAAGTTTTTAACAACACCATAAGAAGGTTGAAATCTTTCCGAGACCTTTTATACAAATATTGTTTTGTTGCTTCATCTTGTATGCTTTTTGATGTGTTGTATTTTGTGTACTCTGCATGTGTTTGGGGTTTTCCAAACGGTGTCCTGAGTTTTGTATATATTCCTTGGTCGTTTTTAGTAATAAAAGAGTGATAAGTATACAGGTCTTTCCACAGTAAAGGGGGCATTTTGGCAACACAGACCATATTTTCGAGTAAATACCTTTAAATAAGTTTAAGTTGTTCTGAAGAGATAACTTAGGCCCAAAAAGGGACACTTGTGTTACATTTTAGGCCATCCTGGTTACGAGCGTACATTGGAAATTTGTACACAGGGTTTTTAGAAAGGCATGTTGTCACACTATTTGTAACCCTTTTTTGGCCTAAGTTATCTCTTCAGGACAACTGAAAATTATTTCTTTTATTTTGAGACCAGACAAAGGTGTTTATTGGAAAATATGGTCCGAGTTGCCAAAATGTACCCTTTACTGTGGAAAGACTCTTATAAGAAATGAAGTCAAATTAATAATTGTTTTTTATCGATGCTTTGAAAGGACACATTAGTACTCTACCATTGTTTCAAATTATATTATCAACCAATTTTGTTTACATACCAATTCAGCCTAATTTTGTTAAAGACAGATTACATGATTGGAAAACTTTTAAAAACAGGAACTAAAGAATAAAGTTGATAAAATAAACTGCCTTGTGGAACCATGCATAGTTTTTGAGTTGAATTAATGTTTTAAAAATTTCTTCAAAAAGCACTTTCAGTTTGCAATTTCTCCCACAAAGGCACCATTTTACATGGGAAAAATCACGTGGTGTTTGTTACACCATTGCTATCAACACCTTTAGTCGGGGTTTTTCTTGTGAACTCGTGAAGTAAAATTTTGGGCAAATGTTGTATTGGGACTTGAACCAACTTTGAAACAAATAAGAATTCTAACACAATTTCATTAATCCATAATATCTTTCCTGTAGTATAAAAATGCATGAAGAGAAACTGAACAAAAAGCGCAAGCCCGACGAAGTTCCAGAGGGCGCCGTGCCAGCTTACCTCCTGGACCGCGAAGGCCAGTCCCGCGCTAAGGTCCTGTCCAACATGGTCAAGCAGAAGAGGAAAGAGAAAGCGGGCAAGTGGGACGTCCCAATTCCCAAGGTCCGGGGTATCTCGGAGCAGGAAGTCTTCAAAGTACTCAAGACGGGCAAGAGAAAAGGTCAGATACTGTGTCAGTCGAGTGCATCGATATAATATACACTGGATGAAGTATGCAAGAGCAGTTGGCTATACGAGAATTGAAGACATGCGCCGCCCGCCATTGTACCCCACGAACAATGCTTGGCCTAGACTGCTCCCCGGTCCATGCAATCCCTTGCATTCCACTTAACACATGTAGACCATGATGTAGACTAGTGAAGACAGTATGACCAGTCTAGGCAAGGCATTGTATTAAGCGGGCCTCCCACTGTGCGATTTTTGCCACGAATTTCCTACGAATTGGTACGATTATCGGAGACTGCCTATAGACTCTACACACAATCGTACCCAATCGTAGCTAATTTGCGGCAAAAATCGCACAGTGGGAGGCCCGCTTAATTAGCTACGATTGGGTACGATTGTGTGTAGAGCCTATAGGCAGTCTCCGATAATCGTACCAATTCGTAGGAAATCTGTGGCAAAAATCGCACAGTGGGAGGCCCGCTTAAGGTGGAGTACAATGGCGGACGATGGCTTCAATTTTAGACGTCGTTGCTTCATCCAGTGTATATAAATATATCGATGGTCGAGTGGCCATTTTCCTTATAAATTTATTTTTGGAATGACCCCATTTCAATAACTTATGCACCAACAAATACCCTAAAGGTTTCTATTATATCCAGTGTCTGAAAACTAAACATACCGAAATAATGGAAAATTTAGACCAGTCATGTTTGAAAAACTGAATGTGCAAGAAGCAAAATGCACACAAAAATGTACAAATGCGAATGTGATTTTTGTTTCATTGTGCTATTACAGGCAAAGCATGGAAGAGGATGGTGACCAAAGTGTGCTACGTCGGCGAGGGATTCACAAGAAAACCGCCCAAATATGAACGGTTCATCAGGCCGATGGTAATGTTGCTCCTGAAATGTGTAAACCAATCTTATAGGCTAAACATCAACACAGCTGGATTTTTTAAAAGGCAGATTACATGATTGGAATTCAGGAAAAGCATCATTACATAACTAAGGAATAATGTTGATAAACTGCCTTGTAGAAGTTTCAGCCACACACAGACAATTTTTTTTTAAAGCACAGTTGGCAATTTTTTCCCCACAAAGGTACCTTTTTACACGGGAAAAATCATGTGGTTTTGTTACTATTGCTATCAACACTTTGTCAGATTGTTCATGTCAAGTAAAGGTTTGGGTATTAACTGCGAATGTTGTATTAGGGCCTTTAAATAACATAAAATACATGTATCTTTCAGGCCGTTTCAAAATTCCAAGTGACCTGTAACAACCATATCTCTACAGATTTTGAACCAATGTACACCATACATTTTGAACAGTGGCAATGTAATAAAGTACTTTTCAGTTGTGCGTATTCAAAATCAAACAAACAATAGCACAGTGTGCCCCCAACAAATGTCCAGGGGCCAGTTTCATTAAGCTGTTTAGCAGAACAATTTGCTTAAAGGGCCTGAAATGGTGTTTTTATCAATGAAATCTGTGCTATGGAACTAGTCCATTAATTTACAATCATAAAAACCCTACTTGGAAGTTGTTTGGGGGGTTAAAATCAAATTTTTTTTATTTTTTATGCTAATGAAAATTTACATATGCATGAGCAAAGTGGTGATGTCACATTAGGAAAACACAGGAAAATCTCATTCAACTGTGCACAAAAGTTTCCACCATTTTCTCCAACTTGCTGAAACTTTTGTAACGGTACCCATGACGGTTTAGGTTTGTTTTACAGGTTGCCTGTTGCAAACCATGAAAAAACTAAGGCTGGAAACTGCAGCATTTTTCCACAATTCTAGTATAAAGTCTTATGTTTTTTCTTTGCTTTTCTGCTGTGTGTTCCTAAAGTAACACGCCCAAACAGCGCCCTCTTTCTGTGAGTTTATGTGAAGAAATTTTCAAAGTTAAAAAATGGGGCATCAAAATAAACAGTAGTATTGTCTTTCTACACAAGTAATCCTTCATATGCAGCAAAAACTGCATAAAGTTATTGAGCATTTCAGGGGCCCTTTAATCCAAAATCTGTTTGCTTTTTAAAAATAGGTTCATAAAAATAAAAATTATATGTCAACTTGTGTTTTTAGCAAGAATAGCAGAACACCAGTCAATTGTAATACACATCACATAAGATTTTGACTGCTAACCCATTTTATAAAGCAAACAAATTTTGGACTAAGCAAATTTTTCTGCTAATCAGCTTTATGAAATTGGCCCTTGATCACACCAGACAACCTCAGAATTAGTTTTTTCCAGATCTTACATGAAAAATAGTCTTTATTGCGGCAAAGTCATGAACTGGCCGCCCAGTTTAGGATTAGTCAACCGACAGTCACTCCTAGTTGAGGGCTGACTTTGCTGCATCAAAAATGACATAACTTTTGATTCGCTTTACTGATTTTTATGCAATAAAGACTATTTTTATGAATCAGGATTCAGGGAAACAGGGATTCCTCGGTTGCCAGGGTTGACCAGGGGCCAATTTCATCAAGCTGTTTAGCAAAAAAAAAATTTGTTTGTTTTATAAAAATGGGTTAATAGTTGAAATTGTATGTCAACTTGTGTTTATAGCAAGAATAGCAGATATTCTTGTGAAAAACACAAATTGACATGCAATTTTGACTATTGACCCATTTTTATAAAACAAACAAATTTTTGATTAAGCAAATATTTTTGCCTGGACATTTTTGGGACACCCTGTATATTAAAAGCTGTAACAAAAACAAAACAAAAACAAAATAAAATAAAAAAAGAAGCAAAATAGCATGTGTAGGTGTGGTATAGTTAAAAGATTTTTAAATTGAAACTTTTTCTGTGAATCTGTTTCAGGGTCTACGATTCAAGAAAGCCCACGTGACACACCCAGAGCTCAAGGCGACCTTCTACCTCCCCATTATTGGTGTTAAGAAGAACCCCAACTCACCCCTGTACACACAACTAGGAGTTATCACGAAGGGAACAATCATAGAGGTAGGGCCAGTAATAAAAACAAAACCATAAAACCTAACCTCAAGACTGAGGAGGAAGCTGAGAAATGTAACATTTTATCAGCCATTAATGTGCATGAATACCTCTTGTGGCAAGGCTGGCTCAACCAGTCTCGGTAAGAGCTGCTGAGGCAGGGTGCGCCACGCTGCTTGTGCTCCATGAGATGTACGACTCCAAAGGTCAGCTCACTCCACGCAAGTTTAATTGGGTTATAAATCCAATGAAATCCGTTTTCTGGGAGCCCTTAAAGGCCCAGTGTATCATTTGCAATGACCCCAAAAAGTAATCAACGAGTTTACAGGGGAAAAGTTCTGAAAGTAAAGATTGAATTAATAGCAACTATTTTCGCTCAAAATTATATAGTTTTACCAGAAAATAATCTGTAAAGATGAAATTGCATGGGCGCTGTGCGTGTTCCAACGCGATGCAATTTTATGGATCGCGCGCACACGCAGTATATGATGTGCGCCACAGAGTGCATGACGCAAGCCACATAGTACCCGATCCGAACTCCGAACTGCGAACGAATATTTGAAACACCCCGCCAAGACCAGGAAAAACGCATATGGATTTTCATGTTTTTTAAAATCCCTGGTACATTTGACAAAGCTGAAATTTCTTCGGATGAGTTTGTTGATGTCTTTCTTTCGATTTATAATGGTTTTATTCGCAGAATCGCTTAAAAACAGATCATCTACAGGGCCTTTAACTACAGAATTCTCCCAAAAACAAGAAATATGGAATCACTTTGTTCAAAGGGGTCCTCTTGGACCTGGACGAAATTACTGAAGCAGAACAGTCTTAAAGTGATCAGAGCCTTGTTATTCATAAGTTTACTGTATTCATCAAACTTCTGCGATCAATAATTGATATTTTAAGAAAATTGTACGTGTATATAATTATATATTTTTTTATACGCAGGTAAATGTCAGCGAATTAGGTCTTGTCACACAAGGAGGGAAAGTTGTTTGGGGTGAGTACAGCGAAGAATCTTGAGAATAATGTTGATAAACTGCCTTGTAGAAATTTCAGCCACATAAACTCCTCAAAAAAAGTTTGAAAAGTCAAGTTTGACTTGACGATTTCTCTCTTGTTACTAAATCATTTCCCTTGAATTTGGTATCATTGGAAAGCCCTGTTATTCCTCTTTACAGTGATGTGTCATTTGTTATGATTAATAAATTGGGGGATGTGCAGTATAGCGGAATACAGGATAGGGTGGAAGTGAAATGTCACAAAATTCACTGCTATTGTCATGCAGTGCATTCCCCTTTTGCTTGGAGGATGGGAATGTACTGCATGACAATAGCAATGCATTTTGTGACATTTCACTTTACACCCGCCCCGTATTCAGCTGTGCTGTGCTGCACATCCCCCAATTGCTTAATCATAACAAATGACACATCATCGTAAAGAGGAATAACAGGGCCTTCCAATGATATAAAATTCAAGGAAATTTATTTTGCAACAAGAGAGAAATCGTCAGTCAAACTTGACTTTCCAAACTTTTTTTGAGGAGTTTAGATGCAGTAATACTAAATCTATGCATGGTTTTTGTGTTGAATGAATGGTAAAAACACTTTCTTTCCACGCTACAGGTAAATATGCACAATGTACGAATAACCCAGAGAATGACGGATGCATCAATGCAGTCCTATTAGTATGAACGTATTGGAATTTGACATTAACTTGTGTTCAAACTCTTGCTGAAACATGGATTGTCTGCGGATTTCTTCGATGAAAAGCTCCCAAGATTTTTGGCCTTTGAGCAAGATCGTCTGATTCATCATCATCCGTGTTTATTTTATACTGGACTCAATTCCAGTACGCTAGGTTGGTCCAATCTGGCTTGACTAAGACCCCGTTCTCGTCATTGGACGAAGGAAATAGCTTCATTCGACGAAGCAATTTTGTAATGTGAATGGCTCCCTTTGTTCGAAGAAGCAATTTGGCAGGCCTGTTCGTCAAGCAAGAGTTGTTTTTGACGCACCGCGCGTCTAGATGCGCGACCTCCCACGGCTTCATTCGATCTAAGTTAGCGGTCGCTCTTCGTTAAGTGATATATGAACGCACGCTTCATTAACTAATCTTCGTCGAACGAAGCGATTTCTCTAGTGAGAACGGGGTCTTACACGCTGACCTGTCACATGGGTCGGCCCCTGAACAGGAAAGACTTAGCACTTCAGGGTCCATACTGTGTAGTAAAGTGTCTCAGGATGCAGGTTTTAATGACATATTGTTCCGAGCAAAAAATCACTACTTGCGTGTTGAAATTCATGCAGAATTAAAGTAATTTTTATTTGTTAATTTTGTTTCAAACCGAGAAGACGAACAAAATGTTTCCAAAATTGTCCTTTTTGTGTGTACGTACATTACATACCTTATGTGGACTAGCACACGGTCAGAAGAAAACGTCACGTTTTCTTAACTACACGAGAAGTATGGAACGTAGGGATATGTGTTTTCTATTGTAATTCACATAACTAATATGACAGTTTATTACTCGTTATTTGTTAGCAGTACATGTATACATTGTACGATTTTATCATTTCAAATAAATATGTGCCGAGGGGCAAAACGTACAACAAATTAAACATTTTCATAAATATCATTCAGTGGGCCCTTTTAATCTCTCGACTACAAACATACAAATTACCATTTTTGGTATTAAAATTAAGCTTGGAATACACTGTATAGACCGTATGGAATAGCCGCCATTTCATGGGCCACCTTCTGTTACTTGAACCATGCATGTCCTCAAAGAAACTGCCCCACGAAATGGCGTCTATAGGACAAACTGAAATGTGCAACACCTGAATTTCCTCATATTAACATAATTTAGTTCAATCTTCCTCCATGGTTCAATGCAGACATTTATGTAAACGCTGGTTCATTCCTGAAACAAAATCTGGGAATATTATATTTTGTGTTGAACATTCACGCAAGTTAAAACTAGTTCAACTTTCTGAGAATTTGAGCATGAAATCTACACGACTAACAATGGAAATTTGGCATAAACATTGTTAATAACCATGGTTTATGCCAAATTTCCATTGTTAGTTGCTCATAGTATTGTGGGGTGTACGCAGATATTGAGGGTATGCATTCCGCTTGACTGATTTTGTATCTGCGTGACAGTCACACCTTGTTACAGGAATAGGTGAATACAGACATTTGAAGAAAAGAAATCAAAAATTTACATACTTATTATGAGTAGTGTATTTTGCATTCATGTAAAGTATGAACCAGACTCTAGGATGGTGCATAAAATATGCATCAACGCTTGGTCTTCTCAATATTTTTACATATAATTACTATGTACAAGGGATTTATGGCTCCCTGAAGCATACATAGAGCTTTAAAGGTGCATATACGTACAAGAGTCATTCTAAGCCTCGCCTTAAAAGCTTTGCCGAGTAAAAAATTTGACTGTAGTGAAACTTGCAACGGTCGAGTTGGTAAAACGGTCAAGTTGACCTAGTACTGCACCCGTTTTCATGTACACAACACATGCGGCGCGGGCGGGGAGTCGGGTAAAGTCGACCGTTTACAAACTCGACTCAAATACCACTTCGCCTAGCCCAGGTTGGACGTCGTTGTCTTCACTGCAACCATCCGTAGTATGCGGTAATAATAAGGAGTCCAACCTGGGCTACACTTCGCCCAAGTGGCATCACGCGTGGATTAGTCTTGGTTCAAAGACGCCTTTCGTGGTGCGCCATCCGATTCATCATTCTTGCAGCACGCATGCACAGTATATTATGTGATTCATTATAACAGCGCTAAGAACGTCTTGAATTGGACACTACAGTTGTAGCAATATGCCTGGTCGCCTTGCACAGCCAGTGTGGCAGAAACCAGATTGTTTCTGGTACACCAGTACGGTCGGTGGATAAGTGCTAGACTTGGTCAGCGTCGGCCACACGCAATGCATGGTGAATAGACTGTACATTTTGTGTGCATGCGGTGCAAAAAAAAATTACGGTATTCTCGCTATTTTTTTTTTCCTCATGTTTTCAAAAATCGGGACAGACTAGTTGGCAGGTATGCATTACAAGCGTTCTTGCATTACTGTCCTGGAGCAAGGCACTTAATCCCAGTTGCCTCGTCAACCCAAGCCATATTTAGGAAGCTGTTAAGGGGAATGCCACAATCTAACTGCTGATAGGGTTGAGTGCCTGGCCAACAGCCACCTAGTTATAGCGAAATGGTTCTGGTGATTTCCTGATGGCAGCAGTAATAATGGCAACATGAGCAGGGTGGACATGTGCGCTATATAATAATCCACATTCAACTCTATGCTATAGTTAATGCTGCGTCTGCTACACAGAAGTCCATGCAATTTTAAGACAGCCACATCTTCTAGCCCTTATCAGCTTGCGTCTTGGAGTCGTTTTCCGTTTCATCTTCACTTTCTTCACTGGCAGTATCGTCCTCCTCATCGTCACTCTGTGATGCAGACTGGAAAAGCTTCATCAGTGTGGAAAACCTATCAGCCACCTACCAGGGGAAAAAATGAAATAAATGGAACTAATTTAAAAGAGCTTGTTTTTTTTCCCCAAAAAATGGATTTCGTTCCAACCTAAGAATCCTGTAAAATAAACTCCTCAAGTCAAGTTTGACTGACGATTTCTCTCTTGTTGCAAAATAATTTTCCTTGAATTTTATATCATTTGAAAGCCCTGTTATTCCTCTTTACGATGATGTGTCATTTGTTATGATTAAGCAATTGGGGGATGTGCAGCACAGCTGAATACGGAGGCGGGTGTAAAGTGCATTGACACATTCCCATCCTCCAAGCAAAAGGGGAATGCACTGCATGACAATAGCAGTGAATTTTGTGACATTTCACTTTTCACCCACCCCTGTATTCCGCTATACTGCACATCCCCCAATTGATTAATCATAACAAATGACACATCACTGTAAAGAGGAATAACAGGGCTTATAAATGATACCAAATTCAAGGGAAATGATTTAGTAACAAGAGAGAAATCGTCAGTCAAACTTGACTTTCCGAACTTTTTTTGAGGATATTTTTTTTAACAGATAATCTCCAATTTGGATGTGGAAGCAAAAAGATTGGTGTAATTACTGCACTCTATTTAACTGGATAAATTAGTTTACTAAACTTCGATAGATGTTTGACGATTTCCCTTGAAATATACGAATTGAGGGTGCACAATTTCAGAATGGTAATGAGAAAAATTTGACGCATGATATGGTACCAAAATCTCAACACCCATGGGAAAAATTGGGAGTCAACGCCCACCAGAGAGAGACACAATGCGCTTTAAAACACTTGGCCATTTTGTGCGACCATTTCTGCATTGCATCTTCTGACCTGTTCTGCTGTCTTGTCGCCTATCTGCTTAGCTACGTCATCAAAAACCTCTTGGGTTGCCCCTTGGTCCCGGCATTGATGCAGTAATATTCGGTCAGCATCCCTGCATCCAACAAAACAATTGAAAAGGGACTGCACTGTAGGTGGGTTTACAGGCTGGTCGCTCACTATAATTATTATTGCATTTATGTAGCACACATTTCATATTAATATGTTTACGTGTTCTGCAATTTTTTTTTAATAAGCTAAAGCCTAGCGTACATCGACCTTGCAACTGGCAGCAACTCAACTGATCAGTTGCTGTCGGTGTGCGTAGCGCGTTCATCGACAGCAACTGATCAGTTGCGCAACTGGGAGCATACAGCCAGGTCTACATATTTCCAGAGCAGGCACATCAACACGGCAACTCTGGTAAAGCCTAGCATACATTGACCTCGCAACTGGAAGCAACTCAACTGATCAGTTGCTGTCGATGTGTGCGTAGCGTAACTAGCAGCAACCGGGAGCATCCAGCCAGGTTTACATTTCCAGAGCAGGCACATCAACACGGCAACTCGGGTAAAGCCTAGCGTACATCGACCTTGCAACTGGAAGCAACTCAACTGATCAGGGGCCAATTTTATAGAGCTGCTTAAGCATGAAAAATTGCTTAAGCATAAAAAACCTTACTTGATAAAATGAGGTTACCAGCACAAATTTAATGTGATTGTCAAGGTAATGAAACTGTCCTCTAAAACTGGTCATATACTATTTCTATCACAAATGTTTTTTGTGCTAAAGCAATTTTTTGTGCTTAAACACCTCTATGAAATTGGCCCCAGTTGCTGTCGATGTGCGCCTCACGTAATCAGATGCTCTCATGCAACTGACATCAACTAATTGCAAGTACGCTAACATCGACAAAACTGACCTCAACTGGATACAACTAGTTGCCAGAAAGTAGAACATGAGCAACTCGCAGCAACTGGGATTTTTTCATCAACCTTTTTAAGCAATTGATCAGTTGCCGCAAGTTGCTTCTAGTTGCCGTAAACATCAGACCACACTGAATTTCATTGTATGTTTTTATACAGATGACAAATAAATTTAAATTGAAAATTGAAATTGCCACTAGTTGTTTCCAGTTGCGATATCAATGTACGCTAGGCTTGTGTGTGTTTCACCTACAGTTGAAGTCAGAAGTATCAATGCAACTATATGCAACCAAGTGTTAAAATGTGTGTGCTTACACCATTTTTGTAACAGTTTTTACTAAAGTCTTGATTTTGTGGAATTCCTCACGTGCATGTAGTACTTAAAACATAGCTTGCACACCTTGTAATGGTTCGGGTAGTCCTGTTTACCATTTTGGGTGATGATGGTAGTGGTGTACAAGTACTTATACTTCTGACTTCAACTGTAAATACAGAGACACATTGTCAGCCGATGGTCAGAGACACCGAGGAATCGCCTTACTCTTCACGAAGGAGTTATCTTTTAAGCTACAGTGAAACTTGTATATAGTGGCCACCCAAGGGACTGACAAAATGTGGCCAGAATATGCAGGTGGCCCTTATATAGAGGTTTAGCGTACACATGCAGGAATATTCAAACATCAAAAAACATACCACAGTGCATGTCTATAGTTGAAAAACTGCTAAAAATGAAGTGTATGAAAGGTTTCCTCATTAAAAAGTTGAAAATATTTCAGTTTTTGATAATTTTTTAAAGCTTCTCATAAAATTTCCCAGAGTAGCTTAATTAATTGAGGCAATTTACTGTGTGTGGCCAGATTATCCAGGTTTAACTACCATAGGATTGTAGACGCAGAAATCCTAGTGCCCTGGCCACTGGCCGCGTTAGAAAGGGCCCTAATATCAAATGAGGTTAACTGCATGTGCACATGCCCAGTAAAAACTCCGAACTTGCTTCAACATTCCTGCGGTTGCCAAATCTTACCTTGTCCAAACAACGACCACCTCCCCATCATTCCTCCTAGCCACGTTGGCAGCCGACAGCAAAGGTGTCGCTTCAGTTCTCTCCGCCGAGTCTTCATCACATTCTTCATCTGTTTGGCTTTTAATCACGTTCTGTGGTTTAGTTTCAGCTTTAGTTCCTTGCTGAGTGGATCCTATCTCTGTTGCTTGTGTTTCGAGAGTGGTTTCTCGAGTCTCGACAGGCCTTAGAGGCTTTAACTCTGATTGTGTCAATTGATGCCCACTGGTTGTTGCCGCTTCAGGACTCTTGCAAATGCTCGATGAAGATGTTGGTAATTTCTCCGATTCGCTGGGTGACGATCTGTGACTGGTGAGACTTTCAAAGAGAGGTACTCTCTCCGACTGCCCAAACGGCACCTTAGGGATATGAGTTGGTCGAACGGTTTTTACTCTTCGAGCCTTCGGCGCTGGCTTCCCCTGTGCTGGAAGAGGATTCCTGGTTTCTCGTATGGGAACCGAAGCAATTGACTCCGCGGATGAAGCTGGTACTGATTGAAGGCTCTCCACCGAGGATTCAACTTCTACTCTGTCACTGCTTGACGTTTCTTTCTGAGTTTCTTTCGTCGTTGCTGTTTTGGCAAATTTACCGAAGGGCTTGACTGGCGAGTTGGATAAAGTCTCCTCGCAGATCAAGTTCTTGACGGCATCTGGATCGGGAGTAGTCCTGCGACTGTCCTTCTCCTGTATGATGGCAATTCCATAAAAGACAGATTACATAATTGGAAAATGTTTAAAAGCGGGAACAACAGCAACACATAACTAAAGAATAATAATAAGCAGTTAAACAGTTTTTATATAGCACATTTCAGATCAGACGGATCTCTCAATGTGCTTTCTGCATTATTACCCCTGGTCATTGGGCTCAGTAAAATCATTCCTTAATCTTTCTCAGCTCCCTGGGGAGTATACAGCCCCGGCTGCCTTAGGCCCTCAACGGCTAATCAAACACATCAACTTTAGCTACCCTCGCTACGTGCACAAATACAACACGCGTCGCTTTGAGAAAAAGCGGTGTGGAGGGAAATTGGAGTGAAATGACGTACTGCAAATCACAGAATCAAAAACAATCTTTTCCGCCCAAGTCAATTCTGTGATTTTCAGTGCATTATTTCACTCCAAATTCCCTCTACATAGCTTTCTCTCAAAGTGAGGCGCGTCGCATTTATGCGCAAAATACGCTTAAAAAAATCCTCCCTCACCATAGAATTTCCCAAGAGATGTTCTTTGAGCTGCTTCATGTGATCTTCAGTACTCTGAGCGTCTTCGCTGTACATCACGGGAGAGTTAGCACGACTTCCACTGTCATCTAGAAGAACTCCTGACCCTACAGTTAAAGGTTGAACACATGATTGGTATCTCGAAGAATCAGAAAATGTTCACAGATTTACACATAACTTAGACAATATAAACATGATGACGGTAGAAAACTTCCCCTGAAATGGTTTTGTCTGAAGTGCTCTAGTCTTTGAGAAATGAGTAAAACTATTAATTTTCGTCTCATGAGGCGAAAATTATTTTCGCCCCAAAACCATTTTGCCCTGGACCACTTCGCCCTGAACCACTTCGCTCAAATGCCACTTCGCCCAAAAACTACTATGTGCGCAGGCCGTGGGAACAGCTCAGGGCTTAGTGGTTTTTAGGAGAAATGACTGTAACACAGTTTTTGACTGTTTCCTCAAAAGTTAGACGAAGTACGGAGCTGATTTTTTTACTGAAGTTGGTTTTAATCATGCATATCTTCAATCACACAGAGGAATAAAACTATTTGTGACAGTTTACCAATTATGTGTTCTGCCTTTAAAGGAGCTTGTTCAGATTTTTCCAGAAAATGGATTTCGTTCTAACTTAATAACAATCATAATAATAAAATACATCCACAAAATATAGGTTTTCTCGTTCAGTTTTAACAAAGTACCTCCCAAGTTTGTTTCAGATGCATTCGTTTTAGCGCAAATTTGAATGCCGTTTGAGAACATCCTTCAATTATTTAAAGAGAGCATACAATTTGGTTTTTCGAGTACACAATTGGGAAAATTCCGCACTCAAATGTAAAACTACGCGCAATCAATTTTGAAATACCAGCGAAAATTATTCAAATTCACCCAAGCCCCGAGCTTGTGCTAAATTAAATAAAGATTCAATGCTTTGTATTTGAATGACGCAAATTCTAATCTGGATGTCTTAGCGAACAAATGTGAATGTCTTTAAACGAAATTGAATAACGTGCAAATGAATAAGAACCAGAAAATTAATTTGCGTCCTGATCAAAATCACTTGAATACGTACTTCCACAAATGAAACTGAATGCATTTCTGATGAATTCGAGCGAGAAAACACATACTATCCATGGGAAGAAAACGTGAAATTTGTTATTTCCAATTTGGATATGGAAGCAAAAAGGTTGGTGTAAACACTACACTGCTTATACTGAAAATATCTCTGAAAATACATGTATACGGATTGAGATTATATACACATTCAGAATGGTAATGAGAAAAATATGACAAAATCTCAACACCAATGAGAAAAATAGACACACTCCTTTAAAAATTAGCGTGTATTTTAGACAACAGTATTATGTCCTTCCCAAAGAAAATGTAATAAAACACCAATATAACTTCAAAGCCACTCTTAGATGAGAGTCCTCTTGTAACATTGTTAAAACTGGCTACAGAGGTCGAACTTGTGCAACTTCTTCCAAGACTTTTCTACTTACCAAGCAGTGTAGTGTCCGATGCCAGGCCTTCCTGATGCTCACACTTACTGCCACCGCTGCTACTACCCCTAGAGTTCCTGCTCTCCCTGCTCCCCTGGCTAACACCGGGTGAGGTAGAGCTCTCAGGGGTAGTCCCATCTAACCCTTGACTCTCCTCTGACATCACGATGACGTCATCGAAATCATCATCAAGTTTTTCGTCCTGATCATCGTCGTCGTCCAAATCTTCGTAATATTGCTCTTCTTCGTCATCGTTCCCAAAGTCTTCATCCTCGATATCCGTTCCTTTGTCTTCCTCATCCTCTTCCGAGACGTTCTCGTTCAGATAATCGGCCAGATTGTCGCACATCTCCGACAGGTGAGCGACAGCATGGCTGTACGGCTTCTCGTCGCCTTCGTCGTCGTCATCTTGTTCTTCATCGTCATCTTCTAATCCAGGCTCAGTATCGTCCGTTGATGCCCAGTGAACCTTCGGAGCTTTACTGTCCGCAAGACTTGGGTTCAACCTCTTTTTGGATCTAGCGGCACCTTGATTGTCCCCTGATTCTTTGGTGCCGGTGATCAGGTGTGCCCTGCGCTTGGTTCCTGAACTGAAGCCTCGTAAGGAACTGATTAATTCCTTTCTCGTTATCTATCCCCGAAATATAAAACAAACAAAAAATACACAAAACTGTTAGAAACTGCTTACCAACCATTAACAAGACCTGTAGTAAAATCACACTAAAATTTAGGTTTAATTTTTAAAATAATAATAATAATAATAAGTCGATCTTATATAGCGCAAAACATACCTGAAGGAAATCTCAAAGCGCTGTACATTAAAGAACAAAATATTTATTTTACAGAGGATGGGTGTATGCTAGGTGAAATAGATGGGATTTGAGAGTGGTTTTGGTGATCGGAGTGGGGTTGGCAGGGCGTACCACATCTTACGTGCGGCGTGTGAGAACGCCTGGAGCCATATGACTTGGTTCTGGGTATTGTGATGGTAATTGGTAAGGAGGCCCTGCTGAGATGACCGAAGCATTCTTGGCGGCTCATATGGGCGGAGCAGCTCGGTAATATAGCAAGGCGCTTGTCTCTTGAGGGCTTTGAAGGTGAGCAGAAGAGTTTTGTACTCGATTCATTGTTTTATGGGCAACCAATGGAGATCTTTGAGGATCGGTGTTTTGGATTCTTTGAAGTTTGTTTACATCTTTGTCGGGGAGGCCGGAAAGTAGGCAGTTACAATTGTCGAGGAGAGAAGTGACAAAGGCATGAACTAAGATTTTGGCGGTACGTTTGTTTAAACTGTTGCGTATTTTGCCAATTTTCCTCAGTGCAAAGGAAGCCTTACGACAAACGGCGTTGACCTGTGGACGCATGCTGAGGTGACTATCGAAGATCACTCCTAGATCACGAACTGTTTCAGTAGGTTGGGCCCGGTAGTCCCCAGAGGTTATGAGGGAGACCATTGCGCTCTGTCTGGCGTGTGGTGATG
Organism: Henricia sp. BOLD:AAB3569; assembly: GCA_037783545.1. Taxonomy (NCBI): domain Eukaryota; kingdom Metazoa; phylum Echinodermata; class Asteroidea; order Spinulosida; family Echinasteridae; genus Henricia; species Henricia sp. BOLD:AAB3569. Next base: position 465,805 of record JBBELK010000706.1, on the reverse strand, counting down.
ATAGATGGAGGACTTCCATTTTACTGTCGTTTAGAATCAAGTAGTTGCTCGCCATCCACACCCTGATATCGCATAGACACTTCTCGATTTGTTGTACAGCGAGATCTCTATTAGATGTTTCATCGGTATACAATTGTTTGTCATCCGCGTTACATGTAAGCGTTCCTGACAGTCCTGATAGTAATTAGTGCAACCGGAATGTGCAAGACATTGATCAAATCAATCCAATCAAAGGAATAACGAACAAAATGGACTCACACTACAGTAGTTACAATGTCGGACCATTCGCTGGATTCTGGTGTCGGAGGACTTCTCGTGACAGCTGCACTTACAGCCCCGGGTACCATACTGTAGCTGTGTGTTTAATTCTTGCCATGGGTCTAGGACCTGACCCTATACAATATGTAGCAAAAAAGCACTGAATAAGTGTTTGGTACTGCAGAATCGGAAAATAGAATTAAGTAACGACGAAGACATGCTAAAGCTTTTTGGACTTGCACTCATCAGAGCAAAATGCAAGAATGGCGTGGGTACGCTATCAATAATAATATAAGGCTAAGGGCGGGAATGACGTGTTCGGAATGCTGCGCGCTAATTGGTCAGCTGACAAGAGCAGGGAGCACGCTACTGCGCATGCGCAGTTAGATTACATGTAGCGTGTGTACAAATTCTTTCTGACGACATAACACAGGTTTTGTGAAGTGAATGTATGTAGCTTCGAGCATGTGCAGATGCATGATACTGTGTGCTCTGGCCAGTACAGTGAACTGCTGTTCGCTGTATTGTTTTGAGCACTCGGGGTGATCAAGCAAGTGTTAACCTATTGATCATGTTCACAGACGCCATCTTCGTAGGAAAAATGCTACTGCGTATTAAACGCTATCAAGTACGCGCATGCACACGCTGTAACATGTTCCAAACACGCACGCGTGTCGCTCGAAGTTTGTTCGAAATACGGCGCAGCCGATGCGCGTCACAAAAAAATATGCTCAAAATTCTGATGCACGTGGCGCTTTGTAGGAAGAAACATCATTTGAACGTGATCAATAGCCCGAATGTACATCTGCTATAGGACAACACTTGCTTGATTTTATCATCAAAATTAATTGGGTTGCCAACGTTGAAAACAAGATTCTCTGATTCTCATGAACGTTTATGCACCAGGCAATACATCGGTAATATTTCTGTTCCTTCCGTTAATGCAAGATTTATTTGCTTAAAAAAATGGGTTAGCAGTCAAAATAGTATGTCAACTTGTGTATTTAGCAAATATTTTTGCTAAACAGCTTTATGAAATTGGCCCCAGGTTGGACTTGGTACCTTATCTTTTCGTCTGGCTGGTGATTTCAATATGGATGGTAGTCGTCCCTTCATCAGAGCAGTCTTGGGCAGGCCATGCGGTACATGTAAACTGGACGTACGTAGGTTACTTGGAGCCTGTTGGGTGCTAGATGAAGGCTTATTAGGAGGTCGTCCAACCCGAGCCTTGACATTTGTCTTTTCTTCATCGCTGTCTGGGATTTCAATCTCTTCAAAGCTATCATACTGATGGAAAAAGTTACAACTTTAAATATTAACCATTTGATGCTGGAGACTGTGTAAACACGTTCTGGCAATGTATAGTCGCGAGTTAAAACATCAGCTTTGCCGCTGTCTTCCACGGTTGGCGTGTAAACACGTCCACTGTCCGCCATTCATTTGTACACACCATGTTTTGAACATGACGGCTGTGGACGACCTGTCAGTGTGACGCGTGCTGCAGTGTGGAATTATACAAAATGTGCAGTTTATGCACTAGCACCTCAGTTATGGCGGCCTACATAAAAGAAGCAAATGGATTGGATGAAATTTACAGTGCTTCACATGAATGGTGTGAAATTTCGCTGCTTCGTGGTGGCTAGTTTGCAAGATATTGGAAGTTTAAAAATGTGTTTCTTTTTTTTGTTCACCATAAAAGAGATGGTTACCGACCTCTTTGTCTCGATCATCTTCCCAGATGATCTCCTCAAAATCCGTCATGTGACTGTCCGGTGGTCGCTCCTCAGGACAGAGCAATGAGAACTCCTGCTCCAAGTGGGGTTGGCCCTTCAGCAAGGGTAGTATGCTCTCCTTCAGCTAAAATCAAGCAGTCAATCAATTTAACACCGTTATGGGTCTTACCATAAACCTGCAGACTCCATTTGCATTAATTCCATACATAACATGGACACCTTTTACAGGTTCACTCAGGTCCCGTCTAACTAATATAGGTTTTCCCGCACATTTAACAACTTTTTTCATTTAAATTCATATCTGGTTTCGTCCCAAGACGAGCGAAGCGCTTAAATGCTACAATTGATTTGGTCTTTGGTCTTTCCAAATGATCAATGGTCAACCAATTTCAACATTTGTCTATTCAATGTCGTAAGATTTCAATTGAACTTTAACTTTGTTTTGACTGATGATCATCTACATCACGTAAGGATTGAATTCGTGGGAGGTGGGTGTAAAGTGAAATGTCACAAAATCCACTACTATTGTCATACAGTGCATATCCCTTTTGCTTGGGGGATGGGAATGTGTCAGTAGACTTTTTGACAATAGCAATGCATTTTGTGACATTTCACTTTAAACCCACCCCCATATTCAGCTGTGCTGCACATACCCCAATTGCTTAATCACAACAAATGACACATCATTGCAAAGAGGAATAACAGGGCTTTCCAATGATACCAAATTCAAGGAAAGAGACTTGGTAACAAGAGAGAAATTGTCAGTCAAACTTGAGTTTCCAATTTTCTTTTGAGAAGTTTATTTTATTTTTACTTGCCTAAAGTCACTAATTTTGATAGGAAACCCTACCTCATTATTATCTTTGTTCTCCTTGGAGCCCCACTCCATGATGGCACTAAGAATCTTCTGGAATTGGGCCGGATTCTTCTGGAAGTGCACTTCCACTTGACGAAGGAACAGCCTGGCTTTTGCAAACTCAAGATTTTCCATCAGCTACAACACACAATAAATACAAGCCAGGCAGAGGTTTGGGGCGTATCCTAAGTGATCTCTGGGAGGGGTGGTTATCTCATTGAGGGGTTTATCCCTCTGTAGGGCTTGCTAAGCTCACGTGATAGCCAATCCCAATCAGTGAGGAACAACTGCAATACCGTGATTCGAGACCACCAGTTGGCTTCATAGCTCAATTGGTAGGGTGTCTGCATGTTGAGCAGAAGGTCCGCGGTTTGAATCCTGGTGGAGCCAAGTTGCTTTTCACTGCATCCAGATTTCCCAAACTCATGGACATCGGTCCACATTTGTATCGAATTTAAATTCAGCGAGTTTACAGGGGCCAATTTCATGGCGCTTTTCAGCATAAAATTTTGCTTAGCACAGAATTTATTTGTATCGGAAAAATGGGTAGCAAGCCAAAATCGTATGTGATGTGTATTTACTTATATTTTGCTACCGTTTGTAAAAAACACAATTTGAAATACAATTTTGGCGTGTAACACATTTTACACAGCAAATAAAATCTGTGCTAAGCATGTTTTTGTGCTAAACAGCACCATGAAATTGGCCCCAGTATAGACCGTATCAAATAGCCGCCATTTCATGGGGCACCTTTTGTTATTTAAACCGTTCAACAATGGAAGCACAATATGTGCAACCATGCATGTCCTCAAGGAACTAAGAAACTGCCCCACGGAATGGCGGCTATTCGATACGGTCTACTTACTTTATAGAATTTGGCCGAAGCAAAATTCTTAGCCAATATCAGTATTCAATTCGTTACTGGCCATTTTTATTATTTTATTCATTTTTTTTTCATTTTTAAATTTGAACATGTAAAGAAAGTTAGTAAAAAACTAAAGTATATTTGGCATTTTGCTTAACTTTGAAAAAACAGGGTAGCACACATAAGCAAATTATACATACATATCACACACACTGTAACCGGTATTGGTTGGTCGTTTGTTTTTTGCGTTTTGCGCATACAAAGTATGCCAATGAAAAAGCATGGGTTGTGTACGTCATTGACTCTGCATGTAGTACTGCTACAGAAAAGGCACAAATTATTATTATTCTTTTTGTTTTGGCCAACTCACCACACCACATTCCAAAGCTACCTCTGCAGGCAAGAAAGCCGTGAAGTCTTCAACCAAATCAGCATGACCCTCAAAGGCTTGGCATATCCTCTGGAACAACTGTACCAAAAATAATAATCCATAGCCAATGTCAAATTCATGTACATATTAAAACTCTCATTCTGGACATATTATACAAATATTGACTGCAATGAGAGGCATAGTTAAGATTATAGGCCCATCCAGTTCAAAACTCTCACTTACAAATGCCTCAAAGGATCCACACCCCCATACATCCAGGACCTCATCCAAGTTTATCAACCTTGCCGCACACTTCGCTCTAGTTCTTTAACTCAACTCAAGCAACCAGTCACTCGCACTAAGTTTTATGGTCATCGCTCCTTTTCGTTTTCAGCCCCTGCGCTCTGGAACTCTTTACCACAACACATCAGGGATGCGCAAACCCAATCAGAATTTAAAACATTGCTCAAGACACATCTATTTGTCTAATTGTTGTATAATTTTTTTTCTCTAGTTCATTGTAGGCCTATACTACAAATGTAAAAAAGATTCTTGTCAAGCGCTTCGGGACGCCAGTGTGAAGCGCTATATAAAAACCGTTATTATTATTATTATTATTATTTTATCTCAAATCCATGACTATGCCTCGAGGTGGAAGCCGAAGGGCATAGTCACGGCTTCCAGATCAATGAAGCCATGACCAACTGCAACAGCACTGTGCAGCAACATAACCACAACACCTTTGATACCGCACATGGAATAACATCATGCCCACTGCCAATTAATCGATGCCTGATATGGGGCGAAGATGGACTCTGCCAATCAAAATCAGGTCGTCAAACATTGTGTCAGGACTTGAAATGAAATGAAATAGACCGTATTCCTGAACGCGTGAGGGCGCTCAAACTGGGGGTGACTTGGAGGGAATTGGAAAAAAGACGCGTATGCGCAACGCGGGCCTGTGGCGCGGGCAGAGATTTTCGCTTAGTGTGCGAACATAACCTGCGATGGGCGTGGGCCACTTCACAGCGCCCTCACATGTTCAGGAATACGTGTTCAGGAATACATTTTCTTTTCTTTTTGGGAAACTCACTTCCGGCGCTGGTATCTCTGGCAAATGAGCAAATGAGTTGAAGATGCCCAAGAAATCAACGTATCTATCAGGGTCGGATGAAAATCTTTCCTGTGGAGGAAAAACACAAAACAAAAATAAAGCAAACTGCTCACACAAACCAAAATCTCACTCCTAGAGCATGTTTCTACTGCAAACACCGGCATTAAATGGATTTGGCTGATGCATTAGACAACACCTTTAACCATTAGAAGAAAAATAAGTTGATTTTGCCGAGAACCACGGACTGTATATCTTTAAACTTTGGGTCATTAATCTGTATGTAGACTAACTTAATGACAAACGTTACTGTTGTTACCACACTGCATGGTGGACATGTACATGTATGCCACATACATACATGTACTATCACTAATACAATGTGTAGACGTCATTACCTTGACTTTATTTAGATAAGCTCTGGAGAAGGACATTTCCCGCTCTTCTCTCTGCAGTTTTTGTAAAAAAAGAAAAAAAAAGAAAAAAAAGAATTGCATCATCTTGTTCACTGTTTATTGGTTAAAATTAAAACAAACATTACAATAAACACTGATACACATACAAGGTGTCCTTAATTTTGAAAATCATATCACAAAATATTTTTTTAAAAAGAAAAACCTCTGTGGAAAGGATGGACTATCCTCTGTTTAATGGTAACAGGACCATTATGTCATTGCCATGGACAACTAAACAAATGTGAGCCGCTCCACCGAAAGTAGGTGCTTGTCGCACAGGCCAGAACTGAGATAATGGCTAATTTATGCATGTATGTCAAGTAGGGCATTTTTTTAATCGATACCAGGATTTCTGCATGATGAGACCACCTATTAAGTATCCATCATCACCTAAAGAAGTTTAAGTGAATAAATACTACATGTACCACAAAAGTTTTTTCAGTGTTTTTCTAGAGCCTACCTTTATAAAACTAGGCTAATTTGGCAAAAACAATGGGAAAATCACCGTGCGAAGAGGGTTAAAAAGGCATTGCGTACGAAATTGAGGACTGCTATTCTAGTTCATTCTTGCTGAAACACCACCCACACATGTTTTCCTATAGGTATAGGGCTTTTGGAGTCAGAATTTGTATGGTTGCTAAGGACTTTATGCCTTAACAGAAGTACAACCTTCTACACCATTTTTCTGTTAAGCGCTTCTTAAAAAAATTGTGCTCTTGGTCATCACGGAAATTGTCATAACTTGCTCAATTTATGACGGATTGACACAATGTTTGTAGTTTTGTGAAGCTTATAATATACTCTATCTGATTAAGTCATTAGCTCCATTTTCATGTTTTTATGCAAGAGCCTACTTTTGGTGGAGTGGCTCACAAATAAGATGATTGCAAAAGGTACTGATAAGGTACTCGATGTTTAGGGAGAAGACATTTGCAATGTGCAGTGCATGTGAAGATATTCGCATGGAATGTGAAATTTATAAATGCAATTACTGTACGTAACTGAGTTTCCAACATTTGAAATTCAAGCATCTTACCTTCGGATCCTTAGATACAATGTTTGCGTCCAGCAGCACCACTGTAGACTCCAAATCCCGCCGCAATTTAGTTTTCATGCGCTTTGCGGCCATCTTGGTCTTATCCTTTTTGGTTTCTTTATTAGAGTCCTCAAGTTGATCTTCTGGCATGCTTGAGGATTCCACTAGACCATCTGCATCCAAAGCATCTTGGCTGTTTGAGTCGGTGTTCTCCAGGATGTTTTCACCAGGGGACGTTGATGCATTTTCCCCATCATCAATTCCATCATCGGGCATTGAATCCAGACTAGTGCTCTTACTCCGTGAAGGAGGCCTGGCAGTGTCATTCTGAGCATTTTCGTCCTCAACCGTTTGCTTTTCAAAATCTGAGCTTAGAGGAGAGTTTGAGGACTCTTCCTCTTTAACGGATACATGTTTCTCCATATCTACAGAGCTCTCTTCATTGTGATATTCACCATTTTGTTCTTTGGAAGGCAGTTCATTTGTTGATTTTATTCCACCTCCTTTATTAAGATCTGTTGTCAAACTGGCTTTAGCCAAATGGTGCACTTTAAAATTCTGCAGGGCTGAGATCCTACCTAAACTAACAGATGACGTACTGCTGACTAAAAACGCAGAGGGCACCACAGAGTTAGCTGAAGACAAACTTAATGTAGTGGCTGTATTAGCAATGGTGAAAGTTGTGCAAGTCCCAGTTCTGGTAGCGACTGGAGTTACAGTTGTGGTGTCAGTGGGATTCACAGTTGTCGGAGAAGTGGGATTCACAGTTTTAGCTACAGCAGAATTCGTTGTGGTAACAGCCGTTGGAATTACAGCGATGGCTGAAGCACAAGTCACAGTTGTCGATGTAGCAGGATTAACAATGGAAGTTGCAGTAAGAATTGTGGTGGCAGGAGTGGGACTCATGTTGATGGTACCTGTTGGATTCACATTGGTGGTAGAAGTAGGATTCACATTGGTTGCAGAGGTGGGATTCATACTGGGGGCAGGAGCAGGATTTACACTGGTGGCATTAGTGGGATTCACACCGGTGGCAGAGGCAGGATTCACATTGGTGCCAGAAACAGGATTCACACTGGTAACAGAAGTGGGATTCACGCTGGTGGCAGAAGCAGGATTTACAATTGTAACAGAAGCGAGATTCACATTGGTGCCAGAAGCGGGATTCACACTGGTGGCAGAAGCACGATTCACATTGGTGGTAGAAGCACAATTCACATTGGTGGCAGAAGTGGGATTCACATTGGTAGCAAAAGCTGGATTCACATTGGTGGCAGAAACGAGATTCACATCAGTGGCAGAAGCTGGATTTACACTGGTAACAGAAGCAGAGCTTATCAAGGCCAATGAGTTACTTTGTTGGCCTAACAACTGCGGATGTGCTCCACCAGAAGTCGTTATGACCTTTACTGTTGTCCCACGAGAGGTATTATTTAGATCCACCTGTTGGTTTCCGACTAGAACTTTCTGGCCTTTGACAGGTCTGGGTGCAATTCTGGGAAATGACCTGTGAATCCTCAGAGGCCCTTTTGATTTGATGTCTGCTGACACAGGCAACGGTTCCAGCTTGGAAAAAGATGGTGTCCTTGGCCTTGGCAATTTTTTTTGGGAAGTTGCTGGTGCGGTTGTCGTGTTTAATGACTCTGTGGTACTTGAAGCAGGGATAGGTGTTGTTTTGCCACTCTTCTCAGTTTTTGATTCCTCTTTTGGTCTAGTCGGGTCAGTCGAAGAAGGCTCGACAGGACCAACAGTGGGCCGGTGTGGAGGAAACAATGGCAGATATTTCTGAAAAATGAGATGAATTTATCATTCTGAAAATGCTACTTTATTTAATACTGCAATGTTAACAGTCTGGGTTTTTAGAGATAAAAACTGTTGGTTGTCTTTAAACTTTTAGCTGAATTGATGAGACTTGATCTCAAGGACTTGGGACTTGAATCAAAACTTAATCGCAAAGACTTGCAATTGAGACTTGATTTTAAAGACTTGGGGACTTGAATCAAGACAATCTCAAAGACTTGGGACTTGAATTGGGACATGATACCAAGGATGCGGGACTAAATCAAGACTTGATCTCAAAGACTTGCGACATGAATCAAAACGTGATCTCTTAGACTTGGGACTTTAATCAAGATTTGCTCTTTAGTGCAATGACACGGATCTCTTTACAAATATTTTCTTTTCTAAAGAACGCTTGATTCATGCAAACCTCCAACCATTCTGGTCTCTTGTCAAACAGTTCATACTGATCAACTGGTGCCTTGGCATTCTCCGGAAGGACAGGGGTGAAGGGTGCTGTTAAAATCGGTTTGATGCCATGTTTCCGCCAATTCTGAAACGAGAAATTTGATGTTGAGGAATTCTTTCAAGTATAAATTAAACGGGGGACACTATAAAGGTTGTCGTCAGTGTTTATGGATGCACTAGCCTTTTGTCAAGGCTTTGCTTTACAAGCATTCACCGCCCACGCCCACAGTGCTCGCGCCTGGGATGACATCACACGTACGGTATAGCGCCTTCCACCTGGTGAGCAGTAAAGCAAAGGCTTTTCACATTTCTCCGACGTGTTAACTCGCTCTTTATATTCCGGGTGATTTCGCCCGGAAATAGCTGATTGGCTACCGGTGATGTCATCATTGTCTCAAAATGTCTCGCACTGTAGCGTACACACCGACTCTTATATACACTGGATTGAGTTCGTGTCATGTGTCTGTACAGCAGCTCGTCGGAATGCAAAGGGTTTACACGCGCCATACGTGTACGTAATGACGCGCGTTTCTACTCCAGAAATATATATGGAGCTCAATGAGTGTACAATACGAACTGGCGGTGCTAACTAAAGGTTTCTATGGCGACACGATTGATTGTCATCAAATGTTTGCACACGCCAAAGACGCGGTTCAACGGGAAAATCCACCAGCCGCTAGACTTGAACAAGTCTGAATTCAATGCGAGCCGACCGTTGTGGCTGCCGTGGATAAGTACTGACTACAATCAACCATTTCATGTGCCAAGTAATTTTGTCTTACCTACCTTAATAACATTAGTGCTGTTGGGTTTGCAGCAGACATTTTTAATGTGCACCATGACTTGACGGGATGTCTTAATTGGCAGCATGTTCTGGCAAATCATCCGGCAAAGAACACTTCGATCAAGTTTGGTTGGGAACTGCATCAGGCCAAGCACGATTAAACTAGACAAAGAATGAAAAAAACAAAAACAAATATGTTAGCCCTAACCTTGCCAATACGGGATTGGGCTTCAAGCCCATGTGGGTGATTCCATAAATTAGGGTACCAACTTGTGACATGCAATTCATCGAAAAATGATTGGTTTCTCGCGTAAGGGGGACACCAAAATGCCTTTTTCTCATTAGAACCGGTGTAATATTTGTTTCATACCATTTATGTGTTTATTTTTGAAGATGTCAATTCCAAGCTAAAAACTTAATTGATTAGTCTGTCAGTGTTTTTATTACACTTTTATGGCACAAAAACAAAAGTTGTTTTGCCTAAATTTTCAAATTCTGAAACAAGTTTACAAAATGTTTTGTGATGTTTGTTTAAAAGGCTCCACGAAAATAAATTTCTGCTAGAAAAGTCCGTATGTTAAGCTCGGCAAATATTGTTATAGTAACTGTAAAGTTTCACTCCGTAAATATTAGGGGGACACCAAAGTGGTCCGACGAAAATCAGAATGACCATATTTTTATTGTTTGCCTAAATTTCCATGTCCAAACATTTAAGTGATTTGTAACTGTACAGGCTTACATTATGCATGGAAATTGAAAAGTTGTGGCAGTTGGTGTGGCCAGAACACTTAAAGGTTACGTACACATGTTTCACGCGTAAGAGGGGACACCAAATCTTACGTGTGAAACACATTTTTTGCCAAACCTTTTGTATTACGAAAATATTTTAAATTGTTCATCAAATGTGGGTTTTATTGTCAAAAGCAATGTGTTATCAATCATTTCAGTTTACAAATAACCAAGCTAACCCACCAAAAACAAGGAAAATCTTAGTTTTAAAATGATGTGTTTAAAATGTCACAAATTTTTGCCTAAAACGTGATAATTTTTAGTCAGAATTAGGACAACGCATATTCATGATACCAATTTTGAAGGTTCTGTTTAGTACAAATTGATGTTGGTGACACAAGCAAAACTCAAAAAAATAACATGTGGACTGAAGTAACTTGACAATTCAACATGAAAGTACAATCTACCCATTCATGCCATTGGGGCCCGAATTTATGGAATCACCCATATATACAAGATTTGATATAGTCTCCTAAATTTTAATCAACCATTAATAAATACCTTAGACAGTTTACGCAACACTATTGGCTGAGAGCACGTCAGGTGGCCAGTTTTGAACGGATGATAAAGACCAGTGATAAAGACCAGCCGGCTGGCCCGCATTTTGTGCCCGCGCCCTGGTCAGCGGGTATATGCCTTGATAAGCTCTGCTTCTGTTACCAGTATGAATCCAGCTTCTGCCACTGATGTGAATCTCGTTTCTGCCACCAATGTGAATCCTGCTTCTGATACACGTGTGAATCCAGCTTCCGCCACCAATGTGAATCCTGTTTCCGCCACCAATGTAAATCCCACTTCTGCCACCAATGTGCACTGTGAGAAAATACCTTTCAAATACCTATCTGTAATTAGCATTTATGTGCTTAATTGAAACTTTAAACAAGTAAATTGGTGCTTCTTACTTGTCTTCTGCTTTCTCGAAAATAATATTCTCCCGGCGTTTATCCGTCACACTGCACAAGGGAAGTAGCTCCGAGTACATGAAGACACTGCTATGTGCGATGATTTGCTGTGCGCCCTTGCTTGGTGGATTACGTTGACCGCGACGCTTGGGGCCCTCCTTCGCGCTGGGCCGCAAAGTCTCATTTGCTTTCATCTCTGTTTTGTGCAGTAAAGAAGTATTAATTTTCAATTACTACATTTAATAGCGCACATTTCATATGAGGGTCTTTCCACAGTAAAGGGGGCATTTTGGTAACACAGACCATATTTTCGAGGAAATACCTTTGTCTGGTCTCAAAATAATAAAAAATAAGTTAAGTTACAAATAGTGTGACAACATGCCTTTCTAAAAACCCTGTGTAAACATTTTCAATATAACGCTCCTATCCGGGACGGCCTAAAATGTAACACAAGTGCCGGTCCCGGTCCCGGTCCCGGTCCCGGTTACAAGCGTATATTGGAAATTTGTCACAGGGTTTTTAAAAAGGCATGTTGTCACACTATTTGTAACCCTTTTTGGGCCCAAGTTATCTCTTCAGAACAACTGAAACTTATTTCTTTTTTTTTGAGACCAGACAAAGGTATTTTCTGGAAAATATGGTCTGTGTTGCCAAAATGCCTCCTTTACCATGGAAGGTATGCTCACATAAGCTGCATCATAATGATTAAACAAAATAAATGGAAATGCATTTTGCTCCCCGAAGGCCGAGTTGCACGAACAAGTGTCTTTCACCTGAATATCTGGATACATATGTGGGTGGTGCCATTGGCAGCCAACGGCCAGAGATGCCAGGTAATCCCCTTACTCTCCATTGAAAGAGTGCTCTAGGATCTTTAAGTGGGTGACACAACACACTGGACCAATACATCTCTTCCAAAGTATGGAGCAATTATGGTCGTGTCCTGCTCAAGGGCACAGATGGTCTACCAGCGGAGCTATGACACCAAGCTATGACACTCAGGCTTTCCTTAAAAGAGCACTTAACCACACTTGCTCCATCTTTTGAAAGTGATGTAAAACCATTGGTCCAGTGTGTTGCATAACGCACCTAAAAATCCCAGAGCATTATTTTGTGAAGAGTAAGGGGATTACCCGGTGTCTCTCGCCGTCGGCTGCCAATGTCGCCACCCACCTATGTATCTTGATGTTTAGGTGGAACACACTTTCTAGAAATCCGTAATATTGTGTAATGTATGTGAACATATATGAAATGTGCGCTCTATACAGTTAAAGTCAGAGGTATAAATACATGTACACCACTACCATCAACACCCAAAATGGTAAACAGGACTACCCGAACCATTGCAAGGTGTACAAGCTATGTTTTAAGTACTGCATGCACGTGAGGAATTTCACGAAATCAAGACTTTAGTAAAGACTGTTACAAAAATGGTGTAAAGCACACCAGTTTTAACACTTGGTTGCATACAGTTGCATTTATACTTTTGACTTCAACTATAAACATAATCATCATTCTGACAACATTTTGGGGGTGATCTGACCTTTCTCTGTGACCTTGAAATCTTCTGCGATGAATTCCAGGGCGCCAGCTAGATTGCAGGGTCTAAATGCAGTGCATGCATAGCCAGTGTTCTGGAAACCAGCCAATAATGTAGTCTCACTCCGAGTAGCCAGCATGTGCAGTTCATTCTGCCAAGTGGAGATGATACAATAATATACAGATCACTGCTTGAACCTAACTAATAAGGGACCGTCCATAAAGTACGTACGCACGGAGGGGAGGGGGGGGGGGTTGACATTGAGTACACCATGCGTACAGGGGGAGGGAGAGTCCAAGCCAATGCGTATGTATGCAAACTGAAAATTCGTTTTTACTAAATCTGGAAAGGAAGGACAAGTTGACCATGGCTTCAGACCTTATGTACAAAACATATTAGACAGGCCACACATTTTCCTCAGTAATCTCATTTTTTTTTCACTCCTCAATTTAGGTTTTTTCATTAAATCTGCAGTTTCTGATGCTTGATGTCATTTTATGTTAAAAAAAAATTTAAAAAAATAATGCAATAGAAATGCGACATGTGAATCGTACTACCAACTACATGTAGTAGTAGGCCTATATAGCACTATACATGTAGTACTGAACCATTTACCAATGTAAGCATTGCTGTGGTATGCGTACAGGGGGGAAGGGGAGGTTGAAGCCACTGCGACGCTATGCGTACAGGGGGTGGGGCATTTCATGCGTACGTACTTTATGGACAGCCCCCAAGCCCAAAAGTTCCTCATTAGTACTATCCTACTCATGACAAATAGTGTGACGCCAGTTACCAGGTTAACTGAGTCTAAACATTCATTGGTAATTTGAAACGTCCATTGCTAAAGTGCAGCGAAACAGTTCACCAGACCCAGTAACCAGTGTTGTGTGACTCAAGTCTGACTCAAGTCACAATTTTTGTGACTCGGACTCGACTCGAGTCACATCGGAAAATGACTCGGACGCGGACCTAGAAGTACAGTTTCTCAGGGAGGCACTTTAGGCAGAGTGACGCATCCTGCCTCAGCGTCTCTTATGGAGCCTGTTGCAGTTAGCATTGCTTAAAGAGGCATTACTGAACAACAAAATGTGTTACACCTCTCCAGAGGGTACCGAGTATAAGAGCGTAATTCATGATACTCCAGAGTGAGATGTTTAACCGGTTAACCGAAAAAAGAAAAAAAAAAACCGGTTTTGCCAAACGTTTAAACGAAACCCAATTTTTTACAATTTACAATAGTTTTCAGAGGGTTATTTGTAATGACTTTATGAAATTGAAATAAATTTATATGGGGTCGTAGTAAAATTTGGACCAGATAAAGGTTCAATGACTATTTTGGGGGGGTATTGTGTAGATTGCACATGCGTCTATAAACACCAGCAACAATCTTTAGTGTCGGCCGAACGGTTAACCGGTTAACCGACACTTGAAAGAATTGCAAACCGGTTTCTGAATTAACCGTAAATTCCCATCCCTACTCCAGAGTAATACATGTGCATTGAGTACTAAATTGAAAACGTCGTCCTTTGTGTGTTACCGTGCAAAGGGTAGGGTTTATTCCGAGTGAATTACGAACTGGAGTGGCCTGGTCACTTACAAGAAACATCTTGGCTTGGCTCATGTGTGGTTCTAGGGATGCGTTCTCTTTGCTCAGAAAATACATTTGCGCCAGTAGCTGCACATGCTGTAGGGCAGAAAAGAATACCACAAAAAGATGGGTTTGCACAGTCATTTTTTTCCCTCTATACAGATTTTCCTACCGCATCACAACACGTCGGTGCGTCAGCCAATTACGGCCCGACGCCCGGCGTCAGCGGATCATGCAGACAGCTATTTAAAGACACATATCGAACTGTCTACATGTAACCGAGCCAAGGAGGTCGGAATAAATATGCTCAAGGTGTGGCAGATGTTATTTTGGAGAATTAAAGTTTTATTTATTTAACCGTACTAAAATATAATTACAAAATTCTAAGGTAATCCAAATATTTTCATTACAAATGTATTTTCCAAATGAGATTTCAGCTGCATATATGTGACCTGTCACGACGAAATGAGCGTAAAGTTTGTTACTGTGCTATTTCCTATAACGATGGTTCAAAGTCAAAAATTGAAGGGGAGGTCAATATTAGGGTTCTGTAATATTTGGAAAGAGTAACTCTTATTCTATTTGATTCCACATTTTTAGCGTCATCCAACAATTAAAAACATAATTTTTCAGACCAATTTTGATGAAAATTTCTTCGTGACTCAGGGGTAGAAATTCCCTCAAAAAATTACTTGCGACAAGTTGGCATTGGAATTAACTTGCGTTTACAAAAAACTTACTTACGTTAAGATAAGTCGTCAGAATCTTAAGAAACCGTACTTTATGCCAATTTGCGCAAAGTGCAAGCTTGTGCTTTGGGTTACTTGCATTTGTAAATTTTTACTTGCGCAATCACTTCAATGGGAATTTCGAGCCCTGTAACTCGTAAGAAATTTTGTTTGAAGATTTATAAGATTTGTTTGAACACTACCACTTCTCCAAGCTCCGTGCGTTGGGGGAATAGTTTTACCTTATGTGTTATATACCATTGGAAAGCTCTTTTTCTGCTGAATTCAAAAATGCCAATATCAATTTTTTTTTTTAATTCCGAATTTTGTGGTGACAGATCACATATATTAAACATTTAATTTACATGCGTGGCAAATTTTGGAAATGTTACCCAAAAAACACAAAATTGCAAATAATGTTTTGATTGTTTTCAATGCCACAAAACTGGTCCAAAAATATGGAAATCCAAGTCTGAAAAACCAATAATATATACCTGCTGCATCTGTTGTTGTAGCTGCGTCCTCTCGTCGGCAGTTAACACCATGACATGCTGCTGTTGCTGCTGTTGCGCATCCTTCTTATTCTTGGTAATATCCTTCTGGGAAACTGTCTGGCGTTGGGCCGCGATCATGTCGGAAAGCGTTGGTTGTGCAGGTCGGTCAATGTGTTGCAAGTTCAAATCTGCCCCCCAGTCTTCTTTCTCATACTAAATCAAAACAAACGATACGAATGATTTTAAAACAATGATTTTAAAACAATGATTTTAAAACAAATTTAATTCTTGAATTTTTTCTTTTTATTTAAAGGGCCCCTGAAATGGCATTTTTATCAATGAAATCTGTGCTATGAAACTAGTCCATTAATTTACAATCATAAAAACCCTACTTAGAAGTTGTTTGGGGGGTTAAAATCAAGGTTTTTGATTTTTATGCTAATGCAAATTTACATATGAGCAAAGTGGTGATGTCACATTAGGAAAACACAGGAAAATCTCATTCAACTGTGCACAAAAGTTTCCACAATTTTCCCCAACTTGCTGAAACTTTTCTAACCCATGACGGTTTAGGTTTGTTTTACATGTTGCCTGTTGTAAGCCATGAGAAAACTAAGGCTGGAAACTGCAGCATTTTTCTACAATTCCAGTTTGCACAATTCCTCTTTGCTTTTCTGCTGTGTCTTCCTAAAGTGACATGCCCCAAACAGCGCCTTTATTCTGTGAGTTTATGTGAAGAAATTTTCAAAGTTGAAAAATGCCACTTTTTATTAATGGGGCATCAAAATGAACCGTAGTATTGTCTTTCTAGACAAGTAATCCTTCATATACAGCAAACACTGTGCATAAAGTTATTGAGCATTTCAGGGGCCCTTTAATGGGTTTAATAAACTTCAATTTGCAGCCCGTAGGCTGAATTGCATGAAGCTTGCAAGTATGTTCCACCTAAACATCGAGATACATAGGTGGGTGGCGCCATTGGCAGGCAACAGCCAGACACACCAGAGAATCCCCTTACTCTTCATGAAAGTGCCCTGTGATCTTTTAAGTGCATTACACTGGACCATTGGCTTTACTACATCCCTTCCGAAGAATAGAGCAAGTGTGTTTAAGTGCCTTGCTCAAGGGCACAGGTACCACGACCGAGTATCAAACCCGCAACCCCAAATTTTCACCCAAGCCATTGCAATGACCAGCGGCGTAGCGAGTGAGGGGGTGTCGGGGGTGTGGGGGGTGTGACACAAAGTCATGGTACATTTCACAAATTCATGGTGCTGTCGGCAAAAAAAGACCCCTAAAGGCACGGCTATATCGGCAATGCAGTTACAGCACTGGTCACATCTATATTATGTCCGAACTAGTTGTCGCGCGAGGGCGCTCATCCATTCACCAGTGTGGTCATTCATTTTGTGGTCATTCATTTTGTGGTCATATAACTTCTGTTTGGACCTGAATGAGGTGGTGACAGGTTACCATGGTAAACCTTACCATGGTTTTACATGGCGAAGGACATTCGTGGCGAAAATAACAACTGCGGATGTACAGAAAAATGCCACTATGGAATTAGTCCAATGCAGATGTGCCTTTTGACAGAATGAAAAACACTACTCACGGCTTCAATAAGCTCATCCAGTAGTTCGTTTACTTCTTTCTCTGAGGGTGAAAAATACAGAAAATTTACGGCATGTTTAAAAAAAATTTTTTTTTTAGATTTACTTGCTTAAAGTGCTATGGTGCCTTTGACCCCCTCACTCATTTTTCCCATGTGTCACATTTTTCTTATTACCATTCTAACATTTTGCGCCCTTAGTCCATATATTTCCAGAAATATCGTCAAAAAATGCAACAAAGTTTAGTAAACTAATCTAACTGATTAAATAAAGCAGCGCAGTGCAGTGATTACACCAAACTTTTTGCTTCCATTATGAGTTCCATATCCATATTGGCAATTAAAAATTTCTTCTTTTCTTCCAATGGATAGTATTTTAGGGGGGTATTTTACATGATTGCTAGGTTAAACAAAAATCTAGTTTTGGGAGAAATCTGGTCATGCTCCTTTAAATAAATTTTAAAAAAACAGTTAAAGAAGACATACTGCTGATTTGGACCGTCTTATCATCCCTAAAGTCCTCTTCATCCACGGCCTCCTCCTCTGCCAAGAAGTTGTATTCTGGGTCGTTCTGGTCATCGTCAGGAACGTCGCTCACTACTGTTCGTTTGGAAAAATATCAAAGACATTTTGTTCGTGCATTTTTTTTATTTTTTTTAATTGATATTTTTCTAGAAACATAAAAGTTATTCGCTTTCAAATGAGACATCAACGAAAAGAAAAGAAAAAACACCCAACGTTTAGTTATCGAACAATTACTGTCAATATTTTGGTGGTCCACCAATAATTCAACTCACAGTAAGGCGTAGACTTGCCCAAGTCGACATTGCGCCCTCCGGGCCGGCGGCCTGTCCAATCTCCTTTCTTCTGTTTCTTCTGTCTCAGAAAGTCTTCCGAGACAGAAGGAAAGAGATTTGACAGGCCATACGCCCAGAGGACGCGCCGTATGCTGCGCACCACAGACCAATTACAGGAAGTCAGACTTTGGCAAGTTCAGGCAAGGCGCAAAAACGGTCGTATAAAAACGGCATTTTTCACCGGGTTGCCGATGTCTAAAATACAAAGCATAATTTGTTTCCGTTATAATAAAGTAAATGCTTTAAAATTTCGAATTTGCTGGGAACCACTGACACTTTAACTTCAACAATGCAATAATGTATTCCCACTTGCCAAATTTATTAAGATTATTCTGACTAAGTTCCCGTAAAATCATTATTTTTTTGCTCTTATACATGTAGTTTGCATTTAACTTCCACTATTTAAAGTCTCATGTTTAAACTGTATTTTATTTTAGTTTTTAGTTTTGATAATTAATGTTCTTTTTGTTTATAGTTACTTAGCATTCTATAGCATCAACAGTTTTGTAATTTAAGCTGGCTCTCATACCCCATGCTGGGGTCGCAGAGGTTAATAAACCATTCAACCATTCAACCTAATACATTTGTAATTTTACTGTCTCAAAAATATATGTAGTGCTCATATTATAAACAGGTGCTAATTGTTGTATAATTCTTTATCTTGTTTAATTCAAAATATTCATCGTACACTGTAAATCCAATGCATAGTTCCGACCTGTCAATCAACCGAACCCGCCGACCAATCACAACAGAGCTGGCAGACAGCGTCCACATAGGTCAAAGTGCATTGCCTCACAAACCAACATCACGCGATTTTATGCCCATACGTTGTATGCGGTGTTCCGGTTGAATTTTTGGTTTCAAGGCCGGGCAATTCGCTGTTTAAAGGTAAGAAAGCGAATTGTTATGAATATATGACATCTCTGTATAACTGGCCTTTTACTAAGTGCGTGCTACGGTAACTGTCGACCCTGAAACATGAATACCTTTGAGTTTTCTCCAATGAATCTGTGCTTTCCGTTGAAAGTCCCATTGGTTAGTGCAGTGTGTGTGGACATTTTGACGATAGCGTGTGAGGCATAGCAAGAATAACCAAGGGGGCGGGGTTAATTGGGCAATCTCGGAACTATGCATTGTGTTAAGCGCTCATGACGTTAGTGTGACTGTGAAGCACTCTATAAAAACTATTATTGGCTGTAGTGTTCCAATACACCATCCAAGAACAGCCCTTGTTTTCATTTTGAAACCAGTCGAGCTTTTATTGCCCATTTAAATTTAACACGTCTAAGAAATGGAGTTTCAGTTCTGTAACATTTCTAACACGATAACGGCACCATAGTGACACAATAAACTGTTATGGCTTTTCAACCATTTTGCTTCAAAGCCAAGCTACCCACCAGTGGGGCCATGGTACAGGCCTGCCAGCCACTTCACCCATTCTTCGTTGTCCTCCCCGCAGTCTTCCCATGTGTCAAACATGTCTGCGGTGATGTCGGGAGCAATGAATGAAGCTTCGATCTCTTCCAAGGGCGTTTCAATGGGGAACTTGGACCTGGTACGGTGAGCTATTGTATCCTATAGGGAGAAGAGTAAAATACAAATATTGGCTGCAATGAGGGGCATGGTTAAGTTAATGCTTCCGCCTCGGGGCATAGTCATGGCTTCAAGATTTGTTTAGTAATTACCAAAAACAATTTATACTACGTCAACAGTCGGTACTCTTTCCTGCGCCAAGGGTTAAAGGCCCAGTGTATCATTTGCAATGACCCCAAAAAGTAATCGACGAGTTTACAGGGGAAAAGTTCTGAAAGTAAAGATTGAATTAATAGCAACTATCCATTGAAAGGTTTTCGCTCAAAATGATATAATTTTACCAGAAAATAATTCGTAAAGATGAAATTATTTAGATCGATTTACTTATTTTTGGTTCGCATCTACGCGGTCCAAAATGCATGGGCGCTGTGTACTCCGTGTGTGTGTTCCAACGCGATGCATTTTTATGGATCGCGCGCACACGCAGTATGTGCGCCACAAAGTGCATGACGCAAGCCACATATAGTACCCGATCAACTGAGAACGAATATTTGAAACACCCCGCCAAGACCAGGAAAATGCATATGGATTTTGATGGGTTTTTAAAACGTGGTACATTTGACAAAGCTGAAATTTCTTCGGATGAGTTTGTTGATGTCTTTCTTTTGATTTATAATGGTTTTATTCGCAGAATCGCTCAATAACAGATCATCTACAGGGCCTTTAACAAAGTACACGTACCTCTGATTTCTCAAGTTCCAAGTTGATTTCCTCCAATTCTCTGAGAAACTTGACGTCATCCGTAAGGTGATCTGTGCGTGGCCGGGGCGGGGGAGGCCCCATGGGCACTGCCACTGCCCTGAGGTGATTACCCTTAGTAGGGGGCGGGGTTTGAGCCGATGTAGAAGGGATGCAGGGTGGGCTAGGTGGGGGCGAGGTCCTGCTAGCCTCTTCAGGTTCTTTGGTTTCATCATCGTCGATGTCGGTTTCTTGGAAGGAGGTATTGAGAAAAGAGCGAGGGGTGCTTGGGCAGGGTGACCCAAACGAGGTAGTGCTTTCATAGTCACTCTCATCCTTCAGCTGTTTCAAGCAAACAAAACAGGGGGAAAAAGAAAACAGTTATACGCTCTACGAAAACATCTACACGCTCAAAATGACTCTGAGATTCCACCATTTCACATTTTTGAATCTCCCAAACTTTCCCAATGGGTGTTACAATTTTGATACCATATAATTTGTCATATTTTTCTCATTACCATTTTGAATTTTCGTATTCCCAATCCGCATATTTTCAAGGATATCACCAAAAATCACCGATGTTTTGCAAAGTAATTTATCCGTTCCATAAAGCAGTGCAGTAATTACACCAACCTTTTTTGCTTCCACATCCAAATTGGAGTAGAATCAATTTCCAGTTTTCTTTTTATAACTAGTATATTGTGTAAGTATTTTATATGATTGTTAGGTTGAAACGAAATAGATTTTTTTTGAAAAATCTGAACACACTTTAAAATGTGTATATGTGGCAAAGTAGCAATGCACAGTTTATGCGTAGCTATGCTGTCGGCATTCACGACCCCAGGCCCCCGACAAAAATTATATTTTTCCAGAAATTCATTGTGAAAACTGCCAAAATAGGTTCAGAACAGGCGTAATTTTAATTTCGGATCATAATTTCTGAGACATTTAAAAAAACTCAATTTTTGGTCTGCATGTATCTTGACGATTGACCACCCTGTATGTGCACAAAACATGCTAGAAAATCCTAAAGACACTGTGCCTAGCTAATTTAATGCCCTCACTTTTACCCAATCAGATGACAAGAATGTATAGACCATTCCCATAACCATGAAGCCTTCCCTGTTTGTCCGCCATAGCTGGGACGCGGCCAGTGCATGAACTACATGTGTTATATGATGATGTTCATTGTGTCGTCCCTTCGAACAATTTGCGCGTTTGTTGTAATGGTGAATTCACACTGAGCCTTTTCGCGCGCGCGTAATCGTGTAATTGCGACGCGCGTCGCTTTGAGAAGAAGCGATGTGGAGGAAATTTTGAGTGAATCGATGCACTGAAATCACTGAATTATGAAGACACTTTCAGTTCAACATGTCAAAGCTTATAATTCTGTGGTTTTTAGTGCATTGTTTCGCTTTCCACAGAATTAACTTGGACAGAAAGTGTTTTCATAATTTAGTGATTTTCAGTACATCGTCTCACTCAAAATTCCTTCCGCACCATTTTTTCTCAAAGCGACGCGCGTGGCAATTACGCGCAAAAATGCTCAGTCAGTGTGAATTTGTGTGTGCAAAGGGCGCGTGTTCAATTTAACAACAACACAAAGTACACAGTTCGTGCACTGGAAAAAGCTGCATCCCTGCTATGGCGGATGTGTACAGGGAATGAGTCCTGGGAATGGTCTATACGGTACACGACTGGAGATAATTATTATATACTGAAACGCAAAAGAAACATACCACTTGTTTAAAATGTAATGAAATTGTAACAGTTCAAAATAAAACAAACCAACAATTGCTAATTGAAACATTGGCATTTTATTGATGACATGTCAAGTTTTTGACCAAGATACACCATCTCATCAGTTTGTTTTACAGTAAAGAACAGAAGAGGGTGCAATGTCAGTCCCCTTTCAATAGCGTGTGTGGCCACCATTGATTTGGATACAGGCAGTGCATCGTCGGCGCATACTGCCTACCAGTCTTGGCAAGTTGCTTGAAATGCCCATTTTGCACTGGCCTTTTTAAAGCCAACATCAGTACATCACGTGCAGCTCATTACAATCATCCCATACCCCTTGGCTAATCACTGACAGTCAAAACAGTTGTTCAACAGCTGTGCCATGAAGTGACCATTGAAGGTTCAAGTGAACCTCAGACACCGTTTGGTCTGACAGTGAGGACACTATTGTCCACAAATAAGTTCACACATTACTACACGCAGTGTTATTGTTGCTATTTAAAGGATTAAAAAGGTGGTAAGTTTTTTTTGCGTTTCAGTATATGTTTTTAAAAAACAAAAAAACAAACACAAACAAATACCAGATCTTCTTGACTTGGTCTGTAATCATCATCGTCTTCATCATCTTCAGAGAAGCTGAGTTCAGTAAACTGAGGCTTGGCTCTCTTAGCAGGAGACACCGGCCAAACAAATGGCAACTGAAATGAGAAAATAATCGGAGAACACGGTTGCAATTACAGGGATTTAATCTTACAGGCATTGTGTATGCTTGTGTGTCCCATAGAAATATAATCACTGGATATGGCAATGCCCCCTAAAGTTGAAGCCACTCTCCACCATCTCGTACTCTCAAAACCATCGTCTTAGGAGTACTTGTCATCTTCAGACCATGAAACTTGGTCAATTGTAACAAATGAGGAGTCAAAATTACCATAATTCAATTTGCTTTCTGCTTGTGTTTTCATATACAGGGTACTACATGAGTTTTATTGTTAAAAAAGAATTTACAGTACCCGAGTTATTTTTTGTTAAAAATCGTAAAAATAGAATTAAGTATTAAACAACAAAGACATGCTAAAGCACTTTTCGACTTGCACTCATCAGAACGCAAGCAACCTGCCTTGACTCGACTCAAGACTTTTTGACTTGAGTCTGCCAGAAACAAAATAAATCTTTTTTTTTGTCATTTTGGGGACTAAATTGTATTTCAGCACTAAAGAAACCTTGGCCAAAACAACATAAATGTGAGTTGCAGTGTTCAGACTTATTTAGAAATTAGTTTGTACAAATTTACTGTCGTGACTACTTGACCCAACTTTACCAATATGCTCGACTTTACTTGACTTGGGACTCTAAGGCAGTTTGACTTGACTTGGGACTCGAAGGCAGTTTGACTTGACTTGGGACTCGAAGGCAGTTTGACTCGACTTGGGACTCGAAGGCAGTTTGACTTGACTTGGGACTCGAAGGCAGTTTGACTTGACTTGGGACTCGAAGGCAGTTTGACTTGACTTGGGACTCGAGCAGAGGGAGACCCTGGCGCCTGCTACATTGTACATCAAATTCACAGATCAACACTATTATGCCATTTTATTAGAGTATTCCAAACAATCCCATGAACCCCTGCGCAACGTGGTTTTCTTTACATTATTGATGTCATCTCTCACAAGTAATGGTCTCTCATATAAAGTACAATCATGGATGGTATTAACATAACAAATGTTAGTAAACTTACTTTTCCAGATTTTTCTGAAACCTCTTTCAGCTTAGCTCTCGTCATCTTGGGTTCCTGCAGTGAATGAATAAGGCATTCTGCTTTTAGCACATTTACCTGCCTGGATTTGAACCAACAACCTGAAGAATCAAACAGATCTTGGGTGCAATGTACCAGATCACTCGGCCACAGTGCTTTATATTTGTAACTATATCTTACTATAGTGTAATCCGAGTAACATTTAGTGTTCCCTCCCTCTCGTGGTTATTCCATTGTTACTGTGGTGTATGTCCATCGTGATGTGGGGGCGGAGGGTGGGGGCGGAGGGGGGGGGGTGCAATTTTTAAGAAAGCGGAACTTCAACTCCCGACGAGCGAAGTCGCTCAATTTTTTTTCTGAAATTTGGCATATATTTCAATCAGAGTTAGGATCGTGTTTGACAACAGCACAGATCCGCCAATGACTTGCAGGTATCATTAAATACACATTTTTTTAAATGCAAGGCGGTTGTTTCATTTCAATGGTGATTATAGGCACCATAACAGATGCGTTCATTACTTTGCCCAGTTGCGCTACCATGCAACACCGAGAGAAAAATAGGGTCCATAAGGAAAACCTGAGGGAGTATACCGGAACCAACTGTGCCTTATGGCTTAGCTGGTTGACCGTCTGCCCGGAGAGTCAGAGGTCTCGGGTTTGAATCCTAATGAGGTCCTTATGATTTTTCTCTCATCCCAAGTTCTATTAGTGTATGCAGTACTTACAAAAACCACTGGATCTCTAGTGGGACTTATCTTGCTGTCTGGTGATTCGTCCTCCACTGTGTTGTGTAACATAGCTAAGACGTGTTCATTGGTTATAACATGCTGGAAAACAACGTACAAAATGGTGAAAAACAGAATACATGATGTAACAATTGGCAAATGCATGTGTGCATATGTGATGGAGAAAAGAACTTCATATAACGGTCAAAAACGTGACCTTATGTTCAAAATCTAGGTATTTTGGCCGTTAAACAGGTTAACCGGCACTTGAAAGAATTGCAAACCGATTTGCACTGAACCACAATTTTACTGCGAGTTGACAAAAAACTCGGCTAATTAAAGACGCATGCTCGTCAATGCGCGACAGACAAATTCGTGCCACAAATTTCACCGCACTCCATACCTTGCCCTGGCAGCCGCTCTTACGGTCCCAGAGTGTGTAGGGCCATGATGCAGGCTAATAGCCTCGTACGTCCACTCTTATTACAGAAAACACACCCTTTGTAAATTCATGACATTTAGTTTCAGCCATATTCACATTATATTACAGATATGGTCACAGTTGCTTCAAGAAGGTGTCATATAAACTCATCAAAAAAAGTTATGATATAAAATTCAAGGAAAATTATTTTGCAACAAGAAAGAAATCGTCAGTCAAACTTGACTTTCCGAATTTGTTTTGAGGAGTTTAGATGGTTGAATTGACTGTACAACAACACACACTACCCAGGCTCTATTTTCTTACATGTAAGATGTTTTTGACATTGACCACCGACAGGTTGTTTCTTTCTGCATTCTCTTCAAGATGTTTCTCCAGGAGATCAGAGGCCGTTTGTGCCAACTGAACCTCTTCGGCATCCAGCGACAGCCCTTTCTTTCCTTTCCTTTTATCTTTCGAGTCCTTTTTCTTCATCTTTCCCGTTTCTTCTTCATTTTCCTTTGTCTTTTTACCTTCTTCTTGCAAGAATTTGTTCTCAAGTTTGGTTTTCTTGCCTCGTTTCATCATGGAGCTCCATGGTTTGACTCGGTCTTCGCGAGCCGCTTGCCGAGCCGATTTCCTTGTTGGCTGTAAATCAATGACCATCATTTTTGGGGAAACTGTAAACGAACTTTCCGCTTGACTGTCCGAGTCCGCATCGCTAGAACGCAAAGGCGTAAGTTTTTTCAGCGCACTCTTCTGGAGATGCTGTTTAGCAAGACTGTTCTTAGTGAAGCCCTTCCGCTTGATACTCCCCGTGTACAACGTGCTACTGCTTTTACTCCCAAAGTCTGATTCCACGTTTCCTTGATCGCAAAATATTGCTGGATTTTTGGAAGGCGACAAGGATTGCTTGAGGAATGTCAACGCTTTAGCTGCTTCGACATCTATAGTGTCGAGCGATGCAATGCTTGCTTGTGCATCTTTGCTCTCGGATATTTTCGCCTCCTCTTCATTATGTCCCACAAGCGCTGGACTTGTATTTTCATTCAAATAATTTTGCCGTTTATCAACAGTGGAAGATTCCGGTACTTTCATTTCAGACTGTGCAGGAAGTACATCGTGCTGGTGACCCCTGCCCTGATCAAAATGAACAGTTGTGTTGATTTTCTCCGAGTTCGTTGAATCCTTCTCGAAAGAAATCGTTGCTGGCTCAACTGATGTGCCTTGGTTCGCAGCGGCTAATTTCACAGGATCCTCGGAAGAATTAATGGCAACATTACACCGGACATCAGTGGGTCCCTGACCAGAAAAGATACACACACTATGCTGAGTGGGTAGAGTTTCCGAAGGAGTCAAAACTTTGTGAACGTCATCAGTGGTTTGTTTGGGTCGTTTAGACTTCAAAGTAACGTCATCGGATCCCGGGGGGGGAGAGTCACTCCCCCTCTTGCGTTTACCAAGCTGCTCCGCCATGAAGATACCTGGAAATTGAGTTTAAGCACAAACAAGTTAGAGCAATAAACCCTTTCACGGTTATCGACGCCATCTTGTTCACGGGGCACTTCGAACTCGCGTTGCCGTGTGCGTGTGCGGATCGTAGCTAATGCACAGTGACCTAACATATGCATTCGTACACGATCCGCGCACACACACAGCAACGCGTGTTTGAACTGCCCCATGAACAACATGGCGTTGATAACCGTGAAAGGGTTCACGTTTTAACCGTAGCAGAATCTTCTTCAAAGGCATGTTGAAGAGGACTCTGCTACCGTAGGGTCAAAATGTCAGGCCGCTTATTTTACAGTGCGACTTTACTACAAGTCTTGCTGGTTGGTATTAGCAGTTTCAACAGTTTTGTGTAAAAAATAATTACAAGTGAAATCTTCTACATGTCACTTTTTTTCTTGAATTTTGAATTTTTCGACCCCTCGATAAGGCTAGAGTCACGTGTCTCATGCCCTAGCCTTCTCCAAATAACAATCCGCGGCATTTCACGCAGTAACCAGACAATGCACACTAATGCTGTTCGGGCTCTCACGATTGACAGTCTGGCCGTCACGATTGGCAGTCCGGCTGTCTCGAATGGCAGTCCGCCAGTCGGGCTGTCACGAATGCCAAGTCATGTTGAGCTCCCACTGACAAAGGTCGTCTGGTTTCTGTGTGAAATGCTGTGGGTTGTTATTTTAGAGAAGGCTCGGGCATCAGATATAGACATTACATGACTCCAGCTTTTTTTATCCTTTCTTCGAGGGATCAAACAAAATTAGAATGTCATCCACAAAAATCACTGTGAGCAATATGATAACCCTGAAAAAAAGAGGTAAATTCCTAAAAATCTTTAATGTATACGGAAATGTATACGAAAAAAATACCAAAAAGTTTATTTTCCCCCTTTCCCGTCTAGTCTCGCCCCGCCCTAAGCATTCCCCTCCGGGCTCCGCCCACAGCACAGCCACAGGCACAGGGCTTGTTAATAATAATAATGTTGTGCAATATTTTTACCATAAACCAGACATGCCAGAAGGGCTACGCTATTTTAAAATGAAGCGCTAACTGTACCCTAAACTGCTATCTACGATACGGGCCTTGAATTATCGCTTAAATTGGCATCTATCACCGTCAATTCATTGTTTTTGTGCGACTTTCATCGCACGAATTATCGAAGGCGCTATAGTAGATTGCGCCCTCTGTTGGTGGAAATTAAGGTCAAAGGTTACCGGATGTACCAGCGTGTCATGCACGTCAGCGACATCGACAGGATTTTGCGCGAAACACTTGCAAAGTCATTGATTGTTTTTGTCAGGTTTTGTCAAAAAGTAATGTAAAAGAACACAGCCACGTGGTTTTATTGACAGTGGTAGCTGAAATGTACGGCCTTTTAACTATCGAAACAGTGCCGTTATTATGACCAGCGGTGTTTCTGGTGTCACTGCAGCGTTACGGGACAAAACAAATAATCAGCATGTCAGCACGCACTACTCGCCGGGCGCTGCCGCGGTATCCACCGACCCGCTACGCAACAAATTGCTACCCATCACGGGCCAAGTGCAGAATGTGCCCAGTTCCCGTGTGTACGTCTTTGGCAACTACGACGTCACAGAAGACGAACTCAATGCGGACTCGAAAGACTCGATCGAGATGTCTGAGCTTCGACCGAGAAAACTTGGGGGGAAAGTTAAGAACAAAAAGAAACATTTGCCGGTTGAACTTGAAACTGTGCTCATTGAAAGAGAGATTGAAAGTGGAGACACACTGCAGATTTTTGCTCTGCAGTTTGGGTGTCCAGTAAGTTTGTTTGCGTGCATTTAGGAATCTCAAAATTTATAAGTTACTAAATAATTTATAAATAACTAGGATTAGGAATCTCAATTTAGTTGTGACTTGTGTTAGGCCCTATTTTTAAATTTGTTGACGTGTTCACGTGCGTGATTGTTCGTGGTTTTAAGACATTATTTTCAGTTTATCTTCCACATTAGTTGTTTTTACGTATGAATCCCTAAATTGATAGAATCCCGTCAACATTCGAGATATTTGAAGGTCCAGTAAAACTGACCAAGATTTAGTTTACTCATATTTTTGTCTGACCGCCATGATTTACTAGACTGTACTTGTTGCCAGTCTACCCAAAGTTACACCACAGTTTGTACCGTCTTCATTGCATCTGATAAAATAGTTGTTGCTACGAAAGCCTATGCTTATGAATTAATTTGGTAATAACACAGCTATTCTACTGTTTTATTCACAAGAATACAGATTAGGCTATATTTAGTTACCACAGTTACCCTTTGATCACTGTATCATTTGTGAAACACGAGTCAAACTTTATAAAAAAAAAATCACAGGACTTGTGAGTAAAAGTATAAAAAAATCCCAATTTGGTTGCAACGGAACTGAAAACTTGCATTGCTAGCTGACCGGAGTTAGTCTATGGTCAAGCAACACAGAACACAAGCGTCCATGACGTATTGATAAATTGGGTACCGAAATTAAGAATCGAGCGATAGAGGGTGTTATTACATGTACATGGTTTAGGTGGATTCCTAATCACGTTGCAACAGCGCCACGTCACATCCAGTAGGACTGTGAAAATACATAACATGTCATACATGTGTGACCACGGTAACAAGCGAAGGAACAAAGCCGTTGTTCGTGCAACACGAACACATATCTAAGCACGAATGATTTTTGTGTGTACTCTAGTCACGGTGCTACATTGTATGTCCGTATACAAAGTCATATGACATCGGGTCAAAAAAGTACCAGGATGTGCGACTGCGAGGAATTTATTTTATTTTATTTTTTTTATCGGAAAGAATTAAAAAGTCGGGTATCACCAAGTAAAAGCTTAATTTGTTTATATTCGGATCTGCACTTACTGATCTTACTAATAAGGCTGTCTTAATTTACATTCTGATGAAAAATGTATTTTCTCGTCGGATTTCAAGTACTTCCAAAGTGTTCCAAAGATAATTAAGTTGTTGATTTTTACTTCAGGACCTTGTGTACAAAACATTGGACTGGCTGGAGAAAAAAAAAATTCTAAGAAAATCTTAAATGTTTGCTTGATTTTGAAGTCATTTTAAAGAAAAATATTAATTAAACTTTCAATTGTGATGAACAATTCTCTCTTTTTCACTTTGAAGGTAGCAGAATTAAAGCGATGCAACAATCTTATCAACGACCAGGACTTCTTTGCACTCAAACGGATCAAGATTCCAGTCAAACAGCATGGACTTCTGACTGAAAACCAAGAGGAGGAACGTCGACGACCAAGCAAGATCCCCGTCATCCAAGCCAGCGACAACCACCTCATGAACGGCGATATCAGTGATGAAAATGAAGACACGGAGAGTGAATATGATGAAGAAGACGATCTCTTAATCAGAAAAATCAGCATCCGAGACTGCATGCGCGACAAGACCACCGCTAAGCAGTTCCTCCAGAAAATGGATCAAGATTTAGAGAAGATTTGTCGGGCAACGCAGACTCAGAAAAAGTCCCTGGAGGAGGTCACATCCACCTTGACGGAGCCGCGCATCCACCCGTTGTTAATGCCATATTACCAGAAACGGAAGAAAAGAACTTCTTGCGACGGGGACAGCTGCGGATTGAGCTGGATTTCCATGGTGCTTATTGTTGTCTTAGTGTCTGTAGCCCTTCCTGTTTTAATTGGGATCTATTTTCTTTTAAGTAGAAAGTGAATTTTACGTGTTGTTGTTACGCCCCAACTGCGTTAACTGTCCCAGAAAAAACGAAACCGAGATTTATCGATGTTTAATCATACTTTAATCTCAATCTTGAATAATAAATGACACATATTTGGAAAGCTTAGTTCCTCATCTTTCATTTGATACCACTCATATGATACATACTTCACGCATAAATGAATAAAGACAATATGAAGCAGGGCTACCAAAAAGTCGTTTGCACAACGACACCTGAATTTCAAAAAAAAAGTTCATTTCCAGTCAGGAAAAATGAGCCAGGGATGACAGAGATATCTTGCATTTAAATATGGATTGAATTTCCACGTTTTTTTTAAATCATTCGTTTTTTTTTACACCTGACCGATTTTTCGCATGAATGGATTTGGAGATGGTAACGTGTGCATTAAAAACGTGCGTGTTGAAACCCCTGAAAATCAGGTATCGTTGTGCAAACAACGTTTTTGTAGCCCTGCTTCATATTGTCTTTATTCATTCATGCGTGAAGTATGTATCATATGAGTGGTATCAAATGAAAGATGAGGAACTAAGCTTTCCAAATATGTGTCATTTATTATTCAAGATTGAGATTAAAGTATGATTAAACATCGATAAATCTCGGTTTCGTTTTTTCTGGGACACCCTGTATAGACCTTTATCACGGTGCGGCCATCTTTCATTTTCCCCTATTAAAATTCCCACTTTGGACAGAAATACCACTTTGGACAGAAATAAATTCATGTGGTGTTTGTTACCATTGCTATCAACACTTTAAGTAATGTTTTTCTTGTCAACTCATGAAAAACAAAATTGGGTCATTGCAAATGATACAATGGGCCTTTAAAGAGAGTGATCCCTTAATCTTTGAGATATGAGCATGATCTAAAACTGGTAAACACTGGATGAAGATTTCAAAATTTCTTAAATTAATCAAAATAATACCTCGATCTTTAATTAAAGAAATGTCCATATTTTACAATCACATTACAGAAATTAACAGAATGAATTTGACTGGGCACACTGCCTTCACATTTTTAAGAAATAGTTGAAAATGCATGTACAAAATTGCCTTTTTGTCAATTTTATTGATTATCTGTTCCTCGCGCATAAAAACAACCTCCGCATAAAACTGTAAAGTCGATTTCAACATGTGATAAACTGGGTGTGTGTAGAAGGTAAACAAACAGGTTCACTTTAGTTTGACTAAGGAAAGGCATTTGTATCTTGATTTCCGTCCCTCACGCGTGAGGGACGGAATTGGATCACGCTCATATGTGTTTTACATGAACTGACATAAATATACAAAGGGATATCGTGGGGTATACAAGGATATTTTATTGAGACATGCATTCCGCTTGAATGATTTTGTATACATGTATGATTGTCACAGGTCCAGAGAATTGGTAAAAACAGTCATTTGAAAAAGAAAATCCAAAATTGAACTACACCAATTTCCCTAACTTATTGTGAGAAGTATACTTTGTTGAATATTAAGCTGCTTTTAATATCGTAGTTTGCTTGTCAGAATGTCTAATTCCAAGATGTAATTAAATTTTAATAACCTCGGGTCGACCAGCGAATCTTATGCGCTGCAATGGAACACTCGGGTCACAAAATTGAACTAATCGCGTAAGAACCGCTGAACAAGCGGCAACTCGACACAAAATAATTGCAACCATATTCATGCCATGCACGATTTGATGTGACGAGGACTCAAGACATGATTTTGCTGCATGCTCAAGGAAAACAGGATGCGTGCATCATGCACAACTTCATTCAAGTTTCCCACAATTTATTCTATCTTGTTGCGATCATGTCGCTGAAGCTGTAACCGGGACGGACACATTTTAGGCCGTCCCGGATACGAGCGTATATTGGAAATTTGTACACAGGGTTTTAGAAAGGCATGTTGTCACACTATTTGTAACTCTTTTTGGGCCCAAGTTATCTCTTCAAAACAACTGAAACTTATTTCTTTTATTTTGGGACCAGACAAAGGTATTTTCTGGAGAATATGGTCTGTGTTGCCAAAATGCCCCCTTTACCGTGGAAAGACCCAAATGCAAGAAATATCTGTGCCTTGGATTTCATTGTTGCTGTACTAATTTTTTGTGTAATTGTTTAATTTTTGTTGCTAGTGCCTACATGTACACGGACTTTGCATCATAGAAAAAAAAGAGCCGTTGCTGATGTACATGTACGTATATCTGCCTCACAATTTTACATGGAATAATTGAATGAAATATCCAGCCGTTTTATTTAAAATGTACATGTACACTGTAGGGCCTACAATACTTGCTTACAAAATGGGTTCTATGACTTTCCATTACATACAGTACCTGTATGTGTATGTATATTCCGCATGAAGTCTCGTCAGTGTGCATACCGTATGGTGCCTTGTTTGCCTATTCAATTTCATGCTCTTAACAGCTGTGTGGGCCACAACTCAAATTATGCTCGTTTCAAAAGTGAAGTGTTTTTCTGAATTTTCCTTTCCATGATAAAATCTACCGCACAGTACACTTGCATACACATGTACCGTATGTCAGTTTGTGAAAACCAAAGCCCTTACCGGTACACACAAGTATACATGTACTATTAAAGTGTATGTGCACGCACAGATAGAAATTAGTTCATGAAACAGTTCATAATAAAACTGTCCTTTAACGTACGTTTCTCGGAAAGTGTACTCAAACTGCACTTGGAATTAATGCGGCGACACATTTGTTTGTTGGTTTATTTTGGGGTGTTTTTTTCCCCTCTTCCCCAACCTTTGATTGTACAGACCAGGTGTTTTTTACTATTTTGCTTTTTAGTAAACTTACAGAGCCGTCACATGACACAACACCGAACGGTCTGAGAGTTTTCACTCCACAAACAATGGACACAGAAATAAGTGGCATACATGTACCGGTACATGTATGTACATCAGTGTTCAGCTCAGCTCAGCTCAGACACGCTCTAATTCACAATCACAATTCCTTCATTGTCCTTGTTGTGTCCCGTGGGAACTACATGTAGCTGACATTGAGCAAGTTCGATCAAGCAACTATAGTCGACTAGAGTCCCTCGAACAACGGAAATGACCCGTTGTTCAAGGGACTATCTCCGTTGTTCGAGGGACTCTAGTCGACTATAGTCACTTGATCGAAGTTGTTGATCATCCGATTAAACAACCTCATAATCACTTTCATTCGTTCTCATTCGATATATCAGCATTGTCCGAATATATTGCCCCAAGTATAAGGTCAAGCTGCCAGGGAAAATACATATAGACTTGTTCCCATTCCCTACGTAGTCTACAGGATGGCGATCCATCTAGAAAATGTGAGGCGGTGCGGCAGGGAAAAAAAAACAATTGACACGCATGTTTGAAATCGACGCACACGCAGACCAGAGACCGAAAACAAATATTTTGGCCCTACATGTAGTTTATGATGTTGAGGTTGAAGTCATGTGTGTGCCCAAAATTTCATTCATCTCGTGTCTCAGTTGTGGCTACACGTATTTATAAAAATAAACACTGGTAATACGGTACATGAAGTTATGTGAAATTTGAGATACATGTAAACATTGTTAAATTTACTGTACTTTTAATTTTGTCGGGAATAGAGCCTTGCTTTGAGTTAACAATTTTGGGTTGTATTTGTCAAGATTTTAATACCGTATATATACATGTACTTAAAATAATTGAACTCTGAGGCCCGTCAGTCTGCAACAAAGATTATCAGATCATGATGTACGAATTAAATTGTATAGACCATTCCCAGGATGCCTTCCTGTACACGTTCGCCATAGCTGGGACGCAGCTTTTTCAAGTGCATGGACTGTGCGTTTTGTGGTGGTGTTAAATTGAACAGCATGCAACGCGCCCTTCACATACACACAAATTAACACTGAGCTTTTGTGCGCGTAATTGCCACGCGCAATACTTTGAGAAAAAAAATGTTGTAGAAGGAATTTTGAGTGATATGATATACTGAAAATGTCAGAATTAGCTTGGACATCCTGAACAGAAAGTGTCTTCATAATTCAGTGATTTCAGTGCATCGTTTCACTCAAAATTTACTCCACATTACTTCTTCTCAAAGCGACGCGCGTCGCAATTACGCGCGCGCGAAAAGGCTTAGTGTGAATTCACCCTTACAACAAACGTGCAAATTGTTCGCCACAATGAGCATCATCACATAACGCATGTACACGTAGTTCAAGCACTGGCCGCGTCCCAGCTATGGCGGACATACGGGGAAGGTTTCCATGGTTATGGGAATGGTCTATTAGTCCATATGATCTTTTAAATAGAATTTGCACTGTACATTGTATTTGTAAATAAATTCCATTTAAAAGATACTAAGATTTAAAAGATTTAAAACTATTAAAAAGTACCACGTCTGTTCCCCACTGGATGCCAAGCGCGCCCGGACAAATTGTCAATGATGATCACCCTCACTGACCAACCCCCGTTCGCCGTGTGAGGGCGCTGTTCAAAATGGATGCATGCAACTGTCCAGGCGCTAATGGTACTTCTGAGTGGAGAACCGTGCTATGATACTGTGTGCATATTTTTAAGACTTTTCACAAATAGAATGCAAACTGGCCATTGGAACGGTGCCAGCTACATATATGTACATTGCTCCAAATCTCATTTTCAAGACAGGGATTATAAAGCAAAAATTACATGGCACCTTTTTTAATCAGCAGTTTGTATTCTATAGTACTGATACAGGGGACACATGTATGTATTAAAGTATCCTTCCACATGAATTGGGTGTACATACACTTCAGCCAGAGGATTTTTGGGGTGTGCAGCTGGCCTGCGTATTGCACTACATGTAATCGTGGAATCTAACTCATAACGATGTAACAGTTTGTTTACAACTTTACATGCACACAAATCTAAGTCTCAGGGTACCAGATGACATAGGGCCATGGGAAAGCATGTATGTCAACAAACCCTGACGTCATTTATGTTTCAGGTCCATTTGATACTCTGTGAAGTCCCGAAGTTGACAAAAAACAAAGAATCTGCAGAGTTCTCGGAACACAAGTTTTTAAAAATGTCTTGTACATGTACAGTTTAAAACTTTACGAAATCTTCCAAACAATTAAGAGGTTGGATTTTGAAGGACATTTCGGATACTGAATATGATCTAGATTAAGGAATAGTTATTCTCATTAATTTGTTTTAAATAGTGGCGAAAAAGTGGACTACTGTAACAATACGGTATGTCCACTTTCCATAGCCTTTTTTTTGTTTAAAGATATTAAATACATTCATCTAGTGTCCATTTTTATGTGTGTAAAATTGCATCCAATTAAAGACTGAAGCTCGTCAATGCACAACGAGCTAATTCGTGCCACGAAATTCACCACACTCCATATTGAGCTCGTGCCAATGACGTCATTTTGGGAGTAAACAATGCCGCGTCGTTGTGGAAGCAATGTGCGTGCGCGTTGTGTGTGTCCATAGCGCGCTATGCTGAGGCTCCCATTGGTGAACTAAACCGCGTTACGCCCACCAGAGACACACACAACGCGCACGCACATTGCTTCCACAATGACTCAGCATTATTTGACTCCCAAAATGGCATATTCGCACGTGTTCGAAAGGGGTCAATACCTTGCCCGAGCTCTTACGATCCCGAAGGGTGCAGGCACACTCGACGGCGAACAATATTAAGTTGAATCACACGTGCTCGTATTTGTATGTACGTACGTAAACCAATGAGCCTGCACCGTCCGTGACAGCCGACTGCCCAACTAGTATGAAGCGCGGTGAATTTCGTGGCAACAAAATTGTTCCTCGCGCATTAACGAGCCTACGTCTTTAATATAGAGTTTAACTTTGTAAAATAATGTAGACTTCTCTTAAATGTATTTATTTTCATGTAGAAGTTTACTGTTTATCCAAAGTAATTCAGAGCCGCCACTGTGCATCATTAGCTGTATCATGCTTATCATTGATTTATTTGCAAATAAATTTATCTTTATGGTATTGATGTAAACTGTAAGCCATCTGTTTGCATGTACATGTAATTGTGTTGAAGTCCGAGTCCTCAACAGGCTGAGTCCTGGCTTCAATCTTAAAGGAAGGGACACCTGTTTGAAGTTATCGACAAATTTAATCAAAAATATTACCGATGTATTGCCCGGTGCATTATTATTTCTTTCTGGTATTCATACCAAGGATTCCTCAATAGTGCTCATTGCACTGTCACTCGTAAGCGTGAGGAAACCTATGAAGAATTAGAAATGGCCAGAGACACCGGGGAATCCCCTTACTCTTCACGAAAGAATGCTCTGGGATCTTTAGAGTGCGTTACTATTACCTAACACACTGGACCAACGGCTTTACATCCCTTCCGAAAGAATGGAGCAAGTGTGGTTAAGTGCCTTGCCCAAGGGCACAGGTACCGCAGCCGGATTCAAACCCGCAACCCCAAGTTTTCACCTATGATTGCGAGTCAATGGCCCTAACCACTCGGCCACGGTACCCCACAAATAAACCTTCATGAGAATCTTGTTTTCAATGTTGGCAACCCAATTAATTTTGATGATAAACTCTGCAACTATGTGGTGCGGCATATTTGAAAATTTGAAAGGGATGATGTCAAGATTGATGCCTTGTTTCCCCGCCCCCTCCCATACGCCGTGAAGTATGTAAAAATCTGTTGTGTCCTGTCTCACACCCTCTAAAGTCCGAGCGCCGAACTGCAAAAGATGGCGACTTACATGAAGCGTACAGAGTTAGGCAATCCTTTGCAAGTGTTGTCCCTTCCTTTAAATGCATGATTGTCAAGTGTCAAACATTTACCGTATTAAAAAGCAATTCACAAATTTAAAAACAGCAGTCGGCCTCGTTTCAGATGCCCAGCCATTGTATTACGTCGCACACCTTTTCATTTTAACACAAAAGAAAGCACAGAGACCCACGTTTTCGATCAATACATGTATATTTGTTCATACAAATTTGTCAGCAATGCGCGCGCGCGCCAAATTCGTGCCACGAAATATGCAGCACCATAGCAAAGGCATGGAGCACGAATTTGGCGCGCATTGCTGACAAGCCCCTGCCTTAACAAAAAAATGCAAAATCGACCCAATCAATGCAAGACATTTTGGTGAGGCTGGATGCAAATTTGATACAAAGAAATAAAAACACAGTGGGAAACAATACAAGCTTTGGAATCTACATTTTGTGACTCGTATATTTTCAGAAAAAGAATAATATTCAAATACATGTATAAACTTGTTGCTTAAACAAAAAGTCGGTCATGTTACTTTTATAAAAATAATACAAGACCCTCCGTAGAGCTGCATGCTGCACTCTGAATTATTTTAATGGTCTAAAATTCACAAAATGGTTGATGCAAAACTTTATTTAGGTTTACTTCACATCATGACCAAAATTATGCTCGTAACACATAAAAAATGTTGTGTGAATCCACCTTAATAAATATTTTCTTTTTTCAGTCAGTGGACATTTACACACTCAACCCCAACATTTCAACTTTTAACTCCAGCAGGCGGAACTGTTTCCCTGTGCTTTAGCAGTGAATGTTTTAGTTTACTAGTGATTGTTTTAACCCAGTTCCCTTAAAGCCCAATACATCATTTGCAGTTACCCAAAATTTTACCTCACGAGTTGACAAGAAAAAATGACTAAAAGTGTTGATAGCAATCGTAACAAACACCACATGATTTTTGTTTCCCGTGTTAAATGGTACCTTTGTTGGTGAAATTGCCAACTAAATTTATTATTTTTTTAAAAGTTGTACTATTTATTCATACACAAAAACCATACATGGATTTTTAAGATTTGTTTTTGTGCCTGAAATTTCTGTGAGTTAGTTTATAATGCTGTTGTTTCTGTTTTTAAAAGTTTTCCAACTTCAAACCGTCCACATAATTTGAACACAACCTAGTGGTAGTTGGGGCATAACAGGGTAAACCGAACTCGTGCCAAATCTTTTCAGTTTACAGTGTATTTAAAAATTTCAAATTGCCTCCGGCAGTCTAGTTTCAGATGCTGAGCTTACTGTGTACATGTCACACATCTTTTCATTAAAAAAATTCATGGAATTCCAATGTGGAATTTGGCCGAGGAAATTCACTTCACAACTGCCTTTTAGTCAATAATATATTGTGGTGAAATCAATGATTAATATAATTTGTCGCCATTATAGATGTCATGATATCTTAAAAATCTATAGACCATTTCCAGGACGCCTTCCCTGTACACATCTTGTAAGCATACATACAGAAAGGATGAGGTAAAATATCATGTTGTTTTAGTCTTCGTAAAATATCAATTCTTAATCAGAACAAAAGTTTGTTGAATACAGTGAACTTGTGGATAATGATGAACTGATCGACCAGTCACTTTGGAATCGCTTTTAAGGCTGTTCCGCTTCAGTGATTTCCTCCAGGTCCAAGATGACCCGTTTGATTTTTTTTTCTGGGAAAATCCTGCAGTTTAAAGGCAGAGGCTAGTCAGCAATGTGCACGTGCCAAATTCGTGCCACGAAATACGCAACTCCATAGCAAAGGCATGGAGCTGCGTATTTCGTGGCACGAATTTGGCGCGCGCGCATAGCTGACGAGCCTGTGCCTTTAAGGCTCTCAGAATATTTGTTTGGGTTATCAACCTGGGGCCAATTTCATGGCGCTGTTTAGCACAAAAATTTGCTTAGCACATAATTTATTTACTTTGTACAAATTGTACGTTAAATTGTGTTTTTAGAAACAAGTAGTAAATTATTAGTAAATGCACATCACGTATAATTTTGGCTGGCAACCCATTTTTGCAATACAAGGCAAATAAATTGTGCTTTTAAAGCGAATTTTTGTGCTAAACAGCGCCATGAAATTGTCCCCGATTGAACCTGCACGAAATAAGCTGACCGCTGCAACCATGCATTTCCCATACAGCCCCGGAAGGCACTTCAGTCAGAGTGACACACCCTGCCTCGGAGGCTCTTACGGAGGGCTGGTGCAGTCAGCCTCGTCACAAGAATTGTTCATACACGCTATACTGAACGGTAAAATTATGTTATCTCTGAGCCTCCTCCGTCTTTCAGAATATAATTTGCATTTCTGTTTTTGAAATGTATGGGGACGGCCCTACATGTCTGTATTAAAAATAAAAAAAAGAATTCCTTCAAAACAACAAAAATCCAGTTTTGGAATTCACAATCTTTCCTGCAAGATTTTTTGTCCAGTCTGCGGTTACTGCTCACAAGTACTGACACTACACTGTCTCTGCATTCAGCAAACCATGGTGTAGTTTTTCATGCTTCGGATGGACCAATTAGGTAGCTCAATACATGAAGGTCGGCACATCGTCTAACCAATCAGATCTCTCAATAGATTGGTCCATCATCTAAAGTTTTTCATGTTTTGGATTGACCAATCAGGTAGCTCAATACATGAAGGTCGGCACATCGTCAAACCAATCAGATCTCTCAATAGATTGGTCCATCATCTAAAGTTTTCCATGCTTTGGATTGACCAATCAGGTAGCTCAATACATGAAGATCAGCACATCGTCTAACCAATCAGATCTTTCAATAGACTGGTCCATCATCTAAATTGTCCTCTTCATCATCAGCATTATCCTCTCCATTATCAAAGTATGAAACTATGTAATCCGTTCCCTGTGAAAAATCACAAGACACATCAAATTAATGCATTTTTCTATGTTATTTAGAGTGGGGGTGTGGTCTAAAAAGTCGGCATTTCGTGCATACGTACTTTATGGACGGCCCCTTATGTGACGATACTCGAACTCATTGTGTCGTCACTTTGAACAATTTGCACGTTTGTTGTAATGGTGAATTCACACCAAGCCTTTTCGCGCGGCGCGTAATTGCGACACGCGTCGCTTTGAGGAAAAGCGATGTGAAGGGAATTTTGAGTAAAACGATGCACTGAAAATCACTGAATTATGAAAAGACTTTCCGTCCAACATGTCCAAGCTAATTATGTGGTTTTCGGTGCTGTTTCACCCCAAATTCATTCTACAGAATTAGCTTGGAAGGAAAATGTTTTCATAATTCAGTGATTTTCAGTGCATCGTCTGACTCAAAATTCCTTCATTAGGAAGGAATTCATGCATTATTGTAAAACGCCCTAATTGTATACACCAATCCAAGAGCTGAAGATCTCTTACCTGTACGTCCGCCATAACTGGGTGCCATCTAGTGCCATGAACTATGCGTTTTGTGTTGATGATAAGCTGTTGCATTATGTTGTCACTTCGAAAAAATTTGCGCGTTTATTGTAAGATTGCAAAGCCCGAGTATGCGAAGTGGGCACGTTGTGCGCTGTTCGATTAAACAACACAGAACGCCCAGTTCATGGCAGTGGATGGCCCCCAGTTATGGCGGACGTGCATGGAAGGAGTCCTTAGCAACCAGATTCGTCTATACCTCTACACCAATCCGAGAGCTGAAGTCCTGTTCCGTGTACGTCCGCCATAACTAAGGGCCATCCAGTGCCATGAACTGTGCGTTATGTGTTGATGATAAGCTATTGCATTATGTTGTCACTTCAAACAATTTTGCACGTTTTATTGTAAGATTGCGAAGCCCGAGTATGCGAAGGGGGCGCGTTGTGCGCTGTTCGATTTAACACAGTTCATGGCAGTGGATGGCCCCCAGTTATGGCGGACGTGCAGGGAAGAAGTCCTCAGCTACTGGATTCAACTATACTATATCCCCTCAAACCATGATATATTTTAATACTGACCTCTTCTTGCTCTTCTTCATCATAATATTCCTCTTCATCCAGCTCCTCCTCAGCCTCCTCGTCCTTGTTCTCATCTCCTGACGCAGCATCTGTCTCTTTCTTTTCCAATTCCTGTGGTATTAAAGGCCTACTGTATCATTTGCAATGACCCAAAAATGTTAATCAACGAGTTGACTAGGAAAAAGCTTCCTCAAAGAAAAGATTGAATTGGTAGCAACTAGAATGTTTCCGCCCGAGGTGATATAATTTTACCAGAAAATAATCCATGAAGATGAAATTTATTTAGATCGATTGCAAACGATTTACTTAGAAGCCCGCACTCGTAAGACTGAAATTACTTAGTTGGTTCACATCTGGGCAGTCCGAAATGGGCACTGTGTACAGGCTGCATGATTCAGGCTTTGCACGCTTTCCGTAGGTAGGTTACACCGTGCATGTGCACTAGACTGGTCGGGCACACAACCAGTATGACTCGAGCCAAAGAAGAGACGAATTAAGAATAAGTCATGAATAATCATTTTGAAACAACTCGTCAAGACCAGCAAAACGCACGTGGATTTTCAATTTTTGGGAAAACGTTGTACATTCGACGGAGCTGAAATGTCTTCAGGTTTTTTGATGTCTTTCTTTTGATTTAAAATGGTGTTCTAAAAAAGTCTTTTGCAACATACTTTTTTACCATTCAACTCAACACAAAAACCATGCATGGATTTTTCAAGTTTTCAGAAGTATTACTGCACCTACAATGTATGTGGCTGAAATTTCTACAGGGCAGTTTTATCAACATGGCTTCTAATCACGAGTGGAAATAACGCCCCTTTTAACAGTTTACCAATCATGATGTGTTCTACCTTTAAGGTTTTTTGAAGTAACACTGCATCTATGTGGCTGAAATTTATCAACATTATTATTTAGTTATGTAATGCTGTTCCTGGAATTAGGGCCACTCAAACGAACGAGTGGCCCTTTAAATGCCATTTTAAAGCGTAACTGCTCTAACTTACAGCAAGTTTCTTTGTGACCACTTCAACTTCTTTCTTGGACACCGATTTTGCTGCTTTAAGGTTGGGCTTCACACTGGCTTCTATAAAAAGAAATTAAAATATGCAAGAATTTTTGATGCACGTACAGACCACATTTGTGAACTAGACGTCACCACAAAATGAGCTGAAAGTTGGAATTTTCAAAAATTGAGACTTAGGTATTTTTGAAAAAGAGCTTTTCAATGGTATAATTAACACATAAGGTAAAACTATTCCCCCAATGCAACACAGCTTGGAGAAGTGATAGTGTTTAAATAAATCTTACAAATCTTTAACCAAAATTTCTTACGAGGCACGAATAAAGCTATCGTCAAAACTGGTCTGAAAATTATGTTTTTAATTGTTGGATGACGCTAAAAATTTGGAATCAAGTAGAATAAGAGTTACTCTTTCAAAATACTACAAAAACTTAAAATTTACCTCCCTTCAATTTTTTACTTTGAACCGTCGTTACAGGAAATAGCAGAGTGCGACTTACGCTAATTTCGCCGTGACTAGGTCACAATATCCAATACAAAAATGTTGAATTTTTAGTATACATAACTTGCCAATGCTACATGGACAACGTAACACTAGTTGTATTTTGTGCCCAACTTGAGAGATAGACAACTAAAACTCACTGTTAACACCTCCGGGTTTTCTGACGCGGATTCTCAACTCCTTGGGTAGTCGTTTCCAGTCAGGCACCCAGTCGATGGTGTGGTCCGTGTGGGTGCTCATTCTGTACTTGTCAGAATATCTCACAATGTCTACACAAAAAAACAGAGAGAGATTTGCTATATTCAAGGTTATAACAAGATCCACGTCGTAGGCCTGAGACAGGTGTAGGAGACAGGGGGCAAGACGGGCTGGTGCCCCCACTTTCAAAATTAGGGGGAGAAAAGATGTCAATTTGCACCCCCCTTTTTTTGCCCCCCCCCCCTCCCCCTCTCCCCATATATGCTGCAATTCATATTTTGTCGGCAAAATCATTGTACTGTCGGCAAAAAAAAAAAAGTTAATGCTGAACGACACCGGAGCGACCCGCTGTGCCCCCACACTTTTTAAGAGCTTGCTACACCTATGCATGTGAAAAGGGGGAAGTAAGGAAAGGTATGGGTAAATTAAATTTCAAATTCAACTTTCTAAAACTTGCGGTTAAGTAATTGATCTTTATTCTCAAAAGAATGAAGAATGTGTGTTAAAGTAATTTCATCAGACCTTGGGTTTTAAAATTGACAACAGCTCTGTGAAACACTTTCTTCTACGTACGTGTACCAATAAAAGTGGGTGTTAGAAGCAATTAGCCTTTTGCAAGTAACATTTTCATCAAGGCCGACGCCCTGGATTCTTCACTAACAAATGGAGGTGCAGTTTAGAAAGTAAACATACTATGCTGTTGTTGCTATGTGGTGCATGCCATTGCCTAGCAACCAACAGTCTGGTTGCTTCATGCCATCCTCTCCTGTGGTGAACATAGTAAGCCAGTGCCGGGTACCCGAGTATCCGGATATCCGACCGCCGATGTTAAGAACCGGATCCATTTTGCGGGTTCGGGTAACCGTATCCTATTTGTAAAAAAATCTAACAACCTTTTTGTTTTATTCCAGGAGAGTATGAAAAGCTTAAAAAACGTATGAAAACGTTTGAAAACGTATGAAAAGGATGGTTTCCGAAAGCAAAAGCCACGAAAGAAGAACAAGAAAAGATCGTGGATGCGTCTTTTGTGTCCACTTATTCTAGAAGTGCCGACATTAACGGCTCCCCTTTGAGGGAATTCACTGCCCATTGATACTTGGGGAGTATTGTATTACAATGTCTGTGGTGGTTTCTGTGATGTGCCGCTGCTGGCAGCTCAATGTAATACAATGTGATACATTAAAAGAAGCTTTGGCCTAGTTTATTTGGAGTGTGTGTGATTATTTTTGATAGGCCTACTCAGTCTATAGTCTCTCAAATTCTGCATCAAACTTTGCAACCGGTCGTGTGATCGGAAATCTTGCAAG
The DNA here is from genome assembly GCA_037783545.1 of Henricia sp. BOLD:AAB3569. Lineage (NCBI taxonomy): Eukaryota > Metazoa > Echinodermata > Asteroidea > Spinulosida > Echinasteridae > Henricia > Henricia sp. BOLD:AAB3569. Next base: position 421,692 of record JBBELK010000706.1, on the reverse strand, counting down.
TTTGCCTGCATTTTTAGAATGTTTGCCCAAAAACCATGGAATTGATAAATAGGCAATGTATAATATTTTCGGGAAAATGGGACGGAACTCGTCGCCTGGGAAGTTTGGTCGCCGGGAGTGCAGCCCAGCAAAAACCGAGAGAATGAATTGCGGACGCAAATTGGTTTTGGACGCTGGTTTACAGCATTTATTCGTCATACAAACAGACGGGTACATGTATTTGCATAAAACACGCCCAAAAGGTAAGCAGGAAACAGCTTTTTCACTGAACATGTCCCATAACAAAAGCCAACTATTCGTCATCAAATGAGGGCGCCCTTTCAAGCCCAGCTGCATGCATGACAGCGAGCGCTAAATTACCGCAAATGATTGGAGGTGTTATTACGGGTTGTATGTAAAAAGCTTCCCTATTGGTTGTCGGTCTGTGCATGGTCTGCGTGAAGCAGCCAATGAGTGCCTTCGGGGGCCGAGCTTACCATCGGCATTCGGCAACTTGAAAGGTGACAATAACAAAAGCGGCAGTCGTGTCAAGATGGTCAGGGTGCGTGCGATGGTGATTGAATATTTGGTTGTACAGTTAGGCAAGCTGCGCACTCTTTCGTGAGATCGGCTGCAGTACCTACAATGTCATGTCAAGTTCTGTGCCACTGTCCTTTGTGGTTTTAGTTTAGGCCTATTCGGGAATCGGATGGGACCGAACACATGACAATTAAAAGCCATGTACGATAGTACAATAAAAGGGAATCAAATACCTTTAAAACGTGTGGCATAGAGCCTATATTTTATTTTGGGCAGTAAGATCGAAATCGCTGAAAAATGTACTCTGAAGTCCGCCGTACACCTTGCGTTCCGACTCCGTTGCGATTCCACAGACGCCAAATTTTGCGATTGCGTATCGACGGACACGTAGACCTACACAAAATCGTGACCACATCGCCATCGAAACGCATCGCAAAACCCGTACACCTTGTGATGCGACTGCATAACGTGCGCTATCGTGATCGGATCACGGACGAAACGCAAGGTATCCGGCCGGCTTTTTGCGCTTAAAAGTCACCACGTGCACTGAAACTAGCCAATCGCCGTGAGCGTAATGGAGCGACTGGGCCAACTGTTATCGTACATAGCACATGCGTCAGGCCGTCCCAGGTGAAGGCACTGTACAGTTTGTACATGTGCCTTCATACTTACCGTGTTTGTGCACTAGTCTGTGCACTGTGCGGCTGCCGTCGGAGAAACCGGTGAATTTGTTGACTTGCGGACTTGCGGTCATCGACGTCTTCAACTCTCCGTAAATTTTTTGAGATTTTTCTTTATTATGCACATCCTTCAAAGGTATTTTTATATGTCTATAAGTTACATAAACTTTATTTTCAAAACAATCTACATAAGATGCATGTAACTTTGAGTCTTTGACTTCATGAACCTTGCTATAAATCATATACAAACATGTGGCGGTCCGGCGGCCGCTAGCGGGAAAACACCTGCCCTTACTTCCGGGTTTGAAATTCGCGATGCCTGCTTGCGGATACCCGGGTACCCGACCGTAACGATCGTTACGGTTCCGGTTCCCTTCATACCCGTATATGCACAGGCTTAGAACATAGTATTGATTCTGTACTTCACAAATTAGTCTGGTCAAGCGGATACTACATGTAAGCGTGCATGTGACAGGAAGTACGTCAGTAGACAGATGCTATTCATGCTAAACATGCAAAAGGCCTTACTGACAAAGTGCCTTACTCAAGAACACAAACAATAGACTACCAACATTCAATAATGGCCTGTGCATACTTTTAGAAGGCTAAAAGTGACTTTTTGATGTTTACATTTGGACGGAATGAGTCACTTTTAGGCCCTTAGCTATTTTCTCCCGTCCGCCATATTGGATTTTGCCACATGTGTTTTCTAGTCAGTTTACACGTGTGGGTCTTTCTATAAATTAGGGGTCCAAAAGTGTGACATTTTAATAGTGTCCCCCGTTACACCTGATATGTGATTTTTCCTACAAAAATCATTAAAATGGCTTTTAAACCATTTTGTATGAATTGTACTTTATGTACTCACTCTTTGAGATAGAAAGTATTTAAAGAATGTGTCCTGAATTTACAAAAACAAGATGTAAAATGTAACGGGGGACACCAACATTGGACCCCTAATTTATAGAAAGACCCGTATCAGAAATTTCACCTTACGGTCAAAATCAAACCTTGAAAAACATAACATGGAGGTCCTTCGAATCTCAAGAATTCTGTGCAATGGTCGTTTGCACATGACACAAAGCACCCGATGTATCTGGGTGATGTCACATGTAGCCACAGCCGTTTATCTGTATTTTACAGCTCTACGAGTGGCGCATATAGAGCGCCCTCTACACGCAAGTATGGAAAATGATTAAGCTCCAACGTTCGCTTGTACTCGTAAATTCATCAGGAAAACAACGACCACTGCACAGCATTCTTGAGATTCGAAGGACCTCCATGGTATGTTTTTCAAGGTTTGATTTTGACCGTAAGGTGAGATTTCTGACACGTGTAATGTAGCAAAATCCAATATGGCGGATGGGAGAAAATAGCTAAGGGCCTAAGGGTGCACCCAAGTAAATAGGCAGATACAATGTATATGTGCGCCGAGCTCATGAATATTTTGTATGCCCGCAAATTCTTCTTTATTAGAGAGAGTTGCGAGCTGAACGAGTGTGGTCTAGTATACAAATATTGACTGCAATGAGGGGCATGGTTAAGATTATAGGCCCAAGGTGATCTCGAAGCCATGACTATGCCCCGAGGCGGAAGCCGAGGGGCATAGTCATGGCTTCGAGATCACCGAGGGCCTATAATCTTAACCATGACTCGAATAAACAGCAGTCAATATTTGTTTTATATACCGAATGTGTAGATTTTTGTCATCTGGTTGGTTAAAAGTAACGATACATCATACAGTCATGACAGTGGTCCTTCGAGTTTCGATTTCGGAAGCTGGTCTACGGCGGAAAAGTTGTATATTTACAGCAAACATTTGTAGCATAATCACCTGGCACTTTAGTAGCACATTTCACCTGACACAGTTTTCACTGTAGGCCACTTCTCTTACTTTCTTAAGGACTTCATCATCTACGACAGACGACAAAATGACGTCGAGATTCCGCCATTACCGTCCTGATGAATGTTTACGTGAGCGCCCAGCTGCATAGTTGGTGCACAGTTATGCTAACACATGTAATGCGCGCGTCCGGAACCCGCTAAATGACTATGCCCGGGGCATGGCAAAGACTATTGCCCGGTGGGCATATACGCGCCGGGTCTAGCCGATTCAATGCCCCCACTTTTAACCAATTAGATGACAGGAATCTACGCATGAGGTATATAATGTAGAATATGGCCGTCGCCGTGACGTGGGATATTTTTTTCTTCCAACTGTAAAACATTTTGGACAAGGTAGCTCCTAAAAGTAGCCATATTTTGCCCAGTAGCGTATGTGCCTGTTTCAAAATGGATGCTGGTACGAGTATTTTGGTTGTTGTCCTGAGAAGCTGAGAGTTACGAGTATTTTTAAATGATTTTTGAAAATCGGGCATTTAGCATTGGTTCCTATGGGAGCCTTATTTACTGGGGTGCAACCCTAAAAGTGACTCATTCCATCCAAATGTAAACGTCAAAAAGTCACTTTTAGCCTTCTAAAAGTAGCTTGTGCATGTACCTTTCTTTTTCTCTTGTGGTTTGATGTAGTACGGTGAATCCCTCATTGTACTTCTAAACTCCTGTTTCAAGAGCAACATGTAGTCCCATTCATCTCCTGTTGATAATGGCACCGGGCGAAATTGCAGAGGCTGTCAAAATTTAAAGATAGTATACATGATTGGTAAACTGTTACAAATAGTTTTATCCCCCAGTGTGATTGAAGATACATGTATGCATGATTAAAACCAACCCGAGCAAAAACCAGCTCCGTACTTCGTCTAACTTTTGAAAAAAACAGTCAAAAAAGGGTTTGCAGTCATTTCGCCCCAAAACCACTTCGCCCTGAACCATGTTGCCCTGAACCACGACCTGTGCACGAAATGGTTTTGGGGCGAATTGAATTTTCATCTCATGAGACGAAAACTAATTGTTTTACTCATTTCTCAAAGACTATAGCACTTCAGACAAAACCATTTCAGGGGAAGTTTTCTACGGTCATAGACCTTATCGCAAATACCGCTTGGGTGAGTTTTCACAAAAGCAGGAATGTATTGTGGGAAGGTTTTCGGGGCAGACTTTGCCCCGTTTTCATTCCCATAATACAGTTGCTTTTGTGCAAACTCGCCCAAGCGTTATTAGCGATAAGGTCTATGTTTATATTGTGTAAGTTTAGCGTAAATCTGTGAACATTTCTGATTTTCGAGATTACCAATGATGTATACTGCCTTTAAGATCCAAGAATGTTTTAGATGAATCCTTGAAAAGTCCCTGCAAGTCCTCACAAGTCCATGGTTCCCCCCTCCCCCCGAGTCTTTTAAAAGAGCTTGTTCAGATTTTTCCAGAAAATGGATTTTGTTCTTACCTAACAAAAATATAGGATACCTCCCCAAAATACTATCCATGGGAAGAAAACAGCAAATTTGCAATCTCCAATTTCAATTTGGAGGTTGAAGCAAAATTAAGGTTGGTGTATATTCATTGCACTGCTTTATGGAACCAGATAATATTTTAACATGCAGCAGTGTTTTTTTTTATGATATCTTTGAAAAGATTGAGAGTATGTGAAATTTCAGAATAGTAATGAGAAAAATATGACAAATTATAGGCCTACCGGTATGGTATCAAAATCTCAACATCAATGGGAAAAATTGGGGGGCGGAGGGGGAGGGGGTCCAAAATGTGATCTGGAAACGTGTCTATTTTTCTAACACTTTAGTTTTGGTGGTTGAAAAATAAGTCGCGACCAGTAGGGAACCAGTTAGTGTTGTAGTACTTGAGTCCAGGACTCGGACTCGAGTCACATTTTTCGACTCGGACTCGACTCGAGTCACATTGAAAAATGACTCGGACTCGAACATGGTGACTCGTGACTCAAGTCGCCTATTTCAAAAAAAGAAAAATATATATATATAATCGCGCGCTTAATGCAGGATTATTTAGGGAAAAGCACAGTACGATGCGTGAATATGTACATTTATACCCCCACCAGGCCGGCGAGGAGCACACGAGTACGTCATCATTTCACACATTGAGTGTACGAAACTAAAGCAGATTCAGTTTCATTTTGGTGAACAAGTGATGACTCGGACTCGCGAGGAAAGTGACTCGAGGCTAATGACTCGAGACTCCGACTCGGACTCGATATTGGTGACCGACGACTACAACACTGGAACCAGTATACATAATTCTGTCCCATACGTAGGCTATGTACATGTAGTTGTACAAGCAAGCCTTCCGAAAAATTAAAGGGCCCCTGTTTTTGCTGCACATGAAGGATGACTTGTTTACAAAGACAATTCTACTGTTCATTTCGACGCCCCATGCATGAGGAAAAGGTGGCATTTTTTAACTTTGAAAATATCTTTACAAAAACCCACAGAAAGAGGGCGCTGTCTGGAGCATGTCACTTGAGGAACACACAGCAGAAAAGCAAAGAAAAAACATAAGACTTCCAACTGGAATAGTGGAAAATTGCTGCAGTTTCCAGCCCTGCATGGTTTTCAAAACAACTTCCAAGTGGGGTTTGGTATTTTTTTTGTATACATTGAACAAAGATTTTAAGGAAATTACCTCCTGGAATCAACACATAATCATGTAATTTTAAGATATACTTCCCACTTGTACTTTTGTCGCAAATGTTGCTTTTCTGTAGAAAAATCACATTTTCTTCTTCATGCCTTCAGTTAGTGCACAAGATAACCATTCACGCGCACGCGCAGCGCCCTCTGTTGTCGCACTTACGCACAGACCGCTCGCATGTCATTTCGGCATTACTTTATGCAGTAATTTTATCATTTATTTATCTCAGAAATGCAACATTTGCGACGGAAGTGTAAGTGGGAAGTATATCGATTCCAATATATAAATTCGCCCAAATCCGTGTTCAATGTAAATGAAAACAAATCCTGCAGGGTTTTTATGACTGTAAATGCATGGAGCAATTCCATAGCACAGATTTCATTGATAAAAATATCCTTTAATTTTGAGTTTAAAGTGGGTTAGTTGAAGTTGAAGAATTTACCTACAGGGAAAATTGGAGGGGGTACTTGTGACGATGGTGACGGTAGCATATCGCCACGCCCCAACCCTAACACTTCCGCGGTGAAGGCCATGGGATTTCCCCTCCCTCTGCCACGACCTCGCCCAGCCATTTTAGATGATTTCTCAGACCGTCTGTCACTAAAGGATGAGCATAGCTTTTCTTAAGTACTGCTTAAATGTTTTTATCCAGCGCAACTTTAAATAAAACACGAGTGAACTCGATGTTGGCTAAGCCACGTTTTCCTGGCCTGCCTTTCGCGCTGGCGCGCCAACAGTGTTTATGTCACGTGCAAAAACAAAGGCATGATATTACAAAATAATTTTCATCACGTAAACTTTACAAAATTATTGGTTAAGCTGCACAATTAGGAACATAAAAATAAATAAATTCCATCTTTTATTTGCAAGAGCATGATACTTAAAAATATAATACGAAAAAGAATAAATTATAAATAATGTAAAACAAAATATGTGACGAGGTTGCTGTGTAAACTGACTGTATGACGTAAACAAGTGCATGAACTTCGTTCTCGTATCCGAAAAAAAGTGAGTGACACTGTTCTGCTGATTTTGCCGAAATCTTTGGAAATACGTTCATAGATATCTCCCAGACGACTCAATCTAATAGTCAAGGTGCTTAAAATTAAAGTTTTCTTCGTGACAGTTTTCCAACTATGCTTTTCTCAGTTTTTTGCACGCGATACCTTTGTGTTTTCATGGTTTTTGTGTTCATTGTTTGACGTTGTCCGATTGTGTTATGCACGCCAGATGGATCACTCGCCAAACGCATGATTGTTTAGTGTATGATTGGATTGTGTAAGTGCTGACCCTGGGCTATACATACTTCACTGTATCATGTGTATTTTACAGAAAGAATTGAGTACGGTAGTTGATCATACTTCAGACCTTATGCACCTAAGGCCATCGGAATGAAAGTCATAGAATACCGTCCTCCGCCCGCATGACCAAATGGCTGCCGCCGAAATTTTTCATTATTCAAAACAATTTCATTATTTCAAAAACATATGACTTTCAATACTTGTTCATGAAAGAAATCGATATATATGGCGACAAACCGAGAAATTCTGACCAATCAACCAGATTTTTCGAAATCAGACGGCAGACGATAGTCTTGAGCGCGAGATCCAAGTGCTGACACACAATTCCACTGTTCGTGTTTCGGTGTAGCCGCGCGAGACTGCAAATCCGACTGAAGTCCCGGGGCGCGTTCAATAGCGCAATACGTATGCATACCGACAATACCTTCAATGGTGAAGGTATAGGAAAATACCCATACCGGCGTACGTATGTATTGTGCTATTGAACACGCCCCCAATCTCACTTCGGCAATCTTCGGACGTTCTGTACACGTATGTATTCCGTCATCTGATTGGCTGTTACAAAATAATGAAAAATGAATAATGAAAAAAAGCCTCATGTGTTTTTGAAATCTTCCGGACGGTATTCTATGACTTTCATTCCGATGGCCTAACAATTGTTGAATGTTTCACTCCTAAAATCACTTCCCCTTGAAATATTTACACGTTTTGGTGGTTATTAATACATGTATTATTAATTAGGCCTAAAATATAAGGAGAGTAAGTGGCGACCAGTAAACGGAATTCTTTCCAGAAAATATACCATACATGTTATGACATAACATAAAAATCCTAAGTGTTTTTAAAGAAAATTTGATCTTTTGTAAACAGCGTGCTCCCTGCTGTTGTCAGCTTGACCAATCAGCGCGCAGCATTCTGATCACATCATTCCCGCTTTCAGCCTTATATTATCGTGCCGTCATATGTTTTCGATCGTCATGTGTTTTCGATCAGCAAACTTTACACTGATTTACCGCCGGACTGTACGAGATCGACCGTGATTTGTGGCTGTTTTGCAAACGGTGAATCGGTCGCTTGTCTGTGCCTTCAACTTGCTGCAAATTAAATTACCTGGCATGAGTTATCTTTCAAACTTTGCAAAATTTTTATTTTCGGCTGAAGATCACTATCACACTTTTGGACTTTTAATCAAGTGTATCATACGGAGGTGATCTTTTATCAAATATTCCACCAAAAGCATCCTCAGATCGCTCAAGGTCCCGTCTTTCATTCGTGCAGGATCGATTGCGTGATTGCCTTGCCAGTTGAAAGTTTATGGCGTGCCAAATCCGACAAATTCGTAATTCTTAGCGCTTGGGAGGAATCCTAATGCAGAACCTTTGTTTTACACTGCACTTTGCGCGCACCTGCTCCAACCATGCACTGCTAAACTTCGCAGCGTATTTAGCGAAGCCAATCAGCACACTGCTTATACAAAACCGTTATAAGTTCATATTTATCTACTGACAGAAGAATAGGCCAGCTTCTGAACTTGTGTGTTTTGAAAAACTGGCCATTTGTTGCTCAATTTGAAACACTTGGCACGCCATACGTCAACAGAAATGGCCCATCAAACGAACGATCGAAAACATGTGACACTGCTATCACCGTGGCGCATGCAGAGCTTATCGCTCTCGGACAATCTGAGAAAAGAAAAACAGCAGAAAGGGTATAGTCTGTTGTGGAATATAAAATTCAAGGATAGTGTTTAAACGTGGATAACATTTTTTAAAGATATTTGCTGTCGTTTTGGTTTCGGAGGAATTTTCCCGTTATCCGATCGAAAACCCATGACGCCAGGATATATCTATAGCGTCACCACGCCATTCTTGCGTTTTGCTCTGATGAGTGCAAGTCGAAAAGTGCTTCAGCATGTCTTTATCATTACTTAATTCTATATTCCGATTTTACAGTACCAAACATTAAACTTTAAACTTTCTGGGGCATTAACATGTCATATTACTAGAAAGAATTAGTGGCGAACGTGTATGGTATTTATAAATTTTCAGTTAATTTGTTTACTTTTCTAGTCTTGTACTGCAACAAAGCCCCCAGCCATTGTGTGTATGGATATCAGACTTCCTTCAAATCCAATACCAAGGCATTCAAGCATCATTTGGCAGCACTGGAGGTAACTAATTGAGCTACCATGCCACCCAGTCTACGCTGCAATTTGGCCCCGATGAGGCGTTTTCTCTATCAGGGAAATACCCCGGCCAACACATTACGCGGAGTGCAATGTAAGTATTATCGGACCAATTGTGACCTTACTCTTCATGAAAGAGTGCTCTAGGATCTTTTAAGTGTGTTACACTGCACCGATGGCCTTACATCCCTTTCGAACGGTCGCACTAATCACCGTCAAGACCGCCAGGGACCGTCAGGAACTGTCAGAAGCCGTCAGGAAATAGTCAAAAACCGACAGGAAGCGTCAGGAAGTTGTCAGGTATCTAACGACTTCCTGACGGTTTTTGGCAGTTACTGACGGTTGTCGGGTCGCCGACTGCTTCCCGACGGTTCCTGACAGTTCGCAACTGCTTCCCGACTGCTCCTGACAATCCCTGATGGTTACTGGCGGTTCCTGACGGTCCCTGATGGCTCCTGACGGTTCCTGCGGTGATTAGTAGGGCCCCTTTCGAAGGATGGAGCAAGTGTGTTTAAGTGCTTTGTCTAAGGGCAGGGTATCGAACCCCACGTGGCATGTTTTCACCCGAGTGTTGCGAGTCAGTGACCCAAACCACTCGGCCTCGGTACCCCATTGGACTAATTTTATTTTTAAAAGCTTCCGAGAGCCACTGGTAACGTTCCATTGTGTTATCTTCCGTGCATCCGCATCAAGATAACCAAGTTGCCTTTGCCTCTATTAAAGGGGCTGTGTCGTGGTTTGCGCATGCGCCAAATCTTTCCGATGTTTTGGCGTACCGTACATGTGCATGCGCACTCAGATGTGTAGGGCAATTGTCATTGGTTATTTGTACATGTATTGTAATGTTGCACAAACGGGCATGGATGCGCACTATTTGATTTAATAACACAACAAAACACACAGTCCATGCACTGGATGTACCCTTGCTATGGCGGACGTAAAGAGAATGAGTCACTACATGTAGTTACCGGATCGGTCCATATACATGTACGGCAAACAGTGCAAATTGGAAATGAAATGATGCATTCAAGATAACAACCAGACACTTAAACTACACCACAGCCTGAATTACTGAAGTATTACAAAGGATGGCGAAGATTGAGCAAGATATATAAGTCTGTTTTCAATACTGGAGAGACTTTTTCGCCAGGATCATAACTCTGTGCAATGCCAGTTATCTTCTCTCAAAACAAAAGAAATATCTTAAGACAGATCTGAGAAGATAACTTTAGCAACAAATAGTGCAACAACATACATGTACCTTTCTGAAAACCCTGTGTACAAATTTCCTATTTAACGTATGTAACATAGGACACATACTTTGTGACATTTTTTGGTGTCCTTGTTACATACGGTATATTGGAAATGTGCACACAGGGCTTTCAGGAAGGTATGTTGTGGCACTTTTCGTTGTGGTTCTTTAGCTGAAGTTATTTCTCTTGTTTTGAGAGAAGATGAATGACATTGTACAGAGATATAATCCTAGAGGAAAAGGTCTCTCTAATTTTGAAAACAGACACATTTACAATATCTGAACTCAAAAAGTTAGGCTAACTTTTTCAATTTTGCTATGCATGCGCAGATTGTGATACAGTCCCTTTAAATCTGTGCTGATCGTGTGCTGATTTTGCCTCATTCTTTATGCTGAACAGGTATCCAGGGTTACAGTACCCACAGGCTTTCCTCATCAGGCACACAACTCACCCCTGCAGCCGTCTCAAAAGAAATCAACCTCACCCTCAGCCGAAGTTTAGCATCAACTTATGTCCTCAGTGCTAGCAACACAGATGGGTCTTCTAAAGGGGAGGTGCCTAGTGGCCGCAAATCCAGAGGGAGTAGCGCAGGTAGTGGTAGCAGCGGTGGTAACAGCAGTGGGAGTAACAGCGATGGAGGGAATGGCTCCGCGGGTCATCTGTGCTGTCCAAAATGTGGGGATCCTTGTACACATGTAGAGACATTTGTTTGTGAGTACCTATTTAAATATTTTTTTCTTGTTACGCTCGAACTACGTACATTAATAGTCTCAACTTGTCAAGGCTTTCCCAACAATAAGTTAAAAGTAGCGTGTTCAGATTTTTCCAGAAAATGGATTCTGTTTTAACCTAACAATCAAATAAAATACCTCCTGAAAATACTATCCATGGGAAGAAAACAGGAAATTTGCATTACTGCACTGCTTTAGGTGGGTGGTGCCCATCAGCAGCCAAGCCAAAAATACCAAGAGGATCCCTTTCTCGTTGCACATGAATGCTTTGCGGTCATAAGTGCATTACAGACCTACAGCTTTTCATCCTATTCATAAATACCTTAGACAGTTTACGCATCCCTATTGGCTGAGAGCACGTCACGTGGGCAGTCTTAAACTAGCGATAACGACCAGTGATAATGCCTGGCCGGCTGGCCCGCGTCTGTGCCCTAGTCAGCACGTATACGGAACACGCACATGCACAACAACAAAAATGCACGCGCCCGAAAGCAAATTGTGCACTTATATCTGGTCGTGTGCGTGCGCGCGCAACACGCCTGCATTACGCATAACGTGCGCGATCGAACAAAAACAACATGACGCACAGCTAGCAGTTGTACGAACGCGGTGTTGATACTGTGGGTGTAGGAAAGTGAATGCAAAACATGGCAAAACGACGAGCTAATTTTGGTGAGTTTTACACAAAAAGGTATTGATGAATGGGATTAAAAGTAGGTTTGGCCAATCTTAAACATATGTTTAAAACCAGCTAGGGGTCCTAGTCACTAATAGTGCCCGGACCGCCAGGGGTGAAAGTGCTTTGAATGGTTTCGAACCATAACCTTAGGGTTGGGAGTCAATTTTGCTCGGCCATGGTACACTGCTAAATTTCACTGAGAAATTGTTCATAAGATATTTTTCTCATGCATTGTTCTTGTTCCAAGTGAATTTTAGGATCAAATCCAGCATTCTTAAATAATGTACACTACTATTATCTTTTGCTTTCAGCGTCCACGAGATTTGTCAAATGCGAGAAGTGCCATCATTTCTTTGTTGTCTTGTCGGAGACGGACAGTAAGAAGAGCCTGAAGGAAGCTCTACCTCCTAAATCAGAAAGACCTCCTCCACCTCCTCCAAGAAAGGTAATGTTTACTTCTTATTAACTGGTTCATTTTGTTGCTAGAAGGCATGTAATTAGGGTTTTGCAGATAACAAAAAACACATTATACAACGCCCAAGTAGATCCTTGTGATCTGATTGGACGATAGCAGGTCACGTGTCGTTTAATATTTAATCCATTTAATGCTACGTCACTATACCGTGCAATTTTGTTCCATACGTTTTTTTCATTGCCCGCGCCCACTGTGAGCGTGTACAGTATTGTATGTGACGTGCGTGTCGAATGTATGAAGCGAGCTCGACCGGCCCCTAACACAAAAATGTTTTTGCTACAACTCACAAGCGACACGGCGGGTTTTGTACTTTATGACGGACGATGAAATAAATTCGAAGGGTAAGCCTGAATCATTTGTAAAAAAAAAAAAGTAGGATGACAAGGATCTACTTGGGCGATATATAAAACAGATAATGAATGTTTTAATTCGTGCAATGGAAGGAATATTTTCATTCGGCTTCGCCCCGTTGAATGGAACATTCCATCTTTCACCTCATGAAAATATTCCTCCCATTGCACTCATAAACATTCATTATTTGTATTTTAGTGCATTTAACTTGGTCATAGAACTTGACGACACTGAGTTCAACTTTTCCACCTGCAGATTTTTGATTATCTGGACCGTTATGTAGTGGGCCAAGTGGAAGCCAAGAAGGTTCTGTCGGTGGCGGTTTACAACCACTACAAGCGCATCTACAACAACATTCCTGCCACAAACAGCAAGAGCCATTCAGATGGCTCCGAGTCCAAGAGTCAGGCTTTTACTCCCAGGGGTGAGGTTTGATTAATGCATTCCCCTCGACTTTGTGATCAACACCTTCCCTATAGACCTTTCCCATTACCATGGAAATCGTCCCTGTATGTCCGCCATAGCTGGGACGCGGTCAGTGCATGAACTACATGCGTTATGTGATGCGATGATGCTCATTGTGTCGTCACTTCGAACAATTTTCATGTTTGTTGTAATAGTGAATTCACACTGAGCTATTTCGCATGCGCAGAATTGCGACGCGCGTCGCTTTGAGAAAAAGTCATGTGGAGGGAATTTTGAGTAAAATGATGCACTGAAAATCACTGAATTATGAAGACTTTCCGTTGAACATGTCCGAGCTTATTATGTGGTTTTCACTGCATTGTTTCACCCCAAATTCCTTCCACAGAATTAGCTTGGACGGAAAATGTTTTCATAATTCAGTGATTTTCAGTGCATAGTTTCACTCAAAATTCCTTCCACACCGCTTTTTCTTAAACCGACGCGCGTAGCAATCACACGCAAAGAGGCTCAGTGTGAATTTGTGTGTGCGAAGAGCGCGTTGATAGGCTTGTTTTGTCTACTTTCTCCTTCCACCCCCTACTTCCTTTCATCCCCGCCTCATCCCTCCTTCCCTTAATCCTTACTTCTCCCCTTCCCTTCCAGAAACTGATCTAAGTTATTTTGTTTGTAATTGTAAGAACTCTGAATGCCGCAATGGGGCGACATTTCGGGAAGACTCTCCCCGGAGACCACCGAAATTTCGGCAAGAGTCACCCAAAATGACACCTTATTTTTTTACCCAAAGCTTCCAGAGATGCTTCCAGACCTAAGAGAATCGGTTCTAGACCTAATAAAAATGGTTCTCGATTTTTAAAAATTTTCGGCCTATTGAGCAGGTCGCCCTAATATAGCTTTTTTACACACGATTTGTCGCCCTATCCTAGCATTCATAGTTTTTTTAATTTTTATATTTGTACACGCATCTTGTCTGTTATGGCCGAATAAATAATAAAAATAATAATAATCATAATCATGGATGCGCAATGAAGGCTAACCAGCAAAATGAGTGAGAAAAGCGTATTGGTTGCACTTACCTCTGTTGCTTTACCTTGCTTTTGGTTGTTGCGCCATTGCCGTTGTGCTGGTGGCGATGTACAGCTAAGTTTTCCTGACCAATGGAAAAGCCTGCGACCGCTTTGCAGTTCGAACCCAGGACCCTCCAATTCCAAGCCCGACGCTCTACCGCTGCGCTACGGTGTTGTACAAGTGCTTTGACCCAAGCAGTTCCTTAAACCCGATATTATTTTCTTCTCCATAACCCACGCTGACCGTATAGAACTGCTGCAAATAGCAGGCATCAACAGCCAGAGCAGTGCATTGGGGGCATCGTCCCTGCAGCAGCACCAACATCATCATGCACAGCAGGTTGGCCAAGGCAGCGAGACGGAGCGACAACAGCAGCAGTTACGGGGCAGCAGATTACTGGATGCACAGCACCATGAACTCAGGCTGGAGAAGAGTAACATACTGCTACTGGGGCCAACGGGATCGGGTAGGCATCATTACTCTCGGAGCCGCAAAGGAAAGCTTCCGGAAGGCACAACTGATTTTTTTTTTTTTAATTACTAAAAAACCTTTCGGCCAATTCTACTCAAACTGTGTGTTTACGGTAACCCGACCTACCTGGAATTTTTGAGGCCAAATTACTGACCTCAAACTTTTTATTGCCAATTTTCAAGTTGATAATTTTAAATGAGCACTATTTGCAATAATTTCCAACGAACATAACATTTTCTGCACTTGTACATGAACATGGTTAATAGTGTTAAAGGAGTGTGACCAGATCACTTTTTTTTACCCATAACTCCCCGGGACTTACCTTATGGGTCATGAGATTTTTATATCATAAAATCCGTTATATTTTTCTGATTACGAAACTGAAACTCCTGCGCTTCTAGGCCGCATATTTCCGAGGATATCGTCGAAAATCCACCGATTATTTGTAAACTAATTTTCCAGTATCAACGTTTATCCGCTGAAAGCATACTCGATAGTTTTGTTCAATTTTTTACTGGAAATTGCGAATGTTTTTGGGTTTTTGGGACATGGGAGGTGTGTATGGGAGTTACTTGATAATATTGGTAAGTTACATCGAAAATTATTTTCCAGAAACTCTGGTCACGCTCCTTTAATAGTGAGTTTCAAACATTGCAAAACAACACGCAAATGCATGAACTGAAATGTAAAAACAAATGACAAAATTAAATTATTTTCTTACCTACCTACCTGGATTTTTTTTTAGGCCGTTACCGTAAACGCACCATTTTATTTTGTTTGGCTATAATGATTTTGCTGGAAAAATACTTTATAACATTGTAACTTTTCAAAAGATATGGTGTATGCTGGTTCCAAATCTGAGGAGATGTGGTTATTTCAGAACACTTTAAATTTTGAAACTCTGGTTCAAGGATATTTCATGTTTTTTGGAAACGCCCCTTTCAACAATTCTGGTGATCTCTTTTTTCTAGGTAAAACCCTGATAGCTCAGACCATAGCGCATTGCCTGGATGTACCGTTCGCTATCTGTGACTGCACTACGCTGACCCAGGCTGGTTACGTGGGCGAGGATATCGAATCGGTTATTGCTAAACTACTCGGTGATGCTAACTTCAATGTGGAGAGAGCACAGCAAGGTATGGCATATGAACGGATAAAACTTGTGACACGATTTAAGAGGTGGCATTTGCACAACTACATTGTAACTCTTTAAAGGGCCCATGAAATGCTCAACAACTTTATGCACAGTTTCTGCTGCATATGAAGGATTACTTGTGTAGAAAGACAATACTACTGTTCATTTTGATGCCCCATGAATAAAAAGTGGTATTTTTCAACTTTGAAAATTTCTTCATATAAACTCACAGAAAGAGGGTGCTGTTTGGGGCATGTCATTTTAGGAACACACAGCAGAAAAGCAAAGAAAAAACATAAGACTTCAAACTGGGATTGTGGAAAAATGCTGCAGTTTTCAGCCTTAGTTTTTTCATGGTTTACAACAGGCAACATGTAAAACAAACCTAAACCGTCATTGGTTACAAAAGTTTCAGCAAGTTGGAGAAAATTGTGGACATTTTTGTGCACAGTAGAATGAGATTTTCCTGTGTTTTCCTAAAGTGGCATCACCACTTTGCTCATGCATATGTAAATTTTCATTAGCATAAAAATCAAAAACCTTGATTTTAACCCCCCAAACAACTTCCAAGTAGGGTTTTTATGATTGTAAATTAATGGACTAGTTCTATAGCACAGATTTCATTGATAACAAAAACATTTCAGGTGCCCTTTAAAGAATCTGGTTCAGATTTTACTAGAAAATAGGTTACATTCTAACCTAACAATCTAACAATCATATAAAATACCTCCCCAAAATACTATCCACGGAAAGAAAACAGGAAATTTGCAATCTCCAGTTTGAATGTGGAAGCAAAAAGGTTGATGTGATCACTGCACATCCCCCAATTGCTTAATCATAACAAATGACACATCAATGTAAATAAAAATAACAGGGCTTCCCAATGATACCAAATTAAAGGAAAATGATTTGGTAACGAGAGATAAATCGTCAGTCAACCTGGAGTTTCGGAACTTTTTTTGAGGAGTTTATATAATGATACTTTCTCCCTATTTGTTTGGTCATCAGGAATCATATTCCTCGATGAAGTGGACAAGATCGGCTCAGTGCCAGGTATCCACCAGCTCCGCGACGTCGGCGGCGAGGGTGTACAACAGGGTTTACTTAAGATGCTGGAAGGCACGATAGTCAACGTGCCCGAACGCAGCTCCCGTAAGCTGAGGGGAGAGAGCGTGCCCGTAGACACCACCAATATATTGTTTGTCGCGTCGGGAGCATTCAACGGACTGGATCGTATTATCAGCAGGCGCAAACAGGAGAAGGTACTTATAAGTGTGAATCTACGCTGTACGGAGAAAAATAAAATGGGGAGCCACTGGCTTCAGCATTATTTTATGAGATAAAGTTACACCTGGCAAAATGCACAAAAACTTACCGAAGCATTAAACATTCTTGCCAAAGTACTTATCGCGATTGTGTCGATGTTCAGTGGTAACAAATTTTTTTTGATATTTTCCCACAGTACCTTGGATTTGGTGCTCCCGCAAACGTCAGCGAAGGCCGTCGCGCAGCAACCAACGCCGACTTGACCAACCAATCAGCACTCTCCGACACCAAATCAGACAATGACGAACGGGACGCCCTCTTGAGGCAGGTTGAGTCCAGGGACATGATCGAGTTCGGCATGATTCCGGAGTTCGTTGGGCGGTTTCCGATCAACATTAGCCTGACGTCGCTGGATGAAGCCATGCTTCTGAGAATTCTAAGAGAGCCTCGGAATGCCATCGTGCCTCAGTTTGAAATGCTCTTTAAGATGGACAATGTAAGTTTGGAGTGGCGCAAAATACTGTACAAACGGCCGTAATATCAGGCACACTTTTTTTTACCGTTTGGGGTGTGGCAAACAAAATTTTGATTAAGCAAATTTTTCTGCTAAACAGCTTTGTGAAATTGGCCCCTGTAGGACCTCTGATGACATAAAGACAGTTGGCATTTGATAGTGCTAAACAAAAAAATCTGTTGAAAGAGTTTAAGGCCCGCTTCAAACGTCGCGCTTATGCCGTGTAAAATTAAATTCAACTTGGTACAATGTTGGCACGGCAGTGGCTTCAAACGTCAAACTTAATTGCAAACTCCCAGTCGAGCTTAAATACATCCAACATGGCAGATGAGTATTGTGCACGTCATGGACGTTGTACACGTGTGTTTTCCATTCTGTCCATTGTACGTCGCCATTTTATTATTTTAATGCACTTGTTTGTTGGTTATTTCTTTACTCACATACGCGCTGCGAGCATGCGCATTCCTAGTTGTGAACAAAGTTGTGAACAAAATTGCGGACCAACTTCGAACTGGAATTAAATTTGACATGGCAGAAGCACGACGTTTGAAGCCAAGCCGTGCTTGTGCCGCACTAAATAGAGTTAGCACGGCAGACCCTGTCGAGCTCAAATCTTCTGCCGTGTCGAACTCATTTTGCCGAGCCAAATGGCTTCAAACGTCGTGCTTGTGCCGTGTCAAATTAAAAAAAAATCAAGTTTAATTTAATTCGACATGGCATAAGCGCGACGATTGAAGCGGGCCTTAGTTTAACTTGAATGAAAGAACAATGGATGCATACATGATACACGTGTATCACGTGCATACAGATTTTTCCTCGTGTGGAAAATTTACACCATGGAATTGGTGTCGCAACAAATCGTGTGCGACACCAGCATTACTGGCAACTGAAAACAACTCGGTTGTTGTCGATGTGTAGGTAGCATGCTCATCGACAGCAACTGATTAGTTGTGCAACCAGCGGCAACTGGGAGCCTTTAACCATGTCTGCATTTCCAGAGGGCACACATCGACACGAAAACTAGAGTGCAATGACCTTGCAACTGTTGCTTGCGGTTGCTATCGATGTTGCTATCGATGATCAGATGCATGCGTGCAACTGACAATAGGGACCATTAGAAATGATACGCGTACGGGAAACGTATGCGGCTCGGGAAAATCGGGTGTTTATATCACAATTTTGCGTTGTTATTCACAAAATGTGCGTATGTGTTCAGGGGCATATTGGTGTAAAATTTTCATTACTTGTGTTGTTTCAGATAAAATAACCACGCAAAATAGTGATATAAACACCCAGTTTTTCCGAGCCGCATACGTTTCCCGTACGCGTACCATTTCTAATGGTCCCTAGTAACTAGTTGCAAGTACACGTACATCGACGCAACTGGGTACAACTAGTTGCCAGAAAGTAGAACATGAGCAACTCGTGGCAACTGGGATTTTTTTCCATTGACTTTTTTAAGCAACTGATCAGTTGTTCCCAGTTGCCGAGAGTTGCTTCTAGTTGCAAGGTCGATGTACGCTATGCTTTAACACGAGTAGGACTCCTGCGCACGCGAACGGGTCAGTGAGAGTATGCTCTCGCTACTTCCCGACAAATGGGGAGTGTGCTCTTACTCCTGACGAGTGTCATGTGATTTGCAAGAAGATGGCGGAATATGGGTGGAATTTTTGGCAAATGTGCTCAACTTCTCAACTCGATAACAGAAGCAACAACTCACTAAGGTTTGTTCTAGACGGCACCAATGATTCCGCAAAGGTTCTCACGACTGTACGTCTGTATTTTCTTCAGTTCCTTGTGAGCAGTGAAACGGCATTTTTTGTGCAGTCGTAGCAAGAGACAGCCACCTTGACTGATGGTCATTCGCGCATGCCGTTGACGCGATGTGACCCGAGTGTAGAACGCAGGTATTACTCCCGAGTAACGAGAACTGTACTCTCGAATGCAGCCACTTTATGTTAAGCTGCTGACCAAATGCGATACATGATTTGTTGTCTTGTTGTATTGTTCTTACAGTGCACTCTAAGCATCACCCCTGATGCGCTGTCGGCCATTGCCAAAATGGCTTTGGAGAGAAAAACAGGTGCCCGTGGTCTGCGTTCTATCATGGTAAGGCATAGGTTTCATGGAAACAGTGAACTGTGTTGGCAAGTACTTAAAGGCACAGGCTCGTCAGCAATGCGCGTGTGCCAAATTTGTGCCACGAAATACGCAGCTCCATGCCTTTGCTATGGAGCTGCGTATTTTGTGGCACGAATTTGGAGTGTGTGCATTGCTGACGAGCCTGTGTCTTTAACGGCTGTGACAAAATATCTCTTTTTTGTCAGTCTTTGGCAAAATTTAAACCTGCACAAATACTGATGTGTGTGAATCATTTTTTGTCACTGACATCATACACTACTCACAATAATTTAGCGATATCGGTGTGGTTTAATTTTTGAATTATTTTCCAAATAACTGTTTTCACCTATTCCTGTGACAAGATGTGTCTGTCATCTAATCATATATAAAATCATTCAAGCAGAATGCATACCCTCAATAAAATATCTGCGTACACCCCACAATATCCCTCACTTATTGTGAGTAGTGTAGTAAAAATTTAACCGAAACACTTGCCAATTTGTTAATTTACGATAGGTGTCAGTTTGTGAAAACAAAACTTTTCAGAATGCACATGAAGTACTTGGGTGTCAGTTCGTGAAAGCACAATTTACCTGCTGACGTCATTTTGTACCCAAGACACGCACATTAAGTGGTGTCACCGATGATTACGTTGTTTTATAAACACACCTCAACAAGTGATGACGCATTCATTACATCTTTTACAGGAGAAAATCTTCTTAGACCCCATGTTTGAAGTCCCTGGCTCTGATATAGAGGAAGTGACGGTAGACGCCCAAGTCGTACGAGGAGAAAAACCGCCCATGTACACCAGAAGACCCCTCGATACAGATGAGCGACAGGAGGCCATCAACTATTAAGTAACAGCATTCGTGATTGGTTTAAAAATGTGTTGTAAATGCACCAGAATTTTTGATTGGTCTATTTTTTATCACTATACAAAAAAAAAGCACTTTACATAGGTAAAATACATGTAGATTATAATGTTCAAATCAAATGAATTAGCAGTATAATGTGTTTTTGATTGGTCAAACAACTTGAAGGTCTTGTTGATTGGTTGATTTAAAATCAAGATTTTTCATTACTTCAAAAAAAAATAAAGTAATTTTCAATGTCATATCTTTCTGGTTAGGTGCACATGGGTGATTCACGGTTCCAAAATGTATAGATTTTGACCAAATTATACCTAATATATGTAGATTTTGTGTAAATAATAAGAATTTAAACACAAAAGAACATTTGTTTTATTTTGGTCAATCAAAATTTAAACTGCAGAAAAATGTTCACTGAACAAAATCTCCAATGTACACAATGCACTTGAGTAGTTTCAACAGCGAATGGTAATGCAGAACGGTTACTTGCAACTGTCCAATTTATTTACAGTTGTAAAGACGCATGCTCGTCAATGCGCGACAGACAAACTTGTGCCATGAATTTCACCGCGCTCCATATCTTGCCCTGGCAGCCGCTCTTACAGTCTCAGAGGGTGTAGGGCCATGGTGCAGGCTAATAGCCTCGTCCATTCTGCAATCAAATTTATCACAGAGAACGCACCCTTTGTAAATTTGTGACATTTAGTTTCAGCCATATTCACATTATATTACAGATATGGTCACATTTGCTTCAAGAATATGTCATATAGATGGTTGAATTTACCGTGGATCAGAACCCGATTTCTATTTACACTAATCACAATAAGTTAGGGATATTCATATGTTGTCAATTTTTGATTTATTTTCTTTTTCTTAAAATGTCTGTTTTCACCTATAGAGCTTCTGCACCAGCGGCCATGACAGGGGGCAGGTTTTCTTATTTAAATGATGTAACAATAGAACCAAAAAGCACCTACTCATGCATGACACATGGTAACAATGTGACTGCCCCCTGTCATGGCTGCCGTGCAAAGGCTCTATTCCTGTGACAAGGTGTGTCTGTCATGCAGATACAATTGTCTGATCATATACAGATTCATTCAAGCAGAATGCATACCCTTAATAATATGTGTTCACCCCACAAAAACTCTGGATGCTAGGATAGGGCGACAATTTGTGTGTAAAAAAGTTATGTTAGGGCGACACGCTCTATTAGGGCGACATTTTGGTGTCGCCCTAATATTTTTGAGATTAAAAATCATTTTGTTAGGTCAAAAACCATTTTTTTTTAAAGGTCAAAAACCATTTTTATTAGGACTAGAACCAATTCTCTTAGGTCTGGAACCATTTTTGGAAGCTTCGGGTAAAAAAATAAGGTGTCAATTTGAGTGATTCTTGCCGAAATTTCGGTGGTCCCCAGGGAAAGCCTTTCCGAATTGTCGCCCTATTGTGGCATCCAGAGTTCTTACAATATCCCTAACTTATTGTGAGTTATGTATGTTAACAAAAACTCAGATGTTGTAAATACAGTTTTTGTGAGTAAGACTATTTGATTTATACGCACAGAGCACATTTTCAATTTTGTGTTTACTTGATGTGAGGATATACATGTATTAACCGATTATTATACAGAATTTATAAGACTTTTGAAACTGACTATCTGCTTGTGCAGGATGTTTGAATATTTCAAAAAGGAGCGTGACCAGATTTTTCATAAAAAAATGATTTCGTTCTACCTGCCCAAAATACTATCCATGGAAAGAAAACAGAAAATTTGCAATCTCTGGTTTGGATATGGAAGCAAAAAGGTTGGTGTAATCACTGCACTGCTTTATGTAACCGGATAAATTAGTTTACTAAACTTTGGTGGGTTTTGCAAAATGGAAATATACGGATGAAGGCATGAAATTTCCGAATGGTAATGAGAAAAATATGACACATGATATAAAATCAAAATCTCAACACCCACGGGAAAAATAGGGGTGGGGAGGGGGGGTGTGGGGGTCAAAAATGTGATCTGGTCACGCTCCTTTAAAGTTGCACTGTCCGTGTTTGGGTGAAAGGATTTTAAAATTTATTTACAAAAGCGAATTTAGAAAGCTTAAGTGTCTCTGTAACAAAAAATATACAAATTTGAGATACAAGCATTTTTCTTAAAACAGGCTTCACACGTTGTACATGTGCATACATGTACATTTACGTCATAACCCTGTCGAATAAAAGACAGGGCCTGTCTTTTATTATTTCTTGTTTTTAATCGTCTGGCATTAATCCTTGACGGATTTTTACGTTCTTGGTACCAAATGAAAGCTGATAACTTTTTCTATTCTAGAAAAATAGCAATTTAACTTTTAAAAAGATTGTTGACGTCCAAATCGGTCTAAAATTGGACAGTGCAATGTTAATATGTTAAGAGTTCAGTGCTTAATTTCACAATATGAATTGGGTAATGACCGAGTAAACACAGACGTGTATTTCTAAACGCACAGTGTTGATGCATCAATGGTTTAAAACGTCTTTGATAGTCCTAACTATTTGGTGGCACATAAAAAGCACTTGAAAGCACTTGAAAGCACACATAGAAAGCACTCCATTTTTTACAACCCAAATTGTACCCATGATTTAGCTTGGCTCGGTACTTTTTTTGTTTCAATTGGCATTTTAATAATGTATGAACTTAAAAGAACATTTGTTGCCTTGTTTTATGTATTTATTTTTAACAAGTATTTTTTCATTGCTGCAGTAGTTATTAAGCACAGATCTACATTTTCTATTTTGGAAATGGTTTACTGTACTGCTAATTGTAAAAGAAATGTAAGGAAAACACTTAAGCCGTGTCCGCATTGGACTTGTTTTTTTTTAAGGTTTTACCGAGACGATGGTAAAATGAAAAATGGCTAAATTTTACTGCTGTCCGCATTTGGACTTTTTGACACAGTAAAATTTTACCGAGAGCATGCGAAGTGTCCCTTCGCAGTTTGACCTTCATGGCCTGGACGTATGCTTCCAGAGCGCTTTTACCGATTCGCAGTGTCCGCATTGGACTTATCGTCTCGGGAAAAGTTCCCTGGTCAATTTTCCTGGGCATCAGTTGGCCAGGAAAAATAACCGCTGGACTCAGGAAAAATTATTAAGATGAAAACGTCCTAGGCTGCATTAAGTCTGCATTGGACTTAAAATGGGAAAAGTACCCATCGTCTCGGTAAGTTTCCCCCAAAAAAGTCCAATGCGGACAGGCCTTTAGAGCGACTGCTTTATAATTATTGCTTTTATTAGGGGGTTTCAGAATAAAACTTTGTTTTATGAAATGGTTTGTATGTTAGACATTACCTAAAATTGCAGGAACTCAGGGAGGGACTACAGGCAGAGTGGCGCACCCTGCCTCGGTGGCTCTTACAGAAGCTGGTTCAATCAGCCTTGCCACAAGAGGTGTTCGTACACGTTTCTAACCGATAAAATATGGCTCCCTGATCTTTCATCAAGAGTGTCTTTTTTTTAACCGTATAGTAGTGTTCATATTCAAAAGGTCATTTTGCCAGTAATACTAATTCTGATTTGATGGAGCTGGTCATGCATGTTCATGTACAAGTTATATTGCTTTATGTTTTTGTGTACAAACATTTGTTCTATGTCCTCATATTTTTTTTTAGTGGAATAAGTACAGCATCAACACGGACTGGAAAATGGTGAAATAAAGAACTAATAACTGTGCTTTGGTTTTTATAGTTGCTCAGTGTTGATCATTTTGCAAAGCCTAATTCTTGTGGATTTTTATTGTTAATCCTTTTTACATATCCATAGATTTACATGTAACAGTCGGGCAGCTTATGGTGTCCCGTGGGAACTGAATGATCAGAATTTGTCACCTACCTAGTTCGTTTTGCAAGGGCGCTCAATTATACATAAAAAAACATACACTTGTTATTTTTTTAAAATGTTGCAGAGGGCGGCCATCTTGGATTTCAAAATGGCCGCCAGTTAAAGCCTGAACACGGTCAAGAAATGATTTTGGTGGCCAAATGTACATTGAATGTGTAAAGAGAGCAGCACAACGTACTCCAAAATTGCAGGAAATATTGCTTAGAATACATAGATCGGATATTCCTTGAATTTGCTCATCCAGGGAATGAACTTTGGAAACTTAAGACTTTCAGGAAAATTGTCTGATTTTGGGCCAAAATTACAATTTTTCTCAAAAAGTAGCTTGGAAAACTGCCTAAATAGGTTCTAAACGGGCTACATATCGCTAATTTTGGCCAATTTTGAGAAAAATTGCTGGACTTATAAAATTCATCATTTTTGGCCAAATATTTTTTGATTCAAATTTCCTTCAAAATTGCAGTAAATGTTGCTTAGAACCCATATATGATATTTCTTAAATTTGACCTTGACTGCTCACCCAGAGAATGAAATATCAAATTTAAAAAAATTGAGATTTTAAGGGAAAATGTCAATTATTTTGCCAAAAATTTTCCCTCAAAAATTTAGCATTGAAAACTGCCTAAATAGGTTCTAAACAGGCTAAATTTTGCTATAGGAGTAATTTCTGAGACATTAAAAAAAAAACTCAATTTTTGGCCAATTTTGAGAAAAATTGCTGGACTAACCCCTTATAAATTTCATCATTTTTGGCCAAATATTTTATGATTTAGATTTCCTTCAAAATTGCAGGAAATATTGCTTAGAACCCATAGATGATATTTTTATGAATTTGACCTTGACTGCTCACCCAGAGAATGAAATATCAAATTTTTAAAATTTTTGATTTTGAGGAAAAATTTCAATTTTATTTGGCCAAAATTTCCATTTTTTTTTTGAAAACTGCCTAAATAGGTTCTAAACGGGCTAAATTTTACTATAGGAGTAATTTCTGAGACATTAAAAAAAAAACTCAATTTTTGGCCAATTTTGAGAATAATTGCTGGACTAACTAACCCCTTATAAAATTCATCATTTTTGGCCAAATATTTTATGATTTAGATTTCCTTCAAAATTGCAGGAAATATTGCTTAGAACCCATAGATGATATTTTTATGAATTTGACCTTGACTGCTCACCCAGAGAATGAAATATCAAATTTTTTAAATTTTAGATTTTCAGGAAAAATTTTAATTTTATTTGGCCAAAAATTTCCATTTCTTTTTGAAAACTGCCTAAATAGGTTCTAAACGGGCTAAATTTTGCTATAGGAGTAATTTCTGAGACATTAAAAAAAAAACTCAATTTTTGGCAAATTTTGAGAAAAATTGCTGGACTAACCCCTTATAAATGTCATCATTTTTGGCCAAATATTTTATGATTTAGATTTCCTTCAAAATTGCAGGAAATATTGCTTAGAACCCATAGATGATATTTTTATGAATTTGACCTTGAATGCTCACCCAGAGGATGAAATATCAAATTAACATTTTTGATTTTGAGGAAAAATTTCAATTTTATTTAGCCTAAATTTCCATTTTTTTTTTGAAAACTGCCTAAATAGGTTCTAAACGGGCTAAATTTTGCTATAGGAGTAATTTCTGAGACATTAAAAAAGACCTCAATTTTTGGCCAATTTTGAGAATAATTGCTGGACTAACCCCTTATAAAATGCATCATTTTTGGCCAAATATTTTATGATTTAGATTTCCTTCAAAATTGCAGGAAATATTGCTTAGAACCCATAGATGATATTTTTATGAATTTGACCTTGACTGCTCACCCAGAGAATGAAATATCAAATTTTTAAAATTTTTGATTTTGAGGAGAAATTTCAATTTTATTTGGCAAAATTTCCATTTTTTTTTTGAAAACTGCCTAAATAGGTTCTAAACGGGCTAAATTTTGCTATAGGAGTAATTTCTGAGACATTAAAAAAAAACTCAATTTTTGGCCAATTTTGAGAATAATTGCTGGACTAACCCCTTATAAAATTCATCATTTTTGGCCAAATATTTTATGATTTAGATTTCCTTCAAAATTGCAGGAAATATTGCTTAGAACCCATAGATGATATTTTTATGAATTTGACCTTGACTGCTCACCCAGAGAATGAAATATCAAATTTTTAGAATTTTAGATTTTGAGGAAAAATTTCAATTTTATTTGGCAAAAATTTCCATTTTTTTTTTGAAAACTGCCTAAATAGGTTCTAAACGGGCTAAATTTTGCTATAGGAGTAATTTCTGAGACATTAAAAAAAAACTCAATTTTTGGCCAATTTTGAGAATAATTGCTGGACTAACCCCTTATAAATTTCATCATTTTTGGCCAAATATTTTATGATTTAGTTTTCCTTCAAAATTGCAGGAAATATTGCTTAGAACCCATAGATGATATTTTTATGAATTTGACCTTGACTGCTCACCCAGAGAATGAAATATCAAATTTGTAAAATATTTGATTTTGAGGAAAAATTTCAATTTTATTTGGCCAAAATTTCCATTTTTTTTTTGAAAACTGCCTAAATTGGTTCTAAACGGGCTAAATTTTGCTATAGGAGTAATTTCTGAAACATTAAAAAAAAACTCAATTTTTGGCAAATTTTTAGAATAATTGCTGGACTAACCCCTTATAAAATTCATCATTTTGGGCCAAATATTTTATGATTTAGATTTCCTTCAAAATTGCAGGAAATATTGCTTAGAACCCATAGATGATATTTTTATGAATTTGACCTTGACTGCTCACCCAGAGAATGAAATATCAAATTTTTAAAATTTTAGATTTTCAGGAAAATTTCAATTTTATTTGGCCAAAATTTTCATTTCTTTTTGAAAACTGCCTAAATAGGTTCTAAACGGGCTAAATTTTGCTATAGGAGTAATTTCTGAGACATTAAAAAAAAAACTCAATTTTTGGCCAATTTTGAGAAAAATTTATCATTTTTGGCCAAATATTTTATGATTTAGATTTCCTTCAAAATTGCAGGAAATATTGCTTAGAACCCATAGATGATATTTTTATGAATTTGACCTTGATTGCTCACCCAGAGAATGAAATATCAAATTTTCAAAATTTTAGATTTTGAGAAAAAAATTTAATTTTATTTGGCCAAAATTTCCATTTTTTTTTTTTAAACTGCCTCAAATAGGTTCTAAACGGGCTAAATTTTGCTATAGGATTAATTTCTGAGACATTAAAAAAAAACTAAATTTTTGGCTAATTTTAAGAAAAATTGCTGGACTAACCCCTTATAAAATTCATCATTTTTGGCCAAATATTTTATGATTTAGATTTCCTTCCAAATTGCAGGAAATGTTGCTTAGAACCCATTGATGATATTTTCTTATGAATTTGACCTTGACTGCTCACCCAGAGAATGAAATATAACATTTTTAAAATTTAAGATTTTAAGGGGAAATGTCAATTTTTTTGGCCAAAATTTCAATTTGTTTTTTTGAAAATTACCTTTGAAAACTGCCTAAATAGGTTCTAAACGTGCTAAATTTTGCTAGGGGTCATTTCTGAGACATTTTCAAAGATGTCAATTTTTGGCCAATTTTTTGAAAAATTGTGGACTAACCCCTTATGAAATTTATCAGATTTTAAGATCCTGAATTTCTCTAAAATTGCAAGAAATTTTGCTTAAAGAAAATGCAATGAGAAAACATGTTTATGGTAACAAAGTAGATTTTGTTTTTTATTTTCTCTACATTTGTGGTTAATGATAATACTACATTTGAATGAATGTACATGTTTCAATTCTACATTTTTGTATTCCACATGCATTTTTGTACTAACTCATTAGTTTGCACAAACACACATACATGTATAATGATTATAAACCATGGTTGTTCCCAAGAAAATAACTTTCATACGGAAATTGTTTTCCCTTTTTATTTAAAGAGATAAAAAATTGTCCAAATTATTACTCTCTCAAAACAATGAACATACAAATTAAACAGCACACTTTCATTCAATAAAGCAGCAGCACCAGAGCTGCCAACCCTCCCGGATTTTGCAACAGATTCTTTGGAAAATGGCATAGATAAAAACCCTCCTGGATTGTCAATTAACCACCTTGGGGATTGAATTCTTAGATGTGTTCAAATTTTAAAATTGATATTTTGAGGGAAAATTTCAATTTTTTTGCCAATATTTCCGTTTGTTTTTTTAATATTACCTTTGAAAACTGCCTAAATAAATGTTCTCAACGGGCTAATTTTTGCTTGGAGTCATTTCTGAGACATTTTCAAAGAAGTAAATTTTTGGCCAATTTTGAGAAAAATGAAATGTTCATGAAATTTACCATTTTTTTGCCAAAGATTTTAAGATCCTGATTTTCTTTAAAATTGCAAAAAATTTTGCTTAAAGAAAATGCAATGAGAAAACACGTTTATGTATTCCCCAAAATCCGGGAGGGTTGGCAGCTCTGCGCCACCTAATTTAAAATAATGGAATACAACATTAATACCTTGTTGCAATTAACCTCTTTCAATAGTGTCGGGTGTACTGACCTATCACATGTAGACTTAGTATTCACTTGACCAGACTAAATTGTTGTTGCTATGTAGTTGGTGCACGCGGAAGGTTTTAAGTACAGAATCAATACCATGTTAACCGTAGCAGTGAATGGCATAAAGCACCCAGATTGTTGGTTGCTAGACAATGGCGTGCACCACGTAGCAACAACAGCATAGTATGTTACATTCTAAACTGCACCTCCATTTGAATGTGAAGAATTCGGAGCACCAGCCGTTATGCAAAGGTAATGTATATTCCAGAAACGTAGGTGGTTATTTTGTGAATACCATAAAAATATGAGACAGATATAACGAATACTCTACAAATGAAATACATGTATGGTGGATATCCGACCTTTCACCCTGAACTGCCATGCCCCAAGCAAATATCAATGCATCATTTTCAACAGTACATGCAGGGGATTAAAAGCAGAGGCTCGTCAATGCGTGCGTGAGGCCAAATTCGTGCCACGAAAGATGCAGCTCCCTAGTAAAGGCATGGAGCTGCATATTTCGTGGCACAAATTTGGCCTTACACGCGCATTGACGAGCCTCTGCCTTTAATTGGGCATATAAAGCGAGCCTCCCACTGTGCGATTTTTGCCACGAATTAGCTACGATTGGGTACGATTGTGTGTAGAGTCTATAGGCAGTCTCCGATAATCGTACCAATTCGTAGGAAATTTGTTTAAAAAAAATCGCACAGTGGGAGGCCCGCTTAATGTGCCAGCACAATCCTCTTCTAAAAGTGTCTACCGAAGGTCTTTTACCTTGAACAATTTCCTACAGTAAAAGCCCCTGGAATGAATGGCATTTATTTTGTGTAAAAACATAATATTGGACGTGGCAGACATATTGTTTTGTACAAAAACATATAGGGGCCTACCAGACAATCTAGGTTTACCCAGGAACATTTGGGTCAAGCTTTAATCGGGGCCCAAAAGTTGCATATTTGGGATCAAATCAAATCAATTAATTTAGTTTATTTTTACACATAGATTTCTTTGGTGGATTTTTGTGGAATGATGGGGAAAATAAGACATGTTTTAGTTTTTATTTGAATAAATGCATTATTTATAATTAATTTATCTTCCATGGGAAGAAAACAGGAAATTTGCAAAAGAAATATGTAAAATATGTAAATTATATATACCCAATTTGCATGAAATGAATTTACAAGGTTTACATCTTTATTAAAGCTTGTTCAGATTTTTTTTTTTTTCTTCAGTAAGTGGATTTTGTTCTAACCTCGCATAAAATACATGTACCTCTCCTCAATATCCATGGGAAGAAAACATGAAATTTGTAATCTCCAATTTGGATGTGGAAGCAAAAAGGTTGGTGTAATTACTGCACTGCTTTATGTAACTAGAAAAATTAGCTTACAAAACATCGGTGGTTTTGTTGACGGTATCCTTCAAATATACGGATTGATATCGCAAAATTTCAGAATTATTATGAGAAAAATACAATAAATGATATGGTATCAAAATCTCAACACCCATGAACAAATTGGGGAGTGGGGCAATCCAAAAATGTGATCTGGACACGCTGCTTCAAAAATTGCTATTGACAACTTTTGCAGAACGGTATTAAACACTAAATGCCCGTCTACATGAGCCAACATTTGTGACCGGCTCCAGCAAAACCCAACACTTGTGATGAAAATTCAAAATTTAAGTTTTGGTATCAGCTTAGTGTGCATACAAAAAGGTATCTTTTAAAACATGTTTGAGGAAATTCTGATAATTTTTGGCGAAGTTATGACCAATTAAAGTATGACAGATCAGAAAAAGTGAAATGGAGCTATTGGTCTTTAAAGTTTGACATACTAGTTGATTATTTAATTTTTTGTCAATAATATGAGGAATTTTGAGACAGTTCAAACAACAAAACAAATCTTGAATGTATCCCGATGTTGATTCTGCCAAATTTTCAAGTTGGTCCCAGAGGCAATTTTTTAAGGTTGTGGGCCCATATCACGTAATGGGAAATGCCGAGAAGCGTCGGGTTTTGTCAGAGTCGGTCACATTTGTTGGCCAACAAGGGCCAACAAGGACCAACATGAAGTTAGAACTTGTTGGGCAGTACATAGATGTGCTCGACCGTGAGAACCAACATGTCTTGACTGCAGTTGGTTGCTGCCGTCACATGGCAGGCAATCTAATCTGCTATTGGCCCGTTTCTCCAACAAAGTCGGGCGATAGGAACATGCTCAAACATGTTCCAACTTGGACTTTATCTGGAGTGACATCTACACCATCCAACTTTTGGTCGGCCGACATCGTCAGACACTTGTTGGACCTTGTTGGCCAACAAATGTTGGTTCCTGTAGACAGGCCTTAAAAGTTACAAAATATTAAATAAAATAGAAAGAAATTAAAAAAAATTAAGCACCTATCATTTGTTTTCACATAAACTCCTCAAAAAATGTTCGTTAAGTCAAGTTTGACCGACGATTTCTCTCTTGTTGCAAAATAATTGTCCTTGAATTTTATATCATTGGAAAGCCCTGTTATTCCTCTTTACGATGATGTGTCATTTGTTATGATTAAGCAATTGGGGTATGTGCAGCACAGCTGAATACGGGGGTGGGTGTAAAGTGAAATGTCACAAAATGCATTGCTATTGTCAAAAAGTGCATTGACACATTCCCATCCTCCAAGCAAAAGGGAATGCACAGCATGACAATAGCAGTGAATTTTGTGACATTTCAATTTCCACCCACCCCTGTATTCCGCTATACTGCACATCCCCCAATTGATTAATTATAACAAATGACACATCACTGTAAAGAGGAATAACAGGGCTTTCCAATAATTTAGTAACAAGAGAGAAATCGTCAGTCAAACTTGACTTTCCGAACTTTTTTTGAGGAGTTTAGTTATAAGTCACTAAATATCCCGTTTTTGTCCTTCAAAAGAAGACAGAAAACCTTTTTTTTCCTCTCCCTTTTTCAAGAGGACAAACCGAGGAGATTTAATCGACTTATAAACACAATGTAAAACCACTTTATATTTCTACATAGTATATGAATACTGAAGCTATGTATGCGGATGTGGACGGGGAGATTCATACTATTTTGGCAATTGACAGAAAATTATTGCATTAACACAAATTAAGTTTTGTTCATGTTAAATTACTTTGTTCTTCTCTATGGAAAAAATATGGCCTGCAACATGAGGTAGTGCTTGAAAAATCGAATAATTGCAAATGATTTCTAAAAAAAAAAACAGAATACAAAGTCCTATGAAATACTTGTTTCACTGTGTGATTGCACGTAGCATACTCTCTAAATCTGAACGAGTTAAATTATGGACTATAGGACCCCTTCCAGTGAAATTCACTCCAAATCGTCTTGTCCCTAATTTCAGTGTGAGGGAGTGAATTTTCAACTCGAATGGAGTGAATTTTCAACTCGAATGGAGTGAATTTTCAACTCTAATGGAGTGAATTTTCACTCAAATGGAGTGAATTTTCACTCAAATGGAGTGAATTTTCACTCAAATGGAGTGAATTTTCAACCAAATGGAGTGAATTTTCAACCAAATGGAGTGAATTTTCAGTCGAATGGAGTGAATTTTCAACTCTAATAGAGTGAATTTTCAACTCTAATAGAGTGAATTTTCAACTCGAATAAAGTGAATTTTCAACTCGAATGGAGTAAATTTTCAACTCGAATGGAGTGAATTTTCAACTCGAATGGAGTGAATTTTCAACTCGAATGTAGTGAATTTTCAACTCGAATGGAGTGAATTTTCAACTCCAATGGAGTGAATTTTCAACTCAAATGGAGTGAATTTTCAACTCAAATGGAGTGAATTTTCAACTCAAATGGAGTGAATTTTCACTTTTAGGAATTTAGAGAGTAGGGCAGTGCAAATTCAAATACAGCATTTTACTTTTTTGAATATCAAATATTCGATCACATTTTCTTTTGGACTAACTTGGTCACAATTTTTGTGGATAAATTCAAAATTCAACAAGATATACTAAAAACTATAATACAGTAAATAAACTATCATTCTACAAGGAAATTCATTCTTATTTATGTTATAATTTTTGGCAGGATATTTTTACTGTAGCAACAAGCACAACACCTATGTGTTGAAAAGAAGACATTTAATTTATTCAACTGCATTTGTGAATATTAATATTCCTAATTAGAATATTTGAATACTCCAATATTTGGTACAGATAGACCAGTTGCGTGATAGATTTGCATAAATCCTAGAGTCCCGCCCTCGCGCTATGGAGCTCACGTACGAGTAAGTCAAGTACCATTTCCAATCGGGCCATTTCCAGGTGGTGCAAGCTGGTACATAGCAACCAGCGCATTACTCTATGCATTTTATAAGCTGGACCAACCGAAATTACATGTTAAAATGAGCATGTTAAAACATGTACTCATGAATTTTCGTCAAAATAACGAAATAGAGCGTGTTTTTTACTTGAAATCGATGTCAGCTGGAACATTTCCAAACTGCGATGATGCATTCAAGAAAGTGGAGAAACGATTTTGGGTTATGTGACTGGTTTGAAGTTGCCGATCAACATGTTAACATGGTCCAGCTTAAAAATACATAGAGTAATGTGCGAGGTATTCCAGGTACCGCACGGTTACCATGTACCAGCGTGCACCCCCTGAAACAGCCCGATTTGCTAGGTATAACATGATGATGATGAGATTTATATAGAGCACATATCCACCCTGCAGGGTGCTCAAGGCGCTGTTACCATTATTACCGCTGCCATCAGGGAATCACCAGAACCAT
Organism: Henricia sp. BOLD:AAB3569; assembly: GCA_037783545.1. Lineage (NCBI taxonomy): Eukaryota > Metazoa > Echinodermata > Asteroidea > Spinulosida > Echinasteridae > Henricia > Henricia sp. BOLD:AAB3569. The sequence continues at coordinate 387,869 of JBBELK010000706.1, read as the reverse complement.
TTCGCTTCAACTAGGTGGCTGCTGGTCAGGCGCACAACCCTATCAGCAGTTAGATTGTAGCATTCCCCTAGAACAGCTTCCCATATATCGCTTGGGTTTACGAGGCAACTGGGATTAAGTGCCTTGCCGAGGGACACAGACACGTTGGTCGAAGTGGGGCTCGAACCCCCAACCTCTGATTGGGAGTCCCGCTTCATACCCACTAGACCACACACGCTGCCACATGGTGCTTGACTCACTCTTACGCAAGCGCCATACAGGGCGAAGGCGGGACTTTAGTATTTATGCAATAAGGCACGACTCTAGGATTTATGCAAATCTATCAAGCAACTGGTCTATTACACTGCTCGGACAGCAATCTATAAATACATGGAAGTCTGGCAAAATACCAAAAAAAAAAATGTAAAACATATAAATTATATATACCCAATTCGCATGAAATGACTTTACATGGTTTGGTGGGACATCTTTATTAAAGCTTGTTAAGATTTTTATTTTTTTGTTCTTCAGAAAGTGGATTTTGTTCTAACTTCGAATAAAATACATGTACCTCCTCATTATCCATGGGAAGAAAACACGAAATTTGCAATCTCCAATTTTGATATGGAAGCAAAAAGGTTGGCGTAATCACTGCACTGCTTAAATATAACCGGATAAATTAATTTACAAAACTTTGGTAGATTTTTGACAATATCCCTGGAAATATACGGATTGAGAGCGCCAAATTTCAGAATGGTAATAAGAAAAATATGACATGATATGTTATCAAAATTTTAACACCCATGGAAAAATAGGGGGTTCAAAAATGTGATCTGGTTACGCTCCTTTATTTGATTTGCTTATAAATGTGGAAGAGTCAATCCAATAACTGTTCGTTTGGCCTAACACTGCACCTGCATTTCAATAGAATAATTATCGGTGGTAAATACTGCTATCATGGTCAAGGTTCTGCAGTTCTTGTCGATCCTGAGTGTACCTTTATTGATGTTTCAGACAAACTTCTCCCCTCGGTGTATTTTGGCAATCTTGATCAGGGAATCTCGCACCTTGGGATTAAGATCATCCTGCCGTCAAGAAGAAACGTCAAGTTAATGCCTGTTAGGTTAGAGTCGCACCGAGCCATTTTGTGTGTAAATTGACGCGTGTCGCTTTTAGAAAAAAAGGGGCGTGGACACAATTTTGAGTGAAACAACGCTTTAAAAATCACATAATCCCCAAAGTGCTTTCTGCCCAACTTGAATCTGTGGTTTTCAGTGAGTCGTTAAATGTAGTATACATGATTGGTAAACAGTTACAAATAGTTTTATCCCCCTGTGTGATTGAAGATATGCATGATTAAAACCAACCTGAGCAAAAATCAGCTTCGTACTTCGTCTAACTTTTGAGAAAACAGTCAAAAAATAGTTTACAGTCACTTCGCCACAAAACCACTTCGCCTTGAACCACGGCCTGTGCACGAAGTTGTTTTAAGGCTAAGTGGCATTTGGGCAAGATAGTGAACGGACGAAATGGTTTTGGGGCGAAATGGCCTTTGGGTGAAGTGCTTCAGGGCGAAGTGGTCCAGGGCGAGGTGGTTTCGGGGCGAAATGAATTTACGTCTCGCAAGACGAAAAATAATTGTTTTGCTCATTTTTTAAAGACTATAGCACTTCAGACAAAAGCATTTCAGGTGAAGTTTTCTACCGTCATTGTGTTTATATTGTGCAAGTTATGTGTAAATCTGTGAACATTTCTGATTCCTTGAGATACCAATCATGTATTCTACCTTTAACTCCAAGTTCCCTTAACACCCCTTTTTTTTCTCTTCAAATTGATGCACGTCACATTTACGCGCGAAAAGGCTAAGGGCGAGTTTGTTTCGGATGGATCCAGATTTAGATCTGCGCAGATCCAATTCACGTGACTTGAATTCCTAGTTGAGAGCAGTTTCGTTTGTTTCTGTGCGGTATTAAACTCAGGTTCTGGATTCGGATCTGTCATGAAACAAACACGCCCTTAGCGTGAATCCACTCTCGGGGAAATTTCCAACAGCAAAGAGCAATTCCAAAATAATTCTAAGGGGCCGTCCAAAGTTGTCAACATTTTCACAGTTCTACAGAGCGTAGTTTTTTTCAAAGCCCCCTCCCTACCCCGAAGTCAACATTTTTTTGTCAGTACCATGGAGTGTGAGCATTTTACAGTGCATGTAAGGTCGTAAACAGCCCTCGAATCCCTCCCTCCCTCCCCCCCCCCCCCCCCCCCCCCCCCTTCAGACGCTCTGTAGAATGCCACCAGGCACCATTGAGAAATCTTTGGCTTCAGTACCAGAAAGAATTAAAGGCACAGGCTCGTCAGCAATGCGTGCGCACCAAATTCGTGCCACAAAATACGCAGCTCCATGCCTTTGCTATGGAACTGCGTGATTCGTGGCACGAATTTGGCGCATGTGCGCAATGCTGACGAGCCTTGCCTTTAATAAATAAAGTCAATCCTACCTGTATGGCATTCAGTAGATGCGACCTGTACACTGTAACAGACTGATTGTGTTTTTCCTCAGCTCCCTGCAACTTCTGTTGTAGTCTAATTACTTCTTTCAGATCGTTAACTCTCGACATGTCAGGATTCTCTTGCTGCGACTTTGTCTTAAGTTTCCTGTTTTCCGTCAGGAGCTCGGTGTATCGCTTTTTACTGAAGCCAACTGAAGTCGGCAACTGGCTCTCGAATGCCTCTGATTGGTCTTGTATCGTTCGCGTCAGTTTTTCGTTCTCGGCAAGCAGTTCGGCAAATCGTTTGGCCTCCTCAGCTTTCCAACTGTCCTCGCTTTCCAGTCTTTCGATTTTTTCCTTGAATCTCTGGTTTTCACTCTGCAGTTCCTGTGAGTCGCCGTTTTGTTGTAACTTGCGGAAGTCCCTGCGTAGCTGGATCATTTCGTCGTCTTGTTTACGGATTTCGTCCTGGAGACGCCAGTTCTCTTTTGTCAAGCGGTCCAAACGGTCTTCGTCTTGATTGCAATCGATTTCCCCCTCGTGGGATTTTAAACTCCGTCTTAAACTGTCGTTCTCATCCACTAGTTCATCATATTTCTCCCTGTTGACGCCTTCCGATACTCCGTTGATCTGACCCTGGCTTGTCTGCTTCAGATTATCGCGTTCTGCCAAGAGTTCGGCGTATTTTTGTTTGTCGCGCCTGGCTCGTTCATTCTGCTGCGAGATTGCCTTAGACTGCTTGGCCACCAGGCTTTCTAGCCTTGCATTCTCGCTGGCCAGTGTCGTTAATTCCACGGCTGTCGCACCGGGTCCATTCTGTGTCTTTTCTTTCAATGTGTCCTGAAGTTGTTTATTTTGACTAGTCAGTTCTGTGATCCTGCCTTTCAACTTCTCGCACTCTGCGGTCCGTCGGGCCAGATCCTGCGAGTGTCTCGTGACGGTCTCGTCCAGGGCTTGCTTCGCCTGAAGCAAATCCTCATACTGCCTCTGAAGGGCGCTGTTTGCTGACTGACCGAGGGTAGACGCCTGGACATTCTGCGACATTTTCTTTAGTTGCTCATTTTCATCTGTAGCGAGGGCTAACTAAAAACGAGAACCAAAATGCGGTGTTTCAAAGTAAGGGCGGATTCACACTGAGCCTTTTTGCGCGTCACTTTGAGAAAAAGCGGCACGAGGGAAATTTGGAGCAAAAAGACGTGCTGAAAGCCACAGAATCAATTTGGGCAGAAAGCGTTTTTGCGACTTTCAGTGCGCTGTTTTTTCTGCACAAATTCCCTCAACACGACGGCTTCAAATTTACACGCGAAAAGACCGAGTGTGAATCTACATGAAATAGCATCAAATAATATTAATTAACATTAATTAACATGAAATATCTGCAAAATTTTCAGAATTTCAAGTGATCTAAAATAAACATATCTCTGCAGATTCTGAACCAGTGTACTCCATACCTTTTGAAAAGTGGCAATTTTAAAAAGTACTTCTCAGCAAGGTCATTAATTGTTTCAGTTAAGAGTTAAGCCTAGTTTCCATATAATCGTAACACGCACACGCAAACTAGACGCAAACTGCAATGCAAACACGGACGGAAACAATCCACAAAGTTAAACTTGAACTTTGCCGACCGTCTGCGTTACTGTTTGCGTTGCAGTTTACATCTAGTTTGAGGTAGTCTCTGCAATTGTTGCGATGATATTGAAACCAGGCTTTATCAAAGTGACATATCAGCAAAAAACGTGTTACGCATGGGACTCTCTTCAGTTGCATTACATGTGGGACATGTGATGTAAATATATTTCTCCACCCAGCCCCTCCCCCACCCCCCAAATATGGCACATTCTTACCGATCACATTTTTTAGCTCCCCCATTTTTCACATGCGTGATGAGATTTTGATATGGTCATGTGTAATACACCTACTAATAGTTTCCCCCCCCCCTCCCCCCACCCCTCTCCCCACCCCTCTCCACACCAGCCCCCCCCCCCCCCCCCCCCCGTGCATTTGTATACAAGACGCGCATGTTTTGCACCCGAGGGTGGGGATTTTGGTCACCTAAATGTTGCCCCAGGGGTGGGGATTTTGTTACGCAAAAAAGTGACAATCCCAGGGGGAAGGGGGGGGGTGATGGCGGCGGGGTGCATATATTTTCTCATTACCATTCTGAAATTTCATGTCGTCCGTCTGTATATTTTCAAGGATATATACCGTCCAAAAACCACTGATGTAAACTTATTTATCTGGTTACATAAAGCAGTGGAGTGATTACACCAACCGTATCCAAATTGCTTCCATATCCAAATTTTCATCCCATGGATAATATTTTTGGGAGGCATTTTATAAAAATCTGAACACGCTCCTTTAATACGAGTATACTTTTACGACGAGTACAGTGCATCACCAATATAAGCCCTACCCTCTGTGATATGTTAGCAATCTCCTCCATTAAGACACCATTATTCTTCTGGAGTTCTCCGATCTCATCATTGATCATGCCACGCCCTTTCAGGGCATCAAGCTCCGCCCCCAGAGAGGACACCTCTGCCTCCAGCTCGGAAACTCGGCTGTTGTCCAGTCCTGAAGATGTGCTGGCAACAGACTTTGATCACAAAGACGGAAAACAAAAACAATTCATAGAAATAAAGATTTTTCAGAAGTAAAGGCTTTTTAATTTTATAGGAAAAACAAACAAATTTGCACAAAGTGACATTGTCACTGCAAATTCAAATTCGAATTTCAAATTGCGAGAATCTGTACTGTGAAAAAGACTTCTGGATTTTCTAAATACAATTTTCCATAATAATAATAACAGGCAGTTTTTAAATAACCCTGAATGCCGCAATAGGGCGACATTTCGGGAAGAGTCTCCCCAGAGACCACCGAAATTTCGGCAAGAGTCACTCAAAATGACACCTTATTTTTTTACTCGAAGCTTCCAGAGATGCTTCCAGACCAAAGAGAATCGGTTCTAGACCTAATAAAAATGGTTCTCGATTTAAAAAAAATGGTTTTTGACCTAAAAAAATTATTTTTAAACTCAAAAATATTAGGGCGACACCAAAATGTCGCCCTATTGAGCACGTCGCCCTAATATACCTTTTTTACACACGATTTGTCGCCCTATCCTACAATTCATAGTTTTTTTATATAGCGCATTTTAGATCCAACGGATCTATTAATGCGCTTTCTGCATTATTATCCCCGGTCATTGGGCTCAGTAATATCATTCCTTAATCCTTCTCAACTCCCTGGGAAGTATACAGCCACAGCTGCCTATAAGGCGCTCAATGGCTATTTAAACACATCAACATTTGCTACCCTCTCAGGTACCCATTTTTAGTCCTGGGTGGAGAGAAGCAATGCGTGGCAAAGTACCTCACTCATCAAGGGTACACTCACCATGGATGCGCCGGACTGGGATTAGAACGCACAACCTTTGGAACTAACCCAGGTTTTGAGTACGATCCAGTCCACTAGACCGCTCTGCCACAGCACTCCATGAAGTTGGATCACATTTTTAGTCATACCATATCTCAAAAACTATGCCTCATTCCAGCCAGGCTATTTCAGTCAATAGGGCCTTTCAGTCAATTTGTTTTCGAAAGAAAAGCATATCCCATTACAGAAAATGTACTAACACCATGGTGTATTAAACAAACTACAGAACCAATCAAATGTCTTGACAGTGTACCTACCACGTTAAGAGTACTCCAAACAATCCCATAAACCCCCTCTCATTTGGTCTACACATTATTAATTTTAAGGGTTCCACAATCTTCTACCTTTCTTTTCAGTTCCTCATTTTCCTGGCGTAAGGATACTATCTGGCTGCGTAAGATGGCAACTACTCCGGTGTTCTCACTGCTTAGCCTGTTGGCCGTATCCGTCCTCCTTGGTGACTTGACTTTAACCCCTGACCCATTATTATCTGAAAAAAGCAAATTATGAATTCTTTTTTCTTTTTCTGGCTAATTTTTATTAGGCCAAAAAAAAAGAAGTATTCTGGTTCTGGTCAGACCGAAGTTCGGGAATTAATGCGGCGATGTGGTTTTTTTTTCTTCAGCTCTTATGTTATGTATATACAGATCAAACTGGTTTTCATACCTGGAAGGTCAAACAAGTCGTCATCACTGTCTCCCCAGTTACTGTCAAGCTCGTCCTCGGTAAAATCCCCCTATAATTAAAGATTGAATCAAAACAACATCTTGAAAACTTGGGGTTGTGGGTTCAATATCAAGTCGTGGTACCTGTGCCCTTGAGCGGCAAATTCGGCAATAAAAAGGCTGCTGTATTCCTGTGAGTTCGGATGTGCCAAAATCAATTAATTTCACGGCAAACTTTTTTGTCAAAATCTTAGGAAAAAATTCACGCATCGATTATCGAATATTCGATTGAAAATGAAACAAATTTTTCAAATGGTAAATTATTCGACAATGCACAGGCCTATAAATTTAGGAAATTTGAACAAATTTGTACTTACCCCAAGTGACGTTAGTCGTGCTTTGAGAGCTTCTGTTTCTGCCTCTGCTTTTGTCCGTTTGTCTTTCTCCATCTGCAAAATTCTCTTCACGTTCTCAAACTGAAAAACAAGGCAAGTTCACACAAACGTAAAATGAATCAACTATACACATGGCCGGGCTGTGGCACTTGTGCTCTTGAGCAAGGCACTTAATCACACTTGTTCCGTCCTTCGGAAGGGATGTAAAGCCATTGGTCCAGTGTGTGTTAGGTTTCGGTTACGCACTTTAAAGATCCCAGAGCATTCTTTCGTGAAGAGCAAGGGTCGGGATTCCCCGGTGTTTCTTGCAGATTTTAATTCAACTTAGAAGTTGATAGTTATTCGAATATCTATGTTAATTGATCCCATTCCTGTAATTGGCGGTCCTTCCGCTGTTGGATGTGGTGAATAAATAAATAAATAAAAAATAAATGATGCACTTACCTCCTCTTCAAATTCTTGATTTCTGAGATTGTCTCCGTGGCCCTGAGGAAGACACAAAAATTTAAAATATTTTGGCAAAGCAATTTTTTATAAAATCTTCCTAAATCAACATCTTGAATTTGCAACAAAAAAATCTTGAGTTGTTTGCTCATTTTCAATATCAAATATTACATCAAAATACTTGGACTGTCATTTTTTTCCTTTCAATTCAGGGGAGTAGCAATGCTCCTTGTCATTCCATGCCATGGAAAATAATGACCTGTTGGAGACACCTAACTAACCCCTGGGGGTAAACCTGCAATGGACTGGCATCCCATCCAGGGGGAGTAGCAATGCTCCTAGTCACTCCATGCAATGGAAACTAACAACCTGTTAGAAGAAACCCAACTAACTGCTGGGGTAAACCTGTAATGAACTGGCATCCCATCGGGTGAGGGGGGAACTCCACCATTTTCAAAGTCGACTCCGATTCCATAGATTCCATTCAGAATCGATTCCATTTTTCACGGCAAAATGTGTGTACATCGACGATACTACACATTGTGCCGACAACAATCCAATTTTTATTGGCACAGAGCAGCACAAAATGTATATTAAATGATGTTGGCTTGTGCCACACACACATTCCTAATAATCTGGATATGATCAGATGCTAAATACTATTGCAGAAGTTGAGTTTTTTATTTGTAATTGCGAGGAATGCCTAGTTTCGAGATTGCCTAATTAACCCCGCCCCCTTGGATATTGTTGCTATGCCTCACACGCTATCATCAAAATGTCCACACACACTGCACAAACCAATGGGACTTTTAACGGAAAGCACAGATTCATTGGAGAAAACTCAAAGGTATTCATGTTTCAGGGTCGACAGTTACCGTAGCACGCACTTAGTAAAAGGCCAGTGATACAGAGATGTCATATATTCATAACAATTCGCTTTCTTACCTTTAAACAGCGAATTGCCCGGCCTTGAAACCAAAAATTCACTCGGAACACCACATACAATGGGCAGAAAATCGCGTGATGTTGGTTTGTGAGGCAATGCACTTTGACCTACGTGGGCGCTGTCTGCTAGCCCTGTTGTGATTAGTCGGCGGGTTCGGTTGATTGACAGGTCGGAACTATGCATTGGCAAGCTATCACTAGGAATTAAATCTAGATGAAACGGAATTGATTCTTCAAAAATCTGAAATCGCGATTCTGATTCCCAAAGTGGAATCGATTGTACTCGACTCGGAAATGGAATCGCCCAAGCCTACGTACTAGTCACTCCATGCCATGGAAACTGGGGATGCGAACTGCCCGTACAAGCCACTATTTTGTGAAACATCTTTTACACTCTGGTGTACTAACCATGCTAGCCTGTTGCAACCGCTGTTCCAATGCTTTAATCTTCTCTTGTGCCTTCTTGTGGTCTAACGTCAAGTGAGTCAATTCATCATACAGGACCTCATTTTCCTCCTCCATCTCCTATATAAATGGAAAAGTACAAATTCCTTGATGATTGCCCATCACAAATTACATAAAGTTAAAGTGTTTCACAATAATATGACTTTTCAAATTCATGCCCCACAACAGGCTGCTCAGCAATAACAATATATAAGTTACATATACTTCACATGTTTCATGAAATGTGTGTTGGTCATTACGAAGCTTGGGCATTACAACATGTGTATCAGTGTTGCAGTCGAGTCCATCACAAGTCCTCACAAGCCTTCACAAGTCCACCACAAGTCCCCGAGTCTTAATTCAAGTCACAAGCTATTCAAATGAACTTTTAAAAAAAAGGCATTGCTTCTTGTTACTGATTTTATTGGCTCTGGGGTCGATTTCACTAACGCATACGATCATTCGTAACTCGAGATGCGATGGGTTACCGCTCCGTAACTCGTGCTGCGCCCTAAAAACGATTTCAAGAAACTTGCGATGAGTGTAGCGATGCATATCTGCCATGGCAACGCACTGTAATCTATGATGAGGCAATGTGTCATCATAGCGTACATTTTGACCAACGATGGTCGTGGTTTTAAACAAGAGAAAATGTAAAAGTGTCGCTTCAAAACTGTTCAGTGTCCGATGTTTTTGCTGCATGCAAAAACACGGAAGCATCACATGCAGTTGGTCATCCACTGTCTACGTTGGACACAACGTCGTGTACGTTTGTGTACGCGTGGAATAAAAATTTGAATGATGCTTGTGTGTTCTAAACGCGCGACTTGAAAATGCGTAAAACAAAAAGCGCTCACGCGCTTGGTGACTGCACGAAATGTTTGGTACGCGTCCCGTAAGCTGCGCACTACATGTAAGCTGCGCGCTACATTTAACGCGCGCTTGCACTACACAGAACAGACACGGATACTTTTTAAACTCGTGTAGCCAACGATCGTTTTATTAAAAGCATAATTCAGCACAGCAAACAGCCTTAGAGTAAATATGCAAATATCCCCAATTGATAATCGAAAGCATCGCGCTTACGACAGGTTCGGTGAAATCCTCCGCAGCACCCAATGTAGCCACGATCCGTCGCAGTCCTACGATCCATCGCAAGCCTTATTATGGACCTTAACTTACCAAAGAGTTCAGTGAAATCAACCCCTGTGATGGACTCGACTATAACCCTGATGTGTATTATGTAATGAAATCAATTTTTGTGTCTGCAAAAATAGAACGTACGAACGCAAGGCACACGGAACACACGCACAGCAGACGCAGTAACATACATATGGAAAGGCGCCTTGAGTGTTGCCTCTTTCTTTTGCCAATAATGACCAGTTGTTTCTAGACTAAATTCCCTCACACCCAGAGACAAACACATGTGCCTTAAAATGAACGAAAAATGACTGCGTTTAGACTTTAAGGTCATCACAAACCTTCATCTCTTTAGAATGCTGAGCTGGCTTAGCTGTGGTCTTGTTCTCCGTGTGTCGTTTCAAATTGCCATTCTATGGTGACAAAAAAAGTGGAAACGTTTTAAAACACATTTATGGCTTGTCTACTTTTCCTCTAAGTAAATCTCAATCTTGTCTTAAAATACCAATCATTAAACACAAAAAAATCAATGCATGATGTATATAAAACAAATATTAACTGTTCTTGATTTGAGCGATGGTGCAAACTGTTGTCCCGAGATGATCTTGAGATGGCATGCCTGCTATTTCCCCCCGAAGCCGCAGTCAGCCAATATTTGTATATTTTGTCACCCTGCATGCCATTGTACTTTACAGTACAGTGAAACCTGCTATTAAGGCCACCTTGATAAACAGGTCACCTGCTTATAGTGGCCAGCCTCCTTTGGTCCCAAATGCTTAAGCAACCTCTATAAAGGGGCCACCTGTTTATAGTGGCCATTTCTTTACGGTCCCGAGGGTGGCTACTATATACAAGTTTCAGTGTACATGTAGTTTAAACCACCTAAGCATTGAGATACATAGGCAGCAAAGCCAGAAACACCGAGGGAATGCCCTTCTCTGTGAACAAATTCTCAACATTTTCACAGTAGTATTTTTCAAGACCCCCTTCCTCCCCCAAAATACTACTTATCAACAGGTTTTTGTCACTACCATGAAGTGTCAACAATTTACAGTGCATGTGAAGTCGTACGCGGCCCTCCACCTCCCTTCCCCCTTCCTACGCTTTGTAGAACCGTGAAAATGTTGACAACTTTGGACGGCGCCAAAATGTTTAAGAGTATTACAGACACCGGGGGTGGATTGCAACATATCCGTCTTAAGTCTGAAACACATCATATGTCCCAACTGAGTTTATGACATCTTAGCTACGACACATTGAAAAATGCCTTGCAATATCCAAACGTTAGGACGTCTAATAGCTAAGACATAAAAGCTTGTATGTCTTTACTGTTGTCAGCGGCGTTTAAATCGCATTCGTGTGTTTGCATACCATCGCGCATGTACATTACATTACTTGCCGGTTGTTGCTGCCGTACGTACGCGTGACAGTGGCGTGAAAAACATCGTGAAAACTTTCAGAATTAACATAGGTCCAGCTTGAATCGTAATTTTCTTTTAGTGAAAACTTAGTTTAAGAAAGACAAACTATCAAAAAATAAACTTTTGATCCTAGTCACAATGCTCCTTTTGTCTGAATTGAGCAGGAAATTTCGAACAATTTTCTAAAGACATAACTTAGGACACATACTAGGTGTCTTAAATTGTATGTGTCCCAGGACACAAGTCAGAATACATAAACGTTTATTGCAAGGCAAAATAATCCATGATGTCTTAGTAATGTCAGAGTTAGGACGTCCTAATTGTCTTTATTGCAATCCACCCCAGACCTACAGCTTTACATCCTGTAGACCCTTTACATCGGTGGCCATGACAGGGGGCAGGTTTTCATATTTAAATGATGTGATAATAGACCCACAGAGTGCCTACTCGTGCATGACGCACAGTGACAATGCGACTGCATGCCCCTGTCATGGCCACCCATGTTGTACGTACCTGCTGATGTAAGGAGTTAGGGACTGGTGATTCGCATCTTTCAGCATCAAAATGGTCAACTGAGTCTACGGAGTCTGCCCTGGCATCGCCGTCTGTCTCGTCATGTGTCTCTGAATGATTAGACAATAAATACCAAATTAAAGCCCCATTACATCATTTGCAGTTGCCCAAAATTTTACTTCACGAGTTGACAAGAAAAATCTGACTAAAAGTGTTGATAGCAATGGTAACAAACACCACATGATTTTTTTCCCCAAGTAAAATGGTATACCTTTGTGGGAGAACTTGCCAACTGAAGGCGCTTTCTTAAAAAAAAACTGTAGACAATTTTTTTTTACCATTCATTTAACACAAAAAAAAACGTGTACTGAAGTATTACTGCATCTATGTGGCTGAAATTTCTACAATACAGTTTATCAACATTCTAGACCTTTATCACGGTGCGGCCGTCTTCCCTTTTCTCCTATTAAAATGAACGTAACCAAAGCGAGGCTTGCAGAAAAAAATAGTTTGGTCCCATTTTGAAATTGTTCATTGTGTGCATCACAATGGCACAGGCGTTGCGCCATCAAGAGAGCACGCAGCATGGACAGTGATTCTCAACGGGTGATACACGCGCTATCGCGCGGACACGCAGATGCACTGATCGTGCCCGACACGTATTATGGGGAACAAGACAAAGATAGACGCACCGTGATAAAGGTCTATTCTTTAGCTATGTATTAAATGCTGCTGTTTCTGTTTTTAAATGTTTTCCAATCGTGCAAGATTGCCCATTCCTATTTGTCAAGAACATGTCGCATGGAAATGGTTTTAAACAGATGATAAAGATCGATCTTAACACTTTCCCACAAGTTCCAAAAGCATTTATTTTGATGAAATCACCTTTCCTAATATTTCAAAGAACGAAGGTAAATTGTTTCCCCCTATAGACCGTATAGAATAGCCGCCATTTCGTGGGGCACCTTTTGTTACTTAAGAGCCAGATTCTGTAACTATGGACCAATTTATACAAGGGGGTGATATATCACCGTTCAGTATTCCATCCAATTTTTTTTTGTGGGTAGATATATCATCCAAACTGACAAAAATCACTTTTTTTTCCGGAGAAACTGCTTCGGTTGAAAAATACGGCCGTGTTTAGGGTAGGGGTCTGAAGGGCCTGATAGGTGCCAAAGTCAAAATCTGGACTTTGTCCTCTGAATATCTTGGTGCGCCCTCAAAAAGCCTCCTTGATCTTATGGTATATAAATATATGGGTGGAGTTGTTTCGAAAAACGGTATTTTTTTCGAGGCTAATTGAGGGCGCCACCCATAGGCAACTTTTTGCATTTTAGACCATGTTTGAGGCCCTCCCAGTTCCTGCGCCCTCATAAAGCCTTGCTTGTTCATGTTTATTTGGACACATGGGGACCTTTTCTTCCCAAAAAAACATAAATGGCAGAGGCTTAGTGAGGGCGCTTGTTAATAGAGGGCGCTTTTTGCCGTAAGAACGCGATTTTTGGCAATTTTCGTCAGGCTATATCTCGGTGCGCCCTCTATGGAATTCAGTGAAACTTGTTTTATTGTGTTCCTCTATATCCCCACTATTCATAATAAAAATAACTAGGAGGCTTTTTGTCTCATTGACCCTTTATGTGCAAATTCATGCACACCAGATCACCACTTTTTGAAAAACAACACTTGGTTCTCGTGCACACCTATAGGTGGCAACAATCATTTGGGAAATTTATTTGAGCATTTTTAGAGCATAAAAAGCATAACAATTTATTAAAATCAGCAACAATTTCTTGAAATATACCCAAACTTTAAAGAAAATAATGAACAAGGCACCTTTGGTGCTGAAAAAAGGCCTGAATGGCCAGCAAATAAGTGAATTAATGACATGCTTGGTCAAAAGGTTCTCATGACAGCCCCTAAATTAGAGTTAGCACAGTATACATGTAGTTCATAACCAACTGAGAATGTGGACCGACTTTCAAAACTATAACTGAAGGTTATACTTGTCCAAAAGTTCTTGCCAAGGCATTCTCAAAACAAAAGGTGACAGTCAACGTGCTTATGCCTACAGAAGCTCCATGAAAAGTTCATGAATGGAGGTATTTTTAAATTTTCTTAGAAAAGAAGTAATGTCCACATCTGCTTCCTGAAAGAAAGGTGCATCACTGAAAATGTTATCCTATTTTAAGATGTATGATTGGGCTGATGTATGATTGTGGCTGCAAAGATTACATTAAATGGGGATACATTGTATGCATTACAGGCTTAGGGTTGGGTTGGAATGCCACAGAATTCCCAATCATACATCTTTATTGGAGTAAAATAGGATAACATTTTCAGTGATGCACTTTTCTTTCAGGAAGCAGATGTGGACATTACTTCTTTTCTAAGAAGAGCCCGTCAGAAATTTTAAAATACCTCCATTCATGAACTTTTCACGGAGAGCTTCTGTAGGCATAAACACGTTGACTGTCACCTTTTGTTGTGAGAATGCCTTGGCAAGGTCTTTTGGACAAGTATAACCTTCAGTTATAGTGTCTAAAGTCGGTCAACATTTTCAGTTGTGTACATGGATGTGCTAACTCTAATTTAGGGGTTGTCGTGAGAACCTTTTGACCAAGCATATCATTCACTTAGGTGCTGGCCATTCAGGCTTTTTTTTCAGCACCAAAGGTGCCTCGTTCATTGTTTTCTTTAAAGTTTGGGTATATTTCAATAAATTGTTGCTGATTTTAATAAATTATGCTTTTTATGCTCTGAAAATGCTCAAATAAATTTCCCAAATGATTGTTGCCACCTATAGGTGTGCACGAGAACCAAGTGTTGTTTTTCAAAAAGTGGTGATCTGGTGTGCATGAATTTGCACATAAAGGGTCAATGAGACAAAAAGCCTCCTAGTTATTTTTATTATGAATAGTGGGGATATAGAGGAACACAATAAAACAAGTTTCACTGAATTCCATAGAGGGCGCACCGAGATATTTATATACCATAAGATCAAGGAGGCTTTTTGAGGGCGCACCAAGATATTCAGAGGACAAAGTCCAGATTTTGACTTTGGCACCTATCAGGCCCTTCGGACCCCTACCCTAAACACGGCCGTATTTTTCAACCGAAGCAGTTTCTCCGGGAAAAAAAGTGATTTTTGTCAGTTTGGATGATATATCTACCCACAAAAAAAAATTGGATGGAATACTGAACGGTGATATATCAGCCCCTGGTTGAATCTTACAGAATCTGGCTCTTAATCTGTTCAACAATAGAAGCACAATATGTGCAACCATGCATGTCCTCAAGGAACAAAGAAACTGCCCCAAGAAATGGCGGCTATTGATACGGTCTATTAATGATACGGTCTATTAATGGGGTGAGTTTTAAAACTTAAGAAATTGTGTTGAGATTTAAAGCGATTTTAAAACAAACTTGTTTTAAAAAAGAATAATTGTAGTAACTTAATCTCATGCCCAGAGTTGATAGGGATGCTCGCCCATCACTAGACAACTACGGAGCCGTCGTCGATAGTACGTACACTGCCATTGGCCATTCAATCAAATCAGTGTGCTGTCACAACAAAAAGTGCGCCTTTCAGTGGTCATGTGCCACAAGAACTGGAAGTCAGTCAGATAACCCCCTCAGCCAACGCGCTGTGCCCCGATACACACTTACTGACATCCCAAGTAGCAACGCTCGGCGCTGACTGCAGACATTCCCTCAGCTTGTCTCCCCCACTCTGCTTAGCGTAGTAAGTCGCATCGTACCCCTGGGTGTCGGTAAAATCGGTCCGAGCACCTCGTTTTATCAGCAGTTCCACTACGTCACTGTGGTTGGCCTCGCAGGCCATCATGAGGGCAGTTCTGTGGAAGACACAAATTAAAAATGGATCATTCATTGGGTAATGTTAGGACTTTAAGGCCATCCATAAACTGAAGAGTTTCATCACAAAACGCTTTATGTGACTCGCTCTGGAAAAAGGTAGTATAAGTCGTGCGGGCTAGGTCGAGTTTTTGCGACCATAAGAAGAAATCTGTGGCGGATCCACGCTCATAAAAATACAAAAACACAAAGGAAATTCCAGGCTAGCACGGACATTCCAGGCAGTATCTGGGGACTGCCAGGAAATTCCATTGTGCTTTTGTATTTTAATGAGCGTGGATCCGCCACAGATTTCTACTTATGGTCGCGAAAACTCGACCTAGCCTGCGCGACTTATACTACCTTTTTTCCAGCGGGTCACATATATTCATTTTTGGCATTTTGAGAAAACTGCCATTTTGTTTTACAACTAAGAACTGCCGTCAATGGCAAATTCCTATAAGTAAAACAGTTTGTCTGTGGGTTGTAACACAGTTTGCCAATAATCTATTTGACAAATGTATAGGGACCACCAATCGAGAATGTACCGACACCATTAACCCCCTTTTTTTTTATAACTTCAATATTTGGCAAAAGATTTAAACAAAAATTTCAGATCATGTAAACAAGGCCTGATAAATTTTATTGAGCAAATAAATCAAAATTGCTAAACTCCATCAAGACTGAAGACTCAAAAATGATCACAGAACAGGCAAAGCGACCATACAGGCATGAGAATGGAGTTTTGTTAAAAAGCAGGAAAAAATATTTGTATTTAAAAAACCTGCGAAGCCACGGCGTGGGGTTCGGGGCCCGCTTAAGGGCCCCGAAAAATTTTGAACTTTAAAAGCTCTCTGATGCATTTTAGAGCATATCTGTGGGGAGGCGGGTGGGGGTGTTTAAGGTAAATTTGTCCTTAAATTTCAGAGGAGATATTTTATGCAAGGCTGTACAACCAGAGGTTCCATATCTGACGGTGACACAACAACATTCGCAAAATGCTTACGAAAGCAATCACCTATCAAATGTTGGTCTTGAGAACCTGCAAGCAAGACTTTGTCGCACCAATTCCAGTTCCACTTGTTTTTTACAGTTTTGTCGATTTGTTTTACATCACAGGAACCTCGCTGTACGTAAGAAACTTTGAGCGCCATTTTTATATCCCAAGTTCGCACACTCGCACATGTCATATGCACACACACGAACACGTATCGTAAACGTACACGTTATCATATACCTGGACCGAATCAATTGCTCAAGGGGTCGAAACCTTATTCCGGTGTCGTTTTAAACCATGCAAAATAATATTCTTATTCGAAAACAAGATTTGGACTTTACATTTTCTTTTTTTTTTACCACCGAGTGTGATATTTTGACAAAATCTGTTGGAAAGAGAGAAGCGTGCATTGATCAAGCCTGCTGGGCGGGAACTGCATCCCTACTCTAATAATGGATGTTTCCCAGCGATACATCCGGGTTATCATTGGCCCTCTAGCTCTGTATGGAAACGTAATGTCATTGCGATTCACGATCATAGTTCGACTATATGCAACCGAACGCAGTCTAGTCAACGATTGTTAGTCGTGTCTGGTCGCCGACCATTTGGAACCAGCGCACAGGACACGGTTGCTCTGGTCACTGGTACCCATCGTTTAAACCTGCACGTTGCCAGGAATAACGTTTGACCATGTACCAGTGGTTGACTCTAGTCGTGAATCGAACTTGCCAGAAGCATTCGGGCTAGTATTGCGCATACGTGATAAGATAATTATGACAGTGACTGGTCACATGAGGCAGATTAACCAATAATAGGGAAAAGGGCTCCGATTTTCACAGGAGTTGGATATCAATGCGACACCGGTACGTACCGTGCGTGCAACAAGGGGGTGCGGGAAATGTCGGGGGACGGAGTCGGGGAAAGAATTGACACGGACACGCTGTAAACACAAGAATCATCGGGTGACAGAAGTTTCATTTTCACTCACTTTTTTACATTTTCTTCGTTATAATACCCATATACAACATACCCCCCCCCCCCCCCATTTTTAATTCAAATTCACATTGAACTCGGAGACCACATATTTGGAGGTAAAAAATCCGGAAATCCTGATAAATCCGGAAGATTCTCATGCCTGGACCATATCATAAACCAGTATACAAATAATGAATGTTTATGAGTGCAATGGGAGGAATATTTTCATGAGGTGAAAGATGGAATGTTCTATTCAACGAGGCGAAGCCGAGTTGAATGGAACACATTTTATCTTTCACCGAATTAAAATATTCCTCCCATTGCACGAATTGAAACATTCATTATTTGTTTTATATAATGCCCAAGTAGATCCTTGTCATCCTACTTTTGTTTACAAATTATTCAGGCTTACCCTTCGAATTTATTTCATCGTTTGTCATAAAGTTCAAACCCGCCATGTCGCTTGTGAGTTGTAGAAAAATGTTTTTGTGTCAGGGGCACAGGGCCGGTCGCGTTCACTGGTCGCGCTCGCATGATACATTCGACACGCACATCATATACAATACTGTACACGCGCACAGTGGGCGCGGGCGCACCGTGCAATGGAAAAATGTATGGGCAAAAATTGCACGGTATAGTGACGTAGCATTAAATGGATTAAATATTAAACAACACGTGACCTGCTATCGTCCAATCAGATAACAAGGATCTACTTGGGAGTTATATAACATTATATATAGATGACAACTTGCTGATCACTTATTTGCCAGTTCAACTCCGTGGAACGACCCATTTCCAATATATACATGTGGGTTCATAAATGTGAATTAAGTTTAAGTAGAATACCTGTGTTGATGGTCTTGTAGGTTCACATTTGCCCCTTGATCGATCAGGTCTCTACAAACTGCCAAGAGGCCAAGCTGAGCTGCTACCATCAGAGCTGTTTTGCCACGCTATACACAGATTAAGAAAGGGTCAAACAATGTCAGATTAAAAGGCCCAGTGTATCATTTGCAATGACCCCAAAAAGAAATCGACGAGTTTACAGGGGAAAAGTTCTGAAAGTAAAGATTGAATTTATAGCAACTACCCAATAAAAGGTTTTCGCCCAAAATTATATAATTTTACCAGAAAATAATCCGTAAAGATGAAATTATTTAGATCGTTTGCAAACGATTTACTTATTTTTGGTTCGCATCTACACGGTCTAAAATGCATGGGCGCTGTGTACTGCTATGCGTGTTCCAACGCGATGCATTTTTATGGATCGCGCGCACATGCAGTATATAGCCACATAGTAGTACCCGATCAACCGAGAACAAATATTTGAAACACCCCGCCAAGACCAGGAAAACGCATATTGTAATACGTGGTACATTTGACAAAGCTGAAATTTCTTCGGATGAGTTTGTCTTTCTTTTGATTTATAATGGTTCTATTCGCAGAATCGACAGAATCCACTATCATAACTGCATGTACATGTATGTGTGCACAGAGTGCAATGCAATGCAATGGATATGTGATCTAACCACTGCATGCTGTACGGATACAGTGCCCTCTATGTACTTCTGATCGATAGTCTGGTTTCGCGATACTTTAGCCGTGAATGATTATGGCCAGGATACAGACATACTGCATGTGTGCAAAACGTGGGAAAACGTGCTACGTGCGTGTACATACATGTACGTACATAGGCTGTACATACATGACATACATGGAATATCCGGACATCGTTGATCAGTAAGTGAGACAATTTTTCAGGTTTTTTTGGACTTGAAGAGTTGAAAATATATTCTCCTTATATTTCCGGCCGTTTACTTTTCCGGCCTAGAAAAAAAGCTTTGCCAGATTACTTTTTTCCAAAATAAGAAAAAGCCGGAATTCCAGCTAAAGCCGGAAGACTGGCATCCCTGTGTTATCCCTCATATCCAAAAAAGTACAGACTATACACTGTATCTCGCCTTTTACCTCTTCTGTTATATCCACGGAAGCCTTAGCTTTAAGCAGAATTTTACTGCAATCAAAATGTCCACCAAGAACTGAAATAGAAAACATTAAAATAACGGGCATTAGACTGCAAACATGTAATAACATGCTAGCCAACTGAACTACATGTTATGTGTAGGAACACTCCTTGTGGCAGTTGCCTCGTCAACCCAAGCGATATTTGGGGAGCTGTTTAGGGGCACTGCCGCAATCTAAGTGCTGATAGGATGTGCACCTTGGCCAGGTGGCCAGGTAGCCACCTACATGTAGTTGAAGAGAAATTATCCAGTATCCACCATTACCTATTGACCCCTTTCGAACACGTGCGAATATGCCATTTTGGGAGTCAAATAATGCTGAGTCATTGTGGAACCAATGTGCGTGCGCGTTGTGTGTGTCTCTGGTGGGCGTAACGCGGTTTAGTTCACCAATGGGAGCCTCAGCATAGCGCGTTACACGCGCTATGGACACACACAACGCGCACGCACATTGCTTCCACAACGACGCGGCATTGTTTTACTCCCAAAATGACGTCATTGGCACGAGCTCAATACTATTATAAGAACCTTCTGTGGACACGGTTACCTGCAAAATGAAGAGCCGTTTTTCCTGTGAGTTCCTTTGCATTGAGGGGTGCATTGGCCAGGAGGAGGCGTTGTACACAGTCCGTGTGGCCACCCATGGAGGCATAATGAAGAACAGTGTAACCTGTCAAATATCAATAATAGCGATCAAATATCAAAAATATGTCCGTTTTTATTTGTGTAAAATCAAATTTGAAATACTGTACAACCAGCTGATCAGAAATGTACCACAGATATATTCCAGGCTACATTTAAAGGATTATTTCTGAGACATTTTCAGAAAAGTAAATTTTTGGTCTATTTTGAGAGGACCGGACCTTTCAACACCAATGACCCCGGTCCTGTAAAAAAAGATATTTAAAAAAAAAACTGCTCAAATGAGTTGGGGATATGCTAAATAGCGTGATACAAAACTGGTAAACACTGGATGAAAATTTCTAAATTTCCTAAATTAATCAAAATAATACCTCGAACAGTAAAGAAATGTCCATATTTTACAATCATATTACAAAAATTAACAGAATAAATTTGGCTGGGCACACTGTGCCATCACATTTTCAAGAAATAGTTGAAAATGCATGTACAAAATGGTAGTTTTTGTCAATTTGATTGATTGTCCATCCTTCACGCATAAAAACAACCTCTGCATAAAACTGTAAAGTCAATTTAAACATGTGTGTGTATTAACATCAGTAGCAGGTAAACATACAGGTTCACTTTAGTTTTCATTTGTTGTATTGATTAAGGAAAGGCATTTGTCTCCTGATTACCGTCCCTCACGTGAAGGACGGAATTGGATCACGCTCTAAATTTTAATTTAGGATCATTTCTGAGACATTTTTAAAAAGGTCAACCTTTTGTCGATTTTGACAGGACCAGACCTGTCGGCACCGATCCTGCCAAAATTAGTTGGAGAAATGCCAAATTTGCGTTTAGTATCATTTCTGAGACATTTTCAGAATAGTCAATATTTGGTTGATTTTTACAGGACCGGACCTGTCGGCACTGATGACCCCGGTTCAAATATGATGACTCTTCCAATACAATCAAACCGCATTTCGACTACCTAAAGTTCCACAACTTTTATAAAATATAAAATTACATTAACACAGAGCACCTTGTGCCCAAAAGGCAAACTGATTGTAGTTGGCAACAGCTTATCAATATTCCCCAAAGCTTCAGAATTTCCCTTTGACCCAACTTGATAAATGTCAAACTTGACATTCTTAAAGTTCAAACTGCTTCAAATAGAATTTTTTCATAACCTGTGTGTGGCCGGTAAAATTTAAGGTCGATTAACCCTTTAACTGTCAATCGTACAAATTTGTAGCTTAACGCTATGCATTAGAACATTTTGGCTGTTAAAGGGTTAAAGCTTTCTAGCAGCGTAGTTTGGGGTAGACTTCAACTGGTCTAGAAAATTGGATGACAAACTAATTCAGGGTTGATGTTCTTTCCCCATTTTTCCCTGGCAAGCTTTTAAAGGGCATGTGACATCCTAAACAACTTTGTGCCTAAGCTTTGCTTCATAATGACAGATTACTTGTTCAGCAAGACATACTATTGTTCGTTTGGATGTAAAATCAATAAAAGGTGGCCTTTTTCAACTTTGAAGATTTCATTGCAATAAATCACAGAGGGCGCTGTTCGGAGTGCATCACATAAAGAAGACAGAGGGGAAAAGTTAAGAAAAAACATAAGACTTCAAGTTGGACTTGTGGCAAATTGCTGCAGTTTCTACCCCCAGGTTTGTCATGGCTTACAACAGGAAACATGTAGAACAAACTCAAACAGCCATGGATTACAAAAGTTTCAGGAAAATTGAGAAAAAAGTGGAATATTTTGTGCACAGTTGAATGTGATTTTCCTGTGTTTGCCTCTTGTGACATCATGACCTTGGTCATGAATATGCATATTTTCATTAGCATAAAAACTAAAAACCTTTGTTTTAACCCCCAAAGCAAGCTCCAAATAGGATTTTTATGACTTTAACTGAGTAGAGTGGTTTCAAAGCGTAGATTTCCCTTTAAGCCTCTTGGCATGGCAAAGCAAATTTTGAATAATAGGTTTTGAAGGTGGGCACAGTACCTTGGCTATCTGCAGCTGCCACGGTCGTTCCAAGTTGAATCATGAGGTCTAGGCAGCCAAACTGGCCCAGTTCCGCAGCTAAATGTAGACTGGAAAATTACAAAAATGATAATACATGTACAATGTAACATCCAATGTTGTAATGACTCCGACTCGAGACTTGAGTCGACTCGAGTCTGGATTTTCACCAACTTGACTTGACTTGAGACTTGAACCTCAAATGACTCGACTTGGACTTGAGTCACTGACACAAGTGACTTGACTCGGACTTGAACATTTTTTGACTCGAGTCTGCCAAAATGAAATTGTAATTTTATGCATTTTTTTGGGGGTGGGGGGGGTGAGGGGGGGTGGGAGTCATTTTGAGGATTGAATTGTATTTCAGCACTACAGAAACCTTAGACTAAGGCCCGCTTCAAACGTCGCGCTTATGCCGTGTCAAATTAAATTACTCTTGATTTTTTAAATTCGACACGGCACAAGCACGACGTTTGAAGCCATTTGGCTCGGCAAAATGAATTCGACACGGCAGAAAAATTTAGTTGGTCCGCAATTTTGTTCATAACTAGGAATGCGCATGCTCGCAGCGCGTACGTGAGTAAAGAAATAACCAACAAACAAGTGCTTAAAAATAATAAATATGGCGACGTACAATGGACAGAATGGAAAGCGCACGTGCACAACGTCCATGACGTGCACAATACTCATCCGCCATGTTAGATGTATTTAAGCTCGACTGTGGGTTTGCAATTAAGTTTGACGTCTGAAGCCACTGCCGTGCTAACGTCATGCCAAGTTGAATTTAATTCGACACGGCATAAGCGCGACGTTTGATGAAGCGGGACTAATCTTTGTTTAAACATGGAGCATTGATGGACAGAACAACAAAAGTACCCTACACAAATGTAACTTTCAGCACTTACTCTTTTTGAAATTAGGTTGAACCATTTTACTTTTGCGACTACTTGACTTGACCTGACTTGACCAACATGCCTGACTTGACTTGGGACTCGAGCAGAGATAGACTTGTTACAACCCTGATAACAACTGCGTATTGTTAAGACTCGTACTTATATAATATTGGATGGCTTTGAGGGTGATATGAGGATGTACCGCACGAGTCATGAAAATACTGAACGAGCCGAAGGCGAGTTCAGTATTTTTATGACCAGTGCGGTATGTTCTCATATCACCGGAAAAGACATCCAATATTATTATTGTTATATAAAATGAAGCTTTGTTTTGAAAGATTTCCGCGAGATTTTTGTCTGTGCTTTTGTTATTGTTGTACAGTATGTTTTGTTACTGTACTCTTGCGCGCGTAGCACACACGCGCAATCCATTCGATCCAGTCGATGCACGACGCGCGCGTACGCGTGTGTTTGGGTGCGCCCAGCGTGCACGCGCATCAGATTGGGGCTCTGTGCTGCACAGTATCAGAAACGCACGGTGTCCGCAAAAGCTTCATTTTATATAATAATCATGAATACTGTACTACTGCCAATGCAGCATGCGCTAAGTACACGATATACATGTACACGGACCAATTGTGTTGTGTATTAAACACAATTACACTACATACATGTACTTCTGAGCGCGCACGTGTCTAAAACCGAAAGGATTTGACACATGCGCAAACCGTGACACAGCCTCTTTAAGTGGGGATTTGAAATACAATTATTCCAAATTGGAGAGCTTGGAAATGTCAGGAAATGTCAAAAATTGCCAGACTTAGTCTCAACATTATTTTATGACTCGAAGCCTTTTATTATCCCCAGTATTTCCTCAAGTTAGTATGAGTCATCGCTCTTAACGTTTTAAAACCCCGCTTCCTGCAAGGTAAGTAAAAGCTTTGTAAGATGCTTGTGTATGCAGCACGTGTGGAACATGCACCATAAGTCTGCTGACAAGCTGCTAACATGTTATACAAGTGAAGTTGAGTGATGTCTCTATTCACTGTGTACGAGTACTACGTGTCAAATAAACAAATAAATAAAACAATTGTTCTACTTTTGATCTCAAATAACTTTGTAATTTACCAACGGATTTAAATCAAAATTTCAGATCATGTAAACAAGGCCTAACAAATATTATTGAGCAACTTGCATCGGTTTTGTCCGAGAGGGTGAGATTTAAAAAACTTCAATTTCAGAATCTACCACTTTCGTTTTGGCCTCCTTGGCGGAAAGTGTGTGCTGCAGAGGAAAGCATCTGAAAGAATGCAGGATCACTCCTAATGTCATTACACACCTCGATTGATTTTTGTGCAGCTCATTAAATAAGGGACCTCTGACATAGACAATTTCCTTGACATTGGAGTACGCCAATCCTACATGTACCGTAAGTGGCTGATCCTTAAAATGTGGTGTTTTTTCCCCATAAGGCTTTTAAATCTCACCCTCTCGGTCAAAGTTGATGCAAGTTGCTCAATAAAATTTGTCAGGCCTTGTTTACATGATCTTGTTTAAATGTAACACAAGTGTCCGTCCCGGTTACGAGCGTATATTGGAAATTTGTACACAGGGTTTTTAGAAAGGTATGTTGTCACACTATTTGTAACCATTTTTGGGCCTAAGTTATATCTTCAGAACAACTTAAACTAATTTCTTTTATTTTGAGACCAGACAAAGGTATTTCCTCGAAAATATGGTCTGTGTTGCCAAAATGCCACCTTTACTGTGGAAAGACCCAAATACCCCGAGTTCTCAGGATGAATGTCCCAAAATATCCAACAAATACATTATCTCTTCCCCCCGCCTCTCTCCCAAAAAAGAGAAGCCCACTTACGGCACTCTTCCCTCTGGGTCCATCTTGATCGGCGAGGTGCCTTTCTTAGCCAGCGCTGCCTGTAGTCTCTCAATGTCACCATCTTCCACGGCATGCATAACCCTGTCATCATTTTTACCCCACTCGCCCTACATCAAACATAATTTTAGGAAAAAACATGGATCAGTCCGTTAAGGGTGCGCGTCCACATCACATATTTTAGCCCTCTATTTTCCCCCATGGGTGTTGAGGTTTTGATGTACCATATCATGTCATATTTTTCTCATTACCATTCTGAAATTTCATGCTCTTAATCTGTATATTTTCAAGGATATCGTCAAAAAACCACCAATGTTCTGAAAACTAATTTATCTGTTCCATAAAGCAGTGCAGCTACTATTACACCAACCAAATTGGAGATTGCAATTTTCCTGTTTTCCTCCAATGGATAGTATTTTAAGGAGGTATTTTATATGATTGTTAGGTTAGAGTGAAATCCATTTTCTGGAAAAATCGGAACAAGCTCCTTTAAAACTGGACACCGTGTCCCGTGTCCCCCTTACATGTACGTATGTCCTGTGGCCAATTTCATAAAACATGTTACGCTTAAAGGCACAGGCTCGTCAGCAATGCGCGCGCGCCAAATTCGTGCTACGAAATACGCAGCTTCATGCCTTTGCTATAGAGCTGCGTAATTCGTGGTACGAATTAGGCGCGCGCACATTGGTGACGAGCCTGTGCCTTTAATCGAATATTTTGGATTAATTACACAGCAGGAAAATTTACTCAAGCAAGATCATATTTCATAAAGCTTGTTGTTCTAAGCACGCAAAAGATTGTGCACGCAACACTGTCATCTGCTGGAATGCATTCATCATCTGCTTTTCTTATGTCAACATAAAACATTATAAATACATGTACCATCATCAGTAATGTATCAATTTTGGGATAATGGTCGCTACCGCAGGGATTTTTCAACAACAGCTGAAAGTTTTTTATCTGTTGGAATATGTGTCTCATATTTCGCAGAGTATGTTGATGAAAAAAGATTGCGTAGCCTTAGCAAAAAAACTGTAGGTTACCATGCGGTTGGGTTTGCTAGGTGCTTTAATAAGCAGAGAATGAGTTTTAAGAAATAGAGAGAGCACTGCTTAATCAGAAAACGGGCGATAACGAGCTTCATGAAATTGGCCCTGACAATTGTGGATTTGATTTTTTTTTTACATCATATATATAAATTTCAGGTGACCTGAAATAAGCATATTTCTACAGATTCTGAACCAGTTTACAACATTTCAAGATTCAAGTTAAAAACAAAATGCATTTATTCTTACCTCCTTATCCCGTCCCTTCTTCAGTTTCCTAAACATAACGTCTGCTTCTCTACAGCACAGCCGAGTTGATGTCAACACAACATCATAAAGTCCAGAAAAAATAGCTTGACATCAACTACATGGTAGCAATCACATCTGGAAGACAATTTGCTGCATGTAGTTCAAGCGGCTGTGCATGGAACTCTAAGTTTGTGATGTGGTTGCCTTCAAAATACTACAGTACAAGTTTGTTGAATTTCGTTGTCCGTGGACTTCTCTGTTGCTATTATTACATGTAGATTAGCACCAACTGCTTGTTGTATCACGGACTGAAGACTTTGTAACATGAGCGGCTTGCGATTTCTTTTGTTCCGTAGTCAATCTGATGATTTCAAAACTCTCCCAAGGACTGGTACCCGCTGTGATATTTATTTACATTACTAGTTGATTCTATACAGTGGTTCCAGATTTGGTAACCTTAAAGGGTTTTTCTTTCTCTCTCTGGTAAGCCAAGGCGTTTACACAAAGCTGGTTTCCCCCCTCAAGGCATGACCATTGTTGTTGGGGAGCTTTTCTTTCTTTGTGTTCAATGAACAAGTTTAAAAGTTAAAATCGCACCAAGCTTGACGGTTTTACAATCAAAGAATTTGTGAGCTTGTCCAATTTGTTTTCTTTGACAGCGTTCTTCAGTTGTTCTTGTGAATGACCTGTTTTAATAAAGAAAAATTAAATATGAAAAATTAAATAAACATTTTTATATTTACTGTACTTTTAGAAGGCTAAAAGTGTTTATTTGACGTTTATATTGGGACATTATCATTTTTTATATAACACTTTTAGCCCCTTACCAATTTAACCCCATTCGCCGTGTGGAACATTCCTGCACGCCCTCAATAGTCCAAATACCCGTGTGAAAAATCTTACCGTAAATTCTAAATCAGACATTTAAAAGCACACCATGGAGTACTTCCAAATACTGAAAGCCACCCAGATCAAACTGCATGGCTTTCAAGAACAGCATTTTCCCCCCATCAAAACCGTTGCTCAAAATGGAATCTTTAGTTTACTCATTTTACAGGAAATTGCTATTTTTGGTAAAATCTGAATCTCCACACGTTCTACATACCTCCCTCGCCGAAACACTCTCAAGACTGACGTACACACCTTCGTTTTTATCAATTTCACCATCAAATTTACATTCTGAAGTGGAACTTCAACTAATGCACGTTTTACTTCTCCACATTTCCACTCTCGGTGGCTGAAATCTGAAGTCCTGCCTGCGCTATGGCGCTCGCGTATAACGTGTCAAGCACCAGACCAGATCCAGCACGTACCATTTTTGGACGAGGGGGGATTTGTTTTAGCGTGCCACTGTGCGGTCAGTAAATGGAAGATTTACGTCAAATGACTTTACACTCGTAAAGTTGCTACGCGGGTCGCTTTGACAAAAAGCCGTTTAGTGGTAATTTGACGTAAATCCTCCATTTACTGACCGCACAGTGGCACGCTAAAACAAATCCCCCCTCGTCCAAAAATGGTACGTGCTGGATCTGGTCTGGTGCTTGACACGTTATACGCGAGCGCCATAGCGCAGGCAGGACTTCAGATTTCAGCCACCGAGAGTGGAAATGTGGAGAAGTAAAACGTGCATTAGTTGAAGTTCTACTTCAGAATGTAAATTTGATGGTGAAATTGATAAAAACGAAGGTGTGTACGTCAGTCTTGAGAGTATTTCGGCCAGGGAGGTATGTAGAACGTGTGGAGATTCAGATTTTACTAAAAATAGCAATTTCCTGTAAAATGAGTAAACTAAAGATTCCATTTTGAGCAACGGTTTTGATGGGGGGAAAAATGCTGTTCTTGAAAGCCATGCAGTTTGATCTGGGTGGCTTTCAGTATTTGGAAGTATTTGGTGGTCTTCTGTGGTTGGGCTTTTTTCAACAACTTGGACGTTAGATTGGTTCCCGATCCCTATAGATTGGTTCGCTTATTGCGAAAATATAGGGATCGGTAAAGGGCAGCCATGACGGGCAGAATTCTGCCCGTCACGTGGTTATTATTATTTTTATTTTTGTAGTAAGTGCGCAGATTTTGCAGTGACATTAGTAACTTGGCCGTGCGTGTCGAACATATCCAATTATGTAAACAAAGTACATCGCCTCCGCCACGATCGCCTCCGCCACGATCGCCCTCGCCTCCGCCACTATCGCCCTCGCCACTATCGCCTTCGCCTCCGCCACGATCGCCCTCGCCTCCGCCACGATCGCCCTCGCCTCCGCCACGATCGCCCTCGCCACCACCACCACCACCCAGAAGACCAAGACCAAGACCAACAGGAACACATATGATGCCCTCATCCAGTCGCTCTAGGCATACAGAATCACGAAACTTCCCAGGAATGCCCCAGTTTCCTCCACCATATCTGCCATCACCTTTTATTTACCAACAGCCCTATGCCTCAAGCTTACCTACATGTATCTCACGACCGCCACGTTCCGTACCGCTTGCACATATGCCGCCCGCACCATCAAAACAAGTTCGACCACCATCTACCCTACCAATATGGCTCCAGACCCCAGAGAATAACTTGTCGCCGACCAACAGCCCATCTGGAGTACACTCTTCTTGTCGTCGACTAATTGACTCGCAATCAAAGCAAATACAGTCACTGGAGACTCGGGTCAAGTCCCTCGAATCGATGATTCAGACACATCAACTAACCCTTCAATATCTGGCCCCCCTAAACGCAAAAGTCCAATTGGACTTAGAAAAAAGTCGAAATATTGACGAAATCATGGGGAAGTGCGAGGTAGTGATAAATGACGGGGGTGTGGAGGAGTTGGATCTAAAAAAAAACATCATCGAAAAGCTACGACCACTCGCCCCTGAGCATGTTAAGATTGCGAGGAAGCTCGCGAACATTTTGTTCCTCGACGAAGAACGAATAAACGGGAATTGCAGCGGCGTACGTGGTATGGCGAAATTGGAGGAGAGAAGGCTAAATGCTCTAAAGAAAGCTATTTTTCAGCTTTGTTCGACATCTCCAAAAAATAGAGACTGTGTCTGGCGAGAAAGCAAGGATGCAATAGATACCCACAGCCGCAACATTCGAAGAAAAATTAGGAATAACCTAGTTTTGTAATTTACACGTACCGGTATGCAATATAAATGGAACGTCGCCAGATTCGGCTTCAAGGCACCCTAACACACAAATTAATTGTTTCCCCACAAGGCGGAGTACCACCCCAACCCCTAATATACTGTACAATCAATCGTTAGCTTTCGTGTACATGTCTCTCAAAAGCACCCTCACCAATTTTTTAACGTTTCCATTTAAAATCATCGGGGAACAAGCGATATTTGGGTTTTTGAATAAAAAGAGCACTGACAAACTTTTTCCCGTTTTTGTGATTTCCAGTGCACCGTTCACTCCTAATTTCAAAGGCGGATCCAGCCTCATTAAAATACAGGAATACAATGAAATTCAGGGAGTCGGACCCCTGACATCCATTGTATTCCAGTATTTTTTTATGAGGCTTGGTCCGCCAATTAATTCCCTCACGCGTAGCCTTTTGTCAAAGCGAAGCGCGTCAATTTATGCGCGAAAAAGAGTCTTGCAAATAAGCCCGTGTTTCGGTGAAAAGATTTTAAAAATTTATTTACACAAGCGAACGAATTTAGAAAGCTTACGTGTCTCTGTAACGCAAAATATCACAAAATTGAATTTCCGACGTCGAGAACTGGAGATTATTGGTCGAAGCCTTTTTCCTAAAACGTCAAAACATAATACGTCAACACTCTCTCGATTAAATGACCTGCCAGCCATTTAATCATTTCTTGTTAAATCGACTGGCATTAATCCTTGACGGAATTTTCGCGTTCTTGGTACCAAATAAAAGCTGATTACTTTTTCTATTCTAGAAAAATACCTATTTATCTTTTAAAAACATTAATTGACGCCCAAATCGGCCAAAACACGTGCAGTGCAACTTTAAAGTAGAAAATGTTTTAAGTAGAAACATATCTAGTCTAGATATTTAGATTAATACTTAACCATACCGATTAACATATAAGTTATTAGTTGACTGTTATTGTGGTGACGAGTAGACTTATTAGCGATCAAAAGAATTAACTGTTAATTTGAACCCAACTTGTAAATTAGACTAATACAGGGGCGGATCCAGGAACTTTTTCAAGAGTGAGGTGGTTTCGGTCCGTCATATTTTGTATTACAATTCCCTGACGAGTGGAGGTATCCACGAAACAGATTTGTCGGAATAAAATATGGTGAACTAAAACCTATCCTAGTTTGTAATTGATTTTATATATATATACATATATATAAAGTATGCGATCTATCACTTGTACATTACTGAGTGATGCACTTACGTGCTGTTGGGAATCCCCTTTAGCTTTATAGTATCGTGGACATTAACAAAAAACACTGTTTCACGATCAGCGGCCGTGATTTGCAGATTTTATAGAACGTAGGCCTACACCTAGAGCCCAAAATGCTATATACAGCCCAGACAGTACAGTCCGGGCTCCGTGGGAAAACACACTGACGAAAAACAAAATCTTCTTTGATTACGCCGACGGACCTGATAGCCTGGAAACCACACCCCATCTAAAGATGTTTATTGGTCAGAATATCAGACTATACCAATAACTGCAAAGGGGTTAGATGACTGGAAGCGCACAAAAGAAGCCGCTGCAGATGACAATACGTATAATCTTGAACGACTGTCAGTCCATTCAGCAAGCCAGGGCGTCTGAATGCCTTTTCGCGCGTAATATTGCGACTTGTGTCGTTTTGAAGAAAAAAATGCTGTGGAGAATATTTGGGGTGAAACGACGCACTGAAAAAAACAGTCACTATACAGAATCAGAATGATTCGTTTTTCTCCAAATTTCCACCACAGCGCCCTTTCTAAAAGCGATGCGAATTGAAAATAAAAAAGCAAGGCGGACTCGGCCCAGCTTCAAACGTCAAACGCTGAACCGCAAAAGAAACTTCACTTTTTAGATGTTGATAAAAACTCAACAGAAATCCGAACTGTCCTATCCTGCCTTTGTAATTTTGAGTGTGATTAAAGCCAGAGGCTCCTCAATGCGCGCGTGAAGCCAAATTCGTGGAAGTAAATACGCAGCTAGCTCCATTGAAAGTACATTGAGCTGCGTAATTCGTGGCACAAATTTGGCCTCACGCGTGCATTGACGAGCCTCTAATTTTGTACCACACTAAAAGTTCACCCAAGTGCCCAGCTGAATAAGCTATGTTCAAAATGAAGCTTCCATTACCCAAATTTAATCGGCGTTTTTTGCCTGTGTGGGTGTGTGAATGGAGGGATTTTTTTAAAAAATCCCACCTTTAATTTCTCCCACAAAGTTTCCTTTTTTTGTCTTGTCAACCCATGAAGTAAAATTTGTATAAAAATCTGTATAAAAAAAACTGTAAGAGCTTTACATTCCGGGACTGCAAACAAATAATAATAACACAACGGCTAGGCACTCACATGTAGGCAGCAACGCACCAGTCTGCGAAACACGTGTCTCGACACAAAGTTGGTTGCCCCTTAACAGGCAGACAACCAACCATTGAGGCTCTCTTCAGCAAACTTTGGACTTATTTAATTGGCTGAAAGCCGACCGCTGTCAGTACAATTTTCGGGAAGACTGGCGGTAGAACTCTTTTGTGAAAATTGATACATTGTATCAACTTGAATCAAGCATTCCCCAGAGCCCGGAAATGCGTCTCTTGGCTGTTGATTATTTTTTTAAACGAGAAATTAAAACTGCAGGTGGTGTACAATGGCGGACGGTGGCTTAAATTAAACGTCGTTGCTTCATATCCAGTGTATATATCGATGCCTGGCATGCATTGACTGATAAGTAGTATCCGATCCCTGTCAAAAATCGACAAAAACGCGAAAAGGACCCTCAGAATTTATTTTTAACATCGATTTCTACTTTCAACAATAACTAAGGACTCAACTTGTTTAGGTCTGGTTAAGTATTAAAGTCCTACACGGACGACGAAATTCCGACTGACCTATATAGATTGGTTCGCTTATTGCGAAAATATAGGGATCGGTAAAGGGCGGCCATGACGGGCAGAATTCTGCCCGTCACGTGGTTATTATTATTTTTATTTTTGTTGTAAGTGCGCAGATTTTGCATTGACATTTGTAACTTGGCCGTGCGTGTCGAACATATCCCATTATGTAAATAAAGTACATTGCCTAAAGCAAAGAGCTTGGCCAATTTTTAAATATAAAAAACACAATGCGCACGCGCAAATACGACCAATTACAGATCAAGATGAAGCGCCCTTTACCTGTCCTTATATTCTCCTGTGTGGAATATGTGGACGGGAACCAGTCTAGTATGGTGCTTGAAGGCGAGACACTAGCATTTATGTAAATATAAGGGGCCGTCCATGAAGTACGTTCGCACGCGCTTATATGTACGGGGAGCGGGGATTGTGAGAGCCAGTGCGTACACCCAATGTTAAAGTATATGAATGACGTCACGCATTTTGCGTACAGGTGGGGGCGGGGGGCAATAGTTAATATTATGTGCGTACGTACCTTATGGACGGCCCTAATATGGGTGGGGCCGGATGGGGAAAACAATTTGTCAATTCTGGCAAAGTTCCCGCTATTGTATGTCCCGCAGCGAATTGTACAACCCCGGTCAAGTCCCCGCTATATGAGTGAATACGTCACCTTTTGTTGGTTGCCTGGGCAACTGGCTCTAAACTAAAAATAACTCAAACGTGTCCCTGTGCTTTGCAATGGCAATCGACATGGCAACCACGTCACACTTCGGCTGTCAATTATCCCGGTAGGGCAGGGCAGCAAATTGTACAACTCTGGCAGGGAATTTTGTAAAACTTTATTCACAAACGAAACGCAAGGACAAAGGTACGTGTACGGCCGGCTTAACGATCACGGTAGCGCATGTCGTACAGTGGCATCACAATGTGTACGGGTTTTGCGATGCGTCCTGATGGCTATGTGGTCGCGATTTTGTGTAAGTGTCTGTCGCAACGCAATCGCAGCATTCGAGCATGCTCGAAATATGGCATATCTGTGCAATCGCAAAGGAGTCGGAGCGCGCGCGTTACGATTATATTGAAACTAGGCTTTAACGCACATACACAGACTAGACCCAAACATCTGCAACGCAAACACTTACAGAAACAATCGGCAAAGTTAAACTTTGTTAAACTTTGCCGACTGTCTGCGTTAATGCTTGCGTTGCTAGTTTGCGGCACTCTCTGTGTTTCTTACGTCTATATAGAAACCGGGCTTTACAAACGAGCGCAGCACATACGCAACGCACGCAAAACAAATGAGACGGCCGGATAAAAAACGGACCCAAGGAAATGCCCCTTAAACCATAAACCAACAAACTTTAAATTCATTTTCAATTGTTCCATCAAATCCATCCCTCTAAAAAGTTTGTTAAATTCCAAAAGGATAACAGAAGACAAGTGACACATCTATAGTTTTCGGGACTATAGAACAGCAGTATGTTTAGTCTTGTTTCCTTCCTGTGGTTTGATACAAAGTTGCAAAAATGCCCTTGGGCTAATTCCAGACAGTGTCAGTGTATTGTGTCATGATTACACGCTATCGGATTAAAGGATTATAAAACCACAATGTTTACTTTGGCTGGAGGGCTCATCGTGTATACACGGAACGATGTGGAGAGCCCAAAACCGCAAGGTCATGCAAAGTGTTGCGGTTTACACGTTATCGATTTTTACTGTGTATTGGTCGAAAATTACACGACCCATACACGATGCGAGCGTGTTGTGGTTTGAAGTAAACTGTTAGCAGTACGGTATGTAAATGAAGGAAACAACGTACTCACTGCTGATGACATGTAAATGAAGGAAACAACGTACTCACTGCTGATGACATGCACACTGCCTTTGAGTCATAACAAGTGAGAGGATGCTATGCCGCCGTTATGAAAATCGGCGACATGCCTTCTTCACAGGAAGCTCTCAGATGGCCAGGTGTTACCAACTATACACATTTCTGTTTTCGAGGAAGGTGGAGTGCGCTCCTGGCTTGCTTACAACATCGAGAACCAGTTCCATCCATATGCGAAGCTGATCAAACGACCCCTTGACCCACTGAACACCGTTTACTCTGTTGGACAGTACACTGAACCCAAAGTCTTTACAGGAGTAATTTGTCAAAAAGAAGCTGTTCAGTTCTCCTGCCCGGAATCAAACTGCATCAAAACCTTCCGAACGGATGAGCTCCTCACACAACACTTGGAAGCATGACAACATACGTTTCGTCCCCTGCGGGAAGCTCGTTTTGACCAGATTGCACGTCAATGGGCTTGGTGAGATGCCACTTGGTACCTCTGGCTCATTCTGATAAAGGTTCAACAGCAGCTTCTGCCTCCATGTCCCAGCCACTCGAGTGTGGATGGGCTCGCAAAATGTCCAGGGATCGATTTCACAAAAGTTAAGACGAGTTCAATGCATCCTAATTCCCACAGCAACGTCCCAAGATAAGAAGAGTGACCCTTCCTAAGATGTGTCTTAGCGCTTTGTGAAATCGGCTCCTGGCCAAACAAGAGGTTCTCGCGGGAAATAAAGGATTTCTTGCTTGCTCAGCTCATGGTTGGAGTTGAAACGGGAAAAAAGGAAAACCCAGAAACTGTGTCCCGCCGTCTGAAAAGTCAGTTCCGCAAAGACGATTGCATGGTTGACTGTCCAACAAATGACAAGTTACTTCTCCCGTCTCACTGTCCTGCAGAAATCAGGGACTCTACATGTACCCTCCAAGGACCTCTGTCCTCTCTAATGTTGAGAACAGTGTGAAAATGGCTGAAAGACAGATTCTTGCAGATGCTGTGCAGGAGCAGTGTGGACTGTAGAGACTTGTCCTGCCCCTCACTTGCCACCACACCCCTGCCGGCTTGGGGTACATCATAATTATTATACAAATATCACATAGTTTGAGTGTGAATAGTCGATATTAGCTCCCCAAGGTATTTGAAGTTGACACGCTCGTGTGTCTGCACGCGCGTTGTACCGTCGCGGTGCTGTCGTATCATGTGTACTGCGCGCTGTATGCGCTATGTCCAGTTGTTTCGTAAATCGCACGCGTAGTACTATTCCCGGGCTGCCAAGAAAGAATGCTTCACAAAGCGCGTGCCTCCCACCCCTTCCACTTTCCACACCGCCTCCGCCCACCACCTCGCCCAATGCCCTGACCGCCCCCCTTTTGAAATTCGGGAATGGGTATTTTTCACACATTTTTTACGGTAATAGTGCCCCACTGGAAAAATGTGTGCACCCCCAGGTGCCCCCTCAGATGTCTCACCTAGTTACGCCACACCTTCCCACCCCACCCCATGCCATGCCTCCCCACCCCTTCCACTTTCCACTCTTCCTCCGCCCACCACCTCGCCCCAATGCCCCGACTCGCCCCTGCCATGCCTCTCCACCCCTGCCACTAGCCACCCCGCCTCCAACCACCACCTTGCCCCAATGCCAAGGCATCCCCACCCCCTACCATGCCAACCCACCCCTGCCTCACCCCCACCCCTGACATACCTCCCCACCCCCTGCCATGCCATCCCACTCCCCACCCCCACCCCACCCCCACCCCCCACCCCCCACCCCCACCCCCACCCCCACCCCACCCCCACCCCCACCCCACCCACATTTGGAAAAACATGCAAATATAGGTTCCTATTGGTAAACAGCTAGATACAATTATGATGAAAATTGAAGTCCCACTACACCATACTAGAAACTGCTGACAAATTTTTTATTAGTGCTGCCAAGAGATCACCATACCAACACTCTTTAACCAGAAATTCATTACTGAAGGACCTGCACTAATGACAGTACGGTGGCTCAAAAACGACACATAATGTGTAACATATTTAGTGGTACCCTTTAATAATGACTTGCCATTGCCTTTTATGAGTATTATTTGTTCTTGATTTGTAGTTCCCCAAATAGGTCAGGATACAACCTCAGGGCCCATGCAAGTTTGATTGCTCTACGACTTTCCATTGTTCAGCAGCAAGCATTTGAAGTTTTGTAGCCCAAAATAGCGAAAATAGCCCAATCATTACAAGTAAAATATATTTTGGGCTCTCATTTGTGGTACGGAGATTGGTTTGGCCTAAAACTTTGTATAAGTTCAAGGCTCCCTATAGCCCACCTACCCACCAAATTTTACCCAAATTTGCCGACCCCCACCTTGCCACGATTTGCATGGTCCTCTCATGGACACACTCTTAAACGTCCGAAATGTAACTATCCGTTTAGAAAAATGCTAAACGGATATCCGAAACCAACTTGTGAAAAAACGATCCTCCCTTTTTCAAAGATCTAATGGCCGTTTTGCGCCGCCGGAAATTTCTAAAGAGGCAGTTTTGTTCTGAAAGAATCGGGCAGCATACCGCTGTGCATGATATGAGCCCAACGGTCGGTAACCTTTGTGGTTTCAAGCCGAAGATGTACCTGTAGTTGCGTTCCCCGGCCGAAGCGATTTTACTGATGGTTTTCGGTTTCATCTTGCAAGTTGAATTCAAAGCAGGGCGGCCGTAAACACTGCAGAGCCGACGATCGTAGTTGTGTTGGAACTGTTATTGATTCCATTCTCTCATTGGTTGCTGACTTTGGGTTTGAGTGACTTCTCGAAAGTATCCAATTAATTACAGCAAAGCCTAGCTGAACTTTCGTGGCCTGCATCATGTATGCTCCAATTCAATAAAGTGTCAGTGGTGCTGCGTGAACGCACATGATACCTGCAGCCGATTTCACGAAACTTTACGCAATTGCGCAAGTCCACTTACGCCATTACTTGCGCAATAATTTATGGCGTAAGTGGACTTGCGCAATTGCGTAAAGTTTCGTGAAATCGGCTGCCAGCGCTAGTATTCTGGCCACATTTTGTCGGTCCCATGGGTGGCCACTATACACAAGTTTCACTGTACCCTAAATATCATTTGTCATACTTTTCTCATTACCATTCTGAAATTTGGCACTCCCAATCCGTATATTTTCAAGGATATTGTCAAAAAACCACCAATGTTTTGTAAACTAATTGATAAATCTGGTTACATAAAGCAGTACAACGTGTCGCCAAAAGAAAGTCCCATCATAGATGACTGAATAATTAACAAAAATCAAGTATCGTTCTCAATTTGGTGTCAAAAATGGAAAGCTCACTAAATTTTGTAACTCCAGTGAACATTTCATCCGTCTCGCTTAATACATAGTACCCGAAACAGCCTTTGTTTTTGTTCTGACTTATTTTTGTATTTTTGTATTTTTTTCTTCTTTTTGATTCTTCACAAGTTTACAAATACATCAAATATATCATCTAAATTGTAAATTGTTTTTAATTTGGTTTTTCGAATTAAGCCTATCTGCCTATATCATGATTTCCACCGTCATGACCGTGCACAAGAATAAGATCAAAGATTGATTCATTGAAACTTAAAATTATTCGGAACGGTAAGGCCAAGGGAATGAAATTTCATGTTTTGCGTCCAACGCCCGCATGCCTGTGAATCACCCGCTTGAAATTTTCATCATTTATAAAAACTGAGCTGATGTACATGTAGTTGTACCACCACGCATGCATTTTTCACGAGCAGTGCATGCATGTCAGCTCACTTGCCGCAGTGCGTGCAGCAGCCGGCTGCCAGATGCCAAATGCCATACCGGAACCTTGACGCCAGCTTGCTATCGACAGATTGTTGACAAAATCCGAAGATTAATCTGATGATGGAGCCAACAAAATTATGTATTGGACAATCTGATTGGCCAAGGTCAGGAAAGTCACAGCCACCTGGCCAATAGCAATCGCTGTTTCAGCGTCTTAATTTTTTGAAATGAAAAGGTTATTTCCCAATGCATGTTTGATGAAGGTGATGAGTACGAACTTTCAACCCAAACTTACATGTATGCTTCTTTTCTCCACAAAATTGTCAAATGAATGAATGAAAGATGTATTTTAATATTTTTCTAATCTATGCTTCATTGTAAAGCCGTTGGTCCGGTGTGTTAGGTAAGGTAACACACTTTAAAGATCCCAGAGCATTTCTTCGTGAAGAGAAGGGAGGGATTCCCCGGTGCCTCTGGCCATATCTAATTCATCATGGGTTTTCTCACGCTTGCCGCGCGAGCGACAGTGCAATGGGCACTTTTGAGGAATCCTTGGTTTCAGTACCAGAAATAAATAATAATAATAATAATAATAATAATTGATAATTTTTGATTGGTTGATGGGAATGTGATTTTTACTGATTGTATTTTAGCATTCCCCGCGCGCTGTATGCGCTACATAGTATAGCCTATAGCCTTTTTTACCTGTATTTTTACTGTGCATTTCACATCGCAAAA
Organism: Henricia sp. BOLD:AAB3569; assembly: GCA_037783545.1. Lineage (NCBI taxonomy): Eukaryota > Metazoa > Echinodermata > Asteroidea > Spinulosida > Echinasteridae > Henricia > Henricia sp. BOLD:AAB3569. The sequence goes on along the minus strand of JBBELK010000706.1, from coordinate 349,041 downwards.
ATATTTGTCATTGTTTGTTTTCTGCTGTGGGTTTCTCCCGTGTTATTCATTTTCTGTTTGAAAGATTTCATGAAAAATAATGAATAATGAAAAATGAAAAAATGCCGCATGTGTTTTAATTTATGCTAGGACACAAAACATGAAATTTCATTCCCTTAAACTTTTAAAGAGTTGAGAAGTTGATAAGAATTTTATTTAAAATGACTCATCAGACATGAAACATCGCATGCAGGTAAGTGCAGATTTGATGGAAAAACCAAACTTTTTGAGTGAGAAAAAAAAAAAATCGAGATTTTGTAAGGAAACACTTCAATTTTTCAGCCTGTCTCGGAGACTCAGTCATGATTATTTGCACACAACTGCACCATCCTCTTGCAACAGTGCCCCTTTAACGCACTCCCCAACTCCTGCGTACAGTGGCCCTGTTGAAAAAGGCCCCATTTGGCGGTGGGACTAGCGACAGAAATCCTGTCGCCTCTGCTGGACCAATCAGGACGCTTGCAGTGCATTGTAGCACGATTGCAAGCATTCAAATGTCACGCGCGCAGATTGTAAACACCGTGCACGCATGTGATACATGTACTCGGTAATGCTGGCCATTGTCCGCGTCGGCGATTGGCTGCTATTTAAAGCATACTGGGGAATCCGTTCCATTACATTCGTCAGCATGCATCCCTGTTATTAATTTGAAAAACTGCGGAGTAAATAAGGTTCGCCGTTTGAAAGTTTGGTAGGAATGGGACAGTCATAAGGAACGGAACCCAATACAATTTCTGGAAAGTATAGAAATTGTTTTTTTTCGGCATAACATGACCGAATTGATTAAATTACATCAAAATTACTCGGGCGTGAGTTGGCTCAAGACAACAGCCGGCTCGCTCCACAGATTTGCGTGTATTTCCTCAGGGTATTGTCACGTCGCTTCGCAGAGTGGAAATTCCCTGAGATCTCAGGATGCTGCACAAGGTCTGAGGGACAGTCTGAGCATGGAGGAAGAATGGTCTGAGTGAACAGTGAAGTGAACATGGTGAAGCCGAAGTACGTCTGACAGTAGGGGCGCACGCACCAACTAGGAGACAATCTCCGTATTCTCGGACAGTCTCCACATCGGGAGACAGCTGTGACCTAAAAAATATTTGCAGAGTGCCTGTCCTCTAAAAAGGAGTATGTCGCCGTTTGTGGGGATGTCTCCATAAACGGAGAACATCGTTTGGACTAGTCTGGTTGCAGCCTCACGTTCACATATAAAGTGCAGATAGTGTAGTCTGGATGACAACCTTGCTCCTTTGTCTAGTCTACATACCATGGCTGCGTTCCAAACACGCGAACATTGCAAACGTTTGCATCGTTCGCCAACAACTGGTGCCCGACTTTTCATAGACTACTGCACAAAAGCACTGTAACCAGTGGCGAACATTGGCAACGTTTGCGTGTTTGGAACGCAGCCCATGTGTGATCGGCGTCGGTCTGTTCCGTCCACGTTCGTTTCGCTCATGTCAGACACAAATTTTAATGCAGTTTTTTTAACAGTTTTTAATTTAATAGTATGTATTAGCAGTTTTCTGATGTTTTGTTCTGGAATTCAACATGTCAGATATGTAGAAATTTAAGGAATTGTACTTGTTTTATTTTAAAATTACGTCCAAAATGAGATTATTTAATATTATTTTTTGCTAAACCTTCAGGCTGGGTCCTCCTAATCACCGTCAGGAGCAGTCGGGAAGCAGTCAGGAGCCGTCGGGAAGTTCGGGAAGCAGTGCATTCCCCTTTTGCATGGAGGATGCATGGAATGTGTCAATGCACTTTTTGACAATAGCAATGCATTTTGTGACATTTCACTTTACACCCGCCCCCGTATTCAGCTGTGCTGCACATCCCCCAATTGCTTAATCATAACAAATGACACATCATCGTAAAAAGGAATAACAGGGCTTTCCAATGATATAAAATTAAAGGAAAATGATTTTGCAACAAGAGAGAAATCGTTGGTCAAACTTGACTTTCCGAACTTTTTTTGAGGAGTTTATTTTTTTTTTTCTGTAAAGTTTGATTTTTAGAAATAAAAAAGGAACTACAGTAAGTAGGCCCTAAGGGTTAGTTTTTAAAGTTGAAGTTGAAGTTTGATCTTTGATAATCCTAATCTTTTACATTAATAATTTTTTTGAAAATGAAACGTCAAAACTGATAGTCTTGTAATTCAGAAATTCTGACATGGAACAAAAACAGTACAAAGGATGAATTAATTAACAAAAACTACATTAAACAATTGACAAAATATGTTTGTGATACTTGCATTGCAAAACCCAAGAAGACTGATGTGGATGAGGACAGCTCGAGGGACACTGATTCAAGCAAAGAGGAGCATGGAAAGTACTTTTCAAGAACATATTTTTAAAAGGTAGCAAAACTTGTCAACAACGACGTCACTGTGCTCTACCGCCAGTGAGGCCACGAATTAAGCAATTTGTTTAATTATAAGCCAAAGCTTAGTGAGCGCCCACCAGAGCTAGTATCTCTCCTTACTGAACTATGCGGCGTATCCAAGTTTGATGACAAGAAGGCATACGTACTAGCCAAGACAATTGAAGAGAAACTTCAAGCTCATATTGCCACTTTCTATTCTACACAAGAAAATGTGCTCTTGTATTCTCTGATATATACTTCGCACCATCACCATCATAAGCAGTCAATATTTGTATACTATTTGAGGTTTTGAATAAAGTTCTGATGACCATTGACATGATTGAAAAACAAGTTTGTATTTTAAATATTTTTAACTATTAAATTGAGGTAATGTTTATTATCAGTCATTTTTATCTGTTTAATTATCACCCATCTTCCCAAGTCCATCGTTTTTGCCATCTTATCAGAATTTTCCACAATTAAGTCATGCCAATATTGTACATGGATAATTTTGTGCATGGATATATTGAACGCCGGTCTCATGTGTGCATGCGAATTAAAAGGCTGTCATGCCTCACGGTCATCATATGCCCACAAAATATTGCATTATTTGTACTACATACTGGTCATCGTTTTCAGGTTGCAAGGTTGCCATGAGCAGGGTTTCCCCCCAAAGCGTTATAGAGCAGTACGTGGTGCCATATACCCTTTGGCAAATGGACACTACTCTTCAGCAATCGGTCACTACCCTTTCACATTCATAGCTTCCAACTTGTTTTATTTTTGCAGAATGTTGCTTTCTAAGCTCTCGGAGATTAAAATTGATACAAAAAGACAATGAAACTGGTAAATGTACAATGAACGAAGTGGGGTGTTATGGCCGAGCGGTCTAGTGCGTCAAACTTCAGTTCCTGTGCCAGTACTAGAATGTGGGCCATGACAGGTTGTGGCACTTGTGCTCTTGAGCAAGGTACTTAATCACACTTGTTCCATCCTTCGGAAGGGATGTAAAGCCGTTGGTCCAGTGTGTTAGGTTTCGGTAACGCACTTTAAATATCCCAGAGCATTCTTTCGTGAAGAGCAAAGGGAGGTATTCCCCGGTGTCTCTGGCCATTTCTAATTCAGCTTAGAAGTTGATAGTTATTCCAATACCTATGTTATCACCCATTCCTGTAATTGGCGGTCCTTCCGCTGTTGGATGTGGTGAATACATAAATAAATAAATAAAAAAAAACCATATATGTCATCTGAAATATATTTTACCACTACACTTTAACAATTTTCTGGGGTAAACACTGCATAAGACCACCTCATATAGCCTCTGCCAGGTCCTCGGGCTATTGTCCAGCATTGTTAATATCCCATTCATGCATTTTCTTGGAGATTTTGTTCGTATGCTACGTGTACATGTGTCATATGATTGTCTTGTACATAAAAGTAGCTTGCAGCAACATCTACATAGATAGGATAAAAATTGATTTTTCGGTATCGATATAAATCCCAGTGCAATCGCTATTGTCTAGCATAAATATAGATACCACTTGATTGGTACCGAAAAGTTGTGGTATCGACTTGCTGCGCCGTGTCATGTTGCAATTTTGCAGCTCCAAGTTTCCCGCTCGTGAATGTTGCTTTCTAAGCTCTCGGAGATTAAAATTGATACAAAAAGACAATGAAACTGGTAAATGTACAATGAACGAAGTGGGGTGTTATGGCCGAGCGGTCTAGTGCGTCAAACTTCAGTTCCTGTGCCAGTACTAGAATGTGGGCCATGACAGGTTGTGGCACTTGTGCTCTTGAGCAAGGTACTTAATCACACTTGTTCCATCCTTCGGAAGGGATGTAAAGCCGTTGGTCCAGTGTGTTAGGTTTCGGTAACGCACTTTAAATATCCCAGAGCATTCTTTCGTGAAGAGCAAAGGGAGGTATTCCCCGGTGTCTCTGGCCATTTCTAATTCAGCTTAGAAGTTGATAGTTATTCCAATACCTATGTTATCACCCATTCCTGTAATTGGCGGTCCTTCCGCTGTTGGATGTGGTGAATACATAAATAAATAAATAAAAAAAAACCATATATGTCATCTGAAATATATTTTACCACTACACTTTAACAATTTTCTGGGGTAAACACTGCATAAGACCACCTCATATAGCCTCTGCCAGGTCCTCGGGCTATTGTCCAGCATTGTTAATATCCCATTCATGCATTTTCTTGGAGATTTTGTTCGTATGCTACGTGTACATGTGTCATATGATTGTCTTGTACATAAAAGTAGCTTGCAGCAACATCTACATAGATAGGATAAAAATTGATTTTTCGGTATCGATATAAATCCCAGTGCAATCGCTATTGTCTAGCATAAATATAGATACCACTTGATTGGTACCGAAAAGTTGTGGTATCGACTTGCTGCGCCGTGTCATGTTGCAATTTTGCAGCTCCAAGTTTCCCGCTCGTGTAATCCGAAAAGTAGTCGGACAACCAGTCAAAGTAGTCGGGTAACTAGGGGGTATTTTTGACCTAGATTCCATTTTTCGAGTTTGCAGAGGCCGCCGAGCGATCCCCGAGGCCGCTCAGCTTTTTGAAAAAAAAGTGTCCTCCAAGTTGGAGACATTCGCCGTATCGGGGGACAGAAAAGTCTCCTTATCGGGAGACTTCCGCGAGTTTGGAGATTGTCTCCGAGTTGGCGCGTGCGCCCCTACTGTCTGAAGCCGAAGTCTGACATGTCTGAAGCTACTTCCAAATACTGAAAGCCGTCCAGATCAAACTGTACGGCTTTCAAGAGCAGCATTTTTCCCCCCATCAAAACCGTTGGCAAAATGGAATCTTTAGTTTACTCATTTTACAGGAAATTGCTATTTTTGGTAAAATATGAATCTCCACACGTTCTACATACCTCCCTGGCTGGAATTGTCTGAATAGTGGCGTACATTCGTCCGTAAAACCCGAATCTTTCAGGAGCAATCATACCGCATGACTTGTAGAATTTTTCCCCTTTTCAAAATGGCGGATGTAGACTCGGCGCAGTCGTTCTTTCGGCCACCAGCACGTACTAGCACGGTACAGACAAGGGGGGCGCTGTTCACATTTATTCGCTCTTGCCTGTGGGCATGTACCGTTCCGCCGGCCGGCGCTCCGCTGGCGAATCCACAGTCACTGACGCGAGTACACGTTAAAAATGTGATATATTTCCTCATGGCTTGCATCTCTGAATTGTTTATATATTTTTGTAAATTGATAGTTAGTTAGAAAACCTACAAGCTGTTTAATTATCGACCAATTACTCTCAAAATGATTGTCCATGTATGACAATTGCGTTGTTTACACGTTGCCAATGTCTCTCAACTACGAATGAAGTATGATTTTTTCTTCAGCAATTCCGTTAGATGACGAAAAATATTGCCACCCAACTCCCCTTCCCTCCCTCCCAATTAAACAAATTGTAAAACAAAAATCAGAAAGGACTCGATAAGAACCACAGAACCTCTCGAAACTATACAATTCCAGGCGCCTATAGCTTTTGAGTAAGGATGCCGCCAACTTTTTTAAGCACCTGCAGCCGATTTCACGAATCATAACGCACTGCGTAAACCCACTTGCGCAACATTTTATTGCGTAAGTTGCGCAACATTCTTCCGAAGATAACACGCAGGCTATGAAGCTTGCGCCATTTGTCAAAAGTTGCGCAAGCTGCGCAATGCTTCGTGAAATCGGCTGCATGTGCTTAAAAAAGTTGGCGGCATCCTTACTCAAAAGCTATAGGCGCCTGGAATTGTATAGTTTCGAGAGGTTCTGTGGTTCTTATCGAGTCCTTTCTGATTTTTGTTTTACAATTTGTTTAATTTGGAGGGAGGGAAGGGGAGTTGGGTGGCAATATTTTTCGTCATCTAACGGAATTGCTGAAGAAAAAATCATACTTCATTCGTAGTTGAGAGACATTGGCAACGTGTAAACAACGCAATTGTCATACATGGACAATCATTTTGAGAGTAATTGGTCGATAATTAAACAGCTTGTAGGTTTTCTAACTAACTATCAATTTACAAAAATATATAAACAATTCAGAGATGCAAGCCATGAGGAAATATATCACATTTTTAACGTGTACTCGCGTCAGTGACTGTGGATTCGCCAGCGGAGCGCCGGCCGGCGGAACGGTACATGCCCACAGGCAAGAGCGAATAAATGTGAACAGCGCCCCCCTTGTCTGTACCGTGCTAGTACGTGCTGGTGGCCGAAAGGAATGTCGGTCGTTTCGTACCCAAGTTGTTTCGTACCCAGTCGTTTCGTACCCAGGTCGTTTCGTACCCAGGTCGTTTCGCACCCAGGATTCATTGCACACGTGACAAAGGGTTCCAAATCGTTTACGTAGCTGGATTCTGCGTACAGGAGCTTGACGACGTTGTAGAATTGGACGGTTCATACGTCAATGCACCTAGCCGTGTGGAGTTGCCGGCCGACCGCGCTAATTGCCGGTCAATGTTCTGGGACTAACAGGCTCTACTTAATGAGTTTGAATACTTACTTCAAACTTCAATATGAGTTTTAAAAATTCAAAAAGGGAAAACAACCTTAATAAAAACGGGAACCAAATGTGTTTTCCCAAAGGATTTTTCGCCGCTAGAGGGCCCACATTCGGTAGCTACTGTGCGTGAATGCGCGACACCGCATTGGTCGAGACTTCATCAGAATGATTCGAATGATTGACAGTGAAACAGACAGCCAGTACTGTAGGACGCAATCTTAATCCCTGGGAACTTGATACGTACATCTCTATGATGATGCCGCGCGTCGGTGACTAACAGGAGCGGCAGTCGATTTCACGAAACATTGCGCAGCTTGCGAAACTTTTGACAAATGGCGCAAGCCCCATAGCTTGCGTGATATCTTCGGAAGAATGTTGCGCAACTTACGCAATAAAATGTTGCGCAAGTGGGCTTACGCAACTGCGTACGTTTCGTGAAATCGGTTGCAGGTTTGCATGACTGGCTTAATCTCCTTTGTGCATCATAATAAGCGAGTTCGGCATTTCGATGCGCGCAAAGGATTGTGGGTAATGTCAAAGGTCAAGAGTTCCTAACTTTCGCTGCTGACTGTGTTATCGCTATGCGGACACGATGGACTGCGGTCTTATAAATGCTCCCTAAGATAACAGAATAAGGCAGGTCCTAAATTATTGGCATTATTGTTTTGTTTTATACTACCGAAAGTGTTTCTGCAGCATTTCCCGATCCTGGAATGCGCAATAAGCCGGGAAAACCACGATAAAACAGACCGACTTTTCGCGACTCGTTGACATTGATTTAATAACGCGAAAAACCCTGCTTTATTAGCTCGGTCCAGACATGGAGGAATAAATGTGTTTTCTTCCCCCATGGTCCAGAGACGTATGTAGAAATATTTGTGCATATTTGTCTACTATACACAGCTGTTTTCACAGGAGTGACTGTAACTTTATCAGATGGCAACCTTTACTTCTTAAAGTAAATTTAGACCTTGAAAATGTGAAGAAAAAAAACATTTTTGTCAGCACTTTTGCAGAAATTTTGGGATCCTCAACAGAAACTCGGAACAGGCATGCAACTTTATAGCTAATCAGCCGATTGGCTTTTTTGTTTCCTCACCTATCTGATAATTGTTTTTTTATTAATACTGCAGGCCTACAACGATAAAGATTCTGTGCATTTTCCTCCTTTTTTGTAATGACAGCTACACACCTGTAAGAAATATTATCATGCACGGACACATACCATGCACATTTCTCACCACACCAAAGCTTTGGAAAACTCTCAAATGGTTTTTCCTTTGAAAAATTGTGACATTTTCCAATCTTAATTTTGAGTTTATCATCAAATTAAAATTTTTCCCGCAGAGATTGTTTAAATTTATTTTGTCTCTTGCACAGGCATGATGCGGGCCACAACATGTTGAACGTAATCCTGATCCCGTCTTGCACCTTGGGTATGAACTTCATTCTGCTCCATCAACATCAGAGCGCCCATTGCCAAAAAGAGAAGGTGATCCACTTGCAGGGTTGCCAGTCTTGAAACCAAAATGTGTGGAGTGGGTTAATGCTTGCATGGACTTGTACAAACAACAAAACAGTATTTTGAGAAGTATTTTGAGTTTGATCACTCCTTCCCATGATGCAGTTTGTCTTTTGTACAAGTTCACTCAAGTAGCATAAATTGGCAATAAAAGTATGTATAACAGTTAAACCCTTCACCTTCAGTGCAGTGGCAACTTTCTTTGTTTTGATAAATCCGAATTTATTTATTGTCAGATTTATGAGTTATAATTAAGAAAAAAGGTACAATATAGTCTTTCCAAAGCATACCAAAGATCTTTATTATTTATTAGTGTTGCCAAAGAAAACGTCTATAAAAACTATTATCCAAACCTGGAAAGAGTAACTTATTTAACACACATACATACATACGTTTATGTAACCTATATTTTCATATTTATGAGTTTTTAAGTTAAGAGAAAATGTCTCTCCAAAGCATACCAAAGATCTTTTGTTAGTGTTACCAGAGAAAACTTTATATTTTTTATAACCTGAAAAGAGTAACTTATTTAACACATGTATGTATATGTATAGTAACTTATTTATTTTCAGTACCAAAGATGTTTATTAGAGTTACCAAAGCAAAACTTATATATTATCTACATGTACATTTAATATGCATATACGTGTAGTACTTTATGTGCATTTTTACATTAAAGTCTTGAAATTGTCATACATTGTTATTATATGTGCACAACGTTTTATGAAGATCCCTTAAATAACAATGTTGTAGTGGCCTTGGCTTTAGTTTTAGGGTGAAGATTGAATATTAGGGCAAATATTTCAAAAAGCTTTAACCAATTTTTACAATATTGGATGTCTTTTCTGGTGCTATGACAATATACCACACTCGTCTCAAATACAAAACCAGCCTTTGTTCAACATTTTTATGACTTATAAGTTATATGGTACATTCTGTCAAGGAGAATGGACAAGAAGACAGTGTAGTATTTTCCGACTTAATCCATTTCACCGCCCCGGAACAAAGAAACGCGGAAGCAAGTCATTATGTCAATACTTTCAGAAGTTGCCGATACTGTCGAGTATGCAACTGCTTTTCCTAGCACTTGGAAGAACAGGTACATTCAACTGTGTTGCAGCAGCAAAGGCTAATGCTGCAAGTTCTTCTTTCCGTCTCGTTCGTTTCAGTCCTCTGATCTATCCGCCAAAAATCTCTTCAAAGCCTCAACTTTCCAACGCAGAAAATCATCCAAACCTAAGTTCTTATACTGTTCGTCACTCATGTTAAGTTATAACCACGTATAAGGAAGAAAAAGCTGAAAAACGAGACATTTGAACACGCGAGTATGCACAATCGTATGCACGCGTGCAGGCATGATCGGAGTTTAGGAACTCTTGACCTTTGACATTACCCACAACCCTTTGCGCGCATCGAAATGCCGAACTCGCTTATTGACTGGGTACGAAACGACTTGGGTACGAAACGACCAGGGTACGAAACGACTTGGGTACGAAACGACCAGGGTACGAAACGACCTGCTTCGGCCGAAAGAACGACTGCGCCGAGTCTACATCCGCCATTTTGAAAAGGGGAAAAATTCTACAAGTCATGCGGTATGATTGCTCCTGAAAGATTCGGGTTTTACGGACGAATGTACGCCACTATTCAGACAATTCCAGCCAGGGAGGTATGTAGAACGTGTGGAGATTCATATTTTACCAAAAATAGCAATTTCCTGTAAAATGAGTAAACTAAAGATTCCATTTTGCCAACGGTTTTGATGGGGGGAAAAATGCTGCTCTTGAAAGCCGTACAGTTTGATCTGGACGGCTTTCAGTATTTGGAAGTAGTCTGAAGCCAGCCTGATCAACTGCATTTTCCCCCATTATTTTTCCACATTGTTTAATCGTCAGAAAGTTTTACTTACCAATTCTAATGTTGTCCAGTAGGGACGTTTCAGGATCTAGGAAACTAGAGCCGTCGGATGACAACAAACATGACAAACTGCTCTGCCTCTGCTCTTTTGACATGTCCGACAGTCTGAGACCTTCAGTAACTCTTTCCACTGGCATGACTGACTCTTCGAAGACGGGGAACCATACGACAGTAGCGACCATTAATTTATAAGGGCGCCACCAAGAGGATTTTTAAAGCAGTGTTTGTACGGAAGCATGGAAGGGACATAAATAAAAACAGATTTAAGTCATACTTTACGAATGGCTTTAATTAGCACAAGTCATAAATAAAAGTCATATAAAATACCTTCCCAAAATACTATCCGTGGGAAGAAAACAGGAAAAAAAATTGGATGTGGAAGCAAAAAGGTTGGTGTGTAATTACTGCATTGCTTAATTTATGGAACCGGAAAACACATCGGTGGTTTTTGACGATATCCTTGAAATTGATATACGGATTGAGAACGCGATATTTCAGTGTGATAATGAGAAAATAGTGACAAATGATATGATGTTAAAATCTCATTACAAGCACTTCTGTGCACGTCATCACACAGCCTGAGGTGACAATGGCAAACTTTTGAAACGCTTGGTGGCAGCAAGCAAACTGGTCCGCACTTTAGGGGTGCACCCATCGATATATAATCACTGGATAAAGTATGCAAAAGCAGTTGGATATACGAGAATTGAAGCCATGCGCCGGCCGCCATTGTACCCCACGAACAATGCTTGGCCTAGACTGCTGCCCGGTCCATGCGAACGCTTGCATTCCACTTAATACACTTATACTAATGAAGACAGTATGACCAGTCTAGGCAAGGCATTGTATTTTGTGGGGTACAATGGCGGACGGTGGCTTCAATTTTAGACGTCGTCGTTTATCCAGTGATTATATATCGATGCATTTGCTGAAACGTTTGTTTGCTGCCACCAATCGTCTCAAAAGTCTCCCCATTGGTCTTTTTCTGGCGGAACAATTTTTATTTGGGTATTAATTTCTGTGAACAAAACACTAGTTTACCTGTTTTAATTATAATACAGAGACAGAATTGTAAAATGGAAAAAAAGTGCAACAGGCGCAGATCCGGGGGAGTCAAAGCCCCACCCCCAAAAAAATAAATGTAGCATTTTCTGTGGGTCCACCTGTCCGCAAAAAGCTGACATTACAAATCTGGTTGGCAACACACCACCCCCCTCCACCCCCAACCCCCCGCCACCCCAACAAAACATTTCCTGCTGTACGTGCAAAATTGCAGTTATTCTGGATGTAGTTCAAGTGCGCCATATTGTTTCCGCTACACTTCAAAAATGCTATCATCACAAAGAGCTCTCCAGCGTCTTGCGTCGTGCAACAGATCTCGACCAGTGGCGGAACCATTCTCATTAAAATACTGGAATAGAAAGGAAACATGTTTGGAGGACATCAATTATGAAACATTAATTAGCCTCCGTCATCAGGCGTTACCGCCTAAAGCGGGAAATTGTCAACGGCGATCGAACACAAAGGCCCAAGCTTTTGTTCTACATAAACTCCCAAAAAAAGGTTCGGAAACTCAAGTTTTACTGACGAATTCTCTTTTGTTACCAAATAATTTTCCTTGAATTTGGTATCAATGCAAAGCCCTATTATTCCTCTTTACGGCGATGTGTCATTTGTTACGATTAAGCAATTGGGGGGATGTGTAGCACAGCTGAATACGGGGCGGGTGTAAAGTGAAATGTCACAAAATGCATTTTCTATTGTCAAAAAGTGCATTGGCGCTAATTGGCACATTACCATCCCCCACTATATGACAATAGCGAATTTTGTGACATTTCACTTTACACCCACCCCCATATTCAGCTGTGCTGCACATCCCCTATTTGCTCAATCGTAACAAATGATACATCATTGTAAAGCGGAATAACAGGGCTTTCTAATGATACCAAATTCAAAGAAAATGACTAAGGAGTTTATCATTATTTGCGATATGGGTAATTTTCTGCTGTCACGCTTGAGTGATATGACAGTTTGAGATAGATGTCATTGTACATGCAATTAAAGCATAATGAGCGACTTAGTGATTAGCATTTTGCATGTAACATTTGCATACTGGCTGACGCTCCCAATTCTTTACAATCAAATGGATGTGTAGTTCAGAAGGTCACATACTAAGCTGTTTTACACGGTGCACGCCATTGCAACCAACAGTCTGGTTGCTTTATGCCATTCTCTCCTACAGTGAACACAGTATTGATTCTGTACTTCACACCTGCCCGTGCACCACATAGCAACAAACATTTAGCATGGTTAAGTGTACATGTGAAAGGAAGTACGTAGATGCTATTCATGCGAAACACACGTTGCACGTTCGGGTCAACTGCTTGCATGTAATGAATAATGTAGCAGTTGCCAGTTCGGAAAAGGCCTTATGGCAAAAGAGAAGGCATATTAAACGTTTGCACAGCCTTGGTATACTCCGTTGTCTCACATTTTAATTACCAAACAAAATAACCCCAAAGCCATAAGGCCTTGCCAAAGCCATAAGGCCTTGCCAAAGCCATAAGGCATTGCCAAAGCCATAAGGCATTGCCAAAGCCATAAGGCCTTGCCAAAGCCATAAGGCCTTGCTGAAAGCAGGCGTTCTAATGAAACAATCGGTAGAGCCTCTAACGCGAATGTACCGAAAACGTTCATGTGGCGACAGCAGATTTTTGTCCCAAATAACAGGGCAAATAACCCGGTCGCCCGTGACGTCACACCACCTTGTACCTATAAGCACCAATATCCAGATCCAATCTACATCTACAACCACATTCTTATCCAGATCCAGATCCAGATCAAAATCAAGATCAAGATCTAGATCAAGATCTAGATCAAGATCCGCGTCCAGATCAAGATCAAGATCCAGATCAAGATCAAGATCCACGTCCAGATCCACATCCAGATCAAGTTCCAAATCCTGATCCAGATCCAAACCCACATCCAGAAATCGCAGATCTACACCCACTTCCAAATCCGCCGGTCAGGTTTTCCCCCACCCTTCTTTGGCACCAAACTGAGTTTTCTCAAAGTGGTCTTTGAAATCAGTTAGTACATTACCAAATCAATGGAAGCAATTTGTGTCTATATTTCTTGGTCAAGATCCGCAAAATTAGGAAAAATCCAAGAAAGAACACTATGAAGATAAAATACTATGGAGATAAAGGAACGAAGAATGGGCTCGCGACCTTGTGAGTGTGCAAAGACTTCTCAGCTACTGTATCCCGCATAACGGTGACAGGCGCGAGCGGAATAATCAACCGTTTCTATCATTATTTTCTATAGACGTGCACTCGCGACCTACACGGACAGGAAGCGTTATATTTTCCGCACTATGACCAGTTTAGGCGGTAATATAACAGACTGGGGTAAATGCGGTAGTGGGAGTCATATACGTTCGTACACAGACACTGCGTATAATCGACTGGACGACATCTACCTTTAAAATGGAACGAGGTAAGTAAACATACATTGTATGCATGAATGTAGGCCACGCCTCGCTTGGTAAAAAGAAAAGGGCCGTGTCATGTTCGATACGCAATGACACCTTTTGGTGCCCGTAGCTTTAACTGTGTTGTTCTATGTACTTGTTGCCTCGCAGTTTGTGCACAAGCTGGTTATTTCGCTACATGCGACCGAGTTAATGGTTACCAAATTTGAGCAATTTTGAATATCGCGTGGTTCTGATTAATGTCTCAGAATTCAGCGAGCAAATGGATGCGAAAAATATATTAAAAGGTTGAACTACCCACGCGATATTGGAATTGAGAAAAGGGCAGAGTTGCCATTGAGGTGCTGATTTGTTTGCAGATCTGGGCCATTCGGGCATCATGTCTGGATCGTGTTCCACAGGCGGTGCGATGCAGCAAGCGTTGCCTGGATATCAAGGCAAAATCATCGGTGAACTGCCAGAGCACCTCCGGAATGCGACGCTCGTCTGCATCAATCCGCCATTCATCCGGGACACCAAATGGGATGACGCCACGTGGATCCTAACTAGTGCCTTTATCATCTTCACAATGCAGTCGGGCTTCGGGCTCCTGGAATCCGGAAGCGTGTCTCAGAAGAACGAGGTCAACATCATGGTCAAGAACGCCGTGGACGTTCTCTTCGGAGGCATCTCTTACTGGATGTTCGGCTATGCGCTCAGCTTCGACAAGCAGGGCAGCGGGCAGAAGCAGAACCATTCCTTCATGGGCTTCGGAGAGTTCTTCGTGGACGAGACCGACCCGGATGAGGTCGGCAATGTGTTCTCGCATTTTTTCTTCCACGCTTCGTTCGCCACTACAGCCACCACGATCGTCAGCGGCGCCATGGCCGAACGCACCAAACTGGAAGCCTACATCATCTTCTCGTTCCTTAACACCCTCATCTACTGCTTCCCCGCCCACTGGATGTGGGACTGCTCCGGCTGGCTAAAGAAGCTGGGAGCGGTTGACATTGCGGGGGCGGGGGCTGTTCACCTGGTGGGCGGGGTCACAGGTCTGGTGGCTACGCTCATGCTGAAACCGCGTACAGGTCGCTTCAATAGAGACATAAATCAACTTGGAATGGGATCCCCAACCAACACCCTCTTCGGAATGTTCATCTTGTGGTAAGTTCCCCCCTAATTCAAGGTGACCAAATCTTAATGTTGTTTTTACTATTGTTGTTTCTTTTGAATACTTAAAGATAGTATTCATGATTGGTAAAGTGTTACAAATAGGTTTATCCCCTGTGTGATTGAAGATATGCATGATTAAAACCAACCTGAGCAAAAACCAGCTCCGTACTTCGTCTAACTTTTGAGAAAACAGTCAAAAGGGGTTTGCGGTCATTTCCCCCCAAAACCACTTCGCCATGACCATTTCGCCCTGAACCACGGCCTGTGCAAGAAGTGGTTTTGGGGCGAAGTGGCATTTGGGCGATGTAGTGTTTGGATGAAGTAATTTGGGGCGAAATGGCACTCGGGCGAAGTGGTTTGGGGCGAAATGGCACTCGGGCGAAGTGGTTTTGGGGCGAATTTAATTTTCGTCTCATGAGACGAAAACTAATTGTTTTACTCATTTCTCAAAGACTATAGCACTTCAGACTTTCTACGGTCATCATGTTTATATTGTGTAAGTTAGGCGTAAATCTGTGAACATTTCTGATTTTCGAGATTACCAATGATGTATACTGCCTTTAAATCGAAGATTCCGCAAAATCTTGCACAAAGTTCTGTGGTGACCTTGAAGAAGCATAAACTTGGCGTTTTACAACAAAATGATCGTGTAAATTGGCTTTTATGTTCAAGTATAATTTGCAAGATGAAACTTTTTACGGATTCCTTGAATAAGGTCATATAGCATATAATTATATAGTAGCCTGCAAAAATGTTCAGCTACATATATGCAGCGATGCTTCAGGCATGGTTTTTGTGTTAAGGGAATGGTTAAAAAGAGTGTGCCCACATTATTTCTTTAGAACCACCTTCAGCTGTTATTAATTCCTTACAGAAAGTATGATCTTGGACAGAAATTTATGTGGTGCTTGTCTAATACCATCAACACTTTGAGTGAGTTTGTTTTTTCGTCATGAAGTAAAATTTCGTGTCATTTTAAATAATACAAAAAATGTCATCTAAACGAAGCAGTTAACATGGTCAAGCGCATTTCCTAAAATTGACAATTATTTTTTGACACTGCTCGATCGATTTCGTTTTGTTTGTATCTATACTGTAGGTGGGGCTGGCTAGGTTTCAACTGCGGCAGTACCTACGGCGTGTCATCACACAAATGGAAACTAGCGGCCAGGTATGTTGGGAACAATCCTTGCCTTATAAGAAATGTGAACATATATTCAGGCTCATTTAAAACCAGACATACATTGGAAGACGGTACAGTTTCCTTTGTCCTGTGTTTTCATGAGCCTGGTTGCAGCGAAATCAGATTGGCATTTCTCAGTGACTGTGGTACCCGTTGTGATATATGCTATAAATTGGTCTATAATTTCGAAAGATGTGGTGAAGCGGGAGCAGAAAGCTAATAAGCAGAGCGGGAGATCACATGTTTTGCTTCTTTATTTCTGTACCGGGCCCAACTGATTAAAAACGACACCCTTAAAGCTGTAAAGGCATGACGATGTGCTTATATCTAAAGCGCCCTCTGTTGAAAATTGGTCGTCGTTATGCGCGCGCATCCTGTTTTGCATAAATTTAGTTTTAGTGATGATGCCAAAGGTCACAAAATTCTAAGACGATTTGGGATGCGACCTCATTCCTGTAACTAAATTTATGTAAAACATGATGCGTGCGCATAACGCCGGGCATGTTTTGGTTTGCTGTGACGTCAGTCTATAATTAGCATTTGCCAGTGTGTCATAGGTCTTGGATTCGAATCCGGCTGAGGAACATGATTGTTCGCTCATACCGCAGTGGCGGATCCAGCCTCATTAAAATACAGGAATAGGCCTACAATGGATTTCAGGGGGTAATTCCATTGTATAGGCCGTATCGAATAGCCGCCATTTCGTGGGGCACCTTTTGTTACTTAAACCGTTTAACAATGGAAGCACAATAAGTGCAACCATGCATGTCCTCAAGGAACAAAAAAACTGCCCCACGAAATGGCGACTATTCGATACGGTCTATTCCTGTATTTTAGTGAGGCTGGATCCGTCTCTGGTACCGTATTTAGCCACGTTTTCAGTTCAACCGGAAACTGCGTTATTGCAACCAGAAACTGGAAAGCACTTATTTAAAACCAGCAGGATTAAGAGCGACCTCAACACATAGCTATCTGTCCCAAGTGAAATAAATTAATAGTCACCTCCAGGCGTTTCGCATTATTTTGCTCCGTAGGTAAGCAAGTCCCGGTTAAGTTCTGCTTTTTCAACCTAATTGTAGAACTGTCAACTATGTTTGGATAGTATGGAAAAAGAGGCCAGACGTTCTTAAACGGCTTTCAGAATATTTGCGAACGAGGGCCAGCCTTTCGAAAATACCATTAAGCCACATGGTCTAAACATTCAGGAGGGAAATTATCAATGTCTTATTTTTCTCCCCCATTTCCACCTACTTGCATTTTTGTTTCCTCATTTTTTACTTCCTCATTTTAAAATTAAGATGCCACATGGTAATCACGACCACTTGCGAGCAGACGGCAGTGTCCAAATCAGGTGCTCGCTTAAGTGGTCGTGATTACCATGCACCTACCATCGCGAAACATGTAGGTTGGAGTACGTTACCAGACTAGTTTCTGAGACGTCGTCGTCTGCTCGCAAGTGGTCGTATTACTACGCATCCACTATGACGAAACATACAGACTGAGGAACGTTACCAGACTAAATGTTAATTATTAATGTTTGTCTTCAAAAACTGCTTCAAAAACACCTTTCCACTCAAAAGAAACAATTAGATTGTTAATATGTTGTTTATTTGAATGTTGCGGCATAGATTCATTTTATAATGATTTTTATTGCAATTAGTTCTAGGTCAAATCGTCAATTGACTATAGACTATAATACGCTAGGCGCTATGCATACAACGCACGCAAACTAGAGATGCAGAGATTTCGTCCCACTTTTCACCCATAATGCACCGCGGTAAACAGGTCTATTGAAATATCTATTAACATTTTGGAGAGCTTGGAAGCAAAAATAATATATATAGGCCTACTCTTAAAATAAAACCCGCAATTTGCTTATAGAATATCAATTCTTGAATGACAAGGCACTGATCGACTTTAGAATCACTTTCAAGACTGTTCCGCTTCAGTGACTTACTTCATGTCCTAGGGGACCTGTGTGAACAAATCGATTCACACAGCAGTGAAATGTGACATTTCCTGATTATGGGAGAAATCTGTAGTTAAGGGCTCCCAGAAAACCGATTTTGTTGGGTTTTCAACTGATTAAACCCGCACGTCTGAGCTAAAAAGCACTCCTAGAAATAATGGTTTTCGTTCAGAGCACTTCAGATTGGCGCACCCTGCCTAATACCCCAGTCATAATTAGCTTGCGATGGGTTTGCGAGTAGTTTGCGACGGATTTCTAGGCATTTTCGGCCGGGGCCCCACGGGACTCCTTGCGGCCGCCGGGTAATTTTTGGGCATCGGGCGGGCATCGAGTTACTTTTAACTCGGACTTAAAACCTGGTGCGGCGTTTCGCATCGCAAACTGATCGCCAATAAATCGGTCCATGCCTGGCCGATGTCCGGCAGGGCATCGCACACATCGGGCAGGCGCAGGGCCAAATTTTGGACAACCCAGACAATCCATATATCGGCCAGGCGCCGCCCAGACGCCGCTCAGACGCCGGCCGGGCCCCGCCCGGCGTCCGGCCGACCGTTGGCGGCGCCCGGCCGGAAATCGGCCAGACATCGGCCGGGGTATCGCAGGGACATAGGCAGGACATCGGCAGGACATCGGACGAGTGCCTGCCGGACACCGGCCGATAAACGGGCCAAGAAATCGACCCCATTCCGTCATGGCAGCGTGCGGGGCACTTTTAATTGTGACTGTGATCGCCCTATATATCGCGCGATCTTTCGCCGACCTCTACACGCCGCCCGATGCCTATAAATCGCACACGCCGCCCAGCCTCCGCTTTATTGTGACTTAGGTATTAGCGAGCTTATCATACTCGATACTGACTGATAAAAAAGGTTCCCCGCACATCATTAAAAATGATATGCGTCTGTTCGTGAATGTCAAACTAACGCAAAAATCGCAATAAAATTTCCTGGAAATGTAGATCCGAAGTGTAAATGTCGTGATATCTCAGTTTTGTCAGAGCACGGGCAATATCTGTTTGACGTGAAGTACGTGCGTGAATTTGTTTAAAGGCTGGCGCCAACATTCTTCGTTATATGCATGCATATATTTTTGAAATTACTTATTTCTCGATAGTATACGTACATCGCAGGATGAGGTCTGTGTGCACAGCGCGCGCGGAATGGAAATTAATTTCATTGAGTTTTACGCACAATTTCCGAAAAACACAATATCGCAGACTTTGGACATCATTAATTGAACAAAACGTAAAAGTGCGTCCATTTAGTTGTCTGAATTGGCAGGTGGTTTTGTTTTGCTTTGTCTTGGGTTTTTAATGAATGAAAGCCTTAAAACAGATTTTGTTTAATGCCACAATACATCATTTGCATTAACCAAAAATTGACTAAAAGTGTTGATTGCAATGGTAACAGACACCACATAATTTTTCCCGTGTAAAATGGTATACCTTTGTGGGAGAAATTGCCAACTGAAGGTGCTTTTTTTTTAATTGTCTGCATGCAGACCATTTTTTTTTTTACCATTCATTCAACACAAAAACCATGCATCGATTTTTCAGGTTTTCTAAAGTCATATACTGCATATATAGCTGAAATGTCTACAGGGCAGTTTATCAACATTGTTCTTTAGTTATGTATTGATTGCTGTTCCTGTTTTTAAAATGTTTTTCAATGAATTATGTCAAAGTATACACTCCTACGCAGTGGTTTTGCGCGGTTTTTCAGTAAACACAGGGGGCGTTCGAGATGCTTACCTCGTGTAACACGGGGTTTACACCAGGGGAAGCCCCCAGAAGATGCAAAACGAACGACACAGGGTCTCGCTTTGAATTCTGAGAACACGTGGTCAAAGGTTGTTGCCGGGTGGGGCTTTATAAACGCCGTTATCGTTTGACTCAGGATGAAAAATGAAGCCGGCGCCACGCAAAAATAGTAGCCATAAAGTACCGAAATAAACTTCGTCAATGCCCACAGACATCTACTGATTCAGCAAAATGTATTTACAGCCCTATTCCCGCCTATTTTGTGTCATAAATAAGTGTTTTTCTTCGTACGTCGCGATTCCAAACTGTCCGCCATGTTTTACTACTCGCGGTTACTATAGACGACGTCATTACACCAGAGACCGCCGCGAGCTCGGGCAGTGGTGGCTGCCGGGCAGACTCGTGTAGCATGACGTGATGGCTAAAAGAACGCTCCGGTGTAAGTTGGTGTTACCCGGTGTAAGCATCTCGAACGCCCCTACAGTAAACATGTCACCTGACAGAATCTGGCCAATCCTGGCAGGTGTTATTCAGGCCTGGTATTGGGTGACGTCACACAGCTCTTTGCATGATCTCATGTGAAGTTGAGCAGTGGTTATAGGTGCGGAAAAACCGCGCAAAACCACTGCGTAGTATAGGAGTGTATATATAGTCCACTAGTAAATGTTTTACTTCTTTGCACTTTTACGCCTCCGGCCCTGCATTTGTGATGTTATGGTTGTCGATATAAACTACTCGTACTTTGAGCTTTTTGTGGCTCATTATATTCCCCCTCCCCAACTCCATGCATCTTTCATATTCATCTGTGTTGAATCTTGACATGGCAATTTCTGGGCAAATCGTGGCAAAGGGATTAAGCTTGTTATCAATCACAATTTTCTACTCCTTCGAATGTAGGTCGTATCTTGTTTATTCCCGTGAATATTT
Organism: Henricia sp. BOLD:AAB3569; assembly: GCA_037783545.1. Taxonomy (NCBI): domain Eukaryota; kingdom Metazoa; phylum Echinodermata; class Asteroidea; order Spinulosida; family Echinasteridae; genus Henricia; species Henricia sp. BOLD:AAB3569. The sequence goes on along the minus strand of JBBELK010000706.1, from coordinate 328,190 downwards.
CTGTAATTGGCGCGCTCTAGCACAGATAAAAATAATTTGAATTCTGTTGGCGAGCGCAGACGCGTGAGGGAACATGTTTGTGTCGTCGTCCCAATTAATGTTTGGCGAATTGCCAGACGAAAACGTGACTAAACTGCGAGGAGAGAAACAAATGTACTCAGAGTCCCCTCGAGAGTCCACAGATTGCCTGGAGAGTCCCCAGTATTTGGGGGAATGTATAGTTGAGGATTAACAGAAATATCTGTGGACTTCTTAAAAACATAGAACAAAATGCGCATTTTGAACATTTCAAATGAGCGTGCTTTCAAGACGAAGGTTTTTTTCAGTATCTGTTGATTTTGTTTTGTTTCTTATGCAGAAAATGTTCATAGACCTATATAAATTTGATACTATCGAACATTACTTCAAAAACTCGGTAATAATGGAATAAAAGGAAAGGTTTCTCAATGACAGAAAACAATGTGCATGTTTACAAAAATATTCTATAGGGCCTACACAAGCTTAAAGTTGCACTGTCCGATTTTAGGCCGATTTGAGTGTCAACATTTTTTAAAAATTAAATTGCTATTTTTCTAGAATAGAAAAAGTTATTAGCTTTCGTTTGGTACAAAGAACGTAAAAATCCGTCATGGATTAATGCCAGTCGATTAAAATCAAGAAATAATAAAAGACGGGCCCTGTCTTTTACTCATCAGGGTTATGCCGTAAATGTACTTTGGTGCGTATACATGTGTACACTGTACACATACTAATGAGCGTACGCGCACATAAAACATGTGAAGCCCGTTTAAAGAAAAAGGCTTTACATGTATTTCCAATTCCCGACGTCGGAAATTTAAGTTTTTAAAATATTTTTATTAAGAGACACGTAAGCTTTCTAAATTCGTTCGCTTGTGTGAATTAATTTTTTTAATCCTTTCGCCCAAACACGGACAGTGCAACTTTAATGTATTCTATACCTTCAAAGGTTTGTTCATTCACTGTATATAATACACGTTTGGTATTATGGTGTAGGCTTACTATCTTTTGAAAAATCACATATATTAAATCTAAATGGGTCTGTCCACAGTAATAGGGTACATTTGAAAAATAAGTCAATAATTCCTTTCAGATGTCTTTAGTTTATCTCAGAATTAAAGAAATGTCCTTGTTTTGTTCTCAGGAGATAACTTTTGCCCAAAAAAGTAAAAGGATTCTGCCACAACATACATTTTTGAAAAGCAAGTGCACAAATTTTCCTATTACGCATGTAACGTAGACAGACAATTTTGTGACATTTTTTTCCGTCTTTGTTACATGCGTAATAGGAAAATTTGTGCACAATGTTTTCACAAATGTATGTTGTAGGACTATTTTTCTTACTCCTTGGTGAAAAAGTTATTTGCTCAGTTTAGCTTGATAATTTAAAGATAAAATTAAGACATTTGAAGTGAACTGGGACCTAAGATCTTGAATGTTACAGAAATGTACCCCATTACCGTGGACAGACCCAAATACGGATTGTTTTTGTTTTGTTAAAAAGGTCGTTTAGGTATTAGCCTTTCAAATTCTATGGCACACGCAACTCACTTATTTCAGAGGCTTAAATTAAGGTTTTTGATTTATCGCCTTGACATGCTTATACGATTATGTACACTCGACCAAAAAAGTTCTGTCACCAGTAAGACATTTGTAGATATTTATTATGAAATTGGATTTAATGTAGGAAAATAATATATCAAATTTTAGCTGAACATATCACTCAAAGGAATGGAGCTCAACGGAGTCCATGATAGCAAGCTCCACGGAACAGGAATGCAACAAAGGAGTGTGGGGTCAGAATGAAAAACACAAAAAAACAACGATGTCAACTTTATTGCACTCGAGCAAGGGGAGTTACAGTTCAGTATTTTGCTTCCACCATACCTAATGCAATGGCACGATTCAGATTGGACAATTTAACCATTTTGATTTGGATGTTTTTGACAAGACATTGATAAATCCAAACTCACTTAGAAAATTTCTAATTGTCCACACACAAATTGCCCAAATCACAAGTTGCATTGTTCTTTGGTGTTTTTCATTCTGACCCCACACTTTGTTGCATTCCTGTTCAGTGAAGCTTGCCATCATGATCTCTCTTGGGCTCTATTCCTTTGAGGGATATGTTCAGCTAAAATTTGATATATTATTTTCTACATTAAATCAAATTTAATAATAAATATATATAAATGTCTTACTGGTGACAGAACTTTTTTGGTCGAGTGTATATAAATATCAGTGGCAAAATATGTGCATAATATTTTGCGACTAATATAACAACAATATTTTAACGCTGAGAGAATAAATTAAAGTTGAACTTTTGTTAAAATTTTGATTATAATTTGAAATAATAAAGTACAGGTTCTAATTGGGTGAGTATAAAAGTAGCAGCTTTCTAGAAAGTAACTGCATGGTTCTTTCCTCGCCTTTCACCTCTGGCGTCCCGGGTTCGAATCCGGGGCGTGTATGTGGATTGGGTTTGCAGTCCCTACTTGACCGCGTGGGTTTTCCCCTGGGGATTTCTCTGGTGGTTTTCCTCCCACTTCTAAAACTGCCACTCCTTCTTCGTCATCTCAAGTTGATAATAAAGTACAGTTAAAGCTAAAACCGTATAGTTGATGGCATAAAGGAGTTGCCGGAGTTGCCGAAGATGCCATAAGTTAACAACAACAACAACAACAAAGTAACTGCATGGTCAAAAGACTTGTAATCTATAATAGAGTTGAAAATTCCTTGTGTTCTCCCTTACATCGTCAAACAATTTTCTCGAAAAATATTATCAAAACTATCATATACCAGTTCATTTGCAAAAACAGATATATATAAGCGCCATCTAATATTTTTTATGTAGTCCTACCTCGTGATGTTTTGTTGCACATTTCAAAAAAAATCCAACAAAAAGTAAAAGAAAGTTTATAGTAATTTGGTAAAATCAAGTCACTTCTACTAATTGAATGTCTCAGAGCTGCATTTTGCTGGGTATTTTCTGAAAGGCACAACATAAAATCTTAAGATATTTTGAAAAGCACTTTTTGAAAAGCACTGTTTTTGCAAAGGAACTGCTTGTAAAAAAAAATTTAAAAGCAGTTATTTTATTTTTCGTTTTACAAAATGCATAAAGATGTCACACTTTGGCTCCCGCTTTTAGGAAAGACCCACAGGCCCCATGTTATCTAAATTTATTTTCCACTCGGTAAAATCGACTGTATCACATGCAGTATACCCTAAAGTGGCTTATATAATTTCTGGCAAATGTATAGGAACCGCTGGGAATAAGTCTCTTTAATGGTTTTGTAATGGAGCGTGGACTATGCGAGTTATTTGATATCCCATCACTTGACCTGAACGAAATGGAGCTGTATAACTTTGTATCAAAGACACTAAAATGTATCTCTCCAATATAATTCTATACAGATCGGCTGCGTGCACCATTACCGCGTCCATTGGGGGCGGTATGTCAGCTATTTTGCTGAGGTAAGTACGAAGCTTGTGTTTTTGTCACGCGAATAAAAGAATATTTCTACCCGCTATTCTGATAAAATTTTATCCCCGTCCCCGGGGATAAAATAAAACGACTCTTTCAATTACTGGCATTGGAGCATGAAATCAAATATATGCAGAGCGAGGGACGTGTCTTGTTTAAATTGCAGATTTGAAGAGATATAGGGTTGCTTCTAATTAGAACGTGTTTTGAAAACTACACTTAGAAGAAATTAATGCATACATGGGAAGCACCTAAATAAACATGAGAAAATACCAAAAAGGCATGCAGGCTCAACATGGCACTTAACCCTACCATGTTTGTTTTTTTTTTTCAACTGTCTTGTAATTTACAATTTAAAATCAATTTTTAAAGCCAAATACATGGTATATCAGAAAAAAAGAATATACACTCATAAATTTGTAGAGAAAATAGAAAATGTATTATATTTAGAAAATTGACTCACATATCGGTAGACTTTGGTTTCATGTTTTCATTAACGTCGTCATCATGTTGGGAATTTCACGCCTGCATGACTGAACATGGGAGCTAGTTTTGTAAACAAAAATAACATTTGTAAACAAAGATGAAACCTATGTTTACCGATATGTGTGAGTCAATTTTCTAAACATATAATACCTTTTTCATTTTATCTACAAATTTACGAGTGTATACTTTTTTTCTGATACACCCTGTATATCATTTTCAAGATGAAACGTTTTACTTTGGAATAAGGGCATACATGTCGTCGCTGTCACCACGAAGTGACACCCAAATTACGTGCATTTTACAGCACTTAATTTTGTTTTCACGAACTGACACCCATCGTAAATTAACTAATTAGGGATTGTTGCGGTAAATATTTTACTATTATTCTACAAGTATTCAGATGATATCATTCGTATCAAGCATTTTCAAGGCTTTTTTTTTCGGATACATTTAACGTTTTCTTGGGTGTCAGTTCGTGGAAACAAAAATTGATGGTTTTTGGTGCAGTGTACGGAGTGCGCGCGCACACTTGGATGTCATTTCGTGAAAACTTGTGTCCCCCACACTGTGCGGTCTTCACGAACTGTAACTGCAAGTTCACTTGGGTGTCACTTCGTGGTGACAGCGACGATGTATCATATCTGACGAAGAATGTTGGTAAACTAGTCTGCAGAAATTCTATCTACAGAGATGTAACAATGCTTCACCAAACCTTTAAAATCTGCATGGTTTTGTAGTGAATGCATGGTAAAAAATAATGTGTGCGCGCACATTTTTTTAAACCACCTTCAGTTGTTAATTGCTCTGCAGAAAGTATGAACTTTGACATAAAAACATTATTTGTTGTTCGTTACCATTGCTATCATCACTTGCAGTTTGACGGGTGGCCAGTTTAAACAACAAAGGGTGGAAACCCGCACAAAAATCCTTTTGGAGGGAAAACTAGGGAGATTCCCCTTCCATATATAAAAATAAAAATACAGTCACACGACGTCGTAAATTTTATAGCATTTTTATAGGTGTGTACTCACAGCGAATGATTGTTAACAGGTGTCGATTAGAGTATCAATAGACAGCCAAAGTGTGACGTGCTTGCCATGGTAATTGGCTCTAAACATCATGGCCGTCGGAAAAGTACCATTGCAAAAGCACAGGGACACGGCTCAGTGATTTTTAGTGTGTAGAGCCATTGCTTAATTTTATGCAGTCTATTGTGAGCAAATTCAAAGAAGACAATGTCTTAAGATGCGGGTTATTTTTTAATTTGTTCTAGCAAAGGCAACAGTAGAGAAGGTTCGCAAGCGCACGGATACGGATAGCGCGACGGATAGTAACAGGTTGTGACGCCATATACACTTTATATCTGCTACGCGTTTGCACGGCACGGATATCGAGCTCGCTATATGCGTAAGCACTAAACGCGTATAGTTTAGGTATAGCCAGGTTGAAAAGAGTATATGGGTCATTCTATAAATTTGGGGTCCAACGTGTGACATTTTTCTGTCCCTGTTACACCTGACATACTGCTATTTGCCATACAAATATCGTTAAAAATGCCTTCAAACCATATTTTTATGAATTGTATTTTATGTAATCACTCTTTGAAATAGAAGGCATTTAAAGAATATGCTCTGAATTTACAAAATACAACATTTTACAAGATGTCAGATGTAACGGGGACAGAAAAAGTGGACCCCAAATTTATAGAATGACCCATATGCATTTCAAAGCTTTGGATTAACAGTAAAATTAGTATCAAAGCCGTGTCGTGCAAAGTTTTCCAGCTGTCGGAAATAGACGCATTTTAGCTAACACGCTGTAGTTTTGAAGTTGCGAAACCACAGAAATGCCACTCAACGGTTACGGATAGCTTAACAGTGGCGGATCCAGCCTCATTAAAATACAAGAATACAATGGAATTCAGGTGGTCCGCGACCCCTGAATTCCATTGTATTCCTGTATTTTAATGAGGCTGGATCCGCCTGTGGCTCAACGTATGCGTACGCGTATCCGTCGGTTTGCAAAACCTCCCTATAGTGTCTTAGGGCGCGTTTGTTTCATGACAGATCCGAATCGAGATCCCGGGTTGTTTTACCGCGCAGAAACAAACGCAACTGCTCTCAACTCGGATCTCAAATCACGTGAATTGCAATTTATTTAGTAAATTTGTCAAATTTCTGTTCCCAATTTCACCCACGAGATTCATCGTAAATCAACTAGCACCCTAAATTTGTTTGTATCGTGTGTTGCCTCTGAAAATTGAAACGACACGGTTCCACCCCCACAAAAATCTTCGCGATGTTTACGTCGCCATTTTGGATCTAGCGCTATAGCAATGGTAACAAACAATACACGAATGTATTATTTCTGTCCAAGATGGTGTAAGAAATTGACAACCGAAGGTGGTTTTTAAAAAAAATGTATGCATGCGCACACATTTTTAGCTCTCACTTAACACAAAAGCATGCATGGATTTTATATTTTCTGAAGCATTGATGCATATATGCAGCTGAAATTCCTGCAGGCTATTTACCAACATCTGTTAGATATATCATGCCCTTATTCCGATAATTCTTTAAAAATGCTTCCCCCTACAAATGATACAATGGGCCCTTAAAGGTATAACATACGATTGGTATATCTCTAAAATGTTCACAGATTTACACATAACGTATACGCAATATAAACATGATGACGGTAGAAAACTTTCCCTGAAATGGTTTTGTCTAAAGTGCTATAGTCTCTGAGAAATGAGTAAAACAATTAATTTTCGTCTCATGAGGCGAAAGTTCACTTCGCCCCAAAACCATTTCGCCCTGAACCACTTCGCCCTGAACCACGGCTTTTTTTTATATACTGTTTTCTATAAAATAAAAAAAAGACGAAGTATACGGAGCTGACTTTTGCTCAGGTTGGTCTTATTCATGCACATCTTCAATCACACAGGGAGATAAAACTACAATGTATTTGTACCGGTTTTTATATACCAATCATCATTTTTTACCTTTAAAGGTCGCGCTTTATTTGATATGTCGTGCAGAACACGAAGGCAAACATTCAATTAATTTTGGCGTCGGAAACAGCGTCAAATGTTCGCGTTGTAGAAGTAACATTAATCAGACTGTCAACTATATGAAGATGTTGTGGAGAAATTAGTTTTCGTTTGATTGGTTCTTCTTTATTTTCTCGCCCGTCCGCTCTTTTTCTGGCATGCACCCAAAAGCGACCTTCATCAATGGAAAATATACTATCTTATTGAACAAATTGATTCTCACAGCAATGAAATGTGACATTTACGTTTCTGGGAGAATCCTTTGGACATATCCTATATGCAGCGCTGTAGTTCTATCATAACTTTTGTACAACTTAATATTTTCTTTTCCCCCATATTACAGTTATTTAACCAAGCGACGCAAGTTCGACGTTTCGTTTCTTATCAACGGTATTCTTGGGTCTTTGGTATCGATTACAGGTAAAAAGTTACCTTGACATTCACGCATGATTCAACAAAATCCACAGACTTATCCCCCTTGATGGACAAGCACTTCGGAAGCATATTAATCACGAACGAAAATTGTAAGGACGCGTACGATTGATTCTCCGCGCGTCTACTTTGCTGCGATTAGCGTTGATAATTTGCAGAAAGTGCTGGGAAATCAGGGTCTGTTTTCCCCCAGGTACAGAAAGGCTTTCGATCACAAACACGGCGTTTTTGACAGGTTACTTGTTCGGCGCATTAATTGAAGTCCAGAGTACCTTCAACCCGCAGGTTCCCCTCCCCCACCCCAGTGCCGAAGGCTGTTTTGTAATATTAATAAATAACTCAATTTTTTAGAATGCGAAAGCAATGAAGTTTTCGTGGTTAATTTTATGGCATCTTTGGCAACTAAGCTCTACGCCATCAGCTATGCGGTCTTATATTTAATTATCAACTTGAGATGACGACAACAGAGATGCAGTTTTAGAAATGGGAGGAAAACCCCATAGAGAAAAATAATTTCCTGGGGGAAAACGCGGTCAAGTAGGGACTGCAAACCCAACCCACATACACAGCCCGGAATCGAACCTGGGACGCCCGAGGTGAAAGGCGGGAAAGAACTATGCACTACGCCAACCGCATACTGCCCAAGCCGTTTGTAGGTCTTTGAAGACCCAAACTTTATTCATTTATTTATATTTCACGTCATTTATTTTACGCATTTTAATAGAACATGGATTTAAGCAACGCATTTCATTAAAGGCATATAGGCTCGTCAGCAATGCGCGCGCGCCAAATTTGTGCCAAGAAATACGCAGCTCCATAGCAAAGGCATGGAACTGCGTATTTCGTGGCACGAATTTGGCGCGCGCGCATTGCTGACGAGCCTGTGCCTTTAATATTAATCAAATATCCGACTCATGTTTGCGAAACGGGCATTTGACAATAGAACTGTGATTTTGAACTGATCTAAGCAAGGGTATAAATAATTACGGACATGACATTTTTTTTGTAAATCTGTGAATAAAATACCCCCCCAAAAAACAATGTATTTCTTGAAATGTCTTCTGCACTGATTCTTTCAGCTGTCTGTCACATTATTATGTTACTTATGCCAGAAGAATCTCATTCCTCAAATAATACGATTCAAAATACTCCGAATTTGCTAAGGGCATAGAATAATTTCGGGCTTAACTCTATACATATCTGATATACCTTGTACACTGTAAAAAGCGACTCTATACGATGCACGTGATTCTACCAAGCTGCGAGCTTATGCACCTGCAGTGTTGCGGTCGGCTGTGCATTGCATATATACGCCTCAAGAGGCGAGTGTCACTTCAAGTGTTTCATGTGCCTGATGTGATATAGTCAAAGCTTTACATTGAAACACTTCACGTAAGAGAGATGAAATGATTTTCAGTAAAAACGTTTTTATGCGCAATCATCTTACATGTCAGGTGCAACAAATGTTGCTCAGCACGCTCTGACCACTACTTCACACACCTGGTGTGATATGACCATTCGATTTTCTGAGGCGCGAGTTTAACCGATTAATCAAACCGTCACCTGATGTACATGAGGAACAGTGGTTGAATCTACTTGAGCTACTTGGGATGCTATCACAAACAAATCAGGTGCCTCATCTACCTGCCTCATGTGTTCATGATTTTGGCCATGTGTTATAGTGTATACATTTTAGCCACATAGATGCAGTAATACATCCAAAAAATCCATGCATCTTTTGTGTTGGATGAATATTAAAAAAACATACAACTGGCAAACTCTCCTATACAAGGAAAATCATGTGGTGTTTGTTTTGACCATGCATTGCTATCAACACTTTTAGTTGGGTTTTCCTATATCAGCTTATGAAGTAATTGTTTGGGTCACTGCAAATTATGTAACTAAACAGATGGTTATAGCAGATATAACACAGTCTAAAAATACCGACAACCAAGAATAGGCAAATACATATAAAATATTCCATAAAACTTCCAATTAGAAAGAAAAGAATTATAGCAGGGCTTCGGATAAAAACCAGAGGGTCTTCGGGGCCAACAAATAATTTATCGTTTAATCTTGCCGATGTACGTTTGGTGCCCAGACGTTAACGATACGAGCTGAAAGAGATCGGGTGACAAATTACAACGCGCCATGACCGACATTTTGTCGCTATAGCCGTACCTGGCTAATTTCATATAGACGTTGAACTACTTTCAGACGAGTATCCAAAACCAGGCTTTTAAATCGCTTTTGAGCCTCTGTGCCGCGTCGAAAATATCGCCATTGTTAAATCTGGCTAGAAATTCCATAAAAGATTCGCCTATTACGTTATGGCACAGAATGAATTATTGACTAAAATACTCTGCCGCTGCAATTGTCACGTACACATGTTGTGCGGTGGTTTGAGAGATCTTCAACATAATCTGATTTGTTCGATTAGGGGTTTGCATGATGGAACTATAGATATAAATCTATATTTAGTGTCCCGACGTCCTGAGAATTGCTAAGTTATGCCTTTCCGAAATCACATGCTTCTTTTTTTCTTTCTTGAAGTTGACATCCCAAACCATTTCCAAAAAAAATAAGCTGTCAGGATAACTGGGTCTAAACAATCGCTGGTAATCTGGAACGTCCATTGCTGAAGCGCAGGAGAACGTTTCGCTGGTTTTAGTGCAGATCCAGTAACCTTATAATTGGCAACACACGTTGAATAGCGACGTCAATCACACGCAGCTAAATTCTGAAAATTGTCCTTCCGCCAAGCGCCAAAATAGAGCTCAACCTTTATTACAGGCTATTGTAAAAAATACTTATATTCGAAAGAAAGAAAAAATACCCCTTATGACGATGTGCAATTTCTACACCTCTCAACTCTTCCTAATGGTGCAACAAAAGTTGAGGAGCACACAAAATATTTATGAGGTCGATGCACCGATCTATGCCTATTTACCTAAGTGCACCCTAATGGTCCGTATAATTTCTCCCCCTTTTTAGCCATGTGCGCCATTGCCCACCCGTGGCAAGGCTTCGTGATTGGTATAATAGGTTCGCTGGTATCCTGCTCAGGCATAGTGCTGGTTGACAGACTCAAGATCGACGACCCCGTCAGCGTGGTGCCCGTACACGCCTTTGGGGCGCTATGGTCACTGATCTCCGTGGGAATATTCGGACGCAAGGACAAACTGGCCGACAATTTAACGTTACTCGACGGTAAGAAGATGGGAGACACCGAGGAAAGAATCGAGTAGTTGATCATGGCTTCAGACCTTGTGTACAAAACATGAGACTGGCTGAAAAATGTCTATGTGTTTCCTCACAAAATCTTAATTTTTTTTACAAATAAAAATAAGATTTCTGATCAACTTCTCAACTCTTAGGCTACCCATATGTTTTACCTTATATACCCAATTCTGAACGACGATCACTGGCTGTAACTTGTCCCAGATCCCTTCCCTTTCGGCTGCGTGAAAACCACCAAGTGCCTTGTTGTAGTAGGTTGAATGGCACGTTCGGCAGTCTAGTGCCCTGTGTGTCAAGTGCCTTTGCATGCCGGGAGAGGCTATAATAAGCACGAGGCTATAAACAGTACGAGATGTGGCCCGAATGCGGCTCGCACAGTTCAAGGGCCCGAATGTGGACTGCATACTGTGTATGTACTATGTACGGGGTCACAACATCAATTGGGACAATTTCCTTCCACAACCATGACGGGTTCGTACACGGGCTGTGGTGGGAAAGCTTACGTCATGCACGAAGTGCCTGGCTTATAGCCTCCTTTGCATGCCTTTACATGTTCTCAGCTTCCATTCGAGCATGACGCTCATCTGCATGTGAACGAGTACTGCTGTACGAGAACTCCCTGTTATACACAATAGAGCGGCGGGTTATTATTATTATTATTATTATTTCTTTCTGGTATTCATACCAAGGATTCCTCAATAGTGCTCATTGCACTGTCACTCGTAAGCGTGAGGAAACCCATGAAGAATTAGAATTAGAAATGGCCAGAGACACCGGGGAATCCCCTTGCTCTTCACGAAAGAATGCTCTGGGATCTTTAGAGTGCGTCACCATTACCTAACACACTGGACCAACGGCTTTACATCCCTTCCGAAGGATGGAGCAAGTGTGGTTGAGTGCCTTGCCCAAGGGCACAGGTACCGCAGCCGGATTCGAACCCGGATTCGAACCCGCAACCCCAAGTTTTCACCCATGATTGCGAGTCAATGGTCCTAACCACTCGGCCACGGTACCCCACACTTTGTCAAAGGTGACCAAACTCTCCTAAGTTTGTCCTCCATATACCAAGCACGATATGTGACAAAAGAACGGCCCCACCCCCCTATACCTCAACACATTTTTACAAAAAGGCAAATTGAGCAGATTTTTCTGCTAAATATCTTTATGATATTGATAATGGCCATTATCAGCTTCCATGTCTCTATAAACGTGACAGTGATTTAAGACCGACCAACAATGCTATTATTCCCATATTTGTTTAATGATTTGACAGGTCTGCTGGCAGGCGGTGGCTTCAAGCTCCTGGGAATCCAGCTTCTGGCAGCCGTCTCCATAGCTTCCTGGACAGCCGTTACATCCTTCATCCTGCTCAAGCTCATCGATATGACTCTCGGTCTTCGAGTACCCCTCCACGAGGAGATCCTAGGAGCCGACCTGGTGGAACACTCCATCAACGGCACCTACGATAAGGCCAGCCGCGAGTGGCGCGACCGGGACGGTGAGTTTGTGATGGTGGTGGAGCGATTCAAAGGGGGCAGCGGTAGCCTGGCAGACCTGAATCCGCAGGAGATCCGGCGACTCCGACGCATGTCCAACCGTCGGTCCAGCGGCAATGAAATCATGAAATCCGCTTTCGGTTTCGTCCGGAAAGACGGCTGTAGCGGAACGTTGGATCAAGCGGATGAGGAGGAAGAGGAGGACGCCGCAGAGGATGCCGGGATTCCTGACTCCGGAACCGTTCCGGCTGCATCCGCAGCTAATTCGGGCCGCCGAAGGAGGGGTCAGGAGAAAATTCGACTGTCAAGGATCGGTAACTTATTGGCAAGACGACCACGTCACGTGAATTCTAAACAATAACAGAAAAAACTGTACTACACATTCAAGAGTGTTTCTTGTTATTTAGATGTTGAACGCGAGAGTGGATGTGATAACGTGTAAAAATTACTACATGTACATAAATAATATTTCCTTTCATCTTTGAGAAATGTGTATGTAATGCGATTTGCTTTCAATGTACCTGAAACATAATGACGCCAAGGTTTGTTTACATGCGTGCTTTTCAATGACCCTACGTCGTCTGGTACCCTATCTATCCATAGATTTGCGCGCATGCAAACAAACCGTGCATGTCATTATGTTTTAGGTCCACTTGAAAATGGGAGTGTTTCAAAATAACATGAAGTATAAACTTGAAATAACCATACGCCTTTGTCTATTGAATTTGTACACCATACCTTTTGAGAAGTGGCAATGTCAATATAAGTACTATTCAGCAGGGTTATTAATTGTCAGAGTTAATACACACAACACACAAATAACTCCTCATAATTTCTTAAGTAAAAACTTTTTAAAGATCACGACTAGTCAAGAATTATCGGGTTTCACTTTCTTGACAACCGGTTGCTATCCGCCATTACTGTGTCCATAATATGGCACGCCAAAGCGAAAATAATTAACACTGATAGTTCTACCATAAATCCTGAAAAATAAGTCTCAACATTTTAAAAACTTGCCAACAAAAGCGCGGTATGCCGGTTTCAAACAGTCTAGCAACATTTAAAAGTCATGCCAACCTTTTTTTTTCTTGCGCAACATTTGCGAAAATATGCGTTAAATTTTTTTTTAAAATACCTTGCAACAATTTGTGAAAAATGTGGCAACATTCACGTGACCAGTCGTCGCGGGCACATCATGCACGTGTTCCATCTATCACACATGTCGCATGACCCGAAACTCGCGCCTGGTGCGGCAGGTCAACTCGGTCCCAAGGAACTCGTCACCAGGACAACTCGACCGAAACGAAAATTGTTTTGATACGATATCCGGCCATGATTATTGATGATAAATTTATAAAATGTTGCAAAAAGAAAGTTGAGACTTGTTTTTCAGGGTTGACGTTAAATTATCATAGTATGGACACAGTAATGGCGGATAGCAACCGGTTGCCAAGAAAGTGAAACCCAAGAATATTAGCTTTAACTTTACCTTATTATCAACTTGAGAAGGAATGCAGTTTTAGAAATGAGAGGACAACCATTACGGAAAACTCCTGGGCGAAACCCACCTGGGCCCAATTTCATGGAACCCGTTAGCACAAAAATTTGTTTAGCACAGAATTTCTTTGCTTTATTTTGCAAAACTGGGTTGCCAGCCAAAATCGTAAGTGATGTGTAGGCCTATTTACTTATATTTTGCTCCCGTTCCTAAAAATACAATTTGACATACAATTTTGGCTGGTAACCAATTTTACAGAGCAAAGAAATTATGTGCTAAACAATTTTTTTGTGCTAACAGGTTCCATGGAATGCATAGTTCCGAGATTGCCCAGTTAACCCCGCCCCTTAGATATTGTTGCTATGTGCTCACAAGCCATCGCAAAAAAATGGCGAGACTACGTACAAAGCAACGGGACTCGGCATGGAAAGCACAGATTCATTGGAGAAAACTCAAAGGTATTTATGTTTTAGGGTCGACAGTTACTGTAGCACACACTGAGCGAAGGGCTAGTAGTGCAGGGATGACATATATTCATAAAAATGCGCTTTCCTACCTTTGAACAGCGAATCACCAGACATTGAAACCAAAATTCACCCGGTCACTGGCGCATACAACATACAAACTGTATGGGCAGAAAATCGCGGGATTGTGTGATGATTGCATCACTTTGACCTTTGTGGGCGCTGTCTAATAGCTCTGTTGTGATTGGTCGCGGGTTCGGCTTGATTGACAGGTCGGAACTATGCATTGGGCCCAGGTCGATTATGAAGACTGTAAAACCAACCCACATTACATGCCCGAAATTTGTTATGTGGTTCTTACGGGAGTCATCAATTCTAAATACCTATACGCATGGCCATTATTATCTAACCGCTTTCCTTTTCGAATATTTTTTGACTGTTTGCAATTTACTAGCAGCTGCATTGTGGATTTATGGACGTAATGAACTCTCTTTATGGGTTATCTTTCCCACGTTTTTGCATTTTGAATGAGATTCCTTTGATGCCTGCGGTATCATAATGCAACTTGATATATGTAGCAGAGAGTACTCCCCTTCTATAGTTTCCCACATTGTGTTTGAAACATCAACATAATTTTTAAGGAATTCCTTTCAGGTTTTAGGGGGAAGGTGCTGAGGGTGACTTGTGCGTTAAAAAGGTATATCTGTGACTAGAGGGTATGCCACTCCTCCCCTACCATTGTTCCCCCATTGCGTGTCAAACATCCAAGGAATTTCCAAGGAATTCCTTTCAGTTTTTAGGGGGCGTTGGTGCGTTAACAAAAGGGAAGAGTCTCTTTGCCACATATCGTGCTGGGTATATGTGACAGGCTGTAGGAAAATGAGTCAAGTCGCGCTGGCTAGTATTCTTTTTGCGACCATAAAAAGAAATCCCCGGCAAATCCACGCTCAATATAATACCACAACACAATGGAAATTCCTGGCGGTTTGCCCAGATACCGCCTGGAATGTCTGTGTTAGGCCTGGAATTTCTTTTGTGTTGAGGTATTTTAATGAGCGTATAGAAATGCCACAGACTTCTTGTTTATGGTCGCAAACAGAATACTAGCCAGCGCGACTTGTGACTTGCGACTTGTGACTCAGAGCCCGTCACATATTGTGTCTCTATTACATCCAAGGATGTTCAAAGGAATGTTTTTACGGGGGTGGGCCATGCAGGCTGGTGGTGCGTTAACAAAAGAAAGAGTGTGTTGAGGTATAGGAGCAGTACCTCTGCCACATATCGTGCTGGGTGTAACTATAGACACTTTGCAGTGGCGGCCATGTCAGGGGGCACGTTTTCACATTTACATGATGTAACAATAGATTCACAAAGTGCCTATACTCGTGCATGATGCCCGGTGACAATGTGATTGCCCCCTGTCATGGCCGCCCATGAAAATGGTCTATATAGAAGCGGTGGGGTAGGCTCTCTGTCGTATGTCGTGCTGGCTATAGATTACTAAAGTGTGACATCAGTTGCCAGGATAACCGGGTCTACACAATGCATAGTTCCGATTTTGCCCAGTTAACCCCGCCCCCTTGGACATTGTTGCTATGGCTCACACGCTATCGTCAAAAATGGCGACACACAACGCACAAAGCAATGGGACTTTCAACGGAAAGCACAGATTCATTGGAGAAAACTCAAAGGTATTCATGTTTCAGGGTCAACAGTTATCTTAGAACACACTGAGTAAAGGGCCAGTAATACAGGGATATCATATCATCACGAAATATAGCTTTCGTACCTTTGAACAACGAAACGACCGGCCTTGAAACCAAAATTTCACCCGGATCGTCGCATACAACACTGTACAAATTGTATGGGGCCGGCAAAACATATCGCGTGATCTGTTATTGTGAGCGTACAGTGCACTTTGACCTATGTGGGTGACATCTGCTAGCTCTGTTGTGATTAGTCGGCGGGTTCGGTTGATTGACAGGTCGGAACTATGCATTGCTGGTAATCTGAAATTTCCGTTGCCAATGCACAGGGAAACAGTTCACTGTGGTTTCAGTGTAGACCCAGTAACCTTGGCAACACACAAAGTGCGACGTTCTCATAGTAAACTCTATTGTCTGTGGTCAAAAACAATTGCACAATTAAAAATATAGTAAATTTTTAAAAACTGATAATGGATAAATTTAATTTTAGAATATTATTATAATATTCCGGTCTTATTCATGTTTTTTAGGTGTTGGATTCGACTGACCTGAGGGCCAGACAAAATCCCTCTGTTGAAACGCGTAAAGCCATTTTCGTTTTGGAAGGTGTGAAAAAAACTGAAATTGAACAAAATAAAATGACGATGAAACATCCTAACATTTCCAAAAAATGTACCAGTGAAATGCCAAATCCACATGTTGAATTATTCTCGATACGAAATCGTTCGAAGTAAGAAAACAATCTTGCTGCGAGAAATTAAAGGAATAACTGTCTTGTTCAGACTTTTCCAAAAACTATATTTCGTTTTAACCTTACAATTATATAAAAAATACCTCCCAAAATAACTATCCATGGTAGAAAACAGAGAATTTCCAATCTCCAATTTGGATGTGGAAGCAAAATGGTTAGAGTCATCACTGCACTGCATGCTATATGGAACCGAATAAATTAGTTTACAAAACATCGGTGTTTTTTTTTACGATATCCTTCAAAATATACGGATTAAGAGCGCGAAATTCCATAATGGTAATGTGAAAAATATAACCATGATATGGTATCGAAATCTCAACAACCACGCAAAAAAATGGTAGGGAGGGCAAAACAATGTGATATGAACACACTCCTTTAAACAAGCAATTGCTCAAGCACTGACTCGCACAGAACTATTGTGAAGGAGAAAACAAATAGAGCAGCTCGTGTTGTCCTTTTATCGTTTGGACTTTGGGATCGAGAACCTACAGAAATACTGGTCAATAAGTGGGAGAGTAAATGGCTTGGGGACAATTTCACCATGCACGCTGCTTAAAGGAGTGCGTTTAGATCACATATTTGACCGCCCAATTTTCCCTTGCTATGGGTGTTGAGATTTTGACACCGTACGAGGCCTATGTAAGATTTTTTTTTTACCATTCAGTTTTTCATATGAAGTCGGACAATTGAATTATGTATTGGTAAAGCATTCATACGTCATTGTTGTGCCCTTTAAAGGCCTATGTATCATCTGCAAGATAAAACTTTTTACCAATTCGTGGAATAAGAGTGTAACATATATCTAAGGAAGAATGTTGGTAAACTAGCCTGAAGAATGCTGTGTACAAATGAATGGTAAAAAGTCCCATGCACGGACCTTTAAAAAAACTACCTTCGGTTGTCAATTTCCAACAAGAAATACCATTTTGGACGGAAATAAATTCATGTGGTGTTTGTTACCATTGCTATCAACCCTTTGAGTAAGGTTTTTCTTGTCAACTCATGAAAAACAAAATTGGGTCATTGCAAATGATACAATGGCCTTTAAGAGATGTGTTTTTTAAAGGGCATTGGATAATGTTTAATAAGCAAATTTCATACAAAACTGAGGGAATTTAAACCTAAAGGTAACATACACGATTTTGTTATTTACCATCATTTTTAGAAATCGGGTCTTGGGGTTACAGCTAATGCTGTTACACTAAAAACTGTGACATATTCAAGAGTTTATGAAGCCACTGTATCTTTTGCAGATGAATTTGTTTGTTTTTTTGTTAATTTTCTTACGAATTCCAGGAACAACAGCATTGCATAACTAAACATAAATGTTGATAAATTGCTTTGTAGAAATTTCTGCCAAATGTAGGTGCAGTAATACTTCAGAAAACTTGTAGAAAATCTATTGCATTTTCGTGGTTTTTTGTGTTAAATGAATAGTGAAAACATAATTTGTAAACGATTTTTTAAAGCACCTTCAGTTGGCAATTTCTTCCACAAAGGTACCATTTTATACAATCAGTGGTGTTGTTACTATTGTTATCAACATTTGTAGACATGTTTTTATGTCAACTCGTGAAGTAAAAATATGGGTCACTGCAAATAAAATAATGTGCCTTTAAATGAATGGTTAACAAATGTGTGCGCGCACACTTAAAAAAAAACGCCTTCAGTTCAATTTCTAAAAGGGGTGCGGTCGGGTTGGCGTACGGGTTCTTTCCTCGCCTTTCACCTCTGGCGTCCCGGGTTCGAATCCGGGGCGTGTATGTGGATTGGGTTTGCAGTCCCTACTTGTACTTGACCGCGTGGGTTTTCCCCTGGGGGCATTTCTCTGGGGGTTTTCCTCCCACTTCTAAAACTGCAACTCCTTCTTCGTCATCTCAAGTTGATAATATAGTATAGTTAAAGCTAAACCTGTATAGTTGATGGCATAAAGGGCCTTAGTATAAAATATACAACAACAACAACAACAACATTTCTAAAAGGGACAGTAATAAATTCATGTGATGTTTGTTACATTGCTATGAACACTTTGAGTACGTTTTTTTCTTGTCAACTCATGAAGTAAATTTTTCGGTCATTGCACACAATGCCTTTAACCAGGTATACTGGGTATACCGTACACGTACGTATGCGCACGGTGTATGCAACCAGGTCGCATTTATCAAGTGTAAAATCTGGCACGTGAACTAGGTCAGGGCGGAAGCGTAAATTCATATATTTCGAGAAAGTGGTAATGGAAATATCACAACATGTCAAATCTTACACGTGCCATGTGCCATTTTCAAGTTCATTTCTATGTTCACTTCATGCTACATGGCATTGAGGCTGTCAGTATGGCTTTCTAAATGTCTGTGATGACGTTAGTTATTTGGTACGAAATTGAGGCTGCGTTCGAGCGTGTACAGCTGAGCTCTATTATACTGTATAGCTCAGTGGCGTGTACTCGTGTTAACACGAGTATACTCTGAGCGCGCAAACGGCCACTTTAACGCACTCCCTCTATTCGTGCTTACCGAGGCCCTGCTGAAATCGGCCCCATTTCGCTGTGGAAGCAGCGACAGAAATCTTGTCGCCGCTCTGCCATTGGGCCAATCAAGACGTTTGGTAGTACATTGTACAATGCGGGCGTTCATAATACACGCGTCCAAATTTTAAACGTGTCCTCGTCGGCGATTGTCTGCTATTTCCGTTCAATTCAAGTTTGTCAGCATGCATCCCTGTTATTAATTTGAAAAACTGCGGGGAAAAATAAGATCGTCGCCAGAAATTTCGGTAGGAAGAAAAAGTAATAAAGAACAAAACCCAATACAATTTCTGGAAAGTATAGAAATCGTTTCTTTTCAGTATAACATGACCAAATTGATTATATTACATCAAAATGACTCATGTGTGCGTTCGCTTAGCGTAACAGCCGCCTAACTTCACAGACTTGTGTGCATTTCCACATGGGATTGTAACGGCGCTTAGCAAGGTTGGGGGCATAGAGGGTGAGCGGGTTTTAGAAAATGGTTTTCAAGGTCTAACTGTACTGAACAAGCAACACTTTATTTATGTTAACATTTGAAAGGGGTGTGTCTTTAATGTAGTACAAATTTATATGGGGTGAGTTGGGGGAAGGGTGGGGTGGGGTGGGGGTGGAGTGGGGGTGGGGTGGGGGTGGAGTGGGGGTGGGGGTGGAGTGGGGGTGGGGTGGGGGTGAAGTGGGGGTGGGGTGGGGTGGGGTGGGGGAGGGGTGGTTGTCTCTTTCAAAATGGGCATTTTTGGTTTATCACGTCAAAATATCCGGGGGTCTAACTGATCTGAACGACCAAAAAGATGTGTTGGGAGGGTGGGTCAGACACCATGGAAGGACAAATTTTCCAACCCGATATCAATTTTTTTTCTGATGGCCCCTGGTGTGACCAGAATTTTATAAATATATATCAACGAAAGAGCATGATCACTTTTTAAAACAGTCTTTAATCGACGTGCTAAAATTTCAACACGTTAGTTTCTCCAATGATTTGTAAGCCTGATCCAATGGTCGTAATAATAATCAAAATCATAATGAATATAAGGTTTAAAGGTACACAGTCCGTGTTTTTGAAATTATAAATTTCTAGATACATAAAAGTTATTCGCTTTTAAATGAGACCAACAAAAAAAATCGACTAACGTCTAGTTATCGAACAATTACAGTCAATATTTCGAATTATTGGCAGTCCGCCAATAATTCAAGGCGTAAACTTGCCCAAGTCTGACCTCCCGTGCTCGGTCTGCAACCCGCAGCGCACAATGCGCCCTCCGGACCGGTGGCCTGTCCTATCTGTTTTCTTCTGTTCCCTGTCTCGGAAAGTCTTCCGAGACGGAAGAAAAGATATTTGACAGGCCACCATGCAGTCCAGAGGGCGCGCTGCATGCACCGCACCGCAGACGAAACACGGGAAGTCAGACCTTTGAAAGTCTATAGGCAAGGCGCAAAAACGGCCGTATAAAACGGCGTTTTTTTCACAGGGTTGCCTATGTCTAAAATACAAAGTATGATGTTTTGTCGTTAAAATAAAGAAAATGCTTTAAAAATTCGTTTGGAGACAAAAAATCAAATTTGCCGAGAACCACGGACTTTATATCTTTAAAAACTAATGTTTATATTGCACACGGGGTTAAATAATAAATACAGTCAAGTCAAAATAATACAAAATAATAAGGTCAAAGGTTAACATAAACATGACCGCCATATTTTACAAGAACACTGGCGTTCATTTACATTTTGGTCATAGAAAATAATTCCGATTTTTTTGGGGCTATTTTTTAAAGTGTCCCCTAGAAGGCCTCGTACTGGAATGTCATGTAAGATCAACACACACACTGCATGTATTTCAAGGCAAAATTTATCACTTGCAAGATGCCGCATTGGACTTTTTGGAGGAAAACTTACCGAGACGATGGGTACTTTTCCCATTTTAAGTCCAATGTGGATAGCTCAGTAACTTTTCCTGACCAACTTCTGCCAAGGATAAATTACCAGGGAACTTTTCCGGAGACGAAAAGTCCAATGCGGACCCAGTATAAAGCCCAATTCATACTCGCTCGGCGACCTACGTGCGGAACGGAAATTTTGTCCGCCGAGTAGGGTCAAACGAGTTCAACAGTGCGCGGTCATAACTCTGCAGCGACTACACTCGGCGAAAGTGCGGCGAGTATGCGGCGAGTGAGTTCGGCGGGGAAGTATGAACCTAGCTTAAAGCTAGGTTCATACTTCTCCGCCGAACTCACTCGCCGCATACTCGCCGCACTTTCGCCGAGTGTATAGCTGCAGAGTTAATACTGACCGCGCACTGTTGAACTCGTTTGACCCTACTCGGCGGACAAAATTTCCGTTCCGCACGTAGGTCGCCGAGCGAGTATGAATTGGGCTTTAAGCTAGGTTCATACTTCTCCGCCGAACTCACTCGCCGCATACTCGCCGCACTTTCGCCGAGTGTAGTCGCTGCAGAGTTATGACCGCGCACTGTTGAACTTGTTTGACCCTACTCGGCGGACAAAATTTCCGTTCCGCACGTAGGTCGCCGAGCGAGTATGAATTGGGCTTAAGTCAGTACGCGGTAAAAGCGCTCTGGAAGCGTACGTACGTCCGGGCCGTGAAGGTCAATTTGCGAAAGGAAACTGTGCGCAAGCTCTCCCACGGTTTCGGTAAAATGTTACTGTGTCAAAATTCAGAACTTTGGGCGGGGAAATGGTTAAGAAAGAGAAAACACTCGCAGGGGTTGTTTATTTCTCTAAAATACTGCCAGCATAGCAAATTTGGTTAATGACAGTGTATGAAAAAACATTTTTAATTGGCGTCTAAATAGGCTTCATGTAGGTCGCCATGTTTTGCAATTCAGCACTCGGACTCGAGGGGGCGTGACGTCATGCTTGCAATGCTGTAAAGATCGTATTGCATGTTAACAACTGTCCGCTGCGCTTACCTTTCACATTTTCACTTTTGCCTGGATGCTCGATAAATCTGCCTCTCTACAAATATTTGTTGAGAATGCCCAAAGTTGTCCCTGGCATGCTCACACATTCCGGAACAATACAGCGAGGCATAACACACGCTAATTCCGGCCGAAAATCCAATTTCTTCAGCGGCAAATAACGCGGCCGATCATTCCATTTACGCTCCATCCAGTGCACAGTCGGGACACTACAGAGTGTATATACTAATAACAGCGTGTTGTGTCAGGAAACAAGACAAGTCATGATTCAACCAATGAAACGTATTACATGGTTTACGTCATCCTCCCCCGCGAAGTTTAAATATGGCGCAACGCATACACTATGAACAACTAACAATGGCAATTTGGCACACACCATTGTTAATAACAATGGTTTGTGCCCAATTTCCATTGTTAGTTGCTCATAGTGATAGGCATATTGTTGCAAAGTTCATGATAAAAATTAATTATGTTGCCGACATTGTAAACAAATTCCAAAGATTACCGTAAACAGTTATGCCTAAAGAAATAGGTAGGCCTAGGTGGTATTTTATAAAAAATTGTTTCCCCTTCCTTTTACGGTACAATCCGGTTAATACAACAAAAATTATGGTAGATGGTTATCCTAGTTGCGTTATATACGAATGATCATGTGGATTCATTTGTCTCAAAATTGTTGAAAAATGAAAAAGAAAATGGTACATGTATGTGCTATTAGAACAGCGTTACCCTGTGTAATAATAAGTGCCTATAGAAAGATTCTACACGTCGTGCATATATCCTATATTGGGTGCATGGAATTTTATCAAAGTCAGATTTTACAAAATTAACACAATACCCAATTTACCGCATAGACACGGACTGAAAAGGATATTACGGGACTGAGTTAGATTTCAGCGGGCTAGACAACTATTATTATAAACCCTGAGCACAAACGATATACCTTTAATGTCTGCTCACTAAAATGGCGCCTATGTACATTTGGTGCAAGATATGAGACCGAGCGACTTCTCCCCTTCTATTGTTCCCATATTGTGTGTAAAATATCCAAGGAATTTCCTTTCAGGTTTTAGGGGGAGAGTCGTACGTTAACAAAAGGGAAGAGTGTGTTGATGTATAGCCTAGGGGCGGTAGGGGAGGGCCGGGGGAGGGGCGGTAGGGGAGGGCCGGGGAATTGGGGGGTGGGGGTGGTGGGGAGCGAGGGGGTGGGGGTGGTGGGGAGCGAGGGGGGGGGGGGGGGGTTGGGGTGGGGGTCACTTGGTCTTATATCTTGCAGCATATACCTTGACGTACTACGGTAGAGTGGTCTGACTTGCGCCTAAGGCGCCATGTTTTTTGCTGATAAGGGAATCATTTTAGTCGGTAGAAACACTAAAACACTAGATTTACGTAACAGCTGCAAAAGGTGAGTGATTTAAACGAAGTGAAGTTCAGGACGAGATGTACTTTATTACCCAATCTGTTCCGAAGGCCTCTTCAAGTCACACGCACAAAAGACATCAACATCAGCGTCCATCAAACCAGATATTCAACTCGTGTGGTCGCCTGGTCCGTGGGTTCATTTTCCGGTATTGGTATGATGCCTTTATCTGCAAAGACTTTCCTTCTTTGGATAGGAGCCGACGCGGCTTTATCTGCGGCAGTTTTTGCGTGAAAGCTGACTTCCATATCTATAGAGCTGCTCTCCGCTTCCACGCCAATACTCCTCAAGTAAATGTCCTCTATGCTCGTCTGTACAAATGTCGAACACATCAAAGTTGTAGGAATAGTCTGCGTGCTGTTATCGACCATGTTTCTTCGGTATGTTTCCGGTGTACCGTGTACGCTCGCACTAATTGATGCACCGCCCGATGCACCGGCTACGGCACCATTTTGTGATTCTACCAAAGTTCTACCGCTGGAAACAGTCGGTGCAGCCGAGTTCGCGTAATGGCGTCTCTGCTCATTTGACACGTACGACACGTTCTCGATTCCCAATTTTCGTTGCCATTTTGGCAGGACAAGTTTCCTCCGTCGAAAGGCACCGCGTATAAGCTGAGCGCTGGTTCGGCGTTTCTTGCTCACCTGCTCCCTGTCCGGTTCCGCTGTGACGACGCCATTACCATCTACCTCGTCCGCCATATTGATGACATCATTGCAGTCCGTGTCCTCCTCCTCTACGACTGTTGCATGTGTGTTGCCATTACTGAGAGTAAAAACCGCATCATCTCCGGGAGGGTTGAAGCGGATTTTCCTCGTCGCTGACCGGTTCCGGCCGTGGTTCTCTCTTTCCTGGAACCGCTGAATGATGTCTTCGTAGGTGGCGTTCCGTGTGGCGTCCCGCATTCCCAGGAAATCCTCGGCTTGTCTCATTGAGGAATGCAGTCTCCTCCTCGGCTGCTCAAACCGTCTGTACCTGGACGAGTCTACCAATCGCTTTTTGATCTTGTCGTATTTGCGAGGACCGATGGAATGCTCCACCATGTCCGCTCCGAGCAGTTCTTCGTGGAAGGGGAACCTGAGTCCGATTGTCATGGAGAGAATCTTGAGGATAAGGCTTGCAATCAAACCACACCATGCTGTGATACACACTATTGCTAGGAGCTGAATACCCAGCAATTTCACGCCGCCTCCCTAGCAGAAAAAAGATATATACATTACACTTACTGATTACATATCCGGCAATAAAACAAAACATTGGCATCTGAATTTTGCAAAAGCATTGACCATACCGGGATGTAGTCACGTCCCCAGAAAGCATTATATAATTATATCCAAGAAACAAAAGACATTGTGCTGAACAAATTCAACTCCGAAACATGATTTCTATACAAAGAACAAGAAATGTGAGCCACTGAAAAGCGGATACAAACTTTAACTCAGCAATGGCTCCTAGTATGGACGTCGCCATTTTGTCTGAAAACTGGGCAAGGAATTAAATCAATGGTAAGACTCGAAAAATAATTGTACGCACAAACGTCATTTTTTGCCCAGCTGTCGCTTTGGTCATTATATCCTCACCTTTTGGGGGAAGAATACACCTTATTAATGCAAAACAAATTTTCAATCATTTTTAATCGTGTCCCTCGTCATCAGTTCCATAAAACAAACTGGTTGATTAAAATGTTCAGACTTTCCACATAATGTATACACGCTTCAAAACAGACGAAAAGAAGTTATTTGTGGGGTGCCGTGGCCGAGTGGTTCGAGTCGTTGGGTCGCAACACTCGGGTGAAAACTTGGTGTTGCAGGTTCGACACCCGGCCGTGGTATCTGTGCCCTTGAGCAAGGCACTTGACCACGATTGCTTCATCATTCCGAAGGGATGTAAAGCTGTTGGTCCACTGTGTTCTGTAATGCACTTAAAAGATCCCAGAGCACTCTTTCGTAAAGAGTAAGGGGATTCCCCAATGTCCCTGGCCGTTGGCCGCCAATGGCGCCACCGACCTATGTAATTCGATGTTTAGGTGGAAGACACATATTTACGTGTATATGGAATGTGCGCTATATCCCCTTCAAACACATGTGTACATTTGTGTATGTTTCTTAAGTTGAAAGAGATCTTTTTATCCGTCCAAATACCTGTGACCGAAAGGGAAATACATTCATCATTGTCATATTTACCATAAATAGTCCGTTTAGTCCCTCAGGATTGCCTTCTATTTCGTCGTGTTTTACGAACAGTCCCGCAGCCACCAGGCTCCACACCCCGCAGAAGAAGTGAACGGGGACAACGCCTACTGGGTCATCAATGTGTAGCTTATTCAGCAGTTCCACTCCCCCGCAAGCTATGCAGCCACCCACAAGCCCGATGACTAGGGAGTATTTGGGAGGGCATAGTGTGCACATAGCTGCCAAGATAAAACGAAATAAACATATCCAAATAAGTGAAATATTGACCGCCAAAACAATAAAACAACCGAACAAAAAATCTGATAAGAATGTCCACAGTGGACAAATATCAGAGAGGTAATATGTGAGCCACTCCACCGAAAGTAGGCTCTTGCATTAAAAAATATAAATGGAGCTAATTACTTAATCAGATAGTATACAAATATTGACTGCAATGAGGGGCATGGTTAAGATTATAGGCCCAAGGTGATCTCGAAGCCATGACTATGCCCCGAGGCGGAAGCCGAGGGGCATATAGTCATGGCTTCGAGATCACCGAGGGCCTATAATCTTAACCATGACCCGAATAAACAGCAGTCAATATTTGTTTTATATACTGAATGTGTAGATTTTTGTCATCTAGTTGGTTAAAAGTAACGAGACATCATATACAGTCATGACAGTGGTCCTTCGCGTTTCGATTTCGGAAGCTGGTCTACGGCGGAAAAGTTGTATATTTACAGCAAACATTGTAGCATAATCACCTGGCACTTTAGTAGCACATTTCACCTGACACAGTTTTCACTGTAGGCCACTTCTCTTACTTTCTTAAGGACTTCATCATCTACGACAGACGACAAAATGACGTCGAGATTCCGCCATTACCGTCCTGATGAATGTTTACGTGAAGCGCACAGCTGCATAGTTGGTGCACAGCTATAGCTATGCTAACACATGTAAGGCGCGCGTCCGGAACCCGCTAAATGACTATGCCCGGGGCGCGTAATTTTTTTTTACACCACTGCGAGGGGAGAACAATGGGGTTTGTACCTTTTTAGCGTCTTGAGAGGAGACTATATAATAGGTTAGGGTTCAGGGTTCAGGGTTACGGTTTAGGGTTGGTTATTTTAAAGGAATTTAGGGTTTTGAATGCGGTCGGTTTGCAACCAGCTTCGTGGTCTGGTTAGAAGAGAGCTCGACTTGTAATCATAAGGTCCCTGGTTCGAATCTATGCATGTTTGGGATTTTCCGAAATTTCTCGGTTTCTTCTTTTTCTCTAATAGTGAGAGTAAGAGTTGTCACTATTTTCAAGATTGTCACTCGAGAAGTGTCAGTCATTGGAAACGTAGACTCTATTCGGGTTGAAAAATTGGGGTGTACCCCTCGCTGCTGCGGTGTAAAAAAAAAAACACGCGCCCGGGGCATGGCAAAGACTATTGACCGGTGGGCATATACGCGCCGGGTCTAGCCGATTCAATGCCCCCACTTTTAACCAATCAGATGACTGGAATCTACGCATGAGGTATATAAAGTATATTATAAGCTTCACAAAACTACAAACATTGTGTCAATCCGTCAAAAATTTACCAAGTTATGACCATTTCCGTGATGACCAAGGGCACAATTTTTTAAGAAGCGCTTTAGAGAAAAATGGCGTAGAAGGTTGTACTTCTGTTAAAGGCACAGGCTCGTCAGCAATGCGCGCCCGCCAAATGTGTGCCACGCAATACGAAGCTCCATGGCAAAGGCATGGAGCTGCATGTTTCGAGCACGAATTTGGCAGGCGCGCATTGCTGACGAGCCTGTGCCTTTAAGGCATAAAGTCCTTAACAACCATGCAAATTCTGACTCCCAAAGCCTTCTTTTGGAGCGTTCTGATGGTGTATGGGATATAGTGCCAACCCCTGCCGGAGGCAATGAAAATAAGCATGGAATATCGGTGATTTTCGCATTGTTTTAGCTAAATTAGCCTATATATAGTTTCATGAAGGTATATATATGCTTTATAAAAACACTGGAAAAAAATGTTTTCTGGTAGTATTTATTCACAAATGTCTACGAGTTTGGGAAATCTGGATGCAGCGAAGAACGACTTGGCTCCACCGGGATTGGAACTACGGACCTTCTGCTTAAATATAGTATATACATGATTGGTAAACTGTTACAAATAGTTTTATCACCCTGTGTGATTAAACATATGCATGATTAAAACCAACCTGAGCAAAAACCAGCTCCGTACTTCGTCTAACTTTTGAGAAAACAGTCAAAAAAGCTAGGTTTGCAGTCATTTCGCCGTGAACCATTTCGCCCTGAACCACGGCGTGTGCACGAAGTGGTTTTGGGGCGAAGTGGTATTTGGGCGATGTAGTGTTTGGACGAAGTGATTTGGGGCGAAATGGCACTCAGGCGAAGTGGTTTGAGGGCGAAATGGCACTTGGACGAAATGGTTTTGGGGCGAATTGA
Organism: Henricia sp. BOLD:AAB3569; assembly: GCA_037783545.1. NCBI lineage: Eukaryota > Metazoa > Echinodermata > Asteroidea > Spinulosida > Echinasteridae > Henricia > Henricia sp. BOLD:AAB3569. The sequence continues at coordinate 300,047 of JBBELK010000706.1, read as the reverse complement.
ATTTTCGTCTCGTGAGACGAAAACTAATTGTTTTACTCATTTCTCAAAGACTATAGCACTTCAGACAAAACCATTTCAGGGAAGGTTTTCTACGGTCATCATGTTTATATTGTGTAAGTTAGGCGTAAATCTGTGAACATTTCTGATTTTCGAGATTACCAATCATGTATTCTACCTTTAACATAATAATAATAATAAATAATAATAATAATGGTGGATTCTTATATAGCGCACATATCCACCCTGCTGGGTGCTCATGGCGCTGTTGCCAATATTACCGCTGCCATCAGGAAATCACCAGAACCATTTCGCTTCAATTAGGTGGCTGCTGGCCAGCAGCCGATTTCACGAAAGAGTGCGCAGCTTGCGCAACTTTTGAAAAATGGCGCAAGCCCCATAGCTTGCGTGTTATCATCGCTAAATTGTTGCGCGACTTACGCAATAAAACGTTGCGCAAGTGGGCTTACGCAACTGCGTAAGTTTCGTGAAATCGGGCGCGGCTCAACCCTATTAGCAGTTAGATTGTGACATTCCCCTAACAGCTTCCCAAATATCGCTTGGGTTGACGAGGCAACTGGGATTAAGTGCCTTGCCCAAGGACACAGACACGTTGGTCATAGTGGGGTTAGAACCCACAACCTCTGATTGGGAGTCCCGCTTCATACCCACTACAACTTGTGGTCTCAAAACACGGTATTGCAGTTGCCCCTTTTACTTAATATTTAAATTGGCTATCACATGCGAAAATAATATATCAATGGTAACAAACATCATAATATAAGAAATTAATAACTGAATAGGTGCCCGCGCGCACACGTTTTAGAAAGGCATAACCTTTTGTAGCCTAAAGGTAAGTCATAATTCTATAGTATTTTTTGGTAAGTGCAAATGTAACAATGAATGCGCATTTTAAAATAACTGTAACAATGACATTCATGCATTTTGTGTGTGTTTACCATTTGGGTGCGAATTAATGATCTCATTAAACCAACCTTGTTATGGCTTTAATTGTTATGACTTTGAACAAAGCACTTTTAATCTACGTAATACATGTTCTCAGGTCATAATTCTATAGTATTTTTTGGTAAGTGCAAATGATACATTGCCCTGGCGGACATATTTAAAGATATATGTTCCATGCGTTTTGGGCGTGGCACCTCGGAAAAATAACAAAAATAAAAGATAAATTTCCAGAAACATAAAAGTTAGTCGCTTTCAAATGAGACATCAACGAACAACAAAATCAACCAACGTTTAGTTATCACTAAAGTGAAAACGTCACCCTTTGTGTGTTGCCATGGTTATTGGGTCTACACTAAAACCAGTGAACTGTTTCCCTACGCTATACCAATGAAGTTTCAGATTACCAGCGAATGTTTAGACCCAATTACCATGGCAACTGACGTCACACTTTAGTAGTCTATTCTCTTTAGTAGTCTGTTTTCTTGACCACAACCAAAAGCATAAGTTTTGCTTGAATCAGTGACGTCAGAAACGATCTTTGTGTCAGACAAATCGTACTCTATACTTGGAAAGTTGTGGAGTTTATAGGGAGAAATGCACACACTTAAAAAAAAAAACAATAGTTGTCGTTTTCTTACAGAAGTACCTTCTTGGGCAGAAATAAATTCTTGTGGTGTTTGTTACCATTACTAATTTGCTATCAACACTTTAAGTATTTTTTTCTTGTCATCACATGAACTCAAATGCTGGGTCATTGCAAATGATACAATGAGGCTGCATCCTCCACTGGTCTATCTGCTTGCGAGATATTTAAAAATGCAACTACAACATTACCATTTTACCTGTTATTGAGACCAGTGCGCCGAGAACGCCGTCAATCAGATAACCAATGTCAAACTTCCGCCGTTTGGTCAGGTAGCTGAATTTAAAAAAAGGAAAAACTGACTAAGGGAATATCGATATTGGCTGAGAATTTTGTTTAAGCCAAAATCATAAGTAAAATTCTTGATATATTTGACTTTACGTCTTGAATTGAATACCACCCTGAGCAAAGGGCATAACCATGCATGCACTTACGGTCGCACCCTTCGGATGAGATGCCAAGACGTAGTCTATGCAATACACTTGGGAATTATACCTAAGAAACAAAAGACCTTGTGCTCAACAAGTACAACTCGAACATTATTGTACTGCAAAAAAAACACAAGAAATATTACCCACTGAAAAATGAATACGAACTTCACATGGCAATATTAGCGATGCATCGCACCAAGCCTATATGGGCGCCGCCATTTTATCCGAATACTGGGCAGAGAATGGCGTTTTGGCGTACAACTTTTTCGTGTGTTGCCAACACGAAAGTTCACATCTGCTTTTCAGTGGGTAATATTTCTTGTTCTTTGGGTTTCTTGGGTATAATTCCCCTTCAAAGCTTTGAAACATCCCCCCCCCCCCCTCCTGTCACTGACAAGCTGTTTAAATTAATCACTGGCTCATGATGACATTTTTCGCCACCGTTACCATCGACAAACTATATTCATAGGCGTAGCAAGGGAGCGGGGGGAGGGAGCACAGCGGGTGAGCGCCCTCACGCAACAGCTTGTATAGACATACATGTAATATAATGTAATAGCATTGCCATTGTCGTGGCATTTTATCAGCGATGTTATATTAGTTTCATTAATTTTTATTTATTTTTGCCGACAGTACCATATAAATCATATATGGGAGGCAACAAAGTTGGGGTGAGGGGGGAGGGGGGGGGGGGGGGGGGGGGGGGGGGGGGGGGGGGGGGGGGGGGGGGGGGGGGGGGGGGGGGGGGGGGGGGGGGGGGGGGGCTGGGGGTGGGCAAATTAATGTTTTTGCCCACCACCTTCCTCTCCCCCAACTTTTGAAAGTGGGACAGGTGCATCAGCCTCCCTTGACCCCGTCTCCTACGCCAATGATATTACAAACCCACACAATGCGTCAGGTCTTATTTCGAGTTCATAAATACTGCAAAGTCAAGCTAGCGTGAATAATTACAATCTTATTAATTATTCTTTTCCATATGAAAGCTTTCTACCGGATCGCAACATATTTTTATGGAATTTCACCATCTAATTATTCCTCAACAATAAAATGATTTGCATATACAGCCCGCCCGCATTTTGTAATCCAAATTCAGATTCAGAAAAAAAAATTTCCTACAAAATCCGACCCAGCAAAATTTTCCCGTCTTTTTAATTGGTGTGCCTGTTGCTAGCTTACGAGGCCTACGCCTGATGTATTCTACTGGAAAAAGTGCACCGAGGCCGTCGAGTCGGAATGACCGTTCCTCCTGAGCAACTAATATGATTAATGCATGCTTAAACGCTGCGATAATGATTGTCATTATCCGTGTAAAGATTCACCGTAATTGACCGGGCGTTCGGCGTTATCATACAATTTTAATGCAGTAATATCTGGCAAGGTTGACGAGAACATGTCGTTTTGGCATGGTAATAAACGGTAGAACACTGTCAGCCTCGAGTCCTTTTGCGCGTAAATTTTGGCGCGAATCGCTTTGAGAAAAAAAGTGATGTAAAGAGAATTTGGAGTAAAACGACGCACTGAAAACCACAGAATCAACTTGGGCGGAAATGTTTTTTTTTTGTCATTCTGTGTTTTTTAGTGCGTCGTTTCAATCCAAATGTTCTCCCTGCACAGTGGCGGATCCAGCCTCATTAAAATACAGGAATACAAATGAAAAGTGGGCATACAGCCGCTGAAATTCCTTTTAACAGGTCCCTTATTGATAGCAGTTTTTATGTGAACTGAAGAGGCCACCCTGTATAAATAAAATAGCTAATAATAATAATAATCCATTGTATTCTTGTGTTTTAATGGGTCTGGATCCGCCACTGCTGCACGCCGCTTTTATTTCAAATTGACGTGCGCCAAATTTACGCGCGATAAAGCGGGCCTTCCACTGTGCGATTTTTGCCACGAATTTCCTACGATTAGGTACGATTTGGTGGGATTACCAGAGACTGTCTATAGACTCTATACACAATCGTACCAAATCGTAGCTAATTTCGTGGCAAACATCGCACAGTGGGAGGCCCGCTTAAAGCCAAATTCATACTCGCTCGGCGACCTACGTGCGGAACGGAAATTTTGTCCGCCGAGTAGGGTCAAACGAGTTCAACAGTGCGCGGTCAGTAATAGGGAGTTTTCGATTGGACGACGAGAGAAACACGACGGTGGAAAATCTGACCGCGAACACGTCGTTGCACAAAACGTCTTGTCCTACTTTTAATCCATTTCGATTTTTACGACGACTTGAGATCGAGTCATGAGACCCAAACGTGTTGTTGAAGGTCAAATGTTACCTAAACGTTGCCGTCGTCACCACAACGTTGATTTGCCCCAACTACCGTCCTAGAAATCAGACGACGACGACATGGCAAAGTCAACGCATGCGCAGATGAGTCGGGATAGCAATTCATCCGTCGTAGAATCATCCGTCGTGCAAATCGAAAACTCCCTATTAACTCTGCAGCGACTACACTCGGCGAAAGTGCGGCGAGTATGCGGCGAGTGAGTTCGGCGGAGAAGTATGAACCTAGCTTAAGGCTCAGTGTAAATAATAGACTACTAAAGTGTGACGTGTTGTCATGGTAATTGGGTCTAAACATTCCCTGGTGATCTGAAACGTTCATTGCTAAAGTACAGGAAAACAGTTCACTGGTTTTAGTGTAGACCCAATAACCATGGCGACAAACAAAATGGTGACATTTTTCACTTTGGTATTGGGTGATGTCACAATTCTGTGTGTGTTACGTGTTAGTTTAACAGATCTGTTAATACGGCATTAATCTCGACCTCTAACTAGTGAACGTCCAGGTTAACACCGAGTTAACAGATCTGCACTGTACATAGGGCGAAGTACATAGGGTTGCGTGTTAGTGTCAGTGTAACAGATCTGTTAACTTAATTAGAATTGTGACCTCAGAACAAACACCGTGTTAACTCGATGTTAACATGATGTTTAGGACATGTTAGTGTTACATCTCATGTTAGTTCAACACCTCATGTTAGACGTCATGTTTGTGTAACAGATATGTTAACAGATCTGTTAAGTAAATCTGAACGAAGTGGGTGCATGGTGTTAATTTTGATTAATTTGGAACTTTAGTAATTCTCAATAAATTGAGTTACATTTTTCAACACAACTTATAAATGTGTTATAGGCCTATCTTGCATTCTACCCACAATTAAGACTTTTTTAGGGCTCCGTGAAGATTTTGAAAATTTCAATCACGTAGTGGTTAAGCTCGTGTAACACGGACCGGAGGTCACAATTTTGTGTTAGTGTTAGTGTTGAAAGTCGTGCAGAACCCTATACCGACTTGACCATTCCCAAAATGCCGAGTTAACAGATCTGTTACACTATCACTAACACGTAGCACAGAATTGCGCCCTTGCTCACTGCAATTTGCGGTTCTGCGCACGATTCAACACACACTAACACGCCGTATTAAAGGAGTGTGTACCCATAACTCCCCGGGACTTACCTTATGGGTCATGAGATTTTTATATCATAACATCCGTTATATTTTTCTGATTACGAAACTGAAACTCCCGCGCTTCTAGGCCGCATATTTCCGAGGATATCGTCGAAAATCCACCGATTATTTGTAAACTAATTTTCCAGTATCAACGTTTATCCGCTGAAAGCCGACTCGATAGTTTTGTTCAATTTTTTACTGGAAATTGCGAATGTTTTCGGATTTTTGGGACATGGGAGGTGTGTATGGGAGTTACTTGATAATATTGGTAAGTTACATCGAAAACTATTTTCCAGAAACTCTGGTCACGCTCCTTTAACACGGTGTTTGTTCTGAGGTCACAATTCTGATTAAGATAACAAATCTGTTAACAGATCTGCAACACTAACACTAACACACATATAATTGTGACCACCCATTCTATAGATCATGCGTTGTGTGTGTTCTATTTCTCACCTCAGACTTATCCCAGCTATGCCTCCAGCCATGGACGAACAGATCGTGGCAACAGCAGATCTATAAATAGAGATTTATACATTTAGAATGAAAAAGTGGCACAAGAGACAGAAAATAATAAATGGATACATCAAATCAAAATGTGACCTCCAAACAACTTAACGTGGAAACTGTGAATCGTTTTGGGTCACCCCTGCAAAGGAAAATTAAATCGTGATGAAAATTGAACTTGAAGCAAAACCTCGTTTTATTCATTCACTTTTGTTTATTAAAATAGAGCATTATTGCAGATGACAAAATACGTGATTTGTTTTTTTAATTTTGGTCAAATTTAGATATATTTTTGTCAGCCAAGTGCTACTGTTTCTCGAGAAATGTTGATTCCTATAAACACGGGTGTCGGTTGTTCCATGAAAACTGCACACAGTGTCCCCCTTACGTCGTGACACTTCTGGAGTTTATTTTTGTTTATAATTACCAGATTTCAGAGAACCATTATACCCTCGGCATATAAAGAATTATATGATCTCACGAATCGAACACCACCTTTATCTGTTGATACTACCCAAAACATAACGAGAACGGTTCAGTAAACTAGTGCGATCTGGGGCGGTCGGGTTGGCGTATAGTGGTTCTTTCCTCGCCTTTCACCTCTGGCGTCCCGGGTTCGAATCCGGGGCGTGTAGGCCTATGTGGATTGGGTTTGCAGTCCCTACTTTACCACGTGGGTTTTCCCCTGGGGCATTTCTCTGGGGGTTTTCCTCCCACTTCTAAAACTGCAACTCCTTCTTCGTCATCTCAAGTTGATTATCACTCCTCAAAATAAAATAAGGGTCAAAAGTATTTTTGTAAAAAATGTTGACCAAGTCAGGACATAGAAATAATTTTAGTAAGGGTAATTGGCTAAAGGTTGCTCTGCAACATTTAAAGCAATTTTCACAGGGTTTGCATGTCTATTGGCTTAGAAACTGACAGATCATGTGACAAGACACAAAAAATGCTGATAACAGGTTCATGATGTCGCAATCAAGTTTGGGACATCTGCTTTATTTTTCTCAAAGACTTAATGGAATTCACCACACATAATCAATAGGATTCTGCATTTGATATAGTAAAGTCTCAAAACATACAGAAATAATGTTGATTTGCCAAAGTTTATGACAGGCTGGTTAACCCACTGTTTAACTTTACTCTATCAAGTGCAGAATCCTATTGATTACGTGTGGGGAATCTCATTAAGTCTTAAAGAAAAATAAAGCAGATGTGCCAAACTTGATTGCGACATCATGAACCTGTTATCAGCATTTTCTAAGCCAATAGACATGCAAACCATGTGAAAAGTGCTTAAAATGTTGCAGGGTAACCTTTAGCCCATTACCCTTACTAAAATTGTTTCTATGTCCTGACTTGGTCAACATTTTTTTACAAAAATACTTTTGACCCTTATTTTATTTTGAGGAGTGTAGTATAGTTAAAGCTAAAACCGTACAGTTGATGGCATGCATAAAGGGCCTTAGTTGCCGAAGATGCCATAAAATTAACAACAACAACTAGTGCGATCTTAAGTGTGACATTTTTAAACTTTCGCTCAAAATGTAACAAATTTCGCTCCAAATGTAATTTGAATCGACAACGTCAGGGTTCTACAGCTGGGTAGTAAGATCAGCAACTACCTTTTCCAGAAAAAAACTTGAAATGTAATCACAAGAGTTGAACAATGCCTTGGAGTCGCCCCCTTACGTCGTGAAACAATTTTCTTGAATATTTTCAAAACTATGATACAAAGACATGTCTAACCCTATATGTAAATTATTTCAAATATTCTACATTATTTAGAAATTGCACAGAAATTTCTTTAAACAATTTTGTTAGCTTGAAAACGCCATTTTTACAAAATCATCAAAATGTTACACGTTGGCTCCTGTTTTTATGGAAATACCCATAATCAAGGTTTCAACGTGAGTAATTGTTATACAGTTCAAATGGCGCTGCAGAGAATCTTGCAGCGCAGATGCAAAAAATGTACGATCCAATCTTCAATTTGAATATGGAAACAAACATGGGCGGTGTATTTAACGCCCTGCTGTACGTAAATTAGGTTCGGTTCCCGATAAATTGGTATGTTAAAGCTCGGTGGATTTTTGACGCTATCCTTGGAGATTTACGGATTGTGGGCGCGAATTTTCAGAATGTCAATGAGAAAACATGACACGTGATCTCAAAATCTCAACCCCCATGGGGAAAATGGAAGGGGCGGGGTGGTCAAAAATATGATCTAAACTCACTCCTTTAACGATTGGGGAACTTTTAAAACATGAAATACAGCATTAACATATACAAAAAAAGAACAATGTTAAACTTTTTACTGTAAAAAGTTACTCTACGTCATGCACGTGATTCTACCAAGCTCATGCACCTGAGGTGTTGCAGTTGTGCAACGCATACACCTCATGGTGAGGCGAGTGTCACTTCATGTTGAGGTGACTGTCACTTCATGTTGAGGCGAGTGTCACCTCAAGTGTTTCATGTGCCTGGTGTGATAGTCAAAGCTTAAATGGAAACACTTCATGTGCGAGAGATGAAATAATTTTCAGTAAAAACATTTTTCATTGTCGACACCTCAGGTGCAACACATGCTGCTCAGCACGCTCTGACCACCACTTCACACACCTAAAGTGACCATTAAATTTTCCTTTTTAAATTTTCCGGCCCCACACGTGCATGAGACGCGAGTTAACAAATTAAACCATCACTTGATGCACATGAGGAACAGTGGTTTAATCTACTTGAGCTACTTGGGGTAGCAGTTACCTGCCTCATGTGTTCATGATTGTGGGACAAAAATGTGCTAGTGACATTTTTAGTGTTAATTGTAGACATTTCAGCCACATGGATGCAGTAGCTTCAAAAAACCTTAAAAATCCATGCATGATTGTTGTGTTGAATAAATTTTACAAAATGTCTTCAGACAATTTTTTTAAAAGCACACTCAGTTGGCAATTTCTCCGACAAAAATACCATTTTACGCGGGAAAAAATCATATGATGTTTGTTACCAATGCTATCAACACTTTGCGTCGGATTTTTCTTGTCAACCCGTGAAGTAAAATTTTGGGTTACTGCAAATGCTGTACATTGGTGGGGTTTTAATCAGTCTAATCTACTCTAGGCCTACACTCCGGTTTGTCCACGCACACGATATTCCCAAAAGAGAACCAACCATACCGACGCCATTCCAATTTACTAGTAATCAAAGGCGCGTGAATCAACGACCACCACAAAACACGTATAGCGACAGCTACAACGCGGTTCTTTGGTCGTCGTATACATTTAATACTGTTTTGCCTCCAGCTACGTGTATTTTCAAGTCCATGATTAATTAGTTGTTTTCTATAGGGAAATGGCGCTACATGGGATGAAATTTCACTACGGGGAACATCAATCAGAAAATGCCTGTATAGTAGGCCTATACATGCACGTAGCCTATACATATTGTATTCGTCTATCGTCAGCTGCCAAAATCGAGATATATAACCACTGACATGGCCGAGGGGAAACAAATTTATTTCATTTTAAAGGGAGATAAAACACTCGTTTGTATTTAACGTCATACATGTATTTAATGAAGCGGACCTCTCACTGTGCGATTTTTTCCACGAATTTCCAACGATTAGGTACGATTGTGTATAGAGTCTATAGACAGTCTCTGGTAATCTCAGCGATATAGTCACGTACTAATCGCTGGAAATTCGTGACAAAAATCGCACAGTGGAAGGTCCGCTTCGTGGGAATTATTTCGGGGCACTTGTTTTCAACGTTGGCTACACAATTTATTTTGATAAGGCTTTGAAGCCAATAAGGGGTATTTTTTTCGTATACATTGAACAAAGATTTTAAGGAAATTACCTCCTGGAATCAACACATAATGTAATTTTAAGATATACTTCCCACTTGCACTTTTGTCGCAAATGTTGCTTTTCTGTAGAAAAATCACGTTTTCTTCTTCAAAAATTGCCTTCAGTTAGTGCACAAGATAACCATTCGCGCGCGCGCGCAGCGCCCTCTGTTGTCGCGCTTACGCACAGACCGCTCGCGGCGTCATTTTGTGCATTACTTTATGCAGTAATGTTATCATTTATTTATCTCAGAAATGCAACATTTGCGACGGAAGTGTCAGTGGGAAGTATATCTTAGAATTGAATAAGCTATCGATTCCAACATATCAATTTACCCAAATCCGTGTTCAATGTATATGAAAAAAATACCCAATAAGGCTATGCGCTACACCATATTTAACATTTTGAACGGGAAAATGACGCCAACTATGCAACAGTTGCGTGGATGACATCAGGATTGAACGTTTGTGTTTCCCGACTACAACACGACGTGAAGAATGAACAATCTGCTGTGACCTGACTCACGCCCTCTCGAGTCCGAGTGCCAAACTGCAAAACATGGCGACTTACATGAAGTATATTTTAGACGCAAATTAAAGGCAGGTTTTTCAAGTGGTCAGAAGGGATACGGCTTGAAAAATAAGCTTCCACTTGCTACGCTTATAATAAACTTTGTTATGCTGGCGATATTTGGCAAGAATTAAAGGAAGAGGCAACACTTATTTGGAATTATTGACGAATTTAACTCAAAAATATGCCCGGTGCATAAACCCTCATGAGAATCATATCAGAGAATCGTGATTTCAACGTCGGTAACACAATTAATGTTGATGATAAACTATGCAACTAATGTAGCCTCGATCAAGGCGATAGACTTGTCTTTAAGTTATAGACGGCCCGCTGAAGATAAAACTGAACAAAGCGCTTACAAGCTACGGAATCTGTTGCACGTATTGGCTCACAACGCGCCGCGCTACGACTATGCACACATGCACGTACATGTATCGGTACGGTCCTAAACCGAACGCCTTGATGGTTCTGCATTCAGCCAGCGAAAATCATTACAGTAATAGGGAAACTACCCCAGCGTGAGCTGAAATTTCATTGGTCGACGCACGCCAGGCTATGTTTGAAAAACGCTATGATGTGCGATCCCCAGTTTGTTCATCCGCGGAGCAGTCATTTAGGAAAGCTGTCATATTACGACCGTTGTCCCCCAGAAGTGTAATCAAATACGTAAACAGACAAGCACAATAAATGCTACGAACCCGAGAATATTTGTTGTTTTCGTCCGTCGATCATGCCACGGTTCTCATAACACGGAGGACGCCATACATGCATAATGAATGTTTGCGTCATTACGTGCTACTCATGAAGCTCATGATTGGCTCAAGACAGATTTTAAATATTCATACCCTGCATATCCGCATCTCCAAAGCCTGCCCATTTTCGACCAAAACTGGCCGAAAATATAAAGAAACACATTAAATTCGGAAGTGACAGGCTCGACAAGGCTGTCTTTCGAGCTAGGCTAGGCTGTACGCAGTTATGTACGCACTACGCAGCCAGTGTGTTGCCGTACGGGTTTACTATATGGAAGTCGTTATCGCACAGTGGCTCGTTTTGATGCCGTGTGCAGTATAGTTTGCATGCGCGCGCTAGACCCAATATTCTCTCGTACAGCAAAAAACCTGGAGACGGCCTCGGACAAGGCAACTATGTGCCGCGCCATATTTGAAATTTTGAAAGGGATGATGACGTCAACCAGACTCCCACACGACGTAAAGTGTGTAATATCTGTTGTGACCTGACCCACGCCCTCTAAAGTCCAAACGCCGAACTGCAAAAGATGGCGACTTACATGAAGCGTAACCCTTTGCAATTAAGTGTTAGCCTTCTGCAAGAGTGTTATCTTATTTTATGCAACATTGGCCTTGTGCAAGTGTTAACTCTTCAAATGGCCAGCCCTAGCCCTGTTTCATGCGATATTTGACCTTTCTCTATGATCCATTTAGGTATAACTTCTGCGAGAACATGATGCAGATCAGGGCGGGCTTCTGCCGAACGAGACACCCGGGCTACGACCACGAGAGGCCGTCAAAGAGCACTCGATGACAACGCGATAATCGGGACGCTGTTTTCATAAATAATAACTGTCAAGCCCTTCTCGCTTTCCTGCATCCTCCGTGACACTTTGGAGCGAAGGACAGGAATTCTTCTCCGTCACGTTTACGGTTGCCCGGGAAACACGCATGGTCTCATCCGCTCGTCTTCGGACTTACTTATGTATAAATACCTGGCAAATCGCTACTGATTTATTCGCCTTACTGATAAAACTGTTTGCTCTGTACGAGCTGGCTGACGGTCATCGACCAAGTCAAGATCGGTTTCCAAAGATAATGTTAAAGCCTTTTGAAGAATTGGAAACGGAGATTGATAAATGGGCAAAGATGTTTCCTTATAATGAGATCTGGTCGTCTGGCTACCGCAAGCTTCGCATTTAAATGCCTTATGTATCATTCGCAAGATACAACTTTTTGCAGATTCGTGCAATAAGAGTGTAAAATATCTAAGGAAGAATGTTGGTAAACTAGCCTGAAGAAATTTTAGCTACATATATATAGATGTATCAGTGCTTCAGAGAACCTTGAAAATCTATATATGGATTGTGTGTACAAGTGAATGGTAAAAAAGTCCCGTGTCAATTTCCAACATGAAATACCATTTTTGACGGAAAAAATTAATGTGGTGTTTGTTACCATTGCTATATTAACACTTTGAGTAAGATTTTTCTTGTCAACTCATGGCAAAACAAAATTGGGTCATTCAAATGATACAATTAAAGGTAATCATTTCGACCAGAAACATCACACGTCAAAAGTTAAAGATTATACATGATTGGTAAACTGTTACAAATAGTTTTATCCCCCTGTGTGATTAAAACCAACCTGAGCAAAAACCAGCTCCGTACTTCGTCTAACTTTTGAGAAAACAGTCGAAAAGGGTTTGCAGTCATTTCGCCCCCAAACCACTTCGCCCTGAACCATTTCACACTGAACCAGGGCCTGTGCACGAAGTGGTTTTGGGGCGAAGTAGCATTTGGGCGATGTAGTGTTTGGCACTCGGGCGAAGTGGTTTGGGGGCGAAATGGCACTTGGGCGAAATGGTTTTGGGGCGAATTGAGTTTTCGTCTCATGAGACGAAAACTAATTGTTTTACTCATTTCCCAAAGACTATAGCACTTTAGACAAAACCATTTCAGGGGAAGTTTTCTGCGGTCATCATGTTTATATTGTGTAAGTTAGGCGTAAATCTGTGAACATTTCTGATTTTCGAGATAGGGCCTACCAATCATGTATACTACCTTTAAATATGCTATCGCAATAATAGAGAGATTGCTCAATTCTCAGACTTTTATTTCACATAGATTTGAAGATTTATCAGCATAAAATAATCTGAAAAACATTTCAACAATAAGACATACAAAAACACAAACACTAACACAAACAAAAGGCGTGTAATCTGGAGCGAGCGGAGAGACAATATCCACAAGTCTTCCAGGCAACTTAAAGGCCAATTTAAGCACTTGCGAGATGGGTTTTTTATTTCGGATTCCTGGAATGCGTGCATAACATAGCCTAATGTAAAGAACAATCAAAGTTGGTAAACTAGCCTGAAGCAATTTCAGCAACATAATGTATTAATGCTTTAGAAAACCATCAAAACCTATGAATGGTTTTTGTTTTACGTGAATGGTGAAAAGTTGTGTGCGCACACATTTTAAAAGCCACCATCGTTAACTTGTCAATTACAAAAAGTATGTTTTCATTGCTGTATCAGCACTTTGAGTAAGGTTTTTTTCTTTTCAAAGCATGTAAAGGTTTGGGTCATTACAAATGGTAAAATGGGCCGATATATGCCGCTTTGCATAAACATTGAAAAAACTGACTCCGCGCTAATAATTCACCTCGAATTTTTTTTGCATTGTTCGTGTTTGTGTGAAAGGATTAAAAAAATTAATTCACACAAGCGAACGAATTTAAAAAGCTTACATTTTCCTGTAACGAAAAATAAAAAAAACACTTAAATTTCCGACGTCGGGAATTGAACCTTGAAACGGGCTTCACATGTTGAACATGTGCGCGTACGCTCATAAATTATGTACATAGTACGTGTACAATGTACACATGTACGCGCACATGTACATTTACGTCATAACCCTGTCGAATTTCTTGTTTTTAATCGACTGGCATTAATCCTCGACGGAATTGTACGTTCTTGGCACCAAATAAAAGCTGTAAACCTTTTCTATTCTAGAAAAATAGCAATTTAGCTTTAACATTTTTTTGACGCTCAAATCGGCCTTAAATCGGACAGTGCAACTTTAAAGTTGGTAAACTAGCCTGAAGAAATGTCAGCATTGAACATATGCATCAATGCTTTAGAAAACCATCAAAACCTATGTTTTTTTGTTTTTAAGTGAATGGTGAAAATTTGTGTGCGCACACATTTTGAAAGCCACCATCATTAATCTCTCAATTACAAAAAGTACCATCTTGGACAGAGATAAATTCATGTGGTGTTTGTTTCCATTGCTGTATCAACACTTTGAGTAAGCTTTTTTACCATATTTCGAGAAAATACCTTTGTCTGGTCTCAAAATAAAAGAAATAAGTTTAAGTTGTTCTGGAGAGATAACTTAGGCCCAAATGTTTTTACAAATAGTGTGACAACATGCCTTTCTAAAAACCATGTGTACAAATTTCTAATATAACGCACGTAACCGGGACGGACACTTGTGTTACATTTTAGGCCGTCCCGGTTACGAGCGTATATTGGAAATGTGATGTACGCATGGTTTTTAGAAAGGCATGTTGTCTCACTATTAAGTAACCCTTTTAGGGCCTAAGTTATCTCTTCAGAACAACTGAAACTTATTTCTTTTATTTTGAGACCAGACAAAGGTATTTTCTGGAAAATAGGGTCTGTGTTGCCAAAATACCTCTTTACCGTGGAAAGACTCAAGTGTAAAATGCTGACTGCGCTGCAAAAACTGTGGTGTTAAATTAACACCAGTGGTGTTGTCTTATATAGATACCAAGCCTGGTGTTAAGTTTTAACACCTAGGGTGTTCAAAATAATGCAGGAATTAAAACTAACACCTATGGTGTTAAATTTTAACACTAGTCTTATGAGACAACAACACTGGTGTTAATTTAACACCACAGTTTTTGCAGTGTA
Source organism: Henricia sp. BOLD:AAB3569 (assembly GCA_037783545.1). Taxonomy (NCBI): domain Eukaryota; kingdom Metazoa; phylum Echinodermata; class Asteroidea; order Spinulosida; family Echinasteridae; genus Henricia; species Henricia sp. BOLD:AAB3569. The sequence goes on along the minus strand of JBBELK010000706.1, from coordinate 284,960 downwards.
GAACGGTGCCAGACTAAATTTGATACATTCCAATTTTCATCTTGACAACGAGATCTGTAACGCATTATTATTATATATGGCACCTTTCCAATATTTTGCTTTGGTACACCCTGGGAAAATAAATTAAATTATGTGATCTTCTGGCAGAAAAACCAGAAAAAATCGAATCAAAATTTAAGAACTAGCCTACTTACCGAGCAGCCAAGGCCCATTTGTTATCGGTGATACCCTGCGTGCTTCCACAGTTAAATCCAAGCCAGCCCCACCTGAGAAATAACAACAATTACCACTTTGTTTTATTCTAATGGGTCGTTCCACGAATTGGGATGTGTGACATTTTATTTATTTCCACAAAAATGGCAAATAAGTGATCAGCAAGTTGTCATCTTTATAATGCTGGTGCACGATATGCTTGTGCTTTGCTTGTTCTGTGGTTATTTTTGAGTCTTCAGTCTTGCAATTTTGATTTTTTTTGACAAAATGAAGCTCACTAATGTAACGGGGACGCCAGGCCAATTTATCTCAATTCCAAACGTGAAAGTGATCTTGTTGAATTTAACATTAGTACACAGTTCTCGATCTAAACAAACATTTGTAATCTAAATTTGGATAAATTATGTAATTTAAGTGAATTCATGTTTTTCAATTTAAAGAAATATGTCGAAAAACACCAAATGTCACACCTACATTTGCACAAAATTCCATTTAGTGGACTGATATTGCTATATTTTGTCACAAATAATGGAGGTTTTTAATTTATGTCATTCAGCCGCTGGTATTCTTGTGTTTCACTTTCTTGACAACCGGTTGCTATCCGCCATTACTGTGTCCATTCTATGGCACGCCCTGAAGCGAAAATAATTAAACACTGATAATGTAATGTTGACGCAAATTTTCGCAAATGTTGCGCAAGAAAAAAAAATGGCATGACTTTTAAATGTTGATAGACTGTTTGAAACTGGCATACCGTGCTTTTGTTGGCAGTTTTTAAAAATGTTGAGACTTGTTTTTCAGGTTTGATGGTAAAATTATCAGTGTTGAATTATTTTCGCTTTGGCGTGCCATAGTATGGACACAGTAATGGCGAATAGCAACCGGTTGTCAAGAAAGTGAAACCCAAGAATTTCTGAGTAGACCTATACTACTGATTAATGGAAGTCCAAAAATATAGGGTACAAATGTCTCCGATGTAACAGGGGGACACCGTATCCCAACCTCATGGAATGACCCTAATGCGAATTTTCAGACCATAATTATTTGTTGACACTATATATAAACACATTTTCGGAGCTCGATAAAGGTATACGCTTTCCTGACATTCCAAACTGCAGGAATTTCTGCACTCCAAATTAATTGTTGACTTTGTTCAGTGAATTTTGTATAAATGAAACTAGCATTGTTAAAAACGACATTGTAAAATGTGACTGCACCTCGTGCACCCCTTCATTAAAGCGGGCCTCCCACTGTGCGATTTTGGCCACGAATTTCCTACGAATTGGTACGATTACCAGAGACTGTCCATAGACTCCATACACAATCTAATCGTAGCTAATCGTAGCTATTTCGTAGCCAAAATCGCACAGTCATGACTATCACATCAAACAGAGGAACACTGATCGTCAGGTGCAGCAGGTGATGGTTTAATTTGTTAACTCGTGTCTCTTATACATTAGAGGCCGGTAAAAGGTTTATAAAGTGAAACTGTGTGTTCACGTTAGGTGTCTGAAGTACAGTGCTAAATAGCACCTGACATGTATGATGATTGTCCATGTTTACTAATAATCATTTTATCTCTGTGGGGGTGCTAGCGCTAATAGATCAGTAGCGTGCATAAGGCGGACTGCACGAACCTCCGCTGGGACTGGGTGCGCCCTGAGAATCTGCACTTCCGGGGCCGTTTTCGAGCCTCGCAGCTCCAGAAGTCAACTCATCCACGCATGCTGGCTTAATGAGGTCGATAACCCAATAAAATGTGTTTTCTGGGAACTCTTAACTGCAGGATTTTTTTATAAACAGGAAATGTCACATATCGTATTTGTGGGAATCACTTTGTTTAAACAGATTAATTTCGTCGGTGAAACCACGAAGTGACACGCAGCGGCACTTTAGTGCTCGTCTCGGGTACAAAATGACATCAGCACGTACAGTTAAAGTCAGAAGTATAAATACATGTACATCACTACCATCATCACCCAAAATGGTAAACAGGACTACCCGAACCATTGCAAGGTGTACAAGCTATGTTTTTAAGTACTGCATGCACGTGAGAAATTCAAAAAAATGAAGACTTTAGTAAAGACTGTTACAAAAATGGTGTAAGCACACTTGTTTTAACACTTGGTTGCATACAGTTGCATTTATACTTCTGACTTCAACTGTAAATTGTGTTTTCACGAACTGACACCCAACATTTTTGTTTTTACGAACTGACACCTATCGTAAATTAACAATTGTTTCGGTCATTATTTAAACTATATTCCACAAGTATAAGGATGAGGACGAAATCACTGAAGCAGAACAGTATTGAAAGCGATTCCAAAGTGATTGGTCATTCAGTGCCTTTAATTGTTATCCACAAGTTCACTGTATTCAACAAATATTTTATTCTGCTCAAGATTAATTGGTATATTTTAAGAAAATTGTGTTTCTTTTGGGGAGAATATTTAATGTTCTGTACATCAAGGGGGCCGTTTCTTTGGGGGAGGGGAGGGGGGGGGGGATCAAATGTGTGTCCTACACCCTTATACTCGAGCACGACATCAAAATTCTCTTCTTCCACACAAAAGGGATCAGTGAAAAATTAATCCACGCATATTAGCCCTGATAAAAGAAACCTATACATGTGTATCGATTTAGCTGTGTCATATTGTTTAGCAGTGTCCTTATTGTCCTGGAAACCACAAATAGTGCTTTTCGGAAAGCATCAATACACAAATTTAAGTGTCCTTAGTTTGGTTGCCGTGGCAACGACGTATTTGTGTATGTGTCTCACAAAAGCGTGCAAAGCCAGCCGGCGGGAAATCAGTCCACTTGTGCGGCTGAATAAAGAAAATTTCAATTTAATTTGGGCGATAAAATTGGCAATTGTGGGAATATTTCTGCTGAATAATGCCTTAGACGTCAGCCAGAGGACTTTCAGAAAATATTATATTAATTGACTCAGTGGCAAGAAGCATCTATTCTAGGGCCTATATATTCACTGTAATTTTAACGAACGCAGCGACGCACGAACGAGACACCAAAGACAACGCAAACGGCTTGTAGAGATGTTGCACAGGCGACCATGACAGGGGGCAGGTTTTCATATTTAAAATTATGTGACAAATGGATCCACAAAGTGCCCACTCGTGCGTGACGCACGGTGACATTGGGTCTACCGCAGATAGTCGGCAACTTGGGTTTAACCATGTAATTATGTACCGAGCAAAAATTCACGCATCTTTGCACATAGACAATGTTATTCATCAGAACATGGGGATTGGACATAATAATCTTGTTGGGTGAGCACAATCCTTGATCAAAATATTTACTGGAGATTTTTACCGTGAACAACTGATTTCCATGCAGTAAATACAGCTAGAATGAATAGCATTTGTTATTCCAACATATGGGTATACAATCATATACGGGCCTGCCGGACAGTTTTAGTTCGCCCTGGAAAATCGAGTCTGCACTCACCATATTCTAAAGCTATTATTAGATTATCTCAAATCGTTGGAACCTTTGGGTCTAAAAAAAAAGACAAGGTATTCTTGGGTCTCACTTGCTTGACAACGGTTGCTATCCGCCATTAATGTGTCCATACTATGGAACGCCAAAGTGAAAATAATTCAACACTGATAATTTAATGTTGCCGCATATTTTCGCAAAGGTTGCGCAAGAAAAGAAATGTTGATAGACTGTTTGAAACTGGCATACCGTGCTTTTGTTGGCAAGTTTTTAAAAATGTTGAGACTTGTTTTTCAGGGTTGATGGCAAAATTATCAGTGTTTAATTATTTCCGCTTTGGCGTGCCATACGCGTAACGTCAACAACTATCATATCTGCCATTACTGTGTCCATACTATGGCACGCCAAAGCGAAAGTAATTAAACACTGATAATTTTGCCATCAACCCTGAAAAACAAGTCTCAACTTGCCAACAAAAGCACGTCTATCAACATTTAAAAGTCATGCCAACCCTTTTTTTTTTGCGCAACATTTGCGAAAATATGCGTCAACATTAAATTATCAGTGTTGAATTATTTATCGCTTTGGCGTGCCATAGTATGGACACAGTAATGGCGGATAGCAACCGTTGTCAAGCCAAACATGTAGTTTTACATCACCTTGCATTCAGTCATTTATATCCGCCGAGTGTGTGTACGTTAAACTCTGCTTTTAAAGCAAAACGATGGTGTGTTTTGCTGTCGAATTTTGTGATATTCTGAAGAAAAAAAGCTTTACTGTTCTGCGTTTCGTTTGTGCATTTGTAGGCCTATTTCATACGGATGTTTTATGTAGGCTATGATAGTCTATTATGCGATACGTTTCGCGTAAAGATGACCATAAATTACATGTTCAAATGATTATTCAAATTATATGTTCAAATTATTTGAGTGTTCAAATGATTTACAAAACAATGATACAAATAGTACAAAGCAAAGATAATAGACCACTATAATGCGATAAAGTGAATTTCGAAAAGGCGCCATTTGAGTCATCAAACCAGCCGCGGCTCGTGTCTGTTTGACATGCCTCTCGTGGTGTAATCTGTGTTGTGGCGAAACGTTTCAGCAGCATCCACGACAGGTATATCAAACAGACACGAGACGCGTCTAGTTTGCTTACTCAAATGGCGCCTTTTCGTACTTCACTTTCGATTTCGCACGAGTAATATTTGGAGCAAGGTTTTATTGTCGGTATGTAGTACGCAAAATTCTGTGTATTCTAACCAAATTAATAGATCTCGCATAGGTATAACGTTTTATCCCCCATGTATTATTTACATGGAAATTGGCCGCCGAAAGATATACATTAATTTTAGCGCACAATAATACGGAGACTGCATTTGTTTCAAATGTAAACACGTGAACACCGGTACGGTTTCCCATGGTGGACTATTGGATTTTTCATAAATTAATCTATGGACCCGTCTCCCAATTGCTCCAGCTAGCCACGCATAGGTTATAATGCACATGATAAATTGGTATATACGGGGCAATACCACTGGCATATAGGCCTATAAATGCGTGCTTATTTTCCTGCAGTATATTGTTTGCTCATGTATGCAGTTATTCATTAGAAAAATAATATATGTTTTCAGGTTATTGTGTTCCAAAACATTTAATTTGATTTCCCCTCGAACCACATATGATGGCGTACACTTTGAAATTTGATGATTTAACATGAAATGGCTTAATTCCGGCCTTGTGTCTGAACGTACGTTTGTATGGGACCATTGTGTTCGTTTGTACCATATTGTGTCCGCAGACAACTTTGTTCGCACAAATTATGTCAATTTGTCACCATTATGTCCGCACCATTATGTCCCCACCATTGTGTCCAAAAAAACCATCTGCGGACACAATGGGTCAAATAGACACATTGATCCTGTACAAACGGAAACTCAAGTTTGACTGACAAATTATCTCTTGTTGCCCAATCATTAAGCGATTGGAGGATGTGCAGCACAGCTAAATACGGGGGTGGGTGTATATGTCACAAAATTCACTGCTAAAAGGGGACTTTTGTTTGGGGGATGGGAATATGTCAATACACTTTTTGACAATAGCAATGCATTTTGTGACATTTCACTTTACACCCACCCCCATATTCAGCTGCACATCCCCCAATTGCTTAATCATAACAAATGATACGTCATCGTAAAGAGGAATAACAGGGCTTTCCAATAATACCACATTCAAGGAAAATAACTTGGTAACAAAAGACAAATTGTCAGTCAAACGTGAGTTTCCGAACTTTTTGTGAGGAGTTTAGTAACGACGCGAAGGAGCTAGCTGTTGTTCTTGCACGTTTAGCTACAGCCTCGCGGTTGCATTTAACCTTCTGTGTGTGACCTTCGCACTATGGCTGGCGCCCCTGAATTATTAACTTTCAAATGGATGTGCACTTTAGAAAGTGCACATCTGTGCATACTGTTGCAACGTGGTGCACTCTAATGCTTAGCAACCAACAGTTCGGTTGCTTTATGCCATTCTCTCCTACGGTGAACACGATGTTGGTTCTGTACTTTACATCTGCCGCGTGCATCCAGTCATGCACGTTACATGGCAACAATATTTTGGTCTGGTCATTTGGATACTAAGTGTGCATGGGAATGTGCATGTGAATGTGCATGGGAATGTGCATGTGGATGTGCATGTGGATGTGCATGTGGATGTGCATGTGGATGTGCATGTGGATGTGCATGTGGATGTGGATGTGCATGTGGATGTGCATGTGGATGTGCATGTGGATGTGGATGTGCATGTGGATGTGCATGTGCATGTGGATGTGCATGTGACATGATGTCAGTCAGTACACCAGACCCATTCACGTGAAACACGCAAAAGGCCAATTTGTACGCGTGAATTATGTATTACTAATTGTGTAATCAATTATTCATCGTGTGTGCGACCGACCGAGAGAGGCGCCTTTCGCGGACGATGTTAAACATGTAGAGTGTTTTCACGTTACGTTGTTACTGGTCACTGAAGCGGGCCTCCCACTGTGCGATTTTTGCCACGAATTTCCAACAATTAGGTACGATTTGTTGCGATTACCAGAGACTGTCTATAGACTCCATACACAAGGGTACCAAATCGTACCTAATTCGTGGCAAAAATCGCACAGTGGGAGGCCCGCTTTGCACAAATCATTCCGAGTTGTCCCATACGAGTTTTCCATCGTGAAGCTCCTTCCGCTCGCGCCTGATATTTTTCCGTTTGTGAGAGGGCCTTTCATAAAATACCTCCCCAAAAACTATCCATTGGGAGAAAACAGGAAATTTGCAATCTCCAATCTGTACCACGGTTTTCTGAAGTATTACTGCATCTATGTGGCTGAAATTTCTACAAGGTAGTTTTCTCGACATAGGATTTCAATTAGGCCCTACCAATGGAAATCACGCCGTTTTTAACAGTTTACCAATCATGATATACTACAATGGCGTTCAGTGACCTAAACCATGGCATAGCCTGTTCAGACGATCAAGTATCCATTGGCAAAACCCAAGACGCCGCTAAAGATCACCAGAAAGTTGGTGTCGTCTCATAATTATGTAAGTGTACCACGGGACAATTTGGTTGGGCCTGTCTTAAACCATTTCGTCTATGGCTGATATGCTGTTACATGGCATGCTGAATTGCATCGACCAGTTCCCCTTCGCCCAGACCTTCGACTCAACAAAAAATCGATGCATTCCATGTAGGCCTGAAATGTGTTCTCTTTAAGAAAATGCAGGTTTCCCCCATTAACATTTTTACCGACATGTTAATTTCGGCGGCGTCCTAGGTCCGTACAGGCTATGCCATGGTTTAGGCTATTATAAAAGCCATTAAAGAAAGTGGCGCAAATCCCAAATTAGACCCTTGCATAACATTGGTTACTGCTCAGTCAACTACTTTAGTTACCATAAGCAATAATATCTCGGTTTCGTTTTTATTTTATCCACCCTTATATAACGCAATCTTTAGTACTTACCAAAGCATAAACATGCCCAACAAGGCGTTAGTCGGAGACCCCATCGGTGGTGGATCGGACGTCTTGTATCTCCTATGGCGGGGTTTGAGCATCAAGGTGGCCACCAGACCCGTGACCCCGCCTGCAATATGCACCGGCCCGCCCCCGGCCACGTCCACCACGCCCATCACTTTGAGAAATCCAACATCGGCCCACACCCAGTGCGACGGGAAACTCGAGATAAACGTATTGAGCAAGGAAAAAATGATGTAAGCCTCTAGACGGGTTCGTTCCACCATTGCGCCCGATACGATGGTGGTAGCCGTGGTGGCGAAAGCCAGTTGAAATATAAAGTGCGAGTAGCGTCTCCCGATGCCACTGTCGTCCGGCTCAACGTCCAGGAAAAAGTTCCCGTAGCCGAAGAAGGCATTTTGATTGTCATGGTTTTGGTCTCCGAAGCTAAAGGCATAGCCAACCATCCAATACGTAATGCCACCGAATATGACATCCACTGCATTTTTGACCATGATGTTGACTTCATTTTTGGATGTGGCTGTGCCGCTTTCGAGCAGACCAAATCCTGTAAAAAATAACAGGCCAAAAAGACTGATTATGACATTTTCTGAGATTATAAAACTCGTAAAAATTATTACATGTGTTTATAGAAAACAATTTATTTGACTATGTTGTAGGGAGGGTGATTATAATCCCGTAAATTGCAAACCTAATCCACATACAAGCCTCGGATTCGAACCCAGGACGCCAGAAGTGAAAGGCGCGGAAAGAACCACTATATACGCCAACCCGACCGCCCCACTGTCATGTTGAAGAAAACATGGATTTTTATATACCCAGTGCGATATGTGACAAAGGGACTACCCCTACCTCCCCCAATTACATCAACACACTCTTCCCTTTTGTTAACGCACCACCACGCCCCACCCTCCCCCCCCCCTTCCCCCCAAAACCTGACAAGAATTCCTTTAAAATTCCTTTGAGACTCAATGGGGAACAATATAAGGGAAGTACCCTCTGTCACACATCGTGCTGCATATGTATTTTTAATTTTTTCCCGAAACTGCAAGGAATATTGTCGTACCAGAATTTTCAAAATTTCAACAACTGATTTGTTCCATACTGGGATCACCCTTGGATACCACCAAAGCTACAACCTAATTAGCCTTTCTCAAGTATGGCGGACACAATAGGAGGGCGCACTTTGAAGTGGGTATAAAATAGACTGCCGAAGTGAATACGTCACCTTTTGTTGGTTGCCTAGGCAATTGGATCTAAACTAAAAATCACTCAACCGTGTCCCAGTGCTTTTCCAATGGTAGTTTTCCCGACGGCCATGATAGTTTAGATCCAATCGCCATGGCAACGCACGTCACACTTCGGCAGTCTATTGAATAAAATGCAAAATAACTGCATTTTCACTTTGCACTTATTTATCTTATTTATAATTCTGTCTCTGTACTATAATTGCAACATATAAATCAAGTTTTTGGAAAGAAATACAACTGTTAAAAAAAATCATACCCAAATATAATTGCGCCCTCTCCTTTTTGTTCCGCCATATTTCTAAAAGGCTAATGGGACTTGTGACATATCAAATGACTTGCGACTTGTGATGCGACTTGCGACTTGTGATGCGACTTGTGATGCGACTGGCGATGCGACTTGCGACTTGTGATGCGACTTGCGATGTGACTTGTGGTGCGACGTGTTATGTGGCAATCATGGTGCAATCTGATAATGATATGGCTTGTAATGTTACGACGCATATGTTGCGACTTGCGACCGACCTATGATGTGGTTGTATGGCGTGTGATCTCTGGTGTGATCTTGGTGTTTCTGGCTTACCATTATTGCAATAGTTGTGTCCTATGGAATTGTATCCGCCTTCATCATTAATGTCTCAAATAATGTGTCCACATAATGTGAGTCGCTCCGCCGAAAGTAGGCACTTGTCGCACAGGCCAGAACTGAGATAATGGCTAATTTATGCATGTATGTCAAGTATCATGGTATTTTTTATCGATACCAGGATTTCTGCATGAGACCACCTATTAAGTATCCATCTATCACCTAAAGAAGTTTAAGTGAATAAATACTACTGTACCAGAAAACAGTTTTTTCAGTGTTTTTCTAAAGCATACCTTCATGAAACTAGGCTAACATGGCTAAAACAATAGGAAAATCACCGATATTCCATGCTTATTTTCATTGCCTTCGGCAGGGGTTGGCACTATATCCCATACACCACCTTTGGAATCAGAATTTGTATGGTTGCTAAGGACTTTATGCCTTAACAGAAGTACAACCTTCTACGCCATTTTTCTCTAAAGCGCTTTAAAAAAAAATGTGCTCTTGGTCATCACGGAAATGGTCATAACTTGGTCAATTTTTGACGGATTGACACAATGTTTGTAGTTTTGTGAAGCTTATAGTATACTCTATCTGATTAAGTCATTAGCTCTATTTTCATTTTTTTTTATGCAAGAGCCTACTTTTGGTGGAGTGGCTCACATATGTAATTTTCCATGTAAAAACCAAAACAAGATCCACGAGACAAAAATGAAAGTCGAATTTCTGTAAAATAGACACATATCATCAGCATAAGATCATCGACAATGTATGTAGGCCTCATATGTACACTTTGTGTTCGAAGGACGGAAAATATGCACGGCCGAAGTAGCGGCATGGTATGAACTCTGTTCTACTACAACACAATATATCATATACATTATATTAACCAGTAATCAACTGATAAAGATGAAGGTCTAACAGAAAAAAAAGAAGAAAGAAAGAAATCATTAATGTGTATTCTCACTTACCAGACTGCATAGTAAAAATCACAAATGCACTCGTTAGTATCCATATAGGATCATCCCAGTCATTTGGTATCACGTATCTCTCCACCACATAGATAGGGCAATTGGGATCGATCGTTGAATTCAGCGTTGTCACATTCGTTGAACAAATACTCGTAGTCACACTCGGAATCGTACTCATTTTCCTCCGTTACAAATGTCACTATCAGTAAAAACATCTCTCGTTCATTATATCACAAAATGTGTAAAACAATATATACAAGCCGTTATTCAACACGAGCAAAATCGCCAACGGCGCTCACCATAAGCCATGTTTTTGTTTTGTTATGGGTATGTATTATTGTCACGCGCAGCTGGTATATCAACTGTACGCATAATGCGTGCAGTAGATTATTGCGTATATTGGCTGGTACGCCACGGTATTTTCGTCCGCAGTGTGGCGACGCGATTATCATTTTACAGGCGAAAGCCTGTGCGGTCGGAGGTCACCTACCTGCTTTTTTCACGGGAATTTGTCAGTTATTAAGCCTTAATTGTTCGACGGGTAATGACTACACGAAGGCAATAGAAAGAGCGTCATTATATAACCACGAAGTCAGACACCCTGCCTCAAGCAAAGTGGCTAAACGGTACCTTTGCTGATGAGAACTTTAATTTAAGAAGTGATTCTGTTTTAACTGAAATAATATTTGGTACGCATGTGTGGCTAAAATTCCTTCAAGGCAGTTTTCTCGACATAGACTTCTAATTACGAGTGGAAATAACGCTGTTTTTAACAGTTTACCAATCATGTATACACGTCCTCTATTAAAGATGGAATCTCGTGTAATCAACGTTCAAGGTAGTAATACGAAACCACGCGAGAAACCTCAAGAGTGGCGCGCTATACTTGTCGATTGTCGTTCACAATGATTGATTGAATGGCAAAAGATAGGATAAGCTAACAATAGCTGACGCGCATCGCCGGTAAAACAAAATATCACATGCATTTGCTGTCCATATTAAATTTACTTTCAAAAGCAGACAGTCCTGTAAACACACCTACAGATCGTGTAAACACGCCGAATATAATTTAAATCAGGTCGGGCAGGCCGAAATAAACAGCTCAGTCCTTGACGCTTTTGTGGCGTTGTATAATCCCGTTGAACCAAAACAAGAGCCACATTTTTACTTAAATGCACGGTACCTCACCGTTTCAGTCTCACAAAAATCTTACATTTTTTTGCCAAATTAACAAATCATTTATAATGCAACTGTGGCATTCTGTCTGTTGGAACATAACGTTAAAGGAGCGTACCAGATTCATTTTAAAAATGGATTTCGTTCTAACCTAATATTCATATATAATACCTCCCCAAAATACTATCCATGTGAAGAAAACAGGAAATTTGCAATCTCCAATTTGGTTGTGGATGCAAAAAGGTTGGTGTAGTTACTTACTGCACTGCTTTATGGAACTAGATAAATTAGTTTACTAAACTTCGGTGGATTTTTGACGATATCCTTGCAAATATACGGGTTGAGAGCGCGAAATTTCAGAATGGTAATGAGAAAAATATGACACAATGGTATCAAAATCCCAACACCCGTGGGAAAAATGGGGGCATAAAAAATGTGATCTGGTCACGCGCCTTTTTCAAGTTTTCAAAACTAACAATCCAAATTTACTTATACAATATACATGTTGTGGAAAGTTTTTAAATTGGACTATTTTGCCCCATAGCAATCGCTCGAAATGTAATGTCCTCTGCAAAAGGACTAAATTGCCATTGTTATTCCAATTTATTTTTGAGGTGAAGTCATTTTATTCCACCATCTTTTCTTGTAGGCCTAAAGGGCAGAAGCTGTCGTTTTTGCTGGTACAAGATGAGGTTTTTGTGACCTTTTGGTACACAGTTACAATGTATGTACATGTCAGATGGTGTCGACCTACCTGTTTTTATAGGTTAATTATTTTTCGGGCTAATCTCGCAAAATTGATTTTGATTTATGCTAGAACGGTCATTCTTTTTCGCACAAATAATTAAGGTTTTTTTTCCGACTACTCGTTTCTTTTTCACGAAACGAGCATACTCTTTTTAATTTTGGTTCATTTAAATACACGATTTGCAAAATGTTTCGCTAGTTACCAAAAATAATTATTTCTTTTCAGTGTTTAGAGGCCGAATATCGAACACTTTGCGATCGATTTCGCGTTTAGAATACAACCACGATTCAGCATTCTCAGTGTGTGTTTTCTTTTTTATTTTAGGCAGTCAGCTTAGCAATTCAGGAATTCAATTTGCATTAACACTGCGGTTTTGTTGTACTAGTTAGAGTAGACCAAATAAGGAAATTAATTTAATGCGGTCACAACCTGATTTTATGGGTCCTTCAAGTTCAATACAAGACGTCCCGCCAGTTGTTAGCAATGGATTTACATCGAGCTGCTCCTCGGGTGTTCTCATAATTGTCATTCGTCAACTTGTTGGTGTCTCGGTTGCCATTGCGTGGTAATGTATACTTACAATCGATCTAACAGTTTTGATCGATTTATATCTATCAATTTGCAGATAGTCTGCGCATGTTCACAAATGCATCAATAGCACGTATACGGTCGTGGTTCGTATGAAGGGTAGATTTCTTAATTGGAAAACTGTTACAAACAGCGTTGTCTCTTGTTTAAATCCACACGCAAAAAACCGAGTAATCATTTGTTTTCTTAACCCTAACACTTCCCAATCCTCCAAAAATAAATACAATTTTACATTATTTTTACACCGTAACATCATTCACTGTGCAAATTATGCAAGACAAGATGCGTACGCACAACGGCAAGTATGATTTCAATAGAGGGCGCTTTAGATGTAAACAAATAACATCAGTTTTCAAAACATTATTCACGGCTATGGAACACAGTGCATTGGAACAACTTCGAAAATCTCTCGTGCCATCAGGAAATTTATGCTGAAACCAGTGAGGTTTCTTTCAAAAAAGATTTTGCCAAAGAAAAAGATCAGCCCTAAAGTCTGAAAGTCTATCAATTGTTTCCCCCACCCCTCCCCCCCCCTCCCCCTGCCCCACCTAAGAGGTGGGGATTGTCACTTTTCGCGTGACAAAATCCCCACCCTGGGGCACAATTTAGGTGACAAAAATCCCCACCCTCGGGTGCAAAATATGTATTTCAACGGGTCAAAATCCCCACCCTGGGGCACGAAAAAAGTGACCAAACCCCCCACCTAAGGGGTGGGGCAACGGGGGGGGGGGGGGGGAACAATAATGATAGGTGCATTACGCGTAAACGCGTTTTCCCCTTGTCACAACACTTGCAATAATGGGGGGAACAATAATGATAGGTGCATTACGCGTAAACGCGTTTTCCCCTTGTCACAACACTTGCATAATACATGTACACAGGTTAATTTCAATGTTTCTGAAAACTGCAGTGGCAACACCGCCGGACAGCGCAGCACGATCGATTTGTTTTTCGAGCGGACTTCGTCGGTGCAATCTCATCAACTACATCTTATTTGTCTATTTGCTGCGTGCAGCTCCGTGTTTGTCCGTTTATCCGCTCATTTCCGTTTCCATAATAAAATGTCGATTTTACAGGCGCCTACAGAGTCGTGCAAACATTGATATAACGTTGCCATTCACGGATTTTATGGTACTTGTTATTTGGAGAGCAGAATGAAAAACAATCACATTGCGTACATATTTGTAAGTATGGTTTTACGCTCACTCTAAAGTTGGATTAGTAATAGAATATAATGGCCAATAGAATACTAAAGTGTGACGTCATGTAGACGCCAAAGTAAAGAGGTATAAACATTTGCTGGTAATCTAAATCGCCAATTGCTAGAGCACAGGGAAACAGTATGCTGGCTTTAGTGTGGACCCAGTAACCTTGGCAACACACAGAGGGTGACGCCTTCACTTATAAAATTGAAGCCACCGTCCACCATTGTCCCCCACCGAATACAATGCATTGCCTAGACTGGTCATACTTCACTAGTCTACATCATGGTCTACATGTGTTAAGTGGAATGCAAGCGATCGCATGGACTGGGGAGCAGTCTAGGCCAAGCATAGTCTGGTACCCGGACCAAAAATTCTTTGACTAGACTGAATTTAAGGTCCGGCGGCCGCCAATTTTGCCATTTTGAAAAAGGAGGAATTCCTCCTTTTTCCGAAGGTTCCCGAAGTTACCCGAATGCACGTCCGGACGTTACCGTTAATCGTCGGGTACAATTCGTCATTGTTTCTAAGAATTTAAATTGACGTCGCGTGCACGTACGCGTGCCGCTGCGTGTGTATTTATGGTGATGCCATGGATTTAAAACTACGCAGTGGCTATAGTTACGGTAACCGTATGGGTGATGCAGACAAGGTTTGAATTTTCTTTTTGATGCTAGCCTAAAATGGGCATATTTAATATTTTAAGGTTAATATATTAAATTTATATTGGTCAAATAGGGAATAACTACGAAGACCCAGAGGGGACATTTAAGTATTTTCCTTTTTATTTTTTTTAATACGTACGTACGTGATAATACTACGTACGTACGTGATAATAGTACGTTTGTTCGTGATAATTTAATACGTACGTACGTGATAATTTATCACGTACGTAGTATTATCACGTACCTACGTGATAATAATACGTACGTACGTATTATTATCACGTACGTACGTAATAAATTATCACGTACGTACGTAGTATTATCACGTACGTACGTATTGTTATCACGTACGTGATAATAATACGTACGTACTTATTATTATCACGTACGTACGTACTATTATCACGTACGTACGTATTAAAAATAAAAAAAGCATAATACTTAAATGTCCCCTGTGGGTCTTCGTAAATAACCCCTTTCAAATTGTTGTACACTCATGCCATATAGCGCGCAGCGCGCTTTGAAAATTAACGGTTATGTGCTCCGAAAAATAAATGCATGACGTAATGCTTAAAGTGCTATTTTAAACACGACATTAGCCGGTCCTCATATTCAGTCGTTGTATGTGGAATATGTGGAGCGGAAACCAGTCTAGGCCAAGCATTGTTCGTGGGGTACAATGGCGGCCGGCGCGTGACTTCAATTCTTGTATAGCCAACTGCTATTGCATACTTCATCCGGTGTGTGTATATATATACATGGTTACGCCACGTTTGAGCTAAAGTGCGCATGCTCAATATGACGTAACAATGGAAAACGACCAGGGGCCAATTTCATAAAGCATGTTAGCAGAAAAATTTGTGTGCTTTATAAAAATGGGTTAATAAACAAAATTGTACTTCAACTTGTGTTTTTAGCAAGAATAGTAGATATTCTTGTGAAAAACACAAGTTGACATGCAATTTCGATTATTGACCCATTTTTATAAAGCAAACAAATTTTTGATTAAGCAAAAATTTCTGCTAACATGCTTTATGAAATTGGCCCCAGTTTGTCTGCTACCACCCATCCTGAGATATCAGGGAATTTCCACTCTGCAAAGCGACGTAACAATACCCTGAGGAAACACACGCAAATCTGTCGAGTGAGCCGGCTGTTGTCTTGAGCCAACTCACGCCCAAGTCATTTTGATGTAATTTAATCAATTCGGTCATGTTATGCCGAAAAGAAACGATTTCTATACTTTCCAGAAATTGTATCTCAATTTACTCCGCAGTTTTTCAAATTAATAACAGGGATGCATGCTGACGAATGTAATGGAACGGATTCCCCAGTATGCTTTAAATAGCAGCCAATCGCCGACGCGGACAACGGCCAGCATTACCGAGTACATGTATCACATGCATGCACGGTGTTTACAATCTGCGCGCGTTACATTTGAATGCCTGCAATCATGCTGCAATGCACTGAAAAGCGTCCTGATTGGTCCAGCAGAGGCGACAAGATTTCTGTCGCTAGTCCCACCGCGAAATGGGGCCCTTTTCAACAGGGCCACTGTACGCAGGAGTTAGGGAGTGCGTTAAAGGGGCACTGTTGCAAGAGGATGGCTACCACCAAGCGTTTCAAAAGTCTCGCAATAATTTATGATGGCGATATTTGCGATGTCCCTCCAGGGATTCCATACAATGTTCATGCACGACATCGTCTAGACTGGTTTCCTGTCCTCATATTTATTTCCCCTTCGCGCGAGAGCAGCGTAGCACACATGGACAGGGGACCAGTCTAGACATCGTCAACGCGCTTCCAGTTTATTAGATTGGTTCCCGATCCCTATAGATTGGTTCGCTTATTGCGAAAATATAGGGATCGGTAAAGGACAGCCATGACGGGCAGAATTCTGCCCGTCACGTGGTTATTATTATCTTTATTTGTTTAGTAAGTGCGCAGATTTTGCATTGACATTTGTAACTTGGCCGTGCGTGTCGAACATATCCAATTATGTAAATACAGTACATTGCCTAAAGCAAAGGGCTTGGCCAATTTTTAAATATAAAAAACACAATGCGCACGCGCAAAGACGACCAATTACAGATCAAGATGAAGCGCCCTTTACCTGTCCTTATATTCTCCTGTGTGAAATATGTGGACGGGACCAGTCTAGTCATGTGCCTACTTGTACTAAAGCGCCCTCTCTATAACAAACACGCCAAATGTAATTTACAGCAAAAACCGAATTACTATTTGATGTAGATGGGAACACGGGCACAGATCAAGGGGTATAATGTATATTAGCACTCGTCAAATGCCGCTTCCTTTCTAAGGTCGGGGACGGCGTGCCGTGAACCTAATCATGGAGGAAGGAAACCATGACCTAATCAAGTGCCTTTCGACAAGACCTTTAATTAGAAAGATACTGATGCGCGAAATGCGGACTCGCAAAGCCGCGATGAAATCTCTCTTTTTTTTCTGTCGGGAAAGCATTAGTATTGACAACAGACGATTAGGTTTTAACCTGACCTTCGGGCGCGCATTAAGAACGGGTGTTTGGGCGCGCAAAAAAAGGTGATTATTTCATGATGGAATTTTTGACTGACAAATTAAGCCTTGAGGCATATTTTAAGTGCAATTTCGGCCTGCAAAATCAATGTCCCTTCTTCAATTGCCAATTTGACAAGATTTGCACACAATACTGCCATTGAGCATAACTAGCAATTTGTTCTTCTGGGAACGAGACGTCAAACCATGGTGAAGGGAAAACCGTGTCTTGTTCTCTGACGTCATCAATTACGAAAATTGGATCACAAGTTTGACCACTTAGTTCCTTTAATCAAACAGCCCTGTTGACAAAACATTTGTATTTGATCGTATACTTTTGGAGGTACGCAAGTACGAAAAAATTCCTCTGCTCTCCGAAGTTAGATTAGCGGTCTTCGGGTCAAATTGCGTTTGTAGAATCGAGTAATTCGTAAAACGTGAGGTAAAGTCGTTTCACTTCTAAGTTCGAGTGTCAAGAAATATACGTATTGATATATTCTCTCTGGATAGGACATTATAATCTCCAAGAAAATGACAGCTATCTAGGCACGGCGGCCATCTTGGCACGGCGGCCATATTGGCACAGCGATCAGCTTGACACGGCAGCCATCTTGACACGGCGACCATCTCTGAATGGCGGCCATTTTGACATGGCAGCCATCTTGGCGCGGCGGTCATTTTGGCATGCTGCATGGCCATTGCACCGTGGCCATCTTGGCACGGCGGTCACCCTGGCACGGCGGCTATATTAGCACGGCACTCATGGCAGCGAAAATTTGCTCAAGTTAAAACCAAATTCAACTTTTGTTGCAAATTGTGGTGGAAATATCGCTGCACATAACATTGAATTAGTGTTCAACTTTTGCATAACATATTATGAACCCGCCCCAAGTGTCACGCCAATTAAAACACTACTTGGTACCAGGGATCCGAATTTGGACCATCGCCGTAAAATCATTTACAGACTTATAAGTCTCACAATAATACACGGATCTTTTCTCAGCGGTCGTTGCATTCTGACAATCTAGTCACCTTTAAGTGTGCATCATATCCCGGTTTCTTATGACGCCAACAGTATCAAGCACAGGGCTTTGGATGGTTGTCTGAGGTCGCAATCATTTCCGAGTCCTCCGAGCATATACTCTAGTTATCAATTTGGGAAGTGGGGCACCCAAATTGTGGAATTGCCAACAAGTCAGTGAATCATATAATATTATGGCATCTAGTATCTTTCAAAGCGCACTTAAATTTGATCATAAAAGCGAAAAACCGGTGAATACAGACTTCACTTAATTGATGTCGTAGATCACGGACGTTACATGGCGCATTAGCGAGTAGCGTTCATCTGCACAACCGCCCCTCGTGTTTACTTCCTCCGTGTTGAAATTGATGCGCAAGCTTTAGAGAAAGCTTCAGAAATATCTCTTAAATATCACTCAACGACAATCAATATCCCGCCTCCAAAGCTTCGGATTCTGTTGTTTTTACACGAGAGTTGATAAGTTATTCCCGTCTGACTGTGACGTCACCTCCGTGGTCGCGTTGGTGTTTTTGGAGATGGTGAAGGGCGCCCTCCCATCGTCCACACTGCTAATGGCAGACATGCCATTGTACTCGAATAGCCCCACGCCCCGTATGATTTGGTCTTGTTCCCGCCTCCACAGCCACACGCTGCGTCCGAACGTGGCAATCATGAATATGAGTCCGAGACCAAGGAACGAGGTTGATACAGCGGCGGGCACCAGACGGAACTCGTGCACAAGGTACACGCATAAAGCTGCGGACACAAAATAAACAGAATGGATTGTGACGTCTTGCCAGAATAACTGGGTCTAAACATTTTGTTGTTATCTAAAGCGTCTATAGACTACTAAAGTGAAAACGTCACCCTTTGTGTGTTGCCATGGTTTTTAAGTCTACACTAAAACCAGTGAACTTTTTCCCTGCGCTATACTAAAGGACGTTTCAGATTACCAGCGAATGTTTAGACCCAATTACCATGGCAACTGACGTCACACTTTAGTAGTCTATTGCTAAAGCGTAGGGAAACAGTTTACTGGTTTTAGTGTAGAGCCAGTAACGTTAATAACACACAAAAGGTGACGTTTCACTTTAGTATACTCTACGTGTATTTCCTTTCGAACATCTACCGATCTTGCCCCCAACTTCGCTCTTGCAGAAAAATGCACATATCAAAACGTGACGTCATTTTGTCAGATGTCCGTTAAGTGGTATTTTTGTAAAAGGTGTAATTAATCGAAATAGTATATTGTCAAAAAACAACGTACCTGCAAGAAATACGGGTATAGCAGTGAAAAATGAACTGATTGCTAGAAAACGAGTGCCCGATGTGTCGGCCAGAAATCGATGAGCTCTGATGGAAAAAAAATGGGGGAAATGAATTGAATTGAATATCAATGCTTAATATAAGGAAATTATAGGCCTGACAGACAGTCTGGGGTTGCCCTGGAACATCTGGGTCAAGATTTCAACCTTTTTAAAACTCTGTATCCACGAAAGGGGGATGGTGGATTTGTTTGTGTTTTTTTTTTTGCTTGTTTGTTTGTTTGTTTTGTTTTGTTTAGGTTGAAAAACGTAAATGGGCGTGTCCAAATCACATTTTGCGTCCCCCCATTTTTTTCCCACGGGTGTTGAGATTTTTTTTATACCATATCATTTATCATATTTTTTTCATTTCCATTCTGATGTTTCGCGCTCATAGTCCACATATTTCCAAGGATATCGTCAGAAAACCAACGATGTTTTGTAGACCAATTTTATCCCGTTACATAAAGCAGTGCAGTGATTACACCATGCAACCCTTTTTGCTTCCACATCCAAATTAGAGATTGCAAATTGTCTGTTTTCTTCCCATGGATAGTATTTTAGGAAGATATTTCATGTACAATGTATAATTTGTTATGTTGGAACGATTACGTTATCTGGTAGAATCTGAACAGCAGTATCATTGCGATGCAGCAGCCGATTTCACGAAAAAGGTGCGTAGCTTACGCAACTTTGGAAAATGGCATAAGCATTACAGCTTGCGTACAATTATCGCAGAAATGTTGCGCAACTTGCGCAATAAAAAGTTGCGTAGGTAGGCTTACGCATTGCGTATACTATACATTGTACCTTTCTTCTCCTTGAGGCAGTTTCAACATCTTAGAAGCGAAGTAGCACTGCGTCGTGCAGGACACAACGCTGCACAGACACAACATGACGCACAGGCTTGCCAGCACCACGGCAGAGTCAAGGAACCGTTGGGTCCACTGCGAGCCGCCGATCCGCGTGGCCGAGGCTTCGGGGCTCGGTGGGTTGTCCTGACGGTAGCTCAGCTGCATGATCAGCAGGACCGCGACACTTCCGAGCAGCATTGAGATGAGGCTAAGGACGCTGAGGGCTGCTAGAGTCTTGGTGATGCTGCGTTCTTGACCAGAGAAGGTCAGGCGGGACAGGCTCATACTCACGGGGGATGCTGGAGGCCCATTCATCACTGTTCGATGTTCACGTGTTCATACCTGCCTCATAATATGCCAGTGGGGGGACGAACAACAGGGGCACCGGTCAGAAAATGTGCTGACGTCAAAAAGGTTGCAAGTGCGTGGCAATCAAATTTTGTGACCCCTATAGAGAGATAGACATTTTTTGGGTCGAGGTTCAAAAAGGTCTGAAAGTAAATTTTAGGATTTGATTCTGTCGGTCGCACATCCTGGCACTTTTGTGACCCGGTGTCATGAGCCTTTGTAGACGGGCATAGCACCGTGACTGGAGTGAAAACAAATTCGTTCATGTACGTGTTGCGTAGACAACGGCTTTGTTCGTTCGCTTGTCGCCATGGGCACAACGTTGTTTTTACTCCAGTGACGTTGCGGCGACCGACAGAATATCGAAACATTTCTTACCCGTGCCTCAAATGTCATCCTATATAAATATATCGGAAAGAATTGAGAAGTTGATCATAGACCTTATCGTAAATACCGCTTGGGCGAGTTTGCACAAAAGCACAACTGTATTGTGGGAAGGAAAAGGGTGCAAATTCTGCCCCGAAAACCTTCCCACAATACATTGCTGCCTTTGTGAAAACTCACCCAAGTGATATTTGCGATAAGGTCTATGGCTTCAGACCTTGTGTACAAAACATACGAGACAGGCTATACAAATACTGGTTCCTTACAAAATCTTAAAATTTTCTCACTCACAAATTTGGGTTTTTCCATCAAATCTGCACTAACTAAGGATATACCAATATATCACATCTGGCAGAAACATTGCATTGGTCAGTTGAAACCCTTTCTATCTTTCATTTGAATAAAGTTTTCCGGTCAAGTGGTTCATTAAAAGGTTGGCACTATTATACAAATTCCTGTGTTGTGTACGTTCCCCAACCCAAGGGCGTTACATGCTAGCTACAAAACTGGACAAAGAAACGAACATGGGTGTGGTACCAAAACACCACGGATTATCAGATTAATAATGAGGCAAAATAATTATGACACTCACCATATCGAAAGGAACCATGTGTAGATACGACACTGTTAGTCAAATTCTGTGGTTGCATTACTTATAGATGACCCATTACGTCCGAGGCCGAATGTACTGCACTACATCCCCACGATGAAGTTAACACGTGTGGATGTTACTCTTTGCTCGGATTCCACGGTTGACATTAGTCATGTCACCACACAAGGCCCACTTCTCACCGATAACCAATGTGAGCTAATAACAGCAATAGGCCGTTTTGCCTTGATCCAGCATATGCATAAAGCATGGAAACAGTGGTGTAACGGGTTCCAATTCTTGACATAACTCGAGCCTGGCTGAATCGAACCATGGAGCTATAGTCGAACCTTTGAACGGCGTGTGCAAAACAAACTTGTACTCGCAGATTCGGGTCGTTTTCTTCCTTTATGGGTTTAGATGAGAATTATCATTATATGAGGATGACGCCATTGCACACAAAACTATATACATACGCATGAATAGCCCTGTGAAGCGGGGTATTACCGATCTAGGTTCAAAGCTTTCAATAGGCAAGTCTTAGGTAAACACATACATAGAGCACAATAGGCTGTGATAGACCTGTGGGAAATCCTTGTACAAGGACGCGCGTTGCTTGCAACAAGGGTATTTGGTGAAGCGAAAAGACATTTGGCCTGTCACGTCAGTTCCCGCCAAAATAGCTACACTTGCACCATGGAGCTGCACCACAAGCAACCAACATTCAGGATATAAGTCAGTACACCCGACGCTTTTTCTGCGAGACATGCGAAAGACAATCAGAAACGCACCAACACCTGCAAAAACCTGAAAGGAATTTCTTTGAAATTCCTTGGATGTTTGAGACACAATGGGGGAACAATGGAAGGGGCTACTCTATAGCTCGTTCGTATTGTTGATCAATACAGTTTGTAGGCAATCGATAGAATCTAACGGTATGTTGCTACGAGCGGTCAATTTTGATCTGCCTCGAGGCTTCCCATTTTTAGAGTCCTACTATTGAAAACATGCATGGTCTACACTACAGCAAATGTGCGTTTAACAACGGACGCTTAAACCATGGAGGAGGTTTCCTTCCTCCATGTTTAAACACAGTGCCACACTTACTGGTAATGGACCATATCGAATAGCCGCCATGGCTCCGCAGGAAACAAAATGTGAACAAAAGCTTTAAGCAAAACCCAACAAACTCCGGAAGTTGTGGTTTTTTTTCTCTCTCTTCCTCAGAATTTATACCCAGCACGATATGTGGCAAAGGGACTACCCCCAACACCCCTATACCTCGACACACTCTTCCTTTTGTTAACGCACCAAATCCCCTAAAAGCTGAAAGGAATTAATTGGATGTTCGAGACACAATGGGGGAACAATGGTAGGGGGAGATACCCTCTGCCACATATCGTGCTGCATATGTCAAAATGTGCACCATTATATTAAAAAATGTCACACAATAGGACCTTTCTTAGCAGCTGCTTTTTTTATTTTGTAAAAAATAACGAACAACTTCGTCAACACTTGTACACGTGTACTTCAACAGTTTGGTCTGTGTAATACAAAAACTAAGATACAATAATAAATACATGTAACCTTGAAGAACAGTTAAAAACAAAACTAAAGCTTGCTACCACTGATGGGGTTTATAATACAATCCACGCTTATAACCAATAATTGCACAAAAATGTTGACTAAATATTACACAAAGTTTCTAAAATAAAAATATGACTTTTACGTTCAACAGAAACACAACTTTAAAGTTTCCGAGTCTCGCATTGTCACTTTAAATGCATGACGTCTATTCGTTATACAATCGCAAGATATACATCACCACAAAATATGAACACAATGTACAATTTTAAGCTTAAAGGCACAGGCTCGTCAGCAATGCGCGCGCCAAATGTGTGCCACGCAATACGCAGCTCCATAGCAAAGGCATGGAGCTGCGTGTTTCGAGCACGAATTTGGCGGGCGCGCATTGCTGACGAGCCTGTGCCTTTAAAGTCAACCTCAAAACATACTTCACAATTTTAATGTCAACTGAGTTAAAATAAAAAGATCGGATCGCGCAAATAAATGCTTTGCGCTTGCCCGATGTGGCCTGCGCCATATTGGCAGCGGGCACTGTAACTCTTTTGAAGCGTGAACACTATCTGGCTACGTCGTGTAGTAATTATACACTCGACCAAAAAAGTTCTGTCACCAGTAAGACATATGTAGATATTTATCATGAAATTGGATTTAATGTAGGAAAATAATATATCAAATTTTAGCTAAACATATCACTCAAAGGAATAGAGCTCAACGGAGTCCATTATGGCAAGCTTCACGGAACAGGAATGCAACAAAGGAGTGTGGGGTCATAATGAAAAGTTGCACTCAAGCAAGGGGAGTTACAGTTCAGTATTTTGCTTCCACCATACCTAATGCAATGGCACGATTCAGATTGGACAATTTAACCATTTTGATTTGGATGTTTTTGACAAGACATTGATAAATCCAAACTCACTTAAAAATGTCCTAATTGTCTACACACAAATTGCCCAAATCACAAGTTGCATTGTCCTTTGGTGTTTTTCATTCTGACTCCACACTCCTTTGTTGCATTCCTGTTCAGTGAAGCTTGCCATCATGACCTCTCTTGAGCTCTATTCCTTTGAGGGAGATGTTCAGCTAAAATTTGATATATTATTTTCCTACATTAAATCCAATTTAATAATAAATATCTTACTGGTGACAGAACTTTTTTGGTCGAGTGTACATGAGACTATGGAAAGTGATCACACTATCCGGACACAACCAAAACCAAGTTACATTTGTACTTACACCAGTTAAATTCATGCTTCGTTTCGACTTCAATAAATACCATAAACTCTGAAATTCATCAATTTTCTTCCAATTAATTTGTTTCAACGTACTATACACATTTGATCCCAAGCAGTTTTCAACAATTACGAGATTCTATCAATTTGGCCGTCAATGTAATAAATATGCTGGCTTTAAAGGCAAGGCTCGTCAGCAATGCGCGCGTGAGGCCAAATTCGTGCCACGAAATACGCAGCTCCATAGCAAAGGCATGGAGCATTGCTGACGAGCTTGTGCCTTTCGCGACCACAAGCAGAAACCTGTTTCTGACAGAATCACTGCTGGTTCAACCAATGGCCAGCTTTGGTTGCCGGCGACCGAAGTTGACAAGAAAGACCTTACTAAAAGTGTTAACAATGGAACCAAACACCACACGATTTTATTTCGGTCCAAAATGGTATTTTGTGTGTGAAATTAACAACTGAAGGTAGTTTACCATTCAACTCAACACAAAAACCATGCATGGATTTTTCAAGTTTTCAGAAGCATCACTGCACATATGTGGCTGAAATTTCTACAGGGCAGTTTTATCAACATGGGCTTCTAATAACAGTTTACCAATCATGTGTTCTACCTTTAAAGACCTTATGTGTATAGCAAAATGTGCAGCACGTTATATTTGAGAAAACACAAACTTTCCCTTGCGACATTATACACATATAGCCTATTCGAAAGGTAAATTAGAGGTCCAAAAATGCGATATTTAAAAAGGCGTTTTAACTGAACTTGTACCAATTGATATACACATTGGGATACATGTACAAGAGGTCCATGGTTCGAAACATGGCCATTGCACCGCATTGTGTCCTTGGACAAGACACTCCACGTTGTCTCTACCCAGGTGTACCAGCAAATACGGTTGGGGAAACCCAACTAGTTGCTGGGGGTAGACCTGCAATGGACTGGCATCCCATCCAGGAGGACAACATGTAGCATTGCTTCTAGTCACTCCATGCCATACCATTGCTATAAACACTCGGAGTAAGTTTTTTTCTTGTCAACTCATTAAGTAACATTTTGGGTCATTGCAAATGATACAGTGGGCCCTTAACAACCAATATGTTCAATAGATCGTATCGAATAGCTGTCATCTTGTAGGGCAACGTTTGACATTTCAATTGGTCAACAATGTAAGCACAATGTAAGTATGTCGGCACGGAACAAAGAAACTGCCCTACAAGATGGCGGCTATTCGATACGATCTATATCCTTTTCGCTCTTTGACCACACTAGTTGTTTAACATACATCCATATATTACTTTTTTTAACCATAAAAATCAATAACTGTAACACATTCAACCAAGTCAATATTCTCTGCTACTTAAACAATGAAACATTTTCCGAGTTGTTTATCACAATTTTGAGCGCACTTCTTTTGCACTCATAAACAGGTATTTTACAGTGTGTAACACCACAAATAAAGCACTTTCTTTTGGGGAAATGTTTTGTAATCATAGGCATGTCCACAGGTAGGCCGTTCCCTCAAGGGGAAACTTGGAGGTTTAAAACCCTCGAGGGAAACTTGATGCAAACTTAGAGGTTTGTGACCGTGTGGACGCACTCGGGGGGGTTATTTTTCCGAGTTTCTCCCCCCCCCCCCCCCCCCCCCCCCCCCCCCCGACGATTTTCCCACTAAAAAACTTGGGGGAATCGCAAAACCTCGAGGGGACCTTGGAGGTTTGTGCCGTGTGGACACACTTACCCTCGAGGGAATTATATAATATTGGATGGCTTTGAGGGTGATATGAGAATATACCGCACGAGTCATGAAAATACTGAACGAGCCGAAGGCGAGTTCGGTATTTTCATGACAAGTGCGGTATATTCTCATATCACCCGAAAAGACATCCAATATTATTATTGTTATATAAAATGAAGCTTTGTTTTGAAAGATTTCCGCGAGATTTGTCTCTTTGGTGTTGAAAACGTCAGTTTACAAATGCATGCGCTTTTGTTACTGTACTCTGGCGCGCGCTGCACACGCACGCAATCCATTCTCTCGATCCATGACGCGCGCGTACGCGTGTGTTCGTGGTGTGCCCGGCGTGAACGCACATCGAATCTGGGCTCTGTGCTGCACAGTAACAGAAACGCACGGTGTCCGCAAAAGCTTCATTTTATATAATAATGCATTATACCGTGTACCCGGCCTTCCCTCGAGGGAAAACTTGGGGGTTTGTGATCGTGTGGACAAATCCTTAAGTTTGGTGTAGGTGGGGTGGTGAAAAATAATTTCATTCATGAAAGTATCTAATCCAAGGAAAGTGCTTTACTTTTGGTAGTTGGACATTCATTAAACTGTTTGACCTCACAGTTTTGAATTCTTGCTTTTTACTAACAAGAAACAGTGATAACACAACAGTTTCCACAAAACTGTTTGCAACCCACTCACTTCAATGCCCTATGTAACAGTTATACATTTAGATGACCATTATACACAACTGGAACCTTGTGCACAATGTACTGATCAGATAACTTTCAAATCAATAAAATGCAACACTCTACTACACATATTGGCAATTTTTACGATAACGTCATTGACATGTAACGTCAGTTACATGTAACGTCAGTTACATGTAACATCAGTTACATGTAACGTATGTTACATATTACGTCACAGTTACATATAGCGTCACAGTTGCGTGTGCCATCACAGTTATGTGTGACGTCATAGTTACGTGTACTGTCAGTTACATGTAACGTCGGTTATCGTGAAAATGCCCATGTAATGATGCAGCAAGCTACATGTTGCATGTGATATGATGCAGATATGAAGTGCCATAGGATGATACGCTACATGTAACTCGATGGTTCCTTATAAACTTGAGCATTTTTCAAGACAGAAAATGTTGCGCTTTCTGTTCGGTAGAGGTTGTGCAGAACAAAGAGACCAAAATAAGTTACACAATAACGGACTCACATGTACCGATTCTTTTTAACGCATTATGAGTAAGTTTTGTTGGGTGACAAGAGTCCCTTGAACGACGGGTATTAAATATCCATTGTTCGAGGGAAAAGAAAGCTGGAAAACATTTGTTCTGTCTGTGCCTATATGAGCAGCTTCAACCAACGACTACATTTCATTCAGAGTACCTCGAACGACGGGTAATATCCGTTGTTCGAGGGGTAACACTTGCTCCATGCTGTTCTTATTCTTGCACAAAGAGTTTTTATGTGCCGAAAATACCAACAGCCAAGCAAGGAACAATAACAATATATGTTTTACAAGTACATAGTGCTGATTACATACAATGGGATAACATATTACACTGTAGGCCTACACGTAAGAGTCCAACAATTTTACAGTATTGTGTGCAGTTAGACTTAACAAGTGCATTTCGTTGTTATTTCATACACAAGCAACTAGATTACTATTTCAGTTTATCTGAAATTCATTTCATAAATGCCAGAATAATTTAAAACAATTGTGAACAAATTTATTCTTTCCCCTATCTTTATGGTTTCGTCAGCGTGATGCTTGAACAAACCATTGTATGCCGAATTCACAGCACTGCTTAGCCAAAAACATTGCTTAGCACAGAACTGTGCTCAGCCAAAACAGGTTACCAGCTAAAATCTTATGCCCTCTGTACCGCTTTTGACTGGTACTCTGGATTTATGCTAAGCTCTAAAACGTGTCAAGCAGTATTATTAGTGCTTAGCCAAAACAGGCTAACAGCTAAAACCTCAACCATCTGTATTCATTTTGATTGGTATGTACATGTATACGTAAATACTCTGCCGATTTTTGCTAAGCATTCAAATTTGCTAAGCAGCATTTTCTGCTGGGAAACAATGAAAATGATGTAAGCAGACAAACTTCTGGATAAACTGTGAAACTCAATGCATCAGTTAGAAAAATAAGTATTTTCGTCAACACCAAACGTTCAACTTGTCGGAAACTTTCTTGAAAATGAGACTTTATTTCTCATTTTTAACATGTACAATAATGTTAGTTTTACAAAAATAGCTTCAGTCCGTGACAATTGTTCTTTTTACAGACTGATTGTGAAATATTCAATTATTATTAATGGTATTTTGTCCTTAGTGTGTTATACTATAGTATAATATTGTATCCTAATAATATTGGTATATATTTTTAAAAGCTGCATACAATATCACAAATGATATGGAGTACCATGGCCAAGCGGTTTTGTGCATTGAATTCAAGACCGTGCTTAAAATCTACCGTTGTGGGTTCGAATCCCGGCAACGACAGAGGTGCGTGTGCCCTTGGGCAAGGCACTTAGTCATAAGTTGCGTCTCTCCACCCAGGAGTAAATGGGTACATTGCAAGGGTCGCAGCCGTTGAGCACTTGTGTATTAAGCTGCCGGGGCTGCGTACTCCCAGGGAGTTGGGCCCAATGACCAAGGTGATAATATGTAAAGTGCCACGAGTATTCCAAAGGATAGATATGTGCGCTGCATGTATATAAGATTATCAAATGGATACATGTATAATAGAAATGTTCAGCTGTAAACTGTACAATTTAAGCAGTGTGAACAGATGTACATGACCGTGTATGTCAAATTAGTTTTTAAAAATGTCTGAAACGGGGTGCAATTTGCTTATATCGTTACGCACTACGCATAACGGATAGGCCCCTACATGGATTTTCGGCCTTACTCTCCACCCAAGTGTATAAAGGGGTACTGCAGAACCCAACTGCCTTGTAATTGCCGAGAGAATCCCTGTTTTAATTCACATCCCAAATTGTGGGATCAGCAACGCCATTAACTTAAGCTGGATTCACAATAAGAATTTTCGCGGGTAAATTTAACGGGCTTCGCTTTGAGAAAAAGCGATGTGGAAGGAATTTACGTGCAAAAACGCCCAGTGTGTAATTCACAATATGAGCTCTACTAGACTAGTAGTTTCACCTTACAAAAAAATTGATAGACATGAGATTTTAACCCTTGTGAAATCTCACAACAAATCACAGATTTACCAACTGAGCTAACTAGCACTATTTTTTTGGGGGGGTTTAATGGGTATATTGAACCTCAGTTTGCAGCCCGTAGCAAATTTAGTGCTTACTTCAAAGTTGAAGACTACAGCACTTTTATTCATGAAGGCCCGTCTACACGAGCCAACATTTGTTGACCAACAACAACCAACATGAAGTTGGACGGTACAATGTACATGGATGTGCTCGACCGCGCGAACCAACATGGGTGTTCCAGCATATCTCGAGTGCCGGTGGTTGCTGCCTTCACGTGACAGGGGTTCTAATCTGCTATTGGCCCGTTTCTCCAACAGGCTCCAACAAAGTCGGGCGATAGCTAAATGTTCCATGTTCCAACTTGTTGGATGATGTTGGACGTTGTCTGGGAGTGGCGTCCACACCATCCAACTTTCGGTCGGCCGACATCGTCAGACAGATGTTGGACCTTGTTGGCCTCGTGTAGACGGGCCTTGATATAATAGCATTACTATGGAGTATTTTTTGCGAGTTGTAGCATACAGCTTAACACGTCAGTTTTGGAATCTGGCTTCAAAATGGAACCCCACTCTCCCAACATTCACAAAAATGTCAACACAGAGCTAGTTAGCTCAGTAGGTAAAGTACTGCTACATTAGCTTAAGTCTCGCATACAAAAAAAGAAATTTCTTTGGGTTAAACCCAGGATATAAGATGCAAAATGCGCTCACTACACAAAAACTGGAAAGACGTTTTTAGTGTCCACCCTGGACAGGCAAGAATACGTAACATAAACAGCAGAATTTTGGTTTCAAACCAAAAGAAAATAAACATTTAAAGCAAAGTCTTAAATACTAATAAAGCAAGAAATAGCAGTGTTGCAGTTATAAAGTCTTGGGTCTAGAGTGCTTAAGTGAAAACGTCACCCTTTGTGTGTTGCTAATGTTACTGGGTCTATACTAAAACCAGTGAACTGTTTCTCTGCACTTTAGCAATGGATGTTTCAGCTTATGTTTAGACCCAGTAAAGGGGCGTTTACACTATCGCAGAAAATGGCTTTGCGCGCGCCTGTGCCATTGGTTTGTACAAAAACTGGTTTGCCACTTGTGTGCGGCCTGTCGCAACGCGCAAAACGTTTTGAGCTGGGTCAAGGTTAAAATTTGTTGAACTTTAAAGGTAGTATACATGATTGGTAAACCGTTACAAATAGTTTTATCCCCTGTGTGATTGACGGTATGCATGATTAAAACCAACCCGAGCAAAAATCAGCTCCATACTTTGTCTAACTTTTGAAAAAACAGTCAAAATGGTTTACAGTCACTTCGTCCCAAAAACACTTCACCCTGAACCATGGCCTGTGCACGAAGTTGTTTTGGAGCTAAGTGGCATTTGGGCGAGGTAGTGTTTGGACAACATGGTTTTGGAGCAAAATGGCCTTTGGGTGAAGTGCTTCAGGGCGAGGTGGTTTTGGGGCGAAAAGAATTTACGTCTCGCGAGACGAAAAATAATTGTTTTGCTCCTTTCTCAAAGAACTTCAGACAAAACCATTTCAGGGGAAGTTTTCTACCGTCATCGTGTTTATATTGTGTAAGTCATGTGTAAATCTGTGAACATTTCTGATTCCTTGAGATACCAATCATGTACCCTACCTTTAACCGCGGTGCGCTGACCTTTCCAATGTGCAGCCAATGAGATATCAGAGAAGCCCCAGGTTACCGGAGTTGAATTTTCTATTTTGGAAAGATCGGTGAT
The DNA here is from genome assembly GCA_037783545.1 of Henricia sp. BOLD:AAB3569. Lineage (NCBI taxonomy): Eukaryota > Metazoa > Echinodermata > Asteroidea > Spinulosida > Echinasteridae > Henricia > Henricia sp. BOLD:AAB3569. The sequence continues at coordinate 253,514 of JBBELK010000706.1, read as the reverse complement.
TGGGACCTCGTGCAATGTGGTGAGCGCAGCGCGACTGCGTGTGAACGCCCCGTAACCCTGGCAACTGACGTCACACACTTTAGTAGTCTATTCAGACCCTGGGACTCGTTGTGGACTTGTGAGGACTTGCAGTGCAGACGGTTGTCGTGGACTCAACTACAACATTAACAGCTAGTGCAAGATTGTGAGCAACAAACGAGTTGTGATACTTCCGTTTTACAGAACAAACATTTTTTTCTTTGAAATACAGACATTATTTCAGAGAGAACAAAAAGGCTATTGACTCAGATCAGGGGTCAATTTCATAAAACTGTTTAGCAGAAATTTTTGCTTAATCAAAAATTTGTTTGCTTTATAAAAATGGGTCAATAGTCAAATTGCATTTAAATTTGTGTTTTTCACAAGAATATCTGCTATTCTTGCTAAGAACACAAGTTGACATAAAATGTTGACTATTAACCCATTTTTATAAAGCAAACAAATTTTTGATTAAGCAATTTATTTTGCTAAACATCTTTTTGAAATTGGCCCCAGCTCTGTTGCTCGATGCTTTGGTAAACTTCCCATAGACTGATTTTCTAATGGAAGTGCCCTTTACAAAGTGTACTTTATACAATAAGTGCTCCTTCTTTGGAGAAATTCGACAAATGATACTTTGTACTTGTGATAACGAAGACCCATATTGCACATCGTATCTCGAGGTGAACTAACCTTAGTTAGACGTGACTTACTGACCGTTGACTGCTGGATAAATCCGTGTTACAGCAGTTTGTGTTGTCAAGACACGCAGGGTGTGTAGTGGTCTGATGAACTATGGGACATGGATGCGTGGGGATCCATCTGCGAAAAGGAAAAGTCGCAAAAAAGAGTTTATGCAGAGAGAATTAACCAATTGATGCCGGGATTATTTTAGGCAAAAAATACAATTTTTGTTTTTAAAAGGCAAATGTGATTAGTCAAAAGTTAAGACCAGGGGCCAATTTCATAGAGCTGCTTAAGCGGTAGCTGAAAACGTGTGCTTAATGTAGCAGAAAAGTTGTGCCAACGTTAAGGCTATTTCACGGCCGCGGCGTGCTTAACCATGCGCGCGCTTGGAAACCGCCATTGTTGCATCACTATCTTAGGCAGGTTTTCAGTTGCTTACCGTTAACGATGTTTATGAAGTAGCCTCACGCTCGTTTAACAGAAAATGGGCTGTTAAACAGCTCTATTAAATTTGGCCCTGGGGCCAATTTCAAGGTGCCGTTTATAAATTTTAGCTACTTAGATGCATCAATGCTTCAGAAAACCTTGAAAATCTATATATGGATTTTGTGTACTAGTGAATGGTACGATTAAGAAAACCACCTTCGGTTGTCAATTTCCAGCATGAAATACCATTTTGGACGGAAATAAATTCGTGTGGTGTTTGTTACCATTGCTATCAACACTCTGAGTAAGGTTTTTCTTGTCAATTCATGAAAAACAAAATTGGGTCATTGCAAATGATACAATGGGCCTTTAAAGGGCCTGTGACATGCTAAACAACTTTGTGCCTAAGCTTTGCTTCATAATGACGGATTACTTGTTCAGCAAGACATACTATTGTTCGTTTGGATGTAAAATCAATAAAAGTGGCCTTTTTCAACTTTGAAGATTTCATTGCAATAAACCACAGACAGAGAGCGCTGTTCAGAGTGCATCACGTAAGGAAGACAGAAGGGAAAAGTTAAGAAAAAACATAAGACTTCAAGTTGGACTTGTGGCAAATTGCTGCAGTTTCTACCCCCAGTTTTGTCATGGCTTACAACAGCAAACATGTAGAACAAACTCAAACAGCCATGGATTACAAAAGTTTCAGGAAAATTGAGAAAAAAGTGGAATCTTTTGTGCACAGTTGAATGTGATTTTCCTGTGTTTGCCTCTTGTGACATCGTGACCTTGGTCATGAATATGCATATTTGCATTAGCATAAAACCTTTGTTTTAACCCCCAAAGCAAGCTCCAAATAGGATTTTTATGACTTTAACAGAGTAGCGTGGTTTTAAAGCGTAGATTTCATTGATAAAAAACCTAAATAAGGGGCCCTTTAGAGCTACTGTGCCTCGGGCACTTTTGAGGAATCCTTGGTTTCAGTACCAGAAATAATTAATAAAAATAATAATACCTACCGGTGAGTACGGTGGCGGGGGCTGCCTAAACTCATAATTGGACACATAGGTGTACATCGGTGTAAACATGAGCGTGTCACCCATCATGTCCTCCGTTTCATCATCGCGGATATCTACTGCACCAAACAAGCATTCAGCATAGCTGGGTGGTGCAACTGATGGGGGGTGGGGGGTGGGAGGAAACAATAGCAGAAATATAACAGCATAATGATTGGGAAAGTAAACTTTAATACTGTGGTGAAACCTTGACATTAACTAAGGCCACTGGCCTCATGCCCTGCCGAGTTGGCCCTGATGCCCTTTACTTTCCGAGGCCAACTTGGCCATCATGCCCAACCCTATTTTAAATTAGGGATTAAAAGTGGGTTTGAATGGTCTTAAACATACGTTTAAAACCGGATAGGGGCCTGGACGCTGATAATGGCCCAATATCAGCGTCCAGGCCCCTATCCGGTTTTAAACGGATTGTTTGAGACCGGCCAAACCCACTTTTAATCCCATTCATAAATACTTTTGTGCGTAAATCGGTAAAACTCAACAAAATTTAAGCTTTTCATTGCATTAACTTTTTCGCTTCATCTTGTTGTTTGTACGTTCAAAATGCTAGCTGTTAAAACTGCTAGCGTGTTGTGTAAGCGCATACAGACGACCCAGTAGATGTCGCATGCACAGTGCAAATTTTGTTGTCAGCAGTGTGCAGTTTCTGCGTGCGTGTGCGAGTTCCATACGCTTACTAGGGCGCAGGCAGAAACGCGAGCCAGCTAGTTATTATGGTTATTATCATTCGTTTAAAACCGGCCACGTGATGTGTTCTCAACCAATGAGGATGCGTAAACTGTCTGAGGTATTTATGAATGTCTGTTTAATACCACCCACGCGACGTGTTCTCCGCCAACAGGAATGCGTGAACTGTCGGAGGTGTTAATGATGTATTCACACTGAGATTTTTCGCGTGTACATGTGACTCACGTCACTTTGAGTAAAAGCGGTTTGAAGGGAATTTGGAGTAGAATGATGCACTGAAAACTCAAAAAAAAAAATCAACTTTGCCGGAAAGTATTTTTCTGATTCTGTGATTTTCAGGGCGTCATTTCACTCCAATATCCTTCCACACCACTTTTTCTCAAAGTGACGCGCGTCGCATTTATGCGCGAAAAAGCCTAGTGTGAATCGACCTTTATGACTTTCGTATAAAATTATGGTATAAAATTATGGTATAAAATAACACATGGCAGCGAAATACCCAGTGTCATTTCCTGGATGAACAAGTTCAACAAATGCCAAACCGACTTACTGTCCGCGATGGGTGGGGTGGGGAATATGCCAGCAAAGCCTAGATCTATACCGCCGATAGCGAGAGGGTCAAACGGGGTGTAGGGAGGCGCTCGGAGGGGGACTGTGCCAATGACGATGGGTAGATGAAGATTGAGATTCATGGCACCGGTAATATCAAGGCAGATCTGTGGGGAAAATGTAGACAATTAAGAAAATATACATTTGTATATCTAAAATTTGAAATCTGAAATTTTATGTCGATGTCGATGCAGACACATGTCTGGCAGACCTAACAAGGTCACAAGCCTAGACAATTGGTGCAGATGAAATTTACAATGCTTCACATGAATTGTGTGAAATTTTACTGGTCCGTGGTGGCTAATTTGCAAAATATTGGCAGTTGCAAAAATATATTCGTAAAAGTTATGTAACATGTCTGGCAGACCTAACAAGGTCACAAGCCTAGACAATTGGTGCAGATTTAATTTACAATGCTTCACATGAATGGTGCGAAATTTCGCTGCTCCTTGGTGGCTAATTTGCAAAATATTGGCAGTTGCAAAAATATATTCGTAAAAGTTACGTAACATGTCTGGCAGACCCAACAAGGTCACAAGCCTAGACAATTGGTGCAGATGAAATTTACAATGCTTCACATGAATGGCGTGAAATTTCGCTGGTCCGTGGTGGCTAATTTGCAAAATATTGGCAGTTGCAAAAATATATTCGTAAAAGTTACGTAACATGTCTGGCAGACCCAACAAGGTCACAAGCCCAGACGATTGGTGCAGATGAAATTTACAATGCTTCACATGAATTGTGTGAAATTTCGCTGCTCCTTGGTGGCTAATTTGCAAGATATTGGCAGTTGCAAAAATATATTCGTAAAAGTTACGTAACATGTCTGGCAGACCCAACACGGTCACAAGCCCAGACGATTGGTGCAGATGAAATTTACAATGCTTCACATGAATTGTGTGAAATTTCGCTGCTCCTTGGTGGCTAATTTGCAAGATATTGGCAGTTGCAAAAATATATTCGTAAAAGTTACGTAACATGTCTGGCAGACCCAACAGAGCACAAGCCTAGACAATTGGTGCAGATTTAATTTACAATGCTTCACATGAATGGTGTTAAATTTCGCTGCTCCGTAGTGGCTAATTTGCAAAATATTGGCAGTTGCAAAAATATATTCGTAAAAGTTATGTAACATGTCTGGCAGACCCAACAAGGTCACAAGCCCAGACGATTGGTGCAGATGAAATTTACAATGCTTCACATGAATGGTGTGAAATTTCGCTGCTCCTTGGTGGCTAATTTGCAAAAATGTACGTTTCAGTTTTTTGTTTATCTACACCAATTAAAATTTGCTCAGTACAAGACTGAGGCTGTTTACACTACACAGCAGCCTCACAATAATGAATTACGTGCACCAATCACATGATGCAAATGTTTTGGGTGTTTTATAATATAAGTCTGTTTTCAATACTGGAGAGACTTTTTCACCAGGATCATAACTCTGTGCAAAGCCAGTTATCTTCTCTCAAAACAAAAGAAATATCTTAAGACAGATCTAAGAAGATAACTTAAGCAACAAATAGTGCAACAACATACCTTTCTGAAAACCCTGTGTACAAATTTCCTATTTAACGTATGTAACACAGGACACATATTTTGTGACATTTGTTGGTGTCCTTGTTATATACGGTATATTGGAAATTTGCACACAGGGTTTTTAGGAAGGTATGTTAATTGTGGCACTATTCATTGGAGTTCTTCAGCTAAAGTTATCTCCTTAGATCTATCTTAAGATATTTCTTTTGTTTTGAGAGAAGATGAATGACATTGTACAGAGATATAATCCTGGAGGAAAAGGTCTCTCCAGTATTGAAAACAGACACATACAAACATAACATGGTTTGAGGTGGAAAATCGATATAAACTTCCCCAGTATTGGAAGTTGACAAACTAGTTCCCGTAGTGAATGCCGAGAGAACTATTTCGTCAATTTCTAATACCGAGGGGAGGTAATATCGACTAGCCACTCGAAGTAAGCCATGCTATATTTGTTTTACCCTACCTCATAACACTGTACATATTCTTTCTCAATTCGGAATTACTGGCTACAGGAAAACGTTGAATCAAATCTTGTTTGTGTAGCCATCTTTTCATGCAGCTTAGGTGTGCACGGTCCTCACGCGGTGCTGTCGCATACCGCACGCTATAGACCAACCTGGTAACTAAGGTCTCCTTCCCTGTATGTCCGCCATAGCTGGGGGACTTCCAGTGCATGGGCTGTGCGTTACATGTTGCTGTTACAACGAAAAGCGCGCATCCATTACATACACGCAACGCGTCCCCTTCGTGTACACAATCCTACAAAGACGCACTTCGAACTAGTTGCGCGTCTTTGTAAGATTGCGTACGCGAAGGGGGTGCGTCGCGTGCATGTAATGCCAATGGATGCGCACTTTTTGTTCTAACAGCAACACAAAACGCACAGGCCATGCACTGGAAGCTCCCCCTGCTATGGCGGATATACAGGAAAGGAGACCTTAGTTACCGGATTGGTCTATATGCGCCACACCCGGGAATAGTTCCTCGATTGCTTCACAAAGCGCAGTAGTAAACTATTTTGCCGAGTAGCCATACGGTAGTTTAGTACACATGCGTGTTTGATCTGTGCGCGGATACCAGTGTGCGCTTTTGAAAAACGTTCACTTATGAATATGCATGAGGTATGGTAATTATATCATATTGGTTGCCTTTGAGAATATACCGCACGAGTCATGAAAACACTGCACGAGCCGAAGGAGAGTTCGGTATTTTCATGACGAGTGCGGTATATTCTCATATCACCCGAAAAGACATCCAATATTATTATTGTTATATACAATGAACCTTATCTTTGTTTCGTAAGATTTCCGCAAGATTTTTGTCTGTTTGGTGTTAAAAACTTCTGATCATTTGCAACTGCATGTGCTTTTGTTACTGTTGTACAGTATTTGTTGATACCGTACACACACACAATGCATTCACTCGATGTATGACGCGTGCATACACGTGTGCTCTGTGCTGCACTGTATCAGAAACGCACGGTATCTGCAAAAGCTTCATTTTACATAATAATATATCGAAAAAACATGCACAAATATAATTCACGATTACAAGGTTTTAAGTTCATGCCATGCAGCCAAATGCGCCACTCACTGTAAGAAAGTACTCCAGTTTGATAATGCCACAGTTGGTCAACGTGGGGGTGATGGGCGGTATCTTCAACAGCTTGTTGTTCCAGTTCTCGGTCCTCCTCCCTCTGATAGTTCCCCCTTGTAAGAAGGCGACGGGGTTGCGCACGGACCGTGACTTGCCATCGGCATAGAACGTGGTGCGTTGGTACAGGGTGGCCCTCGGCTTGATGCGACGCGAAGAACCGTTCTGGAGCTCGGCGGAGATGGCTATTGACTCGCCTTTGTATTAAAGGCAGATTACAGTAAACTCTCATTATAGCGCTCTTCAAGGGACCGAAATAATTTGAGCTTTATATCCAGAAAGCGCTATAACCAGTGCATACACAACGCAGGGAATAATGGCTTGGACTTAGAAAAAGGAGCTTTATATCAAAAGGAGCTTTATATCAGGGGGTGTTATAACGAGAGTTTACTGTACATGATTGGGAAAACTTTTAAAAACAGGAACAGCAGCATTATCCAACTAAAGAATAATGTTGATAAACTGCCTTGTATAAATTTCAGCCACATAGATGCAGTAATACTTTAGAAAACATCAAAAAATCCATGCATGGCTTCTGTGTTGAATGAATGATAAAACAAATTGTGCTCAGACATTTTTTTAATAAAGCACCTTCAGTTGACAATTTCACGAAAAAAAAATCAAGCGGTGTTTGTTACCATTTAATCAAGTATTTCTTGTGAACTAGTGAAGTAAAATTTTAGGCAACTGCAAATAATGTATTGGGGCTTTAAAGGCCCAGTGGATCATTTGCAATGACCCAAAAAGTAATCGACGAGTTTACAGGGGAAAAGTTCTGAAAGTAAAGATTGAATTAATAGCAATTACCCAATGAAAGGTTTCCGCTCAAAATGATATAATTTTACCAGAAATAATACGTAAAGATGAAATTATTTAGATCGTTTGCAAACGATTTACTTATTTTTGGTTCGCATCTACGCGGTCCAAAATGCATGGGCGCTGTGTACTGCGTGTGCGTGTTCCATGATCCAACGCGATGCATTTTTATGGATCGCGCGCACACGCAGTATATGATAGTACCCGATCAACTAAAAACGAATATTTAAAACACCCTGCCAAGACTAGGAAAACGCATATGGATTTTCATGTTTTTTTTAAACGTGGTACATTTGACAAAGCTGAAATTTCTTCGGATGAGTTTGTTGACGTCTTTCTGTTGATTTATAATGGTTTTATTCGCAGAATTGCTCAAAAACAGATCATCTACAGGGCCTTTAAAAACAACTCTATCTCCATGTGTGATTGAGGATGTATTTGATAAAAACCAACCTGTGTGCAAGTCAGCTCATCTACGTTCCTAAAATAATTTGCAAAGCTGCCGTTTTATTTAGGCCTATTGATTGCTTTCCGTGACGTAGAACATCCGGGAATGTTTGGTGGTCAACAATCACACGCGTACACGCGCGTGCCAATAGACGCACATGAACACGCGTAAAAAAATACTCACCAGCTTATTTTCATTCGAATGCACTCGGCTTGTAAAATCGACAGTGCTTCTACTTGATCGCGATTTTTAGCCTAAAGAAATACGTTTTTATCTTTATCGATACAACAGCCATGGTGCAACAACATAAAGCAAGGTTAAGCAACAGAGGTAAGTGCAACCAATGCGCTGGTTTTAGTGTAGACTCAGTAACCTTGGCAACACACAAAGAATGACATTTTCATTTTAATACTCCATTGATTCCTCGACCGAGAAAACGGATTACAATAGATAAACATCTTGCATAATTTCCAGCATTCAGAAGAAAACAAAATCATAATCAGTACGTTACCTGGGCAATAGCCTTTCCTATCCGTCTTTATTGACATGCTGATGTTGCCAGCCACACACAAGCCACAACACACCGTCTTCTCCTGAAACCCTGTCTGTGGAGCCTAAATGGTAGCAAGAACAGACGATACACAATCACATACATGTATAGCATTCTTCAAGTGACCGTACTAATATGAGCATTATATCCAGAGAGCGCTTTAACCAATGCATACACTGTGAAAAGAGTAACGGCCAGGAGCTTTACATAATTTTTTGTTCTTTCTATTGCACAAGTTTGATAAAACACCAGAATTCGCTGGCAGAGTCGTGACGTCACCCTGAGGTCAACCAGCCTCAACCCTAGCAACTGGTTCACGTGTGCCGCACGCATGGTTCATACACTTACTTTGTACATAGGCCTGGCCTATGCAGGTGTTGAACCATGGCCATGATGGCGGTGACCACATATGGAATGATGCTGTTTTCAAGGCTATCCAAAAGCAATTCACAGGGGAGAAATCGCACTTAAATCAAATCATGTTCAGAGAATTCCGTATAATCCTTGGGTCGTAAATTCCAGTCACAAAAGGAAGCTTACATGTACTCAACTGAGGCGAGTCCATCATGTCTGTGCAGCGCATTTTCGTCCAAATTTTGCATAGGGGTATAACTGTCTAAGTAAATTACATTTGTTGTAATTTTACTAAGAAAATAACTGCATTTATGACAGTTCACTATTCTTTACCCTTATTTTTACGTAATTTTGCCGCTATCGCGAGTTAAAAATCAGGACTATTCGAGCTCCCTGTTTTGTTTGTGATCAAACTGGTTTTTAGGGAGCGCGCTTGAATCGTTGCCAAGGACACGCACATGACCTGGGGCCAATTTCATGGCGTTGCTTAGCAAAAAAATTTGCTTAGCACAGGATTTGTTTGCTTTATTTTGCAAAAATGTATTGCCAGCCAAAATCGTAAGTGATGTGTATTGAAAGGTATTCTCCTACTCTTGCGAAGAACACAAGTTGGTGTATAATTTTGGCTTGTAATCCATTTTATAAAGCAAACAAATCCTGTGCTAAGCAAATTTTCGTGCTAAGCAACGCCATGAAATTGGCCCCTGGGTGGAAGCTGATGTCACACTCTGTCAGCAAATAAATTCTCGTCATCTGAACTTACAAATTAGTGTTGTACATGTATCGTCCACCATTGCATCTGGTGAATAGCTAGCTAGCTCGTGTTATGACCGTGCTCACTTTAACATGCAACATCAGCACAGCTTTTTGTGCGTAACATGTAGTTTGAGTGGATTACGCATGACACGTCAGTGGATATTCGACGGTGTGATGTGGATAAGCCACGGCACGTGCGGTCCATGCAGCTAAGAGCCTAGGTTATACCGAATAATTCAACGACATGTGACCAACAACGCACTAATCAGATAATGGGGATTTATTTGGGTGTTTTATCATTTGAATTTTTTTTTTTTCATGAGTAAAACACATTAGACGGCCAATCCACTTACCAGCAGGGCTGGAGTATTGATGTCTATGTGGTCAATGGCGGTAAAGGCTCTCTTGGTCTTGCTGTTGAACCCCCATGGTTTATCAATCTCTGCCTTCAGCCAATAACGTATGCGCCCGTATTTACCCTCAAATGAAGTTGCAACTCGCCTGTTTAGTGTGTAGAAAACAACACAGGAATATGATAAGCAACTGCTTTGTTAAAGGCAGTATACATCATTGGTAATCTCGAAAATCAGAAATGTTCACAGATTTACGCCTAACTTACACAATATAAACATGATGACAGTAGAAAACTTCCCCTGAAATGGTTTTGTCTGAAGTGCTATAGTCTTTGAGAAATGAGTAAAACAATTAGTTTTCGTCATTTCGCCCCAAATTACTTCGTCCAAACACTACATCGCCCAAATGCCACTTCGCCCCAAAACCACTTCGTGCACAGGTCATGGTTTAGGGCGAAGTGGTTTTGGGGCGAAATGACTGCAAACCTTTTTTTTTACCGTTTTCTCAAAAGTTAGACGAAGTACGGAGCTGGTTTTTGCTCAGGTTGGTTTTAATCATGCATATCTTCAATCTCACAGGGGGATAAAACTATTTGTAACAGTTTACCAATCATGTGTACTATCTTTAAGGATGGATTCACACTGAGCCTTTTCGTGTGAAAACTCGACGTGCGTCGATTTAACAAAAAGTAATGTGGAGTAAATTTGAAGTGAAATGAAGTACTGAAAACCACAGAATTAAGTTAGCAGGAAAGTGTTTTTATGATTCTGTGATTTTCAGTGCGTTGTTTCACTTCAAATTCACTCCACACCGTTTTTTGTCAAAGCGACGCCCAACACAAGGCACTAATGGCCTGCTTCAAACGTCGCGCTTATGCCGTGTCGAATTAAATTCTACTTGGCACGACGTTGGCACGACTTTAGCACGGCAGTGGCTTCAAACGTCGAACATAATTGCAAACTCCCAGTCGAGCTTAAATACATTTAACATGGCGGATGAGTATTGTGCACGTCATGGACGTTGTGCACGTGCGTTTTACATTCAGTCCATTGTACGTCGCCATTTTATTATTTTGATGCACTTATTTGTTGGTTATTTCTTTACTCACATGCTCGCTGCGAGCATGCGCATTCCTAGTTGTGAAAAAAATTGCGGACCAACTTCGAACTGGATTTAAATTCAACACGGCAGAAGCACGACGTTTGAAGTCGAGCCCTGCTTGTGTCGCACTAAATTGAGTTAGCACGGCAGACCCTGTCGAGCTAAAGTTGCGTCAGCCAGTCCCCTTCCAATGACAAATCCTGGGTGCGCCACTGGCCATGCAAGTCAAAATCTTACCCGTAGGGAATTTGAAAGCTGAATCGCAGCTCATGCTGACCTGCCCTCAGAATTGGATTGCTCCCTCCCTCGTGTTCATCTGAGGGGTACAGAAAATAGTATAGAGTGTCATGAAAACAAACAAGTTTGACTATGTGATTCCTGCTTTTAGCCTTATACTATTGTCAGTTGACTATGCCCCTCGGCTTCCACCTCGGGGCATTATGGCTCCAAGATACCCACACTGCAGTCAATATTTGTATATTATATACCTCATGCGTAGATTCCTGATTGGTTAAAAGTGGGGGCATTGAATCAGCTACATGTGTAGACCCAGCGCGTATATGCCCACCGGGCATAGTCATTGCCATGCCCTAGGCATAGTCATTTAGCGGGTTCCAACGCGCGCATTACATGTTAGCATACATGTAGCTGTGCACCAACTATGCAGCTGGGCGCTTCACGTAAACATTCAGCAGGACGGTAATGGCAGAATCTCGACGAAGTCGTTTTGTCGTCTGTCGTAGATGATGAAGTCTTTAAGAAAATAAGAGAAGTGGCCTACAGTGAAAACTGTGTCAGGTGAAATGTGCTACTAAAGTGCCAGGTGATTATGCTACCATTTTTTGCTGTAAATATACAACTTTTCTGCCGTAGACCAGCTTCCGAAATCGAAATTCGAAGGACCACTATCATGACTGTGACTGTGTATCGTTACTTTTAACCAACCAGATGACAAAAATCTACACATTCGGTATATATAAAACAAATATTGACTGCTGTTTATTCGGGTTATGTTTAAGATTATAGGCCCTCGGTGATCTCGAAGCCATGACTATGCCCCTCGGCTTCCGTCTCGGGGAATAGTCATGGCTCCAAGATCCCCTTGGGTCTATATCTTAACCATGACCCACACTGCAGTCAATATTTGTATAATACACACTTTCAGGCTTTGGAAATCCATGTTTAAACATTAACCAGTTGACCCCAGGATTATTTTTGGCGAAAAAATACAAATATTTAAAAAAGGCCAATGTGATTGGCCAAATGTTAGGCACCACAAATACTGACTCTTGAGAGTGATTTCTACATTCATTGTATGAATCATCGGTATTTTTTCCGTATACATTGAACAAAGATTTCAAGTAAATTACCTCCTGGAATCAACAGATAATGTAAATTTAAGATATACTTCCTACTTGCACTTTTGTCGCAAATGTTGCTTTTCTGTAGAAAAATAGCATTTTCTCCTTAAATTGCATTCAGTTAACTTAGTGCGCAAGATAACCATTCACACACGAGCGCGCGCAGCGCCCTCTGTTACGCTATTGCACGGACCGCTCGCGCCGTAATTTTGTGCATTTATACTATATGCATTAATACTATCATTTACTTATCTCAGAAATACAACATTTCCGACAGAAGTGCAAGTGGGAAGTATATCTTAAAATTGGATTATCTGTTGATTCCAGGAGGTAATTTCATTCAAATCTTAGTTCAATGTATACGGAAAAAATACCGAATCATCTCACCAAAAGATCATACTTGGCGACACTCCGCGTCAACCGCCCCTGTGACTACACACTGCCAGAACGTGTTTACACGTCCTTCGGCGTGAAGTGGTTAAACGTTAATTTCCAAGTCAGAGACTCAGTAGTTACCTTTTCCAAAGAGGACCTGCTTCATGTAGAAGTACTCCTCCTCCGCATCGTAGTACTTGGTGTAGGAGCCCGTTTGGTGGCCGCCCCCTCGCGATTCACTCCAATGAACCTTGATGGTAGAACAGCACAGACTTCACAGGTTATGGCACAAATCTTGAAAACATAACATGCATGCATTCATACATGTACACGTAGCGTTTGAACAATTCATTCCGGTTACATATTTAAAGGTCCACAAGATTCAACTATTATCGCCAACTCGCTGAAACTGTCACCCCTGGTTTGTTTTTATACATGTACATGTTGCCTGCTGTAAGGTAAGCCATGAAAAAGCTGGGCTAGGGTTCGTTTACCTTCCGCTTGTTTTGTTCTCAACGCGTATGCATGCCACGCGCGTGTAACACCTGGACTAGGGCATTGTGCGTATGCCATGACACCACGTCGCTGGTAGTCCGCAAGTGGCGCGAATGTTTTGGCAAATACATTGCATTATAGCTGTTTGAAAAAGTTCTTGTTTCGTCTTCAGACGGTCTTTTGCGATTTCCGTCTTGTACGATCTCCGTCTATGTATACTTTAATTGTTTGGGGTTTTCGGTGGCTTTCTAAATCTACTCTCAACGTGAACGTTCAAGTTGATGTTCAAACCAGATATTTGATTTAGCAACACTAGTATAGTAATATTTCTGAGATGCACCAAGCCAGTGAGCCTGCCATTTATAAAGGTATTTGCAAACCAGAAACAAAACGTCAAACACTTTTGTTTGTGACAATAGATTTTAAGTGCCTTTTCCATTTACATGTATTGGCGTCTGGGTGTTTACAAACACCGCATGGTAAAGTGATAGGCCTAATTCAAAAAAGATCGTCGCAACGTTAAAACTGCATTGCCATTCCCTGACTGGTCCCCAGAAGTCTGACCCGTCGCGAAACTTACACGGTCTATTAAAATGAAAAGTGAATTAAAATATTTAACGATACAAATGTGGACAAATGTCCATAAAATATTTAACATTAGACATATAATATTACACTTGTTCTTTAAAACTGTTAAAATCTTGGTGGTCAAAACTCCACCTCATCCATCGATTTTCCAGTCTATGCCTAGGCTTTCAGCTAGGCTAACTTAGTTCTAGTTTTCTGACTTTTACCTTAGCGAGACCACGCATGTAGATTCGTATGCCCCTGATTTTCATGTCACCCCGCAGTTCTACAATGACGTTTCCGGACACATATTCGCCTGCAGAATAAACCGTTTTGTTACTGTCCAAAATTATGTGAAAATCTTTAAGTTTAACCATACTGGTGTACGGTTATCAGGATGCCACACACGCAGCCGGTTAAAACATCAGCTCCCTGGAAACTGGCTGTGCGTTAAGTACATTTCGTAACCAAAATTTGGGCGAAACGAAAACATCTTTGCCGATGTTGTTCTTTCTCGATGAAAATGATGAATGACAATCTCGAGCTGTGACCTCGTCGCCTCGATGCGCCATTGACCTCACATGCACAAGGCGTGATCGTTCCCAGAGTTCTCGTGTATGGGCGCGGCGCAGCCGGTGAGGACCGGTCAGGACTGGTTATGACAATAACCAAAATCTAAATAAAAAATCAAAAAATCGCAACAAAATATTTTACATTGAAGATGATTGGAAAACTTTCAAAAACAGGAACAACTTTAAATAACTAAAAAGTAATGTTGATAAACTGCCTTGTAGAAATTTCAGCCCCATATATAGATGCAATAAAAATATTGCATGATTTTTGAGTTGAAAATATGAATGGTAAAAAGAATTGTCTGCCGATTTTTTTAAAAGTAGGTATAGGGCCTACATACATGTATATGTACATTGCAGTTGGCAATTTCTCCCACAAAGGTACCATTTTACACAGGGAAAAACCATGTGGTGTTTGTTACCATTTCCATCAACACTTTTAGTCCGGTCATTTTTCTTGTCACTATACACGTGAAGTACAAAATGATAATGCACCTATCAATTGTCCTCCCCCGCTGGCCCACTCCCGGCCTCTATACTAGGTGGGGGTTTGGTCACGTTTTTCATGCCCCAGGGTGCACCGGTGCGGTGGGGCATTTACCCAGGCTTTGAAATAACATTTTCTGTGCATTTGAATACAAGACGCGCAGGATTTTTGTCACCTAAATGTTGCCCCAGGGGTGGGGATTTTGTCACGCAAAAAGTGACAATCCCCACCTCTTATGTGGGGTAGCCCGGGGGAGGGGGAGGGACAATTGATAGGTGCATAATATTAAAGGAGTGTGACCAGATCACTTTTTTTTACCTATAACTCCCCGGGACTTACCTTATGGGTCATGAGATTTTTATATCATAACATCCGTTATATTTTTCTGATTACGAAACTGAAACTCTCGCGCTTCTAGGCCGCATATTTCCGAGGATATCGTCGTCAAAAATCCACCGATTATTTGTAAACTAATTTTCCAGTATCAACGTTTATCCGCTGAAAGCATACTCGATAGTTTTGTTCAATTTTTTACTGGAAATTGCGAATGTTTTCGGGTTTTTGGGACATGGGAGGTGTGTATGATGGGAGTTACTTGATAATATTGGTAAGTTACATCGAAAACTTAGGAGTATGTCCAGATTGTTTTAGAAAATTGATTTTGTTCTCGACCTAACAAACATACAAAATACATCCCCAAAATACTATCCATGGGAAGAAAACAAGAAATTGTCAATCTCCAATTTGGATGAGGTAGCAAAAAGATTGGTGTAATTATACTTCACTGCTTTATGGAACCAGTTACTTTACAAAACCAATATTTCACATAATTATAAACAAGGCTTGACAAATTTTATTGAGTGAGTTTCATCAGTTTGGACCAATAGGGTGAGATTTTATAGCCATACAAAAAAAAGGTCAATTTTAGAATTCGCCACTTTCGACTTGTCCTCCTCCAATGTCGATACATCGCTGGAAAATGGTGGAATGTGCATGCTGCACGGTGCATGCTGCACGGCAGCCAAAAGCTGCCGAGGAAATGCAGGATCACCCCTAATGTTATTGCAAACCATCTTGATCGTTTCGCGCAACTCAACAAGAGGTGCAAAGGGACCTCAAAAGACATATAGACAGTTGCCATAGACAGTGGCATATTCCGAAATTTAGGGTGTTTTTTCGTGTGGCTTTTTAATCTCACCCTCTTGTCCAAAACTGATGAAACTCACTCAATAACATTTGTTAAGCCTTGTTTAGGCTACATGATGTGGACGATTGCTTCATTTATGGAGTCGCTTAACCCATGGAGGAAGAAAAACAACATGATTCTTATCCGGAAAAGTATCGAAATTCGTGTCGAACTCAAGAAGAAAATCCATTTTCCGTAGCATTTGCACCCATTTTCAATATAGCACCCATTTTCGAAAAGGGGCCCCATTTTCCTAGAGGAATTGAGCAAAATTGTGAATGATTTGTGTAGGAAAACATTACCAGGGGGAGATTTAGTTAACGTGCCCATTTTGCCATGATTTCCACGTGATAAACACCAAGTAGATAAGCTTTTAATGTCTGGACTTTTTATGTCATATGGAATAAGAAACAGCCATAAACAGCTAAAATAGCCAAAATGTACATCATCTCTGGTCGATATGTGACCCTGGGAAGATCTCCGAAAGACAAATGAATCCATGGTTAGTTACATTTTGCGTCAAAAGCAGTTACATTTTCGTGCTCTTAACATCTTTATAAACTCCTCAAAAAAAGTTCGGAAAGTCAAGTTTGACTGACGATTTCTCTTTTGTTGCAAAATGAATTTTATATCATTGGAAAGCCCTGGTATTCCTCTTTACGATGATGTGTCATTTGTTATGATTAAGCAAAATAATTGTCCTTGAATTTTATATCATTGGAAAGCCCTGTTATTCCTCTTTACGATGATGTGTCATTTGTTATGATTAAGCAATATTGGGGAATGTGCAGCACAGCTGAATACGGGGGCGGGTGTAAAGTGAAATGTCACAAAATGCATTGACACGTTTCCATCCTCCAGGCAAAAGGGAATGCACTGCATGACAATAGCAGTGAATTTTGTGACATTTCACTTTCCAACCACCCCTGTATTCCACTATACTGCACATCCCCCAATTGATTAATCATAACAAATGACACATCATTGTAAAGAGGAATAAGAGGGCTTTCCAATGATACCAACTTCAAGGGAAATGATTCAGTAACAAGAGAGAAATTATCAGTCAAACTTGACTTTCCGAACTTTTTTTGAGGAGTTTATTTTGCATAATATTTTTATGCAAAATAAACTCCTCAAAAAAAGTGAACCAACCAAAGGGAACCAACTTTTAAGAGATCAAAATCTTATCGGGTCAATAAAAAAATACACAAACAAAGATGTCTACGTGAACATAAATGTTGCTCTTCAGCAAGAGTTTATTTTTTTTCTCACAAGTATTTAAATTAGGTCAGTCAAACTTCAGACTTATTGGAGAAAAAAGCATCACATTCTCAATAGATCATTAATTTATAAGTTCATGTAGGCCTAATCCATTTTGCCAATTTTCGCTTTTATAAAAAGTTCCCAAAATACCAAAAATACAATGGATATTTTGTTGCATTTTTTGATGCAAAATGGAAAAACACTTGGAAAATTGAAAACAAAAATACTACAAAATGTTGAAGACAATTCTGTTTATAAAAATAGCAAAACGGTTACATGTACCAGGCAAAAAATGTAATAATAATTGTGACCCGCTCTGGAAAAAAGTAGGTATAGGGCCTACATACATGTATATGTACATTGCAGTTGGCAATTTCTCCCACAAAGGTACCATTTTACACAGGGAAAAACCATGTGGTGTTTGTTACCATTTCCATCAACACTTTTAGTCCGGTCATTTTTCTTGTCACTATACACGTGAAGTACAAAATGATAATGCACCTATCAATTGTCCTCCCCCGCTGGCCCACTCCCGGCCTCTATACTAGGTGGGGGTTTGGTCACGTTTTTCATGCCCCAGGGTGCACCGGTGCGGTGGGGCATTTACCCAGGCTTTGAAATAACATTTTCTGTGCATTTGAATACAAGACGCGCAGGATTTTTGTCACCTAAATGTTGCCCCAGGGGTGGGGATTTTGTCACGCAAAAAGTGACAATCCCCACCTCTTATGTGGGGTAGCCCGGGGGAGGGGGAGGGACAATTGATAGGTGCATAATATTAAAGGAGTGTGACCAGATCACTTTTTTTTACCCATAACTCCCCGGGACTTACCTTATGGGTCATGAGATTTTTATATCATAACATCCGTTATATTTTTCTGATTACGAAACTGAAACTCTCGCGCTTCTAGGCCGCATATTTCCGAGGATATCGTCGTCAAAAATCCACCGATTATTTGTAAACTAATTTTCCAGTATCAACGTTTATCCGCTGAAAGCATACTCGATAGTTTTGTTCAATTTTTTACTGGAAATTGCGAATGTTTTCGGGTTTTTGGGACATGGGAGGTGTGTATGATGGGAGTTACTTGATAATATTGGTAAGTTACATCGAAAACTTAGGAGTATGTCCAGATTGTTTTAGAAAATTGATTTTGTTCTCGACCTAACAAACATACAAAATACATCCCCAAAATACTATCCATGGGAAGAAAACAAGAAATTGTCAATCTCCAATTTGGATGAGGTAGCAAAAAGATTGGTGTAATTATACTTCACTGCTTTATGGAACCAGTTACTTTACAAAACCAATATTTCACATAATTATAAACAAGGCTTGACAAATTTTATTGAGTGAGTTTCATCAGTTTGGACCAATAGGGTGAGATTTTATAGCCATACAAAAAAAAGGTCAATTTTAGAATTCGCCACTTTCGACTTGTCCTCCTCCAATGTCGATACATCGCTGGAAAATGGTGGAATGTGCATGCTGCACGGTGCATGCTGCACGGCAGCCAAAAGCTGCCGAGGAAATGCAGGATCACCCCTAATGTTATTGCAAACCATCTTGATCGTTTCGCGCAACTCAACAAGAGGTGCAAAGGGACCTCAAAAGACATATAGACAGTTGCCATAGACAGTGGCATATTCCGAAATTTAGGGTGTTTTTTCGTGTGGCTTTTTAATCTCACCCTCTTGTCCAAAACTGATGAAACTCACTCAATAACATTTGTTAAGCCTTGTTTAGGCTACATGATGTGGACGATTGCTTCATTTATGGAGTCGCTTAACCCATGGAGGAAGAAAAACAACATGATTCTTATCCGGAAAAGTATCGAAATTCGTGTCGAACTCAAGAAGAAAATCCATTTTCCGTAGCATTTGCACCCATTTTCAATATAGCACCCATTTTCGAAAAGGGGCCCCATTTTCCTAGAGGAATTGAGCAAAATTGTGAATGATTTGTGTAGGAAAACATTACCAGGGGGAGATTTAGTTAACGTGCCCATTTTGCCATGATTTCCACGTGATAAACACCAAGTAGATAAGCTTTTAATGTCTGGACTTTTTATGTCATATAGGATAAGAAACAGCCATAAACAGCTAAAATAGCCAAAATGTACATCATCTCTGGTCGATATGTGACCCTGGGAAGATCTCCGAAAGACAAATGAATCCATGGTTAGTTACATTTTGCGTCAAAAGCAGTTACATTTTCGTGCTCTTAACATCTTTATAAACTCCTCAAAAAAAGTTCGGAAAGTCAAGTTTGACTGACGATTTCTCTTTTGTTGCAAAATGAATTTTATATCATTGGAAAGCCCTGGTATTCCTCTTTACGATGATGTGTCATTTGTTATGATTAAGCAAAATAATTGTCCTTGAATTTTATATCATTGGAAAGCCCTGTTATTCCTCTTTACGATGATGTGTCATTTGTTATGATTAAGCAATATTGGGGAATGTGCAGCACAGCTGAATACGGGGGCGGGTGTAAAGTGAAATGTCACAAAATGCATTGACACGTTTCCATCCTCCAGGCAAAAGGGAATGCACTGCATGACAATAGCAGTGAATTTTGTGACATTTCACTTTCCAACCACCCCTGTATTCCACTATACTGCACATCCCCCAATTGATTAATCATAACAAATGACACATCATTGTAAAGAGGAATAAGAGGGCTTTCCAATGATACCAACTTCAAGGGAAATGATTCAGTAACAAGAGAGAAATTATCAGTCAAACTTGACTTTCCGAACTTTTTTTGAGGAGTTTATTTTGCATAATATTTTTATGCAAAATAAACTCCTCAAAAAAAGTGAACCAACCAAAGGGAACCAACTTTTAAGAGATCAAAATCTTATCGGGTCAATAAAAAAATACACAAACAAAGATGTCTACGTGAACATAAATGTTGCTCTTCAGCAAGAGTTTATTTTTTTTCTCACAAGTATTTAAATTAGGTCAGTCAAACTTCAGACTTATTGGAGAAAAAAGCATCACATTCTCAATAGATCATTAATTTATAAGTTCATGTAGGCCTAATCCATTTTGCCAATTTTCGCTTTTATAAAAAGTTCCCAAAATACCAAAAATACAATGGATATTTTGTTGCATTTTTTGATGCAAAATGGAAAAACACTTGGAAAATTGAAAACAAAAATACTACAAAATGTTGAAGACAATTCTGTTTATAAAAATAGCAAAACGGTTACATGTACCAGGCAAAAAATGTAATAATAATTGTGACCCGCTCTGGAAAAAAGTAGTATAAGTCCCCGCAGGCTACAATCTTGGACAAAATAGCTTGGGACACTCTAGTTGGGCCCCGTGCAACCCCCGCACAATGTTGGGTCGCTGCGATGCGCGCCATCGAAATCCGCAGCAGTCGGCGTCAACATTGAACGGGGGAGCGGGGGGACGGTACACACTTCAACTGTCCCAACTATTTTGTCCAGGATTGTAGGTCGAGTTTTCGCGACCATACAGGTACCCCGACACTTGCACGGTTTTCGTTCCCGCAATGCCACGCACTTCGGCGTGTCAGTAGGAACCATTAGAAATGGTACGCGTATGGGAAACGTATGCGGCTGGGGAAAACTGGATGGTTGTATCAACAGTTTGCGCGGTTATTTTGTCTGCACAGCACAGGTAATGTGACTTTTTACATCAATATAACCATGTACAGATCCGCACATTTCTTGAACAGCCACGCAAAATTGTAATATAACAACCCAGATTTTGCGAGCCGCACACGTTTCCCGTACGCGTACCATTTATAATGGTCCCTAATGATTAAAGTCTTCGGGAACGAGCGTGAGGAGTGTTTAAAGGGTGCGGGGGTGCGTGCCATGTCGTCGAGAGAATTTTGAAATGTTTAAAAATTCGGTACGCATAAATATTTGTGCCATGTGCGTGCCACTTGCGTGAACCATGCGTAAACACGGCGTGAACCATGCGTAAACACGGCGCGAACACTGCCGACGGTGCGTGTCAGTGCGTGCCATGTGGGACATTGCGGGACAAAATGTGGCACGGTAGACGTGAACAATGCGCGAACAATACTTAATTTTGAGCCTGGTTTCCATATAATCGTATAACGCGCGCACGCAGACTAAACGCAAACACCGACTGAAAGTTTGCGGCACTCTCTGCGTTTGTTACGTCTGTATGGAAACCAGGCTTTATGCGTAAACAAGTCGTGCCATTGCGTGTCAATGCGGCCCATTTTTGATCGCGCATTGCGTAGACTGCGTAACAGTGCGCGAACAAAATCATCCGTATACTTGTGGAATCTAAACTCCTCAAAAATAGTTCGGAAAGTCAAGTTTGACTGACGATTTCTCTCTTGTTGCAAAATGAATTTTATATCATTGGAAAGCCCTGTTATTCCTCTTTACAATGGTGTGACATTTGTTATGATTAAGCAATTGGGGGATGTGCAGCACAGCTGAATACGGGGGCGGGTGTAAAGTGAAATGTCACAAAATGCATTGCTATTGTCATATAGTGCATTGACACATCCCCATCCTCCAAGCAAAAGGGGAATGAACTGCATGACAATAGCAGTGAATTTTGTGACATTTCACTTTCCACTCACCCCTGTATTCCGCTATACTGCACATCCCCGAATTGATTAATCATAACAAACGACACATCACTGTAAAGAGGAATAACAGGGCTTTCCAATGATACCAAATTCAAGGGAAATGATTTAGTAAAAAGAGAGAAATGGTCAGTCAAACTTGACTTTTCGAACTTTTTTTGAGGAGTTTAGTTTAAAAAGTTGTGAAAACAAAAATGTTGGGTGTCAGTTCGTGAAAACACAATTTACGTGCTGACGTCATTTTGTACCAGAGACGAGCACTGCAGTGCCACTTTGGCTGCGTTCGGGCGTGTACTCGTGTTAACACGAGTTACACTCCTGCGCGCGTGAACGGCAAGAATAACGACACTCTGGCCAGTGAGAGTATGCTCTCACTACTCCCCAACAAATGGGGAGTGTGCTCGTACTCCTGTCAAGTGTCATGTGATTTGTACGAAGATGGTGGAATATGGGTGGGATTTTTGGTGAATTTGCTCAACGTGTCAACTCAATAACTGAAACAATAACTCACTAAGGTTTGTTTTAGAAGGCATCAAAGGTTCTCACGACTTACGGCCTGTATTTCCTCACTTTCTTGTGAGCAATGAAACGGCATTTTTTTGTGCAGTGATGGCAAGAGACGGTCATCTTCACTGATTGCCATTCGCGCACGCGGACTGCGGACTTGCTGTTCGTGTGATGTGACCCGAGTGCAATGCGCACGCATTACTCCCGAGTAACGAGAACTGCACGCCCGAACGCAGCCCTGGTGTCAGTTCGTGATGTCACGGACGATATCTTTGGTTGGAACATTCCTCCATGATTTGAATAAGTGGCGTATATAAAAACAAATCTGCTTACACTTGCTCTACCTTAAAAACACACAATATTTGTTTCACATACAAAAGGTATAAATTAGGGGTCCAATGTTGGTGTCCCCGTTACATTTTACATCTTGTTTTTGTAAATTCAGGACGCATTCTTTAAATACTTTCCATCTCAAAGAGTGAGTACAATTCATACAAAATGGTTTAAAGGCCATTTTAAGGATTGTTGTACGAAAAATATCGGGTGTAACGGGGGACACCAAATGTCACACTTTTGGACCACTAATTTATAGAAAGACCCATTTACATTTGATGTTAATTACAGTTCACTATAGCTAGCAACAACAGAAATGAAAATTTTCAGTTTAAAGGCACAGGCTCGTCAGCAATGCGCGCGCACCAAATTCGTGCCTCGAAATACGCAGCTCCATAGCAAAGGCATGGAGCTGCGTATTTCGTGGCACAAATTTGGCGAGGCTGTGCCTTTAATCAAAATTAAAAAATTTCTATTGTAATAGACCTTTATCACGGTGCGGCCATCTTCCCTTTTTTCCTATTAAAATGAATGTAACCAAACGAGGCTTGCAGGAAAAAAGAAGTTTAGTTCCGTGTTGAAATTGTTCATTGTGTAGTATACAAGGGCAGTGATTCTCTCAAAACAACAACGGATGATTACACACGCTATCGCGTGGGTGGGCGGGCGTGCAGAGCACTGTGATCATGCCCGACACGTACTATGGGGAACAAGACAAGATGGACGCACGGTTATAAAGGTCAATTAATGTCACAGGCTTGTCAGCAATGCGCGCGCGCTAAATTTGTGCCACGAAATACGCAGCTCCATGCCTTTGCTATGGGAGCTGCGTATTTCGTGGCACGAATTTGGCACGCGCGCATTTCTGACGAGCCTCTGCCTTAAAGGAGTGTGACCAGATCCCTTTTTTTTACCCATAACTCCCCGGGACTTACCTTATGGGTCATGAGATTTTTATATCATAACATCCGTTATATTTTTCTGATTACGAAACTGAAACTCCCGCGCTTCTAGGCCGCATATTTCCGAGGATATCGTCGAAAATCCACCGATTATTTGTAAACTAATTTTCCAGTATCAAGGTTTATCCGCTGAAAGCATAGGCCTACTCGATAGTTTTGTTCAATTTTTTACTGGAAATTGCTAATGTTTTCGGGTTTTGGGGACATGGGAGGTGTGTATGGGAGTTACTTGATAATATTGGTAAGTTACATCGAAAACTATTTTCCAGAAACTCTGGTCACGCTCCTTTAAGTTGACATCAAAACATTGACATAACAGCTTCATTATGCATGACTGCATAAAGCGTCTGGGTGCTAAAAATTCCCACTCCAAGACTGACCGATCTTTCAAAAAAGTGGGTAAACATTTTTGCATTTCTCTTGTTGCGTGGCACACAAAAGCTTTCAGCTTTTACCACCTACGAAAAACATTTAAGGTGTTCGAACTTTAAATTGCATTTGATTTAACAACGATTTGCAATTAAACAATAGAAATAAATGGTACATGGCAGTGCAGAACACCTAGTTTGAACACCTTATTAACACCACGGAAATGCACGTCTTTTGCAAACTTGCACTCTAAATTCTTCTAAGCCTTTGACGCATTATTAGAGACGTTTCACAAGGTGACGAATACGGTTACGAATACGGATATGATAACAGTAACCGTTCACGTCGATGCGCACACTGAACTGTGTGAATGTACGTGTACATATCTGCTAAATCGGCTCTGCGCTTGGCTTTGTTTTCAACAGATTTTCCTCGCTTTCACGTGGGCATCACACATTAAATTTGATCTATATTCACAGATTATAGATCAAAAAGAAACAAAATACATACAACTTATTATCCCATCACAGATAAAGCAAAAAATCTGCATAACCGGTATCCGTTTTTATGCTACGCGTATGAAGGCCGATAACCTGAGTCAACGCGTATAAAAACATGTGTACTTCGGTTACGCGTCACATAAAGTCATGACGTATCCGTATTGGTATTCGTGGCGGTGCGAAACCTCTCTATTGTTCTGTTATGACTTACTCTTAAGTTTTCCAGCAAAGGTTTTTAAATTTCATGAGTTTCCCTTTCAAACAGAGCCAAAAAAACATGGTGGGTGCACATTTAAGCCACATTGAAAGCTTGAACCACATTTTCCAGGGGAAGCCCAGACTGCCTGGCAGACGCCCATATGTATAAAATTTGCATTAATGTTACATCTATTCTGGGGCTAATTTCTCAACATCATCCGAAATTCACAGCCCTATCGTCACGTGCATTTCAGAAAAGTGAGCTTTGCATTTACGGAGCGTTAACATTCATCGTATGTGTCACAAACTACTGCAGACACATCAGGCATATCTTCTCCTAAGTCCAGCAAACTCTGCACGCATTCCAGGCGAAACAGCTTCTCCGCGTTCTTTTTGCTAATTCGTCTGGTCTTGTGGATTGCGAAAATAATGGCCTGCAAATAACAAAAATAAACAAACAAATATATAAATAATAGGCCACCCAAAGTTGTCAAAATGTTCACAGTTCTACAGAGCATAGTACTTTTCAAGACCTCCCTCCCTTCCCCCAAATACTACTTAGGCCAAACAAAATAAATGGTGTGTTTACGGTAACATGACCTACCTGGAATTTTTGAGGCCAAATTGCCGACCTCAAACTTTTTATTGCCAATTTTCATGATTTTCAAGTTGATAATTTTAAATGAGCACTATTTGCATTAACGAACATACCATTTTCTACACTATAGTGTTAATAGTGAGTTTCAAACATTGCAAAACAACACGCAAATGCATAAACTGAAATGTAAAAATAAAATGACAAAATAAAATTATTTCCCTACCTACCTATCTGGATTTTTTTTAGGCCGTTACCGTAAACGCACCATTTATTTTGTTTGGCCTTATCAACATTTTGTTGTCACTACACTGCAATGTCAACATTTTACAGTGCATGTAAACTCATACGCGGACTTTGACACCCCTCCCCCTTCCTACACTTTGTAGAACCATGAAAATATTGACAACTTTGGACGGTCCCTAAAGCGCGTCGCTTTGATTTGAACCGAAGCTCTGAAAATCACAGAAACACAAAAACGCTTGCTGCTCAAGTTAATTCTGTTGTTTTCAGTGTGTTGGTTTTAGTCCAAATTCACTCTGTGCCGAGTTTTCTCAAAGCGATGCGAGTCAAATTTACCCATGTTAACCCGTGACCAACAAAGTATCAAAGCGCTGTTGCCATTATTATCACTGCCGTCAGGTAATCACCAGAACCATTTTGCTTCATCTAGGTGGCTGCCCAGCCAAGGCACACAACCATATCATCATTTGGTCAATTCCGCGGTTAGTAACATTACATATTTAGCAATTTACTGGAGTTCTATCCTCTGTTATACCAACACGCAAGCCTGTCAGTTCTACATTTTGGTAGCATCAATGCATCTCACCAACATCTACTAGACAGTAATATTAATTAAAATAATTTATCCCAATTTTGTAAATTGTAATAAAGATTTTAATCTTGGTCAGTAACATTACAAAAAAAGTAACGTTACTAACCAAGATTAAAATCTTTAATACAATTCACAAAATTGGGATAAATGATTTTAATTAATATTGTTGTTCAGTAGATGTTGGTATGATGCATTGATAGTCCCAAAATGGAGAACTGACAGGCTTGCGAGTTGATATAACAAAGGATAGAACTCCAGTAAATTGCTAAATATGTAACGTTATTAATCATGGAATTGCCCATTTAGATTGAAATTCCCCAAACAGCTCCCCAAATATATCTAAGAGAGAAACCATACAGTCCTTATCAGGAATTGAACCAGAGACCTCTGGTACATTAGGCAGGTGGCTCAACCAGCTGAGCTATGAAGTCATGTATTAGCTCATGTAATGTTTTCCTTCAATATGGAAAGACCCACATACACATATCTGTAACCTTTAGGCTGCATTCGACTGTGAGAGTATACTTGAGCACGTGCTAATTGTAAGAATAACGACACTCTGATCAGCGAGTATGTTCTTGCTAGTATTTTCCGACAAATGGCGAGTGTGCTCTTACTCCTGACGAGTGTCATGTGATTTGTACGAAGATGGTGGAATATGAGTGGAGTTTTAAGTGAATTTGCTCAACGCGTCAACTCGATAACTGAAGCAACAACTCACCATAAATGATTCCGCAAAGGTTCTCACGACTGTACGTCTGTATTTTCTTCAGTTTCTTGTGAGCAGTGAAACGGCATTATTTTGTGCAGCCATGGCAAGAGACGCCCATCTTGACTGATGGCCATTCCCGCATGCAGACTGTAGACTTGCCGTTCGAGTTATGTGACCCGAGAACAGTGCACAGGCATTACTCCAGAATAGACCTTTAACACGGTACGTCCATTTTTGTCTTGTTCCCCATACGTGTTGGGTACGATCAGTGCGTCTGCGCTACCTCGCGATAGAGCGTGTAATCTTGACTGCGCAACGCCTGTGCCATTGTGATGCACACAATGAACAATTTCAACACAGGACCAAACTATTTTGTTAATAGGAGAAAATGGAAGATGGCCGCACCGTGATAAAGGTCTATAACAAAAACTGTACGCCCGAACGCAGCCTTAAATTTGTCCTTGAATGACTGGGTATGCCCGTTTGTGTACATACCTCTGGAAGCCAGACCTCTGTGATGTACGACGTATTAGGGATGTCCTCCTTGCATTCCATGCAGTGCTCGATGTACAGATCCCCAAGGAAGCTTGTCAAATCATTTTGCTGTAGACGAAGCAATACAGGCATTTCCATAGACTACTAATCATGGTAACTTAGTATAAACTAGTATTGGGGCTTCAATCAGGGTTGTAGTCGAGTCCATCACAAGTCCAAAGTAGATAAAATCGTAAGTCCGTGACAAGTCCTGCACAAGTCCATCACAAGTCCAGTAACAGGAAGCAAAGGATGAACACGCACAAAAGAATGCCATTGTTGGAGTTCATTTGACTAGCTTGTGACTTGAATTAAGACCCAGAGACTTGTGGTGGACTTGTGAAGGCTTGGTCTAAACAAGTGTTGGGGCTTGAATCCAAATCGTTGAATATTCGATTGTGATTTTAGAATCTGGTTTCACATTTGTTGAAGGAGCTTGTTCAGATTTTCCCAGAAAATGGATTTTGGGGCTGTCAGCATTTTGTGCATACGTACTTTATGGACGGCCCCTTTGTTCTAACCTAACAATCATAAAAAATACATCCCCAAAATACCATACATGGGAAGAAAACAGGAAATTTGCAATCTGCAATTTGGATGTAGAAGCAAAAAGGTTGAACTGCACTGTCTAATAAAACCAGATAAATTAGTTTACAAAACAACGTTTTATTATTATTATATCCTTAAAAATATACGGATTGAGAGTGCAAAATTTCAGAATGGTAATGAGAAAAATATGACAAATGATATGGTATCAAAATCTCAACATCCAAATTGGGGGAGGGGGGTGGAGGGGGGAATTGTCCAATGTTTTACCAAATCATCGTCAGCGATTGGCCCCAGTCCCGCCATCAGACGAAGTTTCTCTCTGTCCCTGGCTCGCACCGACGAGAATAATCTATGCCTCTCGGATTTGGTTTGGCCGTTATAAACGGCCAGCAGGTGATTCTGAAAAAAGAAAAATGCTCAAGATGTGGTAAAATTAATATGCAGTTACAAACAGTGTCTAAAATGGAGCAAATTCCTCAAAGCTTTCTTCAAGGGTCATCAGGTAATACCATTCAGAAACGTTTTGGATAAACGAACAATTGGATAAACGAACAAGTGCAGGTACCGTAAAAACCCGTGTATAAGGCTCACTTTTTTCGCTATGGCAAACTAAATTCAAAAGTTGGGGATGCGCCTAATACATGGGAACGCCTGTGCCTTAGTCTCGTGTACATGGGTATTTCCATAAAAACACGACCCAAAATGTGACATTTTGATGCATATACAAGCCTCATAAAGTGGCCTCAGAAAATGCATATTTTAACAGGCATTGGGGCCAACTCAGCAGGGGCCAATTTCATAAAGCATGTTAGCACTCATTTAGGGATTAAAAGTAGGTTTGGCCAGTCTTAAACATACGTTTAAAACCAGCTAAGGTCCTGGACGCTGATAATGGCCCGAGCTGCCAGGCAAGGGCCATTATCAGCGTCCAGGACCCTATTTTTAATCCCATTCATAAATACCTTATTGTGTAAATCGGTAAAACAATTTTTTTAAAATTAGCTCATCGTTTTACCATGTTTTGCATTTACTTTCCTACACCGCGTTCGTATGAACTGCTAGCTGTATGTCGAGTTGTTTTTGTTCGATCGCGCGCGTTACGCATAATGCAGGCATGTTGTACGCGCACGCACACGAACCGGTACTTGTCACAGTGCACATTTTGACTTCGGGAGCGTGCAGTTTCTGTGTGCGTGTTCCATATGCGCCGACTAGGGTGCAGGCACAAACGCGGGCCAGACAGGTGGTCTTTTTCACTGGTCTTTATCGTCCGTTTAAAACTGGCCACGTGATGTGCTCTCAGCCAATAGGGATGCGTAAACTGTCTAAAGTATTTATGAATTTCTGATTAAGCAATGCTCTTCATAAAACTGTGTTGCACCTAGCAAACCAAACCGCATGCTAACCTACTGATTTTTAGCTAACGCGACGACATCTTTTTTTTGTCGCCATACATGTACTCGGCAAAATTTGTACACAACTTTCAGCTGTTGTTGAAATATCTCAGTCAGCGACAGGCAAGGGTCAGTGTTGCATGCGCAGTCTCTTCGCGTGCTTAGAACAACAAGCTTTATGAAATACACTCTTGCTTGAGCGAATATTTGTGCTATGCTTAATCCAAAATTTTTGATTAAGCATAACATGTTTTATGAGATTGGCCCCAGGGCATGAGGCTATTGGCCTCGGTCAAGGCCTGGACTGGGTCATTACACTGGTCTGGGTAGTGCAATCTAGGGCAGTCTGCATTTTAAAACAACTCAAGACAGTGTAATACATTATACAGCAACTGGCTTGTACCTTTGTTGTTTTCCTGCGGATGTACTTCAACAATTTTGTTGCGACATGTTGCCAGGATTTTCGTCTGCAATACATCCAAAAAGAGAGCAAATATTTTACCATTGGCAAAAGTTAACAGCAGCTTTAAAATTCATAAGCAAGAGAAAATAAGGGCAATATACAGTGAAATCTCAGTCAGTCTGACTGAAAAATTTAGGAGACTAATCAATGTTAAAATAATTTGCATTGCGTTGCAAAAGGTACGCATTTGCAAAGAAAAAAGACGGTAAGGTCAAATTTTATTTTCGTAAAAACAAAAAAAATCCTGACCCAAAATTTTCAGACTCTTGGGTCCGTTTGGGCGAGGGCAACACAACAATTTGTTTAGGCCTTACGAGCAAAATAGATGGTTGGCTAGTCGTGTATTATCCTCTTAAACTGAAAGTTCATTACAAGCTCGTTCGCTGCTCACCAGACACAATAGCAGGCGATTTAAATTCAGGTGACGGAAAACTATCCGGGTGTTTTATAAAACGAATAATAAATGTAAAAAATTAGTGCAATAGCACGAAAATAATTTCATTCCGTGACAGATGTTCTATTCCACTCAACTTTGCCTCGTAGAAAAGAAAAGTACTACTGCACTTTCAGTATTTGTATAACAAGGATACATACCTTTCTTTAATCTTTTCATCATTGGCTGTATCAGGCTTTGAATGACCAACTGGGTGTCCAATTCGGAGTTCTTCATCTGATGACAACTCACTTTTCTAAAAAAAAAAACATATTAAAAATGAGAGAGATATAAAGTTATTCTGAGATTTGATATAAATACGGTGAAATTTTGTTAAGTCAAACCTTAAGGGAATGTACTCAAAGTTGGAGTTCGGATATTTTGAGTTAAAGCCAATTCATAAATACTTTAGACAGTTTACGCATCCCTATTAACTGAGAGCACGTCACGTGGCCAGTCTTAAACGGACGATAAAGACTTGCCGATTTCACGAAAAATTTTGTAGGTTGCACAACTTTTGAAAATGGCATAACCCCCATATGCTTGTGTGTAATTATCACAGGAATGATGCGCAGCTTACGCAATAAAAAATTGGTTCGTTGCCCACTGCTTACCGCATCGCACCAGCCGCGCACTGCACACACCACACGATCGTTGCCAGTTTACAATGCAGGCAAAAATGGCGCTTGCTTAGGGATTAGACTTGTACACGTCTGCTTTGCTACTCGTTGCAGTCTCGGTCTGCTCGCTGAGCGGCACAGTTTATACATGTACATCGTACAGCGCTGTATGTCATAGCACTTGCGTGGTGACTAGACTTGCACAAGTTTGCTTCGCAAAATTACTGAATCAATTGAGGGCGCTTGTTAAAACGGCAAAAAGGAGGAAAATAAAATGTGGATTGCGAATCACACAAAAAAGTGGAAATTCGTTAAAAATCAGAGATTTCACAATGAGAAACAGAAAACTCTCAAATCTGGACGTGTCGGTAAAGTTCCGGAAATCCGGGAAAATTCCAGATAAATCCCACCCCTGCTTAGTATTACAACTCTAAAATGCTTTTGACTTTCAATATTTCTGAAAAACACTTCTGTGTCCTTTTTTTACAATGCACATTATTCATGTCACTTATTATTTTAAAAGTTAAAACAGCAGCATAAAAAAATATAATTACTTGTGTATTTGGCTCTGGAGCTGAAGGTACGGTACAATGTAATCCGTCATGTGATCCGTCATGTGATCCGTCCTGTGATCCGACATGTGACCCATCACGTGATGAGGTAGGTGATATGGGCATCCAATACGAAGAAATGTGTGGAATGCCGTTGCGAAGGGCTGGAAAATAAAAGACATAATGTTTCAATGTTTTTCCAACATGTACTCAGTGAAACTTGCTAAAATATACACCACTATAAAAGCCTGCAACCGATTTCGCGAAACCTTACCACTGCGTAAAGCCACTTGCGCAACTTTTTGTTGCGCACAATTTTTGCAATAATTACACGCAAGCTATGGGGCCTATACCATTTTTAAAATTATAAGTTGCGCAAGCTACGCACTTTTTCGTGAAATCGGCTCAATGTCACATATGGTATGCGCATATGGTATGCGTCGAACTCAAGTTCCTGTGCCAGTACTAGAATGTGGGTTCGATTCCGGGCCGTGATGGGTTGTGGCACTTGTGCTCTTGAGCAAGGCACTTAATCACACTTGTTCCGTCCTTTGGAAGAGATGTAAAGCCGTTGATCCAGTGTGTTAGGTTTCGGTAACGCACTTTAAAGATCCCAGAGCATTCTTTCGTGAAGAGCAAGGGGAGGGATTCCCAGGTGTCTCTGGCCGTTTCTAATTCAACTTAGAAGTTGATAGTTATTCGAATATCTATGTTAATTGATCCCATTCCTGTAATTGGCGGTCCTTCCGCTGTTGGATGTGATGAAATAAATAAATAAATAAATTCATTCATTCATTCATTTAAATCTCTAATATTACCTATAGCTTATTCTTCAGTTGTAAACCATGTCACTTACCAGATGTGGAGCTAATTCTACATGGCGAGTCTGTACTTTTGCCCAATCCTAAATAGAATTACAAAAATAAAAAACAGTATATTAACAATTAGGATTATCCATAACATGTTACTATAATTTAACCTGACCTCAAGTGCAACAAGCCTCGGTGCACTTTTCAAATTCATTTTTTCTCTTTGTCCTGTAGGTGTAACAAAACATGTTATATGTGACAGACTCTGGCAAAACCCGACGCTTCTCGGCATTTCCCATTACGTGATATGGGCCCACAACCTTAAAAAATGGCCGCTGGGACCAACTTGAAAATTTGGCAGAATCAACATCGGGATACATTCAAGATTTGTTTTGTTGTTTGATCTGATGAACTGTCTCAAAATTCCTCATATAATCAACTAGTTTGTCAAACTTTAAAGACCAATAGCTCCATTTCACTTTTTCTGATCTGTCATACTTTAATTGGTCATAACTTCGCCAAAAATTATCAGAATTTCCTCAAACATGTTTTAAAAGATACCTTTTTGTATGCACACTAAGCTGATACCAAAACTTAAATTTTGAATTTTCATCACAAGTGTTGAGTTTTGCTGGAGCCGGTCACATATTTGTCGACTGTTACACAGTTTAAGTTCAAGATCATCGCAAGCTTGTGCAAAATGGCATAAGGCAGTTTGAAGAAAACAAAAAGTGGAACCATTCTTACCTTGCTTGATGAGGTAGTCGTCGGCAGATTCCAAAGACTTGAGAAAATATTCACTGAACGGGCTGGCTTTTCCATTTTCCTGCAGAAAGATTGAAAGAGAATGGAGATAAAACTGAACTTCATGCTTAAAGGTAGAACACATGATTGGTAAACCGTTACAAATAGTTTTATCTCCCTGTGTGATTGAAGATATGCATGATTAAAACCAACCTGAGTAAAAGTCAGCTCCGTACTTCGTCTAACGTTTGAGAAAACAGTCAAAAAAAGCTTTCCAGTCACTTTGCCAAAAAAACACTTCGCCCCTAAATCACTTCGCCCTGAACCACGGCCTGTGTACGAAGTGGTTTTTGGGCGAAGTGGCATTTGGGAGAGGTGGCGTTTGGGCAAAGTGGTGTTTATGCGAAGTAGTTTTCGGGCGAAGTGGTTCAGGGCGAAGTGGTTTTGGGGCGAAGTGAATTTTCGTCTCATGAGACGAAAGTTAATTGTTTTACTCATTTCTCAAAAACTATAGCACTTTAAACAAAACCATTTCAGGGGATGTTTTCTACCGTCGTCATGTTTATATTGTGTAAGTTAAGTGTAAATCTGTGAACATTTCTGATTTTTGAGATACTAATCATGTGTTCTACCTTTAACATGTGAACGCTCAACTCTAAAAAGGGTGTATTTAAATTTTTCAGCATCAGGAGCCACACAAAAAATACCACTTTTTTTAGGCGGTTCGTGAAGAACCAAAATAACAGTAATAATAATGAGCTGTTCTTTCATGGTGCATGTCTAAGCTTTTTAAATTATAGAGCCTCTGCACCGGCGGCCATGACAGAGGGCAGGTTTTCATATTTAAACATTGTGACAGTAGTGCCTACTTGTGCATGATGCATGGTGACAATGTGACTGCCCCCTGTCATAGCCGCCCGTGCAAAAGGTCTATTGCCATTATTACCACTGCCATCAGGAAATCACCAGAACCATTTCGCTTCAACTAGGTGGCTGCCTGGCCAAGACGCACAACATTATCAGCATTTAGATAGTGGCATTCCCTCTAACAGCTACCCAATTATCACTTGGGTTGACGAGGCAATGCATAGTTCCGACATGTCAACCGAACCCGCCAACCAATCACAACAGGGCTAAAAGATAGCGCCACATAGGTCAAAGTGCATTGCCTCACAAACCAACATCACGCGATTTTCTGCCCAAACGTTGTATGTGGTGATCGGGGTGAATTTTTGGTTTCAAGGCTGGGCAATTCGCTGTTCAAAGATTAAGAAAGCAAATTGATGACATCTCTGTATCACTGGCCTTTTACTAAGTGCGTGCTACGGTAACTGTTGACCCTGAAACATGAATACCTTTGAGTTTTCTCCAATGAATCTGTGCTTTCCGTTGAAAGTCCCATTGGTTTGTGCAGTGTGCGTAGCCATTTTGACGATAGCGTGTGAGGCGTAGCAACAATACCCAAGGGGGCGGGGTTAATTGGGCAATCTCGGAACTATGCATTGGGACCGAGTGTCTTGCCCAGAGACACAGACAGGTTGGCCATAGTGGGATTAGCCTTTTGCGTGTAAAATTTGCATAATGGCTGGTGCCTCAAATTTTTCCGTTTCAAATGGAGGTGCAGTTTAGAAAGTGACATACTATGCTGTTGTTGCTACGTGGTGCACGTCACTGCTTAGCAATCAACAGTCCTGTTGCTTTATGCCATTCTATCCTACGATGAACACAGTATTGATTCTGTACTTAGTGTGGTCAAAGTGTGCATGTGAAAGGAAGTACGTCAATACACCAGACGCTATTCACATGAAACGTGCAAAAGGCTAATTTATGCCAAAGTGTCCAGGGGCCAATTTCATAAAGCTGTTTAGCAGAAAAATTTGCTTAATCCAAAATTTGCTTGCTTTATAGAAATGGATTAACAGGCAAAATTGCATGTCAACTTGTGTTTTTAGCAAATTTTTACTGAAACCCATTTTTATACAACAAACAAATTTTTGATTAATCAATTTTTTCTGCTAAACAGCTTTATGAAATTGGCCCATGGCCAAAAGCAAAATTCACCCACGAACTACCACATGCCACAAAAAGGAAAAGGATTTTTAAAATGGAAAAAATGGGAAAAAATCAGAATTTGCAACTTACAATAAAGCGAGCTCGCTTTGGTCCAAAAAACGGTGCCATTGATTGGGCTCCAACTTGAACCCTGTATAAAATTTGACAATTAGATGCATGAGTTGTAAACACGGTTGCATATGAAAACAAGTGAACGCTCATTATATCATTTGCAATGACCCAAAATTTTATTTCATGAGTTGACATAAGAAACCTTACTAAGTGTTGAAAGCAACGATAACAATATTTCTGTCTAAAATGTTTGTAACCGAGGGTGGTTTTTAAAAAAAATGAGTTTGCACACATACTAATTGCTTTATCATTCACCTAGCACAAAAATCATGCATGGATTTTGAAGGTGTCTGATGCATTGATGCATCTATGTAGCTGAAATTTCTGCAGACTAGTTTACCAAAGTTCTTCTATAGATATGTTATGCCCTTATTCCAGGAATCCATAAAAGATTTTATCTTACAAAATGATAAATTTTTGGGCTTTAAAGGTCTGTAGATGATCTGATTTTGAGCGATTCTGCGAATAAAACCATTATAAATCAAAAGAAAAACATCAACAAACTCATCCGAAGAAATTTCAGCTTTGTCAAATGTACCACGTTTAAAAAAAACATGAAAATCCATATGCATTTTCCTGGTCTTGGTGGGATGTTTCAAATATTCGTTCTCAGTTGATCGGGTAGTACTATGTGGCTTGCGTCATGCACTCTGTGGCGCAACATCATATACTGCGTTTGGCGCTATCCATAAAAATGCATCGCGTTGGAACACGCACACGGAGTACACAGCGCCCATGCATTTTGGACCGCGTAGATGCGAACCAAAAATAAGTAAATCGTTTGCAAACGATCTAAATAATTTAATCTTTACGGATTATTTTCTGGTAAAATTATATCATTTTGAGCGAAAACCTTTCATTGGATAGTTGCTATTAATTAAATCTTTACTTTCAGAACTTTTCCCCTGTAAACTCGTCGATTACTTTTTGGGGTAATTGCAAATGATACACTGGGCCTTTAACAACTAATGTAAACAGATAAAGGGATGGTTTTGCAAGCAAGCACATACCGCTGATTTTCTTTGTCCAGGTAGTTGACCCATGCTTTGGTGTTATTTGTACAAATTTTTATGAGCTGCAAAAAGGAGACAGAAAGTGCATACATTAATAATTATTACCAGTAGTCAAAATGACACTAATAATTTTAATTCATAAATACCTTAGACAGTTTAAGCATCCCTATTAGCTGAGAGTACAGTACATCACGTGGGCAGTCTTAAACGGACGATAAAGGCCCGGCCAGTCTTAAACACTTTTGAGCCTAGCTCGCAGCCGCGCCCCAGTCAGTTTCAGCGGATACAGAACACGTGCACACACACAAAAACCGCACATGCACAAAAGCAAATTTTATGCAGTGCATTTACCCGACTGGGTGCGCTTGTTCTCCCAAACAATCGTGGACGTTTTAGGGAGGTCGAACAAAGAGAACAATATCGTCCGCGATTGGCAAGCGAACGTCCGCAATTCGCTCCTGTACAAAACCAACGAGAGTAAGGAAAAATAGACTATGTCCAAACAAAAGAGGAACAAAGGGACGTCCGCGATTGTATGTGGATTCGCACCTATGTGTGTGCGCTTAAAGCATGCGTGCCTGCAATGCACGCCCACGCACGTGATCGAATAAAAACAACTCTACGCACAACACATTGAACAACGCGCATGACGCATGTAGGAAACTACTCTGTAAAATGGCCAAACTGGGACATTTATTGCCGAAGAATTTTGGGAGTTTTACTGATTTACACAAAAAGGCATTTATGATGAATGGGAATAAAAGTGGGTTTGACCAGTCTTAAACAATACGTTTAAAACCGGCTAGGGGCCTGGACGAGTGATAATGGACCGGGCCGCAGGCGAGGGCCATTATCACTTGTCCAGGCCCCTAGCCGGTTTTAAACATATGTTTAAGACTGGCCAAGCCCACTTATTGACCCCTTTCGAACACGTGCGAATATGCCATTTTGGGAGTCAAATAACGCTGAGTCATTGTGGAAGCAATGTGCGTGCGCGTTGTATGTGTCTCTGGTGGGCGTAACGCGGTTTAGTTCACCAATGGGAGCCTCGTCATAGCGCGTTACGCGCGCTATGGACACACACAACGCGCACGTACATTGCTTCCACACTGACGCGGCATTGTTTTACTCCCAAAATTACGTCATTGGCATGAGCTCAATATTCCCTAAATAAAACATCGCTCAAGAAAAAGAAAAAAAATTAATTTTTTAATTTTTTGGTCAAAATTTACTAGACTACAAAGCCACTGGCTAAAAAGGTCTAAAAGACCAAAGCCAGGAAACAGGTTTGTCCTGTTTTCAGTATGTTTTTCAGCTTCTACTACCTTGCACGATATTGCACGCATTGCGCATATTTGCATTAGGGCAGTACATAGCTTGCGATACATTGTGCAAGATATCTAGCGCAGCTTGGGTTGGTGCTGTCTTGCGCTATTTTGGGGTAGGTTCAAAATGAGTGGAACATCTTGCAAAGCCGTTTTTCAAGCTAAATTTGCACAAAATTGCCCATTTTGCAAGCTAACGCAGTTGGTGGGCAATATACAGTATTTGTGGTCGTTGACCGAGTTTTGCCTTTTTTGTATTAGACCCCAGGCTGCTTGGAAAGAGGTCACCTGTTACATCTGTTACATCTGACATCTTGGCGTTTTTTTGTAAATTCAGGACATTCTTTAAATGCCTTCTATCACATAGAGTGAGTATATAAAGTACAATTCATAAATTGGCACATAGCGGGTGTAACAGGGGACACTAAAATGTCAGACTTTTGGATCCCTATTTTATGGAGAATAATTATGACCAGAAAACATTCCCTTACCACTGCGGGCCAGTGTGGCCAGCCACGACTCTTTGCCCAGACCATCGTTCCTGGAACAAGTTCCATCACTAAAACAATGAAATACATGCAAGAAAATAAAGATAACTTTACAAAAGCTTAATTTACAAAATGACAAATTTTGCAAATTTTGCATACCTTTTGTTCTTAACTTCAAATCCCAGTCTTGAAACCCCGGGGCAAACTCGCCCTGGGGTCGCTATGGGGTGACTCACCCCAGAGTTCAACCCCGCGTCGATTAACACTTGTTCTGAATCTCACCCCGGGGCGAACTCACCCCGGAAATCGGCACCTCGTCCCTCACTTGAACAAGTGAGAACTCGCCCCTGCCCTTTTCCCACTACCATTCTCGCCCCGGGGAAAGTGTCTCGCCCCGGGGCCAAATTTTCAACCCTGGTCCTGAGCAGGGTAAACTCCGGGGAATGAGGAATCTCGGGGGTGGCGCGGGGGTGAGACTTGCAAGTGGGAATCAGGGCTTATTTTCACCCCGGCGTCGCCCCGGGGCCACCCCCGAGATTCTGTCTAGTGGGAAAAGGCCTAAAGTGATTGGTCGATCAGTGCCTCGTTCACTGGGGTTAATTTTTTTTAAAGCATATAATTGTACAAACCTTTGGATTTTGCCGTGGAAGAATCAAACTCTACTGCAGGAAGATCATCATCACCGAATGAATCAGTGTCATCGTCATCGTCTGCTTCAGACGACCTGAAAACAAATCATTTAAATAAATGATTGATACTAATAGCAGTTCTTTTATAGCACTTTATAACTGAAGGATCAAAGCGCTGTTGCAATTATTACTGCTGCCATCAGGGAATCATCAAAACCATCTAACTTCATCAAGGCGTACTGCCTGGTCATGGCGCACATAAGGCCCGTCTAAACTATCAGATTTTTGTCTGACAGACACAATAGACTTTTGTCTGTTGTAGATACAACTTGGCCTACTCGCCCCCTTGGCCCAATTATGTAAAGTGGCCAATCGCGAATTTTAAAGTGTTTGGCGAAGTGGCGCTGGGCCGCGGATCGTGATTAATTGTGATTCTTTTTGCGATATGTTAATGGAAAATGGGCAAATAGTACACATCCGGCGTTGTAAACAATTTTGGTAAAAATCACCTCCTGGAATCAACAGATCATCAAATTCTAAGATATACTTCCCACTTGCACCTCTGTCGCAAATGTTGCATTTCTGAGATAAATAAATGATAAAATTACTGCATAAAGTAATGCACAAAATGACGCGGCGAGCGGTCTGTGCGTATAAACGTGACAACAGAGGGCGCTGCACGCACATGTGAATGGTTATCTTGTGCACTAACTGAAGGCAATTTTTGAAGGAGAAAATGTGAATTTTCTACAGAAAAGCAACATTTGCGACAAAAGTGCAAGTGGGAAGTATATCTTAAAATTACATTATCTGTTTATTCCAGGAGGTAATTCCCTTAAAATCTTTGTTCAATGTATACGAAAAAAATACCATTTACCTTGTACTGCAGTGGTTCTCCTGATCACTGAAAACATTTTGGCAGTTAGAATCTGAAAAGCAAAACAATGACAAGCTTAAAAATGTATTCAAATGATGTCAGTTTTACGGTAGCTGCAATCAGTTGAAATTCAGAAAACCACTCCCAACTCAATACATAGATGTATTTGCACATTTCAATAGACCCTTTGCACGAGCGGCCATGACAGGGGCAGTCACATTGTCACCGTGCATCAAGCATGAGTAGGCACTTTTTGGATCTATTGTCACATTTAAATAAGAAAACCTGCCCCCTGTCATGGCCGCGGGTGCAAAAGCTCTATACTAAGTTACATACCTTTAAAAAAAAAAAATAAGTATCTTAAAAGCTCAGTGTATCATTTGCAATGACCCCAAAAAGTAATCGACGAGTTTACAGGGGAAAAGTTCTGAAAGTAAAGATTGAACTAATAGCAACTACCCAATGAAAGGTTTCCGCTCAAAATGATATAATTTTACCAAAAAATAATCCGTAAAGATGAAATTATTTAGATCGTTTGCAAACGATTTACTTATTTTTGGTTCGCATCTACGCGGTCCAAAACGCATGGGCACTGTGTACTGCGTGTGCGTGTTCCAACGCGATGCATTTTTATGGATCGCGCGCACACGCAGTATATGATGTGCGCCACAGAGTGCATGACGCAAGCCACATAGTACCTGATCAACTAAGAACGAACATTTGAAACACCCCGCCAAGACCAGGAAAACGAATATGGATTTTCAAACGTGGTACATTTGACAAAGCTGAAATTTCTTCGGATGAGTTTGTTGATGTCTTTCTTTTGATTCGCTCAAAAACAGATCATCTACAGGGCTTTTAAGAAGAGTCCACATTGAACAAATTTTGGTAAAACTTACAGAGATCACTGCTAATTTTACCAAAATTAGTTCAATGAGAATGGCCGGTTACTATTAACACCCAAAATTGTTAAACGTCCGCTACTGCCAATTTTAAGTTTTAAGTTGAGCTGCGTTGCAAAAGAATTACATTGTCAATTTTACATTCAATTGTGCAACCAATATGCTTTTCTCACTCATTTTGCTGGTTAGCAAAATGTCTCAGAGTTGACGGTCGAGTTAACCTGCACCCAACTACTCAAGACATTGAAGTCGAGATGTCTCAACAGTTGGGTTGTCCCACTAAGTGCCAGTTTTGAAAGCCCCATGTTTGACTGTACTCCTGTACGGGTGTGAGACTTGTGTGATAAGCCCTCTAGTCTGTGTTTCTGCAATTTTTACCTGGTTTACTTTCAAGCAAGAAGGCTTCTTGCCCTTTCTTTACTTTTGTAAAAGAATGCGCTCTCTTCCGTTGTTGTTTTATCTTCTTTGTTTCATGGTTTAAGCTCCGAGACCTATTTCGTAGACTTCTTAAGTTGGTACTTGGTGGACTGGTTGAATTAGACCTGGTCCTCATTGTCTTGAAAAGATAAAGAAACAAGAAGAAAGAAATGTCAAATTTATGGCCATTTTTGGTATTTTTATGCTGTGTAGAAAAGGGTATTTTTTTCCGTATACATTGAACAAAGATTCTAAGATATACTTCCCACTTGCACTTCTGTCGGAAATGTTGCATTTCTGAGATAAATAATTGATGAGTGCTCCGTTCGTAAGCGCGACAATAGAGGGTGCACGCGTAAATAGTTATCTTGTGCACTAACTGAGTGGAATTTTTAAAGGAGAAAAAATTTGATTTTTCTTTAGAAAAGCAACATTTCCGACAAACACCTGACCATGCAACAGAATGGGGTATTTTTTTTCGTATACATTAAACAAAGATTTTAAGGAAATTACCTACTGGAATCAACACAATGTAATTTGAAGATATACTTCCCACTTGCACTTTTGTCGCAAATGTTGCTTTTCTGTAGAAAAATCACATTTTCTTCTTCAAAAATTGCCTTCAGTTAGTGCACAAGATAACCATTCACTGCG
The DNA here is from genome assembly GCA_037783545.1 of Henricia sp. BOLD:AAB3569. Classification (NCBI taxonomy): domain Eukaryota; kingdom Metazoa; phylum Echinodermata; class Asteroidea; order Spinulosida; family Echinasteridae; genus Henricia; species Henricia sp. BOLD:AAB3569. The sequence continues at coordinate 211,928 of JBBELK010000706.1, read as the reverse complement.
CGCTTACGCACAGACCGCTCGCCACGTCATTTTGTGCATTACTTTATGCAGTAATTTTATCATTTATTAATCTCAGAAATGCAACATTTGCGACGGAAGTGTCAGTGGGAAGTATATCTTAGAATTGAATAAGCTATCGATTCCAATATATAAATTCACCCAAATCTAGCTAAGATAATCTCAGCTCTTTTTTTATCATTTTTCATTGGGATGTGGTCTTTTAGCAGTAGAGCTGAGAAAAGTTAAGAACATGAACCCGCCATCGCAAAACAAATGTGTCATTTTCTCACCGTGACACACTAATTCCCCCTAAAACTCACCCAAACCTTGCCAGGCATAACCACTACGCAGGTCCTTGAGGGAAATAACCAGCCACGATGATTATTTTGCCAACAATTCTAGCGAAACAAACCGGTATGCTCACAGCCTAGCCGTTTTTGTCTTGTTCAAAAACAACCAAGTGTCTAGTCTGTGTACAAAGGAATACCAATGCGCATTGGTTACCAGACTTGACCTTAACGTCTGGACGTGAGCATACTAGGCTGTGAGCATACCGGTTTGTTTCGCTAGAATTGTTGGCAAAATAATCATCGTGGCTGGTTATTTCCCTCAAGGACCTGCGTAGTGGTTATGCCTGGCAAGGTTTGGGTGAGTTTTAGGGGGAATTAGTGTGTCACGGTGAGAAAATGACACATTTGTTTTGCGATGGCGGGTTCATGTTCTTAACTTCTCTCAGCTCTACTGCTAAAAGACCACATCCCAATGAAAAATGATAAAAAAAGAGCTGAGATTATCTTAGCTAAATGTAGGCCTATATGAAAAAAATCCCAGAATGGGGCTAACGGTCGAGTTGACCTGTACCCTACTACTCAAGACATTGAAGTCGAGATGTCTCAACAGACGGGTTGTCTCACTCAGTCACTGGATGCCTTGTCTTCAACGGACGAGTTTTTTGGAGACGAGTTGTCTCAACGCCAACGGTCGAGACGTCCGACGATCCTCAATCCTCGCCCTCGGCCGGCATAAACAATTTTCTAACTCTATACAACAAACACATTTATCAGACCTGCTTACTTTTTAACTGTTTACGAGGGAATTTCAAATGTTTGCCGCTGTTTAATCACACGTCCGGCATGTCCGGAAATCGGTACCAGCTGGATTTCGTTAATCCTAGCGAGATCGAGCGCGCGCGCTAGGCACGTAAGCGTCTGTCTAGTCTACGTCTCACATACACGGTAAAGTTAATACGGCTTATATCTCTATGGTCTGTGATCCAGCGATGAGCTACGGTGGCCAATGTACGACCGTGAATAAATAAGAAATAAGCAAATACATTTGTACCCGTACATGTAAATCTCTAAATAATTTCTTGATTTTTGAATGGACTGATTTGACCCGTGATTTGTCGGCACTTTCTTAAAGACAAATTAAAGGCGTTATCTACAAACAACGTGCGGTGTGGTTGCTGATATGCATGACAAATCTATAAACCTGTGTAAAAGTGCTAGTTCAGTAGTTCCCAGAATAACAATCACGATAAGAAACTGTGTGGGCATGCTTTCTAGAAATTGTACGAAGCCGCCGTCCTATTTAGGCTGGTTACCTTACTATACTGCGCGGGAAAAAGAGTAATAAAGCCATGGTAGTCGGGGGCCTAGTTTCGTTTACAAGAGGGCGTCCTTGTAAAAAAATGTGTGTGCACCACATAAATAACCTACTCATGTCTGTGGTGTGCATGGACATTTATATAAATTCATATTCAATCGTAGTTTTTGAAAGGGGGCACTTTATTAGGACTTCAACTCATCTTGTCATTCGGGAATTTTTTTTTAAAGAAAATAGAATGCGGTCAGTCGATGCAATTTCTTACAACAACAAAAATCTATGGAGAATGCGTCCAGAAAGCATACGAATTAGTGATTAATGCGACACATCTTCAGACTAAAATTTGACTTCGTTGGAGGTCTGTAGTTACTTTAAGAAGTAATTTGGGAGCTCAGTTCGCAGACTGAAAAAAATATGTGAAAATAATATTAATCGTTGTTAAATTAGTCCGCCAGTTTTTCAGTATATTTTTTTGCTTGGCGGAGTGTATCGGCATGGCCCTCGTAGTTATACAATATCCACTTCCACGTGCCGCTTCAGAGAAACGGCTATTATCCTGTGTTAATTAAAAGCACGCCTGTAATCCGTAGCCAACAGAAGGACAAGGTGAGTGTTGCCATACGTGATGCCCCCTGTTGGAATTGTCTGGCGACAAAATGCCGTACGCTATACGCGAAGTGGGCTTGTCGGGTTGTTTCTGGGCAGAGTTCCTATTCTTATTATTAACTATTCAAAACTAATTGTTATCCATTACTGTAACTAGTTGTTATCGATTGGCTTGTAAGTATTTCAACACCAAGTTATAAAGGAAGAAAATCTCGTAATTACATATACATCTTTTCACCAAATCGTCGCCACATCAAGGTACATGTATTTCAACAAATGTCGAAGTTCACTGTCACAAAATTGTGTCGCGGAGGCTGCTCACGAAATTCGGATCCAACACTATAGGGCGAGTGGCAATCACACGTATTACAGACACCACACAAAATTTAATCATTGCAAGAATGTCAGCATTCAGGAATGTGACGGTTTTTTTTCTTCAAAGTCGTTGTAAAAGGAATGAATGGAATCAAGCTTCACCGAGATTCGAACCACGGACCTTCAGCTTAGGGTGCAGACGGCCTACCAATTGAGCTGTCGTAGCTCAATTGGCGCGGATCCAGGGGGGGGCCGAGGGGGCACGTGCCCCCCGGGCAAATTGAGTCCAAAAAAAAAAAAAATGGGCGGAAAGGAAAGGAGGTAAAAGAAAAAAGGGGAGAGGGCAAGTAGTTGAGTCCAAAAAAAAAAGTGGGGGAAGGAAAGGCCGTAAAAAAAAAAGAGAAATCGGAGGGCAATCTTCTTTAAAAAAATACCGATGCCGATATTTAACATCTAAAACCAAGAAAAAATCCGGAAAATAAGAAATGATGATGGGTAAAAACTGCATATTAAATGCCAAATTGGGGAGGGAGAAACTTTATAGAATTTTGTCAACTTAACCGGGCGAAAATAATGGCTAAAAATAATGGCGAAAATAATTTTTCATACACACAATTCTCAAAACACACAACAATCTTCAAAACTTTTGCTTAAAAAAGTCAGTTAAAAGTGGCAAGGAATCGCCTTAGATTGCACCACAGAGCATCTAGAATCCAAAATTTTTCGGGGCCCTTAAGCGGGCCCCGGACCCCATGCCGTAAGGGCTTCGCGATACGCGCTCGCATTTGTCCCTTTTTGTTGTGTCCCCCCGTCTACAAAATTCCTGGATCCGAAAATAATTCTTCATACACACAATTCTCAAAACACACAACAATCTTCAAAAACTTTTGCTTTAAAAAGTCAGTTAAAAGTGGCAAGGAATCGCCTTAGATTGCACCACAGAGCATCTAGAATCCAAAATTTCCCGGGGCCCTTAAGCGGGCCCCGGACCCCACGCCGTAAGGGCTTCGCGATACGCGCTCGCATTTGTCCCTTTTTGTTGTGTCCCCCCGTCTACAAAATTCCTGGATCCGAAAATAATTCTTTATACACACAATTCTCAAAACACACAACAATCTTCAAAAACTTTTGCTTAAAAAAGTCAGTTAAAAGTGGCAAGGAATCGCCTTAGATTGCACCACAGAGCATCTAGAATCCAAAATTTCCCCGGGCCCTTAAGCGGGCCACGGACCCCACGCCGTAAGGGCTTCGCGATACGCGCTCGCATTTGTCCCTTTTTGTTGTGTCCCCCCGTCTACAAAATTCCTGGATCCGAAAATAATTCTTCATACACACAATTCTCAAAACACACAACAATCTTCAAAAACTTTTGCTTAAAAAAGTCAGTTAAAAGTGGCAAGGAATCGCCTTAGATTGCACCACAGAGCATCTAGAATCCAAAATTTTCCGGGGCCCTTCAATTCAGCGGGCCCCGGACCACACGCCGTAAGGGCTTCGCGCTACGCGCTCGCATTTTTCCTTTTTTGTTGTGCCCCCCGTCTAAAAAATTCCTGGATCCGCGCCTGACGACGGAAGCCAACTGGTGGTCTCGAAACACGGTATTGCAGTTGTTCTTCACTGATTGGGATTGGCTGTCGTCACGTGAACTTATATAACAAGCCATACAGAGGAATAAACCCTTCAATGAGTCTAAGATAACCACTCCTCCCAGAGATTACTTAAAGATACGACCCAAACCCCTATCCGTCTTGCCCCTTTATTAAGTATGAATAGGTGATGAAAGAAATGGCGACTAGTCGGCAGAAATAAATCACAAAATCACAGTATTTTTAATTATCGATGCTCCAGGAATTGCCTATTAATTAAAGTTGCAGGTCAAAGGTCAGGTGATGGTGGGGTTAAGGCTATATGGATGAAGGAACTGGCATAGTTGCAATATTGACTGGAAGTATCTCATTCTTACGGGTTTATAAAGTCATGCAAGGTTTCATGCCAGGGAAGGTTGCAGCATGCAAGGTCTGGTTAGGCGTGTCTCTTTTGGCCAGGTGGGATCTCTGTAGGCCACGGGGGTTCTCGGTAGGCCATGGTTTTTAACTAAGGCAAAATAAAAAAAAATACATGTTTCTCGTCCCCTCCCGCTTCCTTTTTTGAGGCCGCCTGGATTTATTTTTTATTTTTTATTTCCAAAAAATGAGACAAAAATATTAAAAACTACAACAAATCTGTCGGAAAATAAATACTTGCGAGTTCGAAGTCTTCTATGTAGACTCTCTCGGTGACTTTCTACATCGTGTAGCTACTGTATCATCGCTAAATATGTCTTCGCACGAGTCTATTTACCTGCAACGGCCTAGAAATCTCTAATGGCAGTCATCTTGAAAAATAAAAATTAAAAAATAAAAAGCCCCTCTTCCTCCTTTTTTTTGAAAACCCGGACGAGAAACATGTTTTATTTTTTACTCGGCCTAATCACGCATGGCACGGAAGGAGAACCTTCCAAATGACTAGCTAATTACAGTTATTCTCAGATTTATGAATAATTGGATGGATAATTGTGGTTAAAATTGGCACAACTATGTAAACACAACATGTTTATCGGCGATCATCAGAATCATACAGAACTCCAAGAATCAATGTCAACAGAGGGCGCTATACCACTTTAACGGTGCTCTCACTTTCGCACAGGTGATTTCTTTTAGGGAAAATGACCCGTGGACCGCCTAGGTAAATTAATTCGATAGAAATGTGGACGAATTAATTTTGAATAAGTTATTATTATTTAGGTATTATGACCCAGGGACCGCCGGGGTAAAATTCGATACAGATGTGGACGAATGTCCATGAGTTTGGGAAATCTGGATGTGCAGTGAAAAGCAACTTGGCTCCACCGGGATTCGAACCGCGGACCTTCTGCTTAACGTGCAGACGCCCTACCAATTGAATCACGGTCCCTGGGTCATTAATCCCTAAAAATAATCACTTATTCATACTTAATCATCTCTGGGAGGGGTGGTTATCTCATTGAAGGGTTTATCCCTCTGTAGGGCTTGCTAAGCTCACGTGATAGCCAATCCTAATCAGTAAGGAGCAACTGCACTGCCGTGATTCGAGACCACCAGTTGGCTATAGTTCATAGCTCAATTGGTAGGGCGTCTGCACATTAAGCAGAAGGTCCGCGGTTCGATTCCTTGACTTGTAAGTGGATTAGGTTTGCAGTCTCTACTCGGCCGCGTGGATTTTCCTGCAGGAGATTTCCCTAGGGTTTTCCTCCCACTTCTAAAACTGCATCTCCTTCGCCGCCATCTCAAGTTGACGGCGGCAGGCTGCTGAAGGGACTTGCCAGGAGAGAGATAAGTTGATGTGGGAAACAAAATTGCAGGGGAACAAGAATATCTTTTACACCGGCCGTGCTTTAGACAAACCGACCAATCAGAGGCCGACATCCTGGCACACTCTCTCCGCTTGGGTTTGCTAACGTGAAAGGTGATGAGTTAACTCAGTGTTGCTATAAAATGCTCTTTCTTGGCAGTATTTATTTTCCGATCTCGTTTAACCAAATAGTGTCTTGTTAGGATTTATCATATTTCATGATTTAGCTTTCGCTCAATCCAATTTTTGTTCTCTGTTGACCAAAATAATTTGTTATTGTGTTGTCCAGTTTCCGGACATAGGCCTACAAAAGATATCGTCAGCGCTTGCGCTTGCGCCAGCGTGGTTATCATGCGCAGCTGGTGCAGGTCAACTCGGTCCCAGACCAACTCGGTCCCAAACCAACTCGGTCATCGGTCCCCAAGAACTCAGCGATGGGACAACTCGACCGTCATAGAAACATTTTAATTCATGAGTTGGATTGTTGGTATTTTTTTCGTATAGGCCTAAGGCTACATTGAACAAAGATTTTAAGGAAATTACCTTCTGGAATCAACACATAGTGTAATTTTAAGATATACTTCCCACTTGCACTTTTGTCGCAAATGTTGCCTTCAGTTAGTGCACAAGATAACCATTCACGCGAGCGCCCTCTGTTGTCGCGCTTACGCACAGACCGCTCGCCGCGTCATTACTTTATGCAGTAATTTTATCATTTATTTATCTCAGAAATGCAACATTTGCGACAGAAGTGCAAGTGGGAAGTATATCTTAGAATTTGAAGATCTGTTGAGGTAATTTCATTCAAATCTTTGTTCAATGTATACAAAAAAAATACCGCCTCGCCCCCTGACCGACTCACCCCTTACCAAGTCGCCCCCTGATCGACTCGCCCTCTGACCGACTCGCCCCCTGACCCAACTCGAACGCGTGAATTTTTTATTCGCGCGGCACAAATTCGCAGAAAGTTTAAATAGTTTGCAGGTAGGCGAATGTCGGCTGCATTTTACCCCACGGTAACAAACGTTAAAAGTTGAAAGTATAGTTTCAAATTGCGGCATGAAGTCCGGGTCAAATTCGTGTTCGCGCTCCGTGAGAGTTCTAAATTGGAAAACCAGTCTTCCGATTTTAGAGATTTAGAGGCCCATATTGACAAGCGAAGGAACAAAGCCGTTGTCCATGCAACACGTATCTATATAAACATGAACGAATTTGTTTTCACTCCAGTCACAGTGCTATGCCCGTATACAAAGGCATTAGTCAGTGAGCTTTCCTTTCATACAGTGGATTGTTGTCATTTTGCCTCAAAATTAGAATCACACCCAAATATTTCTAGCTGGTTGTGTCCTGCATTGGTTTTAGATATTCTTGATTGGAAAACAAACAAAAAAGAACTACTTACATTGCCGTTTTTCAATAAAAAAACGTCTATTTCCGACAATCTTCTACGAAGAAATATTTCGTTACGATGTGACCAGCTAAAATAAAGTTGGCTAGGCTTAACGCTTGGGGGCGCTCCGGCATTTTCGGAGTCGACTCCGATTCCAAAAAAGAATCCAAATTCTATTCCAGATCGATTCCATTTTTCGTATGAAAACATACGTGTACATTGCGATTTCTTATTGTGTCCAGGACATCCCATTCTAATTGATTCCAGTGTGGAGTCGCGCCAAAGTTCGACGTGGTCTTTTTTTTGCGAACGTACAGTTGGTGTGCCTCTACGGAGGCCCAATGAGAGTACGGGTGGCGCTCTTATACGGCGCGGCATACAATGTATAGTTTCGTTTGACGTTCTCTTTGGGCGTCCGTCACGTCAATGCACAACTACACATTTGCAATCGTTTTTTTATCGTGAGTACGAAAGATTTCTTCGTCGAAGATTGTCGGAAATAGACGTTTTTGATTCAAAAACGGCAATGTAAGTAGTGCTTTTTATTTGTCTCTAATCAAGAATATCTAAAACCACTACAGGAAACAACTAGCTGGAAATAGTTGGGTGTGATTCTAATTTCGAGGCAAAATGACAACAATCCACTGTATGAAAGGGGTTCCTTCTGTCCCTACGGGAAATCCCGTAGGGACAGAATCATTCTGTCTACAAAGGCATATGACACTGGGTTACAAAAGTGCCAGGATGTGCGACCGACAGAATAGGTCGGTTTAAAGGCACAGGCTCATCAGCAATGCGCGCGCTAAATTCGTGCTACGAAATACGCAGCTCCATAGCAAAGGCATGGAGCTGCGTATTTCGTGGCATGAATTTGGCGCGCGAGCATTGCTGACGAGCCTGTGCCTTTAACGTTTGCATCCGACCTTCAACGATCCCACCGTCAAATTTTTATTGCCAACTCATGAAGTAAAATTTTTCTATGACGGTCGAGGTGACCTGTCACTGTGGACTTGGGACCTAGTTGACTAAAAACCTGCGCAGCGGCCGGTTTGGTTCAATGACCAATGACTGTGGCTGGAAGTAGCCTACATACATGTGACTTGTGACAACAGTGACTTATTTTGATTTCTTTCTCAATTGTTTTGCTTATATTTTACTGTACCCGTAAACATAAAACAGGGCTTCGGTAGACCTACACCCTGTCGTATGGGTGAGGGCAGGGCAGGCGTTCGGGAACTCTAAGTAGTACGTCGTTTTGTTGCTAGTGTCATTCACTTAAAAAGTGAATACGCCACAAGTTTAGAGTGCAGACTCAACACGCTAATCTTTTTCATCGGTTGCTATGCACGCAATTCACACGCCCGGTGAAAAACAATGGATCTTTTGACCGGTTGACGTCACTCTGCCCTCTGCCACCTGTAGAGACCGTATCGAACAGCTACCATCTTGTAGGGGGGTAATTCTCAAAAATAGGGGTCCAAAACGTTTGGTGTCTCAGTTATGTACGACACCCTGATCTTCAAAAATCGCCACTCATGAACACAAATTCTAAGTAATAGACTGTGGCCTGTGATTATAAGGGACAGCATCATTTTTTTGAATATTTTGTCCTCTGATTACTGACAAATATTCGAAACAAAAGACCATAAAGGCTCATAATTTGTTTCATGATTATTGAATAGGAATTTGGTGTCCCGGGTTACATACGCCAATAAAAAATGGCTGTAGAATGAGTTTGCATTAACCTGGGTGCCTTATACACACACAAACATCAAATTTAAGTGGCGCTTGTGGAGTAAAAATAAATATTTTCTGCTGGGAAACCACTTTCAATCACTAAAAACACTTTTTTAAAAAGCATGTCACATTTTGGACCCCTAATTTTGGGAAATACCTAGGGCGGTTTCTTTGTTCTTTGAGGATATGCATGTCTGCATATTTTGTGCTTGCATAATACATTGTTGACTAATTTAAACAACAAACGTTGCCCCTACAAGATGTCAGCTATCCGATACGGTTTATAGCGTAGACTCCCCATGAAATAGGACAAGCCATTTCTGTTTGTTTTCAAATTTTCTGGATTACAGATGCGGCTATTATTTGTTCTCGGTTTGCTGTACGTTGTGAGTTTGGGAAGTACACAGGATGCAGGGGCGAAGCTGTTGGCATCCAAAAACATCTTAAATGAGTGGCTAGTAGAAGGTCGTGACCTCACCGTACGCTACAACATCTACAATGTTGGCAGCAGGTATTGATGCACATGAAACACACAGTTAAAGGCAGTATACATGATTGGTATCTCAAAGAATCAGAAATGTTCACAGATTTACACATAACTTACACGATATAAACATGATGACGGCAGATAACTTCCCCTCAAATGGTTTTGTCTGAAGTGCTATAGTTTTTGAGAAATGAGCAAAACAATTATTTGTTGTCTTGAGAGATGTAAATTCAATTCGCACCAAAACCATTTCGCCCAAGTGCATTTCGCCCCAAACCACTTCGCCCGAGTGCCATTCCGCCCCAAATTACTTCGTCCAAACACTACATCGCCCAAATGCTACTTCGCCCCAAAACCACTTTGTGCACAGGACGTGGTTCAGGGCGAAATGGTTGAGGGCGAAGTGGTTTTGGGGCGAAATTACTGCAAACCTTTTTTTGACCGTTTTCTCAAAAGTTAGACGAAGTACGGAGCTGGTTTTTGCTCAGGCTGGTTGTAATCATGCATATCTTCAATCACACAGGGTGATAAAACTATTTGTAATAGTTTACCAATCATGTATACTATCTTGAATGTGCTTTGTGCCAAAATTGAGAATACTATTAACACAAACATTTGTGCTACACAACCTTGCTTAAAAATTATCTAACTGCTTTGTTTTCTTTCCTTAAGTGCCGCCCTGAATGTTGCACTTGCCGACGAGACATTCCACGATTCTGACTTTCGCATCCTAAGCGGCAAGTCCAGAGTACAGTGGGACCGAATCGCCCCAGCAAGTAACGTGACCCACTCCATAATTCTTCAACCCCTAAAATCTGGATATTTCAATTTTTCGTCTGCCACAGTCATGTATCAGCCATCGGAAACTGCTAAACCAGTGGTAAGTTTGGCTGTTGATTTCTTTAAAATTTGAGACGGTTTGACATTGGGCGTGTTTGTTTCGTCATGGATCCGAGATGTTTTACCGAGCAGAAAAAAATAAAAACTGTGAATAGCGTTTTACCAGATTTGTTAAATTGATGTACTAAATTTCACCCAGGACATTTATCGTATAAAATAAACAAGCAGCCTTAAAGGAGTGTGACCAGATCACCTTTTTTTTACCCATAACTCCCCGGGACTTACCTTATGGGTCATGAGATTTTTATATCATAACATCCGTTATATTTTTCTGATTACGAAACTGAAACTCCCACGCTTCTAGGCCGCATATTTCCGAGGATATCGTCGAAAATCCACCGATTATTTGTAAACTAATTTTCCAGTATCAACGTTTATCCACTGAAAGCCGACTCGATAGTTTTGTTCAATTTTTTACTGGAAATCGCGAATGTTTTCGGGTTTTTGGGTTTTTTGAGGTGTGTATGGGAGTTACTTGATAATATTGAAAACTATTTTCCAGAAACTCTGGTCATGCTCCTTTAAAGGCCCAGTGTATCATTTGCAATGACCCCAAAAAGTAATCGACGAGTTTACAGGGAAAAAATTCTGAAAGTAAAGATTGAATTAATAGCAACTATCCAATGAAAGGTTTCCGCTCAAAATGATATAATTTTACCAGAAAATAATCCATAAAGATGAAATTATTTAGATCGTTTGCAAACGATTTACTTATTTTTGGTTCGCATCTACGCGGTCCAAAATGCATGGGCGCTGTGTATTGCGTGTGCGTGTTCCAACGTGATGCATTTTTATGGATTGCGTGCAAACGCAGTATATGATGTGTGCTTACAGTGCGCCACAGAGTGCATGACACAAGCCACATAGTACCCGATATACCCGATAAACTAAGAACGAACATTTTAAACACCCCGCCAAGACTAGGAAAACGCATATGGATTTACATGGTTTTTTTAAACGTGGTACATTTGACAAAGCTGAAATTTCTTCGGATGAGTTTGTTGATGTCTTTCTTTTTATTTATAATGGTTTTATTTGCAGAATCGCTCAAAAACAGATCATCTACAGGTCCTTTAATTTGTATCGTGTGTTGCCACTAAGGGGCCGTCAATAAAGTACGTACGCACGGAGGGGGCGAGGGGGGGTTGTTGACATTGCGTACACCATGCGTACAGGGGGGAGGGGGGGTCCAAGCCAATGCGTATGTACGCAAACCAAAAATTTATTTTTTTAGTAAATCGGGAAAGGATGGACAAGTTGACCATGGCATCAGACCTTATCAGGGCTCGAAATACCCACTGGACCGGTGGACCGAGGCCAGTAATTTAAGCCTCGGTCTAGTGCTTTCTCTACCGTACTAGACCAATGGTCCAGTGCATTTTTAAACTAACGAACAGTAAATCCACGTTCCTTGTGGCTTTGGTCTTGTAAAAATAGCGTCAGGCCAGTAAATGATTTAAGCTACTAACCCTGTGGTCTAGCAGATTTTTTAATGAAATTCGAGCCCTGCTTATGTACGAAACATATTAGACAGGCCACACATTTTTCTCACACATCTCACATTTTTCTCACTCCTCAAATTAGGTTTTCCCATTAAATCTCCAGTTTAATGATGCTTGATGGGTCATTTTAAGTATAAAAAAAAAAAATGCTAAAGAAATCTATACATTTTGTCATTTATTTCAGACTTAGGTGGCGACATGCGAATCGTACTACACGTAGAAGTATATAACACTATACATGTAGTACTGAACCATTTTTACCATGCTTACCAATGCTGAGGTATATATGGAATGCGTATGCGTAAAAAGTACTTGCAATTAAAGTTATATTGACCGTGGTTCTCAGCAACGAATTTTTAAAGCATTTACTTTATTTTTACGAAAAAAACATTTTAGACATAACCCTGTGAAAAACACTGTTTTATACGGTCATTTTTAGACTTGCCCAAGTCTGACTTCCCGTGTTCGGTCTGTGATGCGCAACATACGGCGCACCCTCTGGACTGGTGGCCTATCAAATCTCTTTTCTTCCGTCTCGGAAGACTTTCCGAGACGAAAGAGGGGAGATTGGATGGGCCGATGGTGCAGAGGGCGTGCTGTGTGCTGCGCATTACAGACCAAACACGGAAAGTTGTACTTGGGCAAGTCTATGCTGCGAGTTGAATTATTGGTGGACAACCAATAAATTCAAAATAATGACAGTAATTGTAAGAACTCTGGATGCCGCAATAGGGCGACATTTCGGGAAGACTCTCCCCGGGGACCACCGAAATTTCGGCAAGAATTACTTAAAATGGCACCTTATTTTTTTACCCAAAGCTTCCAAAAATTGTTCCAGACCTAATAAAAATGGTTCTCGATTTAAAAAAAATGTTTTTTGACCTAAATTAATTGTTTAAAAAATATATATATATTAGGGCGACACCAAAATGTTGCCCTATTGAGCATGTCGCCCTAATATACCTTTTTTACAGACAAATTGTCGCCCTATCCTAGCATCCATAGTTTTTGTTCGATAACTGAGCGTTAGACGATTATTTTTTAAATTTCTTATTTTTTTAAATTTTTCTACAAAAATAACGGGCAAGACATCTTTGCCGTTACTCCAGGAATCCGTGAAAGGTTTAATCTTTAAAATGATGCATTGGGCTCGTAATGCTTACTTTCTGTGGGTCTTATTTTTGTCATTAGATTGGCTACACCAGCTCACCTGGAGAAGAGGGCATTGTGCCTTTCAAGGATTTTGATAGAAAATTTTCTCCCCATTATGTGAGTATTTTGCTTGTTCTTTGTGTAATTTGTTAAATACACACGCCTTGCAAAACCTTATTTTGATCAGAAGTTACAACTAAAAACAGCATACTTTGTGAATTGTTTTAATGCTGTCTGTTGTATTTTTGTCTCCTGCAGGTGGACTGGGGCGCCTTTGCTATCATGATACTGCCCTCTGTTGGTATCCCGTTTCTATTATGGTACCGCAGCAAGTCTAAATACGAGAATGCTGCCCTCGCAGCCAGAAACAAGAAGCACTAGCAAACCTAGCAACCATCGTAGACGTAGATTTTCGTAGATTGGATCATTAACAGGAAACCGGGTCAAATGAAATAGCATGTTCTTTTTGTGTCCGCCATATTTCAGAAATAGCCAGATTTACCTAAATTTCAAAGTACTGTAATCGCATGAATTGTTATGGCTTATTCAACACAAAAACCATGCATGGATTTTTCAGAAGTATTACTATGTGGCTGAAATTTCTACAGGGCAGTTTTATCAACATGGGCTTTTAATCACGAGAGGAAATAACACCCCTTTTAACAGTTTACCAATCATGTGTTCCACCTTTAAAATAAGGGATCTCTCATTTCCAGAAGGTTCTTGAAACTCGAGTCTAATGTCACCATGTCAATTTTTGTTAAAGCTTAACCATGCCTAACCATACTACCATTAACCCCATCCTGGAAGCTCTTACCACTGTTTGACCAATAGGAAACGAGGTCAAAGGTCATAATCGTTTGAAAAGGGGATTTAGATTAGTAGGAAGGTCTAAAAGACACAAAATATGCAAAAGGTGGAAGGCATTTCCGTTGTGATTACATTGACCATGGTATTGGGGTTTTTTTGGTAAAATTTGGTCTGCAAACAGTTCCTGTTGGTGACCCCAGTTTTTCTTCTTTTCTCTTTCTCCTTTGACATTGGTGTTTACATTGAATTCAATAAAATGGGCATAAATTTTACGTTAATTATTTTGTAATTTAGTTCTTTTTGTAAAGTGTTTTTCCTTTTGTAAAGTTATTAAAGGCACAGGCTCGTCAGCAATGCGCGCGCGCGCCCAATTCGTGCAACGAAATACGCAGCTCTATAGCAAAGGCATGGAGCTGCGTATTTCGTGGCACGAATTTGGCGCGCGCGCATTGCTGACGAGCCTGTGCCTTTAAAGCCCTAAATCGGATTTGCAATGTCTATAAACTTTTAATCAACATTTGACCAAAACCTTACTCAAATAAAGATAGAAATGGTTCCCAACTGTCCAATGCAGTGATTCCACCCAAAATGACGTCAGTTTGTAAAGTGTAAAAAAAAATAGTCTGACGTCGTTGCCAGAGTAACTGAGTCTAAACATTCGGTTGTATTCTGAAACCTCCATTGTTAAAGCGCAGGGAAACGGATCACTGGTTTGATTGCAGACAGTAACTTTGGCAACACGCACAGGTTTTCACTGTTGAAGATGAAATAGACTGCCGAAGTGAACACGTCATCTTTTGTTAGTTGCCTATAGGCAATGGCTCTACACTAAAAATTACTGAACTGCGTCCCTGTGCTTTTGCAATGGTAAGTTTCCCGACGGCCATGATGTCTAGAGCCATGGCAACACGACACACTTCGGCTGTCTTTTAGATGCACACTTTTGTGAACGAAAGGGCGCCCTCATGCGCACGTTTTATATTTTTCCTTACGATTTCAAATACCAGAATATGGAGTGCCGAAGTGTGACGTTTGCCCTGGTAATTGGCTCCAAACATGGCTGACGGATAAAACACCATTGCAAAAGCACAGAGAAACGGTTCAGTGATTTTTAGTGTAGAGCCATTGCCTAGGCAACTAACAATAGGGTGACATATCACGTAGTCTAAATAATCGCAAACATCTTGCATGTACCCGGCTGTCAAAAAACATCGTAATCAGTGGCGAACGTTGGCAGTGCTTGCTTATGGTATACCATGGAGGAAGAAACGCATCTTCCTCCATGGGTATACTAAACAAACAAAAAAAATTTGTGCAAATGCCAATTCATGTATTTTGCAAATTGGCCACCTCGGAGCAGTGAAATTTCATACAATCATATGAAGCATTGTAAATTGTATCTGCATCAATGAATAAAACCACTAAAATTAGCTAAGAACGGCTAAGTTGGATAGCAGGATATAAAACGTCTCGTACAAAGACTAGTCAAGTGGCTGAGTTTTTAAATATTAGGTGCGTGTGCGTTCAGTTAGCTTTCTCGAGTCAGCCCTGATCTTGAGATGGTCGTGCAAAGAGGTTAAACACGTGTCGACCCACGGAAAATAATCGAACGCACCGATAGACTAGTAAAGTGTGACGTCAGTTACCGCGGTGGTAATCTGAAACATCCGTTATGTAATCTGAAACATCCGTTAGGCCAATGAAATTAGATTATTAGTTTCTCGTCAGCGCCTGCATGTGATTTTGACCCCGCACGGCCAAACAATTTCATCATGCCAACATTTCATTATTTTGCAAAATATTGTGAAAATCTGATGCAAAGTACTCCCAAGTGAATTTGGGTTTCCATTTAAGTTGTGCAGTCGCGATCTGTGTTTTGCAGCTTTTGTGTTTATATTCAAATATATTGCTTTTTCGTATTAAACCAGACATCTCTTTGTCATTTCCCATGATTTTGTCAACTCAACTTAATTGTTCCTTCAAACACAAGCTACCCGGTTTAACTCAATGGAATTGATACTTGCACCAAACCATTTCTGGGCCAGTTTAGAGCCTTAATAATCAGTTTCTAAATGGCAGTTCGTGTATGTGTAAAGGTTGCATTTTTCCTTGATTAAATAATGAATAATGAATAATGAAAAAAAAATCCCTCACAAAAATTTGATAAATGGTTGACGAGAAACTAGTAATCTAATTTCATTGGCCTTAATGTACACCCAGTAACCTTGGCAATACACAAACAATGACGTCACTTTAATACCCTATTGCAATCCGCCCCAGATGCCAAAGATTGTAATCATCCACCCACTTTCGACTTGAACGATGCATGCTGTGGAAAACTAACACAACGCCCCCAGGGCGTTTTGTTCGCGTTTATTGTTGAACCGACTTGGTAAAGTTTATTATTTTGATATAGCACCCGCCTCTAACATAGTGATTTCAGCGCTGGGCAAATACAAAATTAGTCTGTTTCCGGACTCTGGTCTTCAAACATGGCGGTACCCATCAAAGGTTGTCAATCGTCGTGTCATATCAGCTGAATAAAATTGTGAAACTTTCACCATGTTTTACAGTTGTTGATGTGGGAACTTCTGGAATAAAGTCATGAACAAAACTGAAAAGCCTACATTCAAGTCCTACTTAAACAGTAGCGTCTTTGTGGAGCCAAAGAAGGTGAGAATGTCGACGTGTTTTCCGGCAAAATCGCCGGGTTGGCTATATCGTTTGACGTCTATCATCAATGTTTACCGTCCGTCATGTCCGTAATCCGGCGGCTAGGCCTACATGTATTTCACGGAACCACGATGCAGGCAAACTCGGTCCGATAGCATCAAGCTCAAACTACCGGTACTTCCAAATACTGAAAGTATAGCCTGGTTTTTCTATGATATGCTTAAAAGGCCTATACTTTCAATAGACAGATAGAACCTTTTTTTTCTCTATCAAAATCGTTGTTCAAAATGAAACTACAGGAAATTGCAGTTTTTGTTAAAATCAAAATCTCTACACCTCCCTGGCCGTAATACTCTCAAAACTGACGTACACACCTTCGTTTTTAACAAATTGATGATCAAATTCAAATTGATAAGCAGAAGGTTCACTAGCATGCATGTTTGAACCCCGAAATTACCAAATTCGATATTATATCCTAGAGTCCTGCCTCTGCGCTATGGCGCTCACGTATAAGAATCAAGCACCAGACTACCCGTTTTGCGACACAGCACGTACCATTTTTGTACGAGGGGGATTTGTTTTAGCGCGCCACTGTGACTGTGCGGTCAGTCATCAGTGAAGGGAGGATTCACTTCAAATTACCACCAAACAGCTTTTTCTCTAAGTGAATGATTTTTCACTCGTAAAGTTGCCATGGGGGTTGCTTTGACGTCAGTTTTGAGAGTATTACGGCCAGGGAGGTACATGTACCCGGTATGTACATGTAGAACGTGTAGAGATTTTGATTTTAACAAAAACTGAAATTTCCTGTAAAAAGACTTGCAAAAAGATTCCATTTTGAGCAACGATTTTGATAGGAAAAAAAAGGTTCTATTGAAAGTATAGGCCTTTTAAGCATACATATAAAAACCAGCCTATACTTTCAGTATTTGGAAATAGCTTCAAACCAACTCAGTGACAGGCCAACTCAATCCCAAATCAACTTAACCAGTTAACCGGTAGTCCAAATTTAGCGACTTGGAAGTATTTTGTTATTTTTTTCGTTCAGATTGAACACGGATTTTAGTAAATTTATAAATTCTAAGATACACTTCCCACTTGCACTTGAAGTTCTGTCGGAAATGTTGTATTTCTGAGATAAATAAATGATAAAATTACTGCATAAAGTAATGCACAAAATTAAGCTGCGAGTGGTCCGTGTGTAATGCACCTATCAATTGTATGACGCACCTTCGGACCCCCGGGAAAGGTGCGTCAATGTCCACAGGAGCGTCATCTTTTTGGGTAACATGACGCACCCTCGGTCACTTTTTGTGACGGACCATTCTTGTCAAATGACGCTTCAAACTACCAAATTTTGACGCACCATCTTTGGAAAACGACGCACCTTGACGGACATATATGACTGACATACATGTATAAAAAATATAAATGTACACGGCGAAAATGAATATCGAAGGCGAACGAACGCCCGGCAAAGGCGCCGCTGGCGATGGTGATTCCCGTTCAAAAAATCCAACCGGAGCCGTCCAGACGACGGGCGTACGTACGTATACGTAAGCATACGATCGATCACGAATGCATGCAGCTAGCCGGCGCGAAAACATCTCTGGCATACAACGTTGGCCAACAACAGGTACCCGGCTTTCCATAGGCGCGTGCACAAAACTAGTGTAAACCAGCGCGCTTGGCGACCATCTTGCTTTCAGAAGATACCATTAAGCAGTAAGGGGTAGTTTCATTGATTGCGTAGGAGTTTATTTTTTAGTAGGGCTACTCCAATGAAATGAGTATGAACGCAAGTAAACCGTTTAATTAATGGGACACTAACATTTATTCGAATGTATTTCCCGCCAGTATATGAAACAAAACAACAAAGACATTAAACAGATGTACCTCGGAAACAGTACGGTCACCCCTCCTTCCAAAATGGTATTATCCACA
Organism: Henricia sp. BOLD:AAB3569; assembly: GCA_037783545.1. Taxonomy (NCBI): domain Eukaryota; kingdom Metazoa; phylum Echinodermata; class Asteroidea; order Spinulosida; family Echinasteridae; genus Henricia; species Henricia sp. BOLD:AAB3569. The sequence continues at coordinate 193,438 of JBBELK010000706.1, read as the reverse complement.
CAGCAGTATTTTTGACGTGTTTCGTTTTTCCTCCCGTTTTTCATCCATTTTAAGAAAGTACATGCACATGCAAAGGGGAACTAAAATGATGTTTCAAATCTGTTAAATTCCATTTCACTCTGTGGGTGTACATGTATGGGGCTTCAATATCTTTTAACACTATAACAGGACTTTTTGAACGCCGTGCCGTTGTGGTTTCGTTTGATCGGGCGCTGTGGAAAACCAATGTACACTGACGCACCATTGACACACCTTGACGCACTAGTCATGGTAATCGTGACGGACCAATGTGTACTTTGACGCACTACCTTCGTCAAAATGTGACTGGACATTCCGGGACATGACGCACCTTTCCCGGGGGTCCGAGGGTGCGTCATACAATTGATAGGTGCATAAGCGCGAAAACAGAGGGCGCTGCGTGCGCGTGTGAACAGTTACAATGTATCTTGTGCACTAACTGAATGCAATTTTTGAAAGAGAAAATGTGATTTTTCAACAGAAAAGCAAGTTTGCGACAAAAGTGCAAGTGGGAAGTACATGTATTAGAACTGAATAACTCAATTAAGCTCATGAGCTATCGATTTCCTTCTGGTCATGCTGGTATTCGTACCAAGGATTCCTCTAAAGCGCTCATTGCACTGTCACTCGCAGGCGTGAGGAAACCCATGAAGAAGTAGAATTATAAATGGCCAGAGACACCGGGGAATCCCCTTGCTCTTCACGAAAGAATGTGTGTGATAGGCCTACCTTGTAATGTTTTATGCATTTAATTGATGCGGTTTCTACCAGAAATTACACAAGCAGTTTTTAAACAAAAAATGGCAGAACAGTTTGCACTTTGGTCATTTTTAAAGTAGTATAACTTTTTAACGGAACCTCATCAAATTTATTAATTCTTTTTCGATTGTTTTTTTTTCATGACACAAGCTTTCATTTGATGTATGACTTGATCCATTCTGAAACAAATTAAAAATAGCGTGTTATACCCCGGTACCTATATTTAGGAATATTTATAGCTATCGATTCCAATATATAAAATTACCAACATCTGTGTTCAATGTGAATGAAAAAAATATGGGCCTACTGAAAGCTTTATTTATTTGTATACGGGAAAAAATACTGGTATTTTTTTCGTTCAGATTGAACACAGAATTTGGTAAACTTATATATTGGAATAATAATAATAATAATAAAGTGACCCCACTATGTCCTCATCAAGGTTAAATGTGTAAATCTCCTGATCATTACCTTCATACTGGACATTGTAGAAATGTGGGTCGCCTTGTACCTGTTTAGAATGTTAAATATTATTCAGATTATTAAAAATACATTAATGATACCAATTTCAATGAACTGAATATTGATCTGAAAGTGCATGCATGAGGTGAAAAAGACGACATGAAAACATGATTGTGTATACATGTATGTATGTATGCACTGACAAATTACAAACCTTGTGTTTTAGAAATTAGCCAGCTAGGTCATTCCATGTCAATTCAACGAGCTTTTGGACCTGACCCTCAGATATTGAAATTAAATTTGGTGTGCTGATTGGACTCCTTGAGAAACCCCGAGAACTCAAATTTTATGTCATTTGGTCAATTAATTGTTGAGATACGGGTCAACAAACTTTTGACTAATTAGCATGACCTGCTATGTTTGGACAGTTATATCCCTAAAAGTAATGGACCTACAGAGATAAACTTTACATAATTTTAAAGCTCTTGAAATGACCTTCATTTTATAAAAAACATCAAAATTGTATCTCATAACACAAAAAAGTTATGTAAATTTATAACCTTTGACCTTGATTTGCAAAAATGCGTATTTGTCAAAATATTTTTTTATTTGTTACCTAAGATGTAAGGAACATTTCCAGAAAGATTTGGGATGGGCACTCTTACAGTTTTTGAGTTATGATAATTTTAACATTGGTTAACATGTAAATACCATGTAAATAGCATGTTCTGTGTGTACATGTGCTGTACATGGTATTTACATGTTATTTACATGTTAGACAATGTTAAAATTATATCATAACTAAAAAACTGTAAGAGTGCCCATCCCAAAACTTTCTGGAAATGTTCCTTACATCTTAACCTAACAGATAATAATAAATTACGCATTTTGACAAATACGCATTTTTGCAAATCAAGGTCAAAGGATATAAATTTACATAACTTTTTTGTGGTACGAAATGAAAGCCATTTCAAGAGCTTTAAAATGATGTCAAGTTTATCTCTGTAGGTCCATTACTTTTAGGGATATAACTGTCCAAACATAGCAGGTCATGCTAATTAGTCAAACGTTCATTGACCCGTATCTAAAAAATTAATTGAATAAATGACATAAAATTTGAGTTCTCGGGGTTTCTCAAGGAGTCCAATCAGCACACCAAATTTCATTTCAATCTGTGAGGGTCTGGTCCAAAAGCTCGTTAAATTGACATGGAATGACCCAGCTAAAAAAACAAACAAAACAAAACAAAACTAAAACTGAACTTGCATAGAAAGAAAAATATGATTTGTCAAACAAAGAAGTGCAACAACTGTGCAATATGGTGTAACATGAAAGTTCAAAAAGTGCATTCAGGGCTGTGTTGCAACATGTAGGGATATGTACTTCCTCACTTCGTGGAATAGAACGCACCCCTGTCTCAAAAACCCAGCGCAAGAAAAAGCGCGCCAACACTGTTTTAGTTTTCGCGAATATTTCCTATGCGACACTGAATTATGCAACAAGTGACCACTCATCTTGTAGAAAAAGACCTGATGAACATGATTATATGGGTCTTTACTTGGCTCGTCAGCAATGCGCGCGCGCCAAATTCGTGCTACGAAATACGCAGCTCCATAGCAAAGGCATGGAGCTGCGTATTTCGTGGACTGAAAGTGGCGCGCGCGCATTGCTGACGAGCCTGTGGCGAAAATCTTCAAAAATTACAAATCTCAAAAATGCATTCCAAAAACGTCCTAGAAAAATTGTTTTTTTGTCATACTTTGACCTAGCTACGGTACATCACACCTAGAAATTTTTGAATGCCTATTTCTTCTTAAAATGCGTGCTACTCACTCTGTTTATCGTCCTGCTAGATTCTCTACTTGTCTGTTGTATTTCAGTAGTCAACCACGAAGAAAGAAGCATATTACATGTATATCCAAATGAATTTTTTCGCACAAAACGTCCGATCTCGACCAAATCTTGGGAAGATCCGCCTCGCACTCTCCTCCTTCGCCAAGCTCATAAAATTTGTGAACTCATGCATGTAAACTACCTATCCCAACTCGATGTTGAACCAACTCGACCGTTGTGCTTTGAGTACGCACAGCGGTCGAGTTGTTTCGAGTCGAGTTGGTAATGGTAAACGGTCGAGTTGGTAGCGGTGACCGAATACTCGGAAATTTTAGGTCTGGGAACCAGACAAGGGCAGTGCGCCACCTAACGTCCGTGAAGGGTCCCTTGGAAAAGGTGGCGAACGTGTACGGTATTTATGCCATACTAAGATTTTGAGTAAACATAGTAGAGACAAGTTCCAACAAATTTTTGCTGAAATAACCCTTGCTGACGAAGTTCACCATCTATGCAGAATCGGGGCGCCACAGATTAGGCAAATTTCCGCTGTACAGTTGGATACTTATAAACACAAACGTGCAGTTTGTTTTTTCCTCACTTTTAATACGTTGCCAACTACTTGCGATTAATCGATTAGACAATTACTCGCGAGTAATTGCTGCAACTACCGGTACATGTACTCGCGAGTAGCAAAATCCACTAGTCGCCCAACGGTACAATGCTTAAAGCTAGTATACATGATTGGTAAACCATTACAAATAGTTTCATCCCCCTGTGTGATTGAAGGTATGCATGATTAAAACCTCTGAGCAAAAATCAGCTGCGTACTTCGTCTAACTTTTGAGAAAACAGTCAAAAAATGGTTTACAGTCACTTCGCCCCAAAACCACTTCACCCTGAACCACTTCGCCCTGAACCACGGCCTGCGCACGAAGTTGTTTTTGGGCGAAGTGGCATTTGGGCGAGGTAGTGCTTTAACGAAGTGGTTTTGGGGCAAAATGACTTTTGGGTGAAGTGCTTCAGGGCGAAGTAGTCCAGGGCGAGGTGGTTTTGGGGCGAAATAAATTTACGTCTTTACCATTTCTCAAAAACCATAGTACTTCAGACAAAACCATTTATATTGTATGTATAATATGTGTAAATCTGTGAACATTTCTATTTGATTCCTCGAGATACCAATCATGTATTCTACCTTTAACTACACTAAATCCAATTGTTTTGTTCCAGGACAAGCATGCTAAGAGCAATGAGGAGGAAGCTACATGTATTGAGTTAAATGCTGCAACAGAGAATAAAAATCCAGAGGCCTCTACACTCGAAGGTACTGTACATATTTGAGTCTTTTCATTGTACATCTACATTTGACAACCAAAACCATATCTTGTGTAAATTTCAGCTGTGAAATTCTGCTTTTGAGAAAGGTCCTGCAGCTCGGGCGTTGCACACTTATGCAACACCTAGAGAAAACCTAAGGGAGTATACCACTGTGCCTTATAGCTCAGCTGGTGGAGTGTCTGCCCGGTGAGTCAGTGGTCTCGGGTCCGAATCCCGATAAGGCCCGTACGATTTTTCTCTCATCCCAAGTTTGTTTGTTTCATTACAATGGTGAATAGACAACATACAAGATGTTGCATTCATTATATATTTTTTGTAAGTTTGAAAAGTCGATTTACATGTATGCTGTTTTGTAAAAAATCGCGAATGTGTCGTCAGTACTTTGTAATTAAATTCGTTTATTGTCTATAATGATTCGGGAGACGAGTTCTACCAGTGATTACTTTTCATCACATTTGGTTGCTGACGTCCGAAGCTAACCGTTGAATCAGTAATCGCGTCAGAAATGTTTCTTGCTATGATCGCAAACCAAGCTCTTGTTGGTTGGTGTACCCGGGTAGGTGCGCGTGTAGAACTGCAGTGGGAAAAGGGTTGCTGATGACCTGTGTTAGACCCTGTTCGACGATGATTCGACGAAGAAATTTCTTGATGTGAATGCACGTCTCTTCATTAGAATCGCTTCATTCAATGAAGACATCTCTTCATTCGACGAAGCAAATTTGTAATGTGAACGGCTCCCTTCGTTCGACGAAGCGATTTGGCGGGCCGGTTGCACAAGCGTGTTGTGCGTCGAGCGCCTAGCATGCCTAGCAAGAGTTGTTTTTGACCCGCCGCTGGAAAACCACACAGCGTGTCTAGATGCTTGAAGTTCAGCGCTTGATGCGCGACGCACATGTACATGTACGATCTCCCACGGCTTCATTCGATCTTCGTTAGCGGTCGCTCTTCGTTTGATCTTTGTTAAAGGCAGTATACATCATTGGTAATCTCGAAAATCAGAAATGTTCACAGATTTACGCCTTACTTACACAATATAAACGTGATGACCGTAGAAAACGTCCCCTGAAATGGTTTTGTCTAAAATGCTATAGTCTTTGAGAAATGAGTAAAACAATTAGTTTTCGTCTCATGAGACGAAACTTCAATTTGCCCCAAAATCATTTCGCCCAAGTGCCATTTCGCCCCAAACCACTTCGCCCGAGTGCCATTTCGCCCAAAATTACTTCCTTCAAACACTACATCGCCCAAATCCCACTTTGCCCTAAAACCACTTCGTGCACAGGCCGTGGTTCAGGGCGAAATGGTTCAGGGCATAGTGGTTTTGGGGCTAAATGACTGCAAATCCTTTTTTGACTGTTTTCTCAAAAGTTAGACGAAATAAGGAGCTGGTTTTTGCTCAGGTTGGTTTTAATCATGCATATCTTCAATCACACAGGGGGATAGAACTATTTATAACAATTTACCAATCATGTATACTATCTTTAAGTGATATATGAACACATGTTTTATTAATTAACGATGATTAACTTATCTTCGTCGAACGAAGCGATTTCTCTCGTGAGAACGGGGTCTATGATACGACCCGGGTACACTATGTACATGTAAGTGTTTCTCAGGGTTAAAATTTGACGTGTGAAACAACTGCAGCTACCCGGGTAGAAAGTTACCCATGTCGGAAGTGGGTAGTGTGAAAAGGTTTATACACAGATTTTTTCGATGGCTACCATACAGTATTCCCATTATCTATAGGAAGTGTGTACAGGAAGTAATAAGGTGCTGTCTATGGGTGGCTGGTGCCGCCGGCTTCTCAGCCAAAAGGAAGTTTCACTTATGAGGCCACGTTGATCGTCTGTTAACCAAATTTAGGCTCAGGCCCCATCCGAGTCAGTGATTACAAATCCCTTTTCCCAGCATTTCAGGATGTGCTTAATATAGTTTTTCCAGACACGCGTCGGATTGCACTTGTTTTCAACAAGATTCAACTGCAGATGTTTGCCACTCTGTCTTGGAACTTCAGAGTGACAAGTCAACTTGTAGACTCTGTCAAAGTGATATAATTGTAGCTGTTGGGGACTGTATTTGACTCATTTACAAGTCTATTTATCAGTGGATGTTATTTGTAACCTTTCGAAACGGACTGCTTTTCACATGCTAAATAATTCCCATGGACTTTCCCATCTTTACCAGGAAAAATGAAATGGTAGACACATAACGTGCGAAGTTTTGGGTAAAGTTGTGTGTGAGACTGAGAGTTGCTGACTTCAAATGGCCCAACACATCACAACTGGGTTGTGTAACAGTGTTCACTCCATTTGCTCAGCGACGTCGACAATCTTCAAGTTTAAGAGTTTCGACCGATGAGTCAACAGTCACAGAGGAAAGAGTTATTTGAGCGTACATGTAAAATCTAATGCCAGTACTGCACTTTGCATTGACGTGGGCCTTTTACATTAAACATTATCATTCGTATTTGCTGCGATGATGTCACCAGTGTCTGGTTCTTAAATCAAAAGTGAAACTTACAGCGTTTCTCTGTACATTGTAATCTCGCCCTGTGGTTCCCTGGTTGCGGAAACTGTCCTAAACTCAACCAGATTTTGGAATAATCTCATCATTTAATGTTGTGTAATCTGAACTCGTTCACATACTGCAAACTTAATCAATTGTCGGAGAGAGCGTTTTTCTTCCTCAATTGTCGAACCGGATGGACTGGGCAATATGTTGTCTCTAATTAAGGACCCCGTGTTTCGGAACAAGAAGGACCTTCGTTTGTTTGCTTCACTTGGTCTGGATAAGATAAACAACAATAAGGAGTGTAATAAATCAAACATTGACATGAATGAACTCACCACGTATCCGGGTAAGTTGTTGCTTGTGTAAATTGAATTGGAAATAAGGAAGGGACGTGTATTGTAACTGTTTAAAGGTACCGTAGTCTACATGATCGGTAAACCGTTACAAATTGTTTCATTTCCCTGTGTAATTGAAGATATGCATGATTAATACCAATCTGAGTAAAAGTCAGCTCCGTACTTCGTCTAACTTTTGAGAAAACAGGGTTGTTATCACTTCGCCCTAAACCACTTTGCCCTGAACCACAGCCTGCGCACGAAGTCGTTTTGGGGCGAAGTGGCATTTGGGCGAAGTGAATTTTTGGCGAAGTGAATTTTTGGCGAAGTGAATTTTCGTCTCATGAGACGAAAATTAATTGTTTTAATTACTCATTTCTCAAAGACTATAGCACTTCAGGGGAAAATCATTTCAGGGGAAGTTTACTACCGTCATCATGTTTATATTGTGTGAGTTACATGTGTGTGTAAATCTGTGAACATTTCTGATTTTCGCAATACCAATCATGTGTTCTACCTTTAACTTAAGTGAAAAACCATTTACAATTTTACCGAATAGTTAAAGCGGCCATTTCATTGCCCAATAATCCGTGCATGAAGGAGTTTTATTGAATTGTATTGTTGAACTTGACCTTTATTAAACCTGATGGACTTGACCTTTACAGGTCACTGGTCTGTTGGTCTAATTTGTACGACCTTGATTGGTGCTTATAAATAAACTTGTACTGTACATGTAAGTATGTATTAAAGAGTGCCGTGAACACTGAACATTTCCTTTAACTGCATGGTACATGTATGTGTACATACAGTGTAAGATCATAAAAAAAGTGTTTGAAGTGGATTTCATAAACAAAGAGATTTATAATACTTTATAAATGTAAGTTTGTTAAAGGTTACAATTTAACAGTTGAGAGCCATCAGTAATGTTCACTTTTATAGCAGTACAGTGATAGAGTACTAACGTGAAAACGACGCCCTTTGTTTGTTGCCAAGGTTACTGGGTCTACACTAAAACCGGTAAACTGTTTCCCTGCGCTTTAGCAATGGAAGTTTCAGATTACCAGCAAATGTTTAGACCCAGTTACCATTGGCAATTACTGTACCAGCACAATCAGCAAAATATCGATAAGGCAAACTTGAAAGGAATAAATGCAGATTTTTAGTTGTAAACATGTAAAGGCAGGATTTTGAGTAATCGTATTACACTGTACAATCCATTTCCCTTTGCACGCGTGCGTGGTTTCTGCCTCACCGCGTGTGCCTGGCCTACGGTACTTATCCTAGGCACTAGGCGTGCACGGCACACTGCAGGCAGCAAGCACACACGTGCAACATGGGGAAAGCCACCGCAAGGGACTATGGGATGGATTACAATACGATGACGAGATTGTGTTGCTCGTGTGACCCCAATTTATTGTAATACGATTACAATACGATTATAATAAGTTTGTCGTCTTACCCCGGTCGTCGTTAGAATTATTACAATTGTATCATAATCAAGTAATTGTGAGATTGTTACCCCGGCCTAAGTTTTGACTGATAGAGATTCATGATTTGCACAAGCATGCTAATTGACAGGTACTATCAAAATAAACATAAAAGGAAATGCATAAAAGGCTATTTTATCAGTCAGTGACGTGTATAAACACCTCTTGTGGTGAGGCTGACTGCAACAACTGCCATGAGAGCCACTGAGGCAGGGTGTGCCACTCTGCCTGAAGTGCCTCCCTGAGCTCCAGCACCATGTTTGGCTGCATAGGAGTTGTCTGGATGCTCATTCCACACAGGTCAATCAGGTTGAAGACGAAACAAAATTGGTTTTCTTACAGCCCTTAACTGCAGGATTTTTTCAGAAACACTAAATGTCACATTGCGTTGTTGAAAGAACAACTTTGTTAAAATACAGGCTTTTTTTGAAATCTCAACTTGGGCTCAGTCTCAGGCTCTGGCTCCATGTGGTTTACATAGAGCCGGAGCCTAAGCCTGAGCCCAAGTCCAGATTTGAAAAAGGGCCACAATGTACTGGTAGGTTGTCTAAGAAGTACAAGAAGTATATCACTGAAGTAGAACAGTCCTGGGGCCAATTTCATAAAATATGTTACGCTTAATCAAAATGTTTTGATTAAGCATAGCACGAATATTCATTTAACCAAGGGCCTATTTCATAAAGCTTGTTGTTCTAAGCACGCGAAGAGAGTGCGCGCGCAACGCTGTTATCTGTTTTATTCGAACGTGTTCGTCATCTGCTTTACTTGTGCAACGTAAACATTTTCATGCGAAATGGTGTTTTCTGTTTTGAGGTAACGCAGACGAATGTCAAAATCACGAGAATTTTTTTTTGTTTCGCGCTTGTTTTTAGCCTCCCGTTTGCGCTGGACTTTAAATTAAAAATCTGGTGCTAACATGTTTTATGAAATTGGTAGTGTTTCAAAAGTGATTAGTCGATAAATGCAAACTATGTACATGTACCTTGTTATCCACAAGTTCATTTTTTGGATAAAAAAAAAGGATTTCATTTTTGGATTCTATTTTCATGTTGGATGTCTGCTGAAAAGCTAACAAAATAACAGCTTAATGTGGAAGATTTCCTTCTGAGACAAATGTATAATTGGTGACCCATGGCATAATCTGTACATAATTGGGCATTGCAATGATTCATATCAGACCGGGTGGTGTGCAAATTTTGTACAACATCTGGTTGAGTTATACAATTTAGCCTGAGGTTATAATTATGGCTCAGTGGGTCCAATCAGCCAGTGTTGACCTACGTGAAATTGTGGACTACATGTAAGTCCAGATGGCTTTGTAGTTTTTATGGCCATGGCATGTGCTGTCATGGCTATATCTTCTCCTGTGGTTGGAATACTGGTCAAAGGTTAGTTCAATAGGGGGCGTGTACGCATAATGTTTGGCTTTGAACTACACCTACAGATCTTAAAATAGAGAATTAAGTGTACACTACAGTTTCCAAAAGTTACATGCAGAGCAAATGTTTGGTGATCATATATATTAGATCTTTAACAAAAAGTGCGTTGCCTTCGCCTGACCAACCCAAAAGTCTGAAAATTTCGGGTCGGGATTATTATTATTATTATTTTTGAAAAATAAAATGTGATCGTACCGTCTTTTTTCTTTGCAAATGCATACCTTTTGCAACGTAATGCAAATTATTTTACATTTTGTGCATAGTTGGACTGGTTTCCGGAATTGGACTGGTTTCCACACATGTACACTGTACATGAGTATTCCTGTTCGTATAATATGTGCATTGAGAACCAGTCTACTGAATGTGCGGCTCGTGTGCGCATGTGCAGATCCACAAGTCAAGATGGCAAAGATGGACAGCAACACATTTTTTTAGCCCTTAAAAAGGTGGACATAAAATCCTCAGTGAAATACATGTACTACATTCAACCCCACCCCCCTTCTAAAAAAAGTCTCTGTCTAATAGCTTTTGATGTACATTTAACTCGAAAAATATTTTACTGATTTTTGTCATTCAAAAAGTGGGGAGTGCACAAATTTCTTGTACACACAATGGTACTGTAGGACAATAAAAAATAAAATTGTCAAATTTATGAATTTGCATACAAGAAAAAACGGTGATGTAAACACGGTAATTCCAGATCATTGCAGTTAACACTGATGCAGGTGTCTTACGCCCCGAGCTCGGGATCAAGATCGATTTCCTGATAAAAATACATGTACATGTTCGTCGGTGTTAACCGCAATGATACTAAGTGCTCGTAACCGGGACGGACACTTGTGTTACATTTTAGGCCGTATATTGGAAATTTGTACATCTACATATATGTACATTGTACCCTCACCCAAATCCCAAACTTTTATTTAAATTTTGTTTGGATTTTTTAGGAGAGATTATTATCGGCCAAGCTCACAATGTGCTCAAGTTTGACGCTTTCAGCGGTTTCAACCGGGGGATCTCGGGGTCCCTGTACTGCACTAACTTCAAGATCAGCTTTGTCAGTGCCAATAGACCCACCCATCACCTGGTAAGTTGGTAGGGCCATTCAAATTGAGAAGTTAGATTTAACCTTTTGCATGTTTCACGTTAATAACGTTTGGTGTACTGACATACTTCCTTTTACATGCACACTTAGTATCCACTTGACCAGACTAAATTTGTGTTGCTATGTGGTACACACGGCAGGTGTGAAGTACAGAATCAATAAAGTGTTCACTGTAGAATAGAATGGGCCTAAAACAACCAGACTGTTGATCGCTAGACAATTCGTCGCATTTTTCGCATAGTGGCGAATAAGCGATTTTTTCGAAATTGAGGTTTTGTCATATTTAGGGTTCTAAAGATGCCAATTTTCATTTGTAAAGGTTTTAAATAAAAGTGCTTTTTTAGTTATTAAAAAATGCAGAATGGCGAATAGGCTCATGATTGGCCTAGCGTTTTTTGCGTAGTGACGAATACTGACATTACGCTGGTGACCGCTGGCGCCATGCGCATTACAAGGCAACGCCTCCTGCCGGGAACCAACAGACATTGCGTGAACCAAACACTCCTAACTTGGGGAAAAATCAAACACACAGTGGAATTTGCAGCGTTTAAGAAGGAATTAATTGATAAATCAAATGCTAAAATAACCACGTGTCCATCTGTGTAAGTACCGGCCTTGTCTGAAATCCAGATGGGATAATATCAATGACGAAACTGAAGGCGACAGTTCAGATTTTCACAGACACATGCAAAAGAATAGGCGCGGCGAATAAGTAGCACAGCCGGCTTGCATTTTTTGCATAGTGACGAATCCTGAAAAAGTCCATAGCGTTACGAGAAGTGAATAAGACGCACGTGGTGTTGTTTTTTCGCGTAGTTCGTGGCACCAATATCCCTCTGAGATTACTCTTACTCATGCCAAAAGCCCAACATAATTTTAGTAACACTCTTTGCTAATAATATTATTCTAACAAAAATTAATTTGTTACGAAAAGAAAACGAAATCCAAGAAACAGAATATGCATTACTAAAATGCCGTACTACTCGAAAGTGAAATTTTGCTGATTCGCCACTATGCGAAAAATGCGACGAATGGCGTGCACCACGTAACAATAATAGCATAGTATGTGACTTTATAAACTGCACCTCCATTTGAAAGTGAAGAATTCGGGGTGCCAGACATTATGCAAATGTTACGCAAAAGGCTCATTCAACAGGTCTCCGATCCATCTTTAAGGAAAAACTGCAAGAATTAAAAGACATTCTGCTGTTAAACAAGTGCAACCCGTACATTAATTTGAACCACTGAAAAACACATACGAACTCAACACACTTATGGCCATTTCAGCGATGCGTCACACTATGGGCGCTGCCATTTTGTCTTTAAACTGGGTAAAGAATGATGAATGACTGAAAAGGTTGTGTAAATACAGCCTTAACTACCTTTTTGTATGCTCACTGGAACCAATTTAGTTTCAAATACATGTAAGTACTTTTTATGAGTGTGGATATTATAAATAAAGTTACATTGTGTACACGCATGTAACTTGTTGAAAACAAATTAAAAGTTGTAAATGAACCAGTTTAAATGAATCAGTTTACACATGTACCTGGTACATGTTTTGTCACATTGCTTTTAAAAAGGTAAAACAAATGATTGCAAATCAGAAATGTTCATTGATTCACACACAACTTACACAATATAAACACGATGACGGTAGAAAACTTCCCCTGACATGGTTTTGTCTGAAGTGATATACATGTACGTAGTCTTTGAGAAATGAGTAAAACAATGAGATGAAAATTATTTTTTCAAACGATGTCGTTCACTTTGCCTTGGACCACTTTGCCCTGGACCACTTTGCCCTGGACCACTTTGCCCTGGACCACTTTGCCCTGGACCACTTCGCCCTGGACCACTTCGCCCTGGACCAAAATCTACTTTGCCCAAAATCCACTTTGTGGCGCACATACATGTACTGCGTGTGCGCGTGATCCATAAAAATGCATCGCGTTGTAACACGCACACGGAGTACACAGCGCCCATGCATTTTGGACCGCGTAGATGCGAACCAAAAATAAGTAAATCGTTTGCCAACGATCTAAATAATTTCATCTTTACGGATTATTTTCTGGTAAAATTATATCATTTTGAGCGAAAACCTTTCAATGGATAGTTGCTATTAATTCAATCTTTACTTTCAGAACTTTTCCCCTGTAAACTCGTCGATTACTTTTTGGGGTCATTGCAAATGATCCACAGGGCCTTTAAGTACCAGTACGTACATGTAACAAGCATGTGACCGAACAGCTCAACTGTTTTGAACCATGGCAATCATAATTCACATGAGTGCAAAATGACATAATTTCCTGTCGAATATGATAGCCAGTTTTATTTTCCGTTGTTAGAGAAGTAATCTATTGTGCTCCTCTTTCCTCGTCAGTCGCGAGTATTTTTCTCACAGTGTGTCTTTGTTTTCTGCTACCAAGGAAGTGAGCTTATAAATTGAGCTTAGTGTTATTTGACAAAGCAGGAAATGTACACCCTGGCCTGGATATTGGCTTCGATTTGTCGCTACAAACAAACATGAGCCTTAAATGGCTGTGCAACTTGGCTTTGTGTTTGTGTGTTGAGATAGATCTGGGGATTGAAAGAGGAACTACGATAAAATGTTTGTTTGCACACTGTATCGGTATGTTAAAGTAAAACAAAAAAGAAAGAAAAAACTGGGATTTTCTCTTAAATGTAAACGTTTGATTCCCACAAGCAGCATAAAAAAGTACATGTCTAGACTATTGATTGCTTTCCGTGATGTAGAACATCCGGGAATGTTTGGTGGTCAACGGTCACGCGTGTACACACGCCCGCCACTAGACGCACTTGAACACGCATATTCACCAGCGTACCTATTTTCATTCGAAGATGCCGCACGCGCGCGCTGCGATAAGTTCAAATTATTGAACGTGCACTCGGCTTGTAAAAACGAAAGTGCTTCTACTTGATCGCGATTTTTAGCCTGAAAAAATACGTTTTTATCTTTATCGATACAACAGCCATGGCGCAACAACATAAAGCAAGGTTAAGTAACGCCCCAAATCCGCCTCGCCCTGGACCACTTTGCCCTGAAGCACTTCACCCAATTAAGGCCATTTCCCCCCAAAACCACTTCGTCCAAACACTACGGTACCTCGCCCAAATGTCCCTTCGCCCCAAAACAACTTCGTGCACAGGCCGTGGTTCATGGCGAAGTGGTTCATGGCGAAGTGGTTCATGGCGAAGTAGTTTTGGGGCGAAGTGACTGTAAACCATTTTTTGACTGTTTTCTCAAAAGTTAGACGAAGTACGGGGCTGATTTTTGCTCAGATTGGTTTTAATCATGCGTACATGTACGGTACATGTACCTTCAATCACTCAGGGGGATGAAACTATTTGTAACGGTTTACCAATCATGTACCGGTACATGTATACTCCCTTTAAATGCCGATTTCACGAATCCTTACGCACTGTGTAATCCCGCTTGCCAACGTTTGTTTGCGTAATTTTTGATTGCAGAACTTTCGATAAGGGCAGAAGTATAGAGTACATGTACGCATGAAAGGACATTTCCAAAAGCATTCGTTTCCCCATCTTCCTCCATGGTTTCCCATGGCAAAGCTCTGGGGCTACAAATTACATAAGTTAACGGCCCAAAAATACCACTTGTTAACACGGATAATGTCTAGCACTGGTCAGTTTGGTTAAGCAGCTAGGCTTGCTAAATTTCGACATTGATTTGCCACAAGTCCAACTTGAAGTCTTATGTTTTTTCTTAACTTTTCCCTTCCGTCTTCCTTACGTGATGCACTCCAAACAACGCCCTATGTCTGTGGTTTATTGCAATGAAATCTTCAAAGTTGAAAAAGGCTACCTTTTATTGATTTTACATCCAAACAAACAATACTACCCGGTATGTCTTGCTGAACAAGTAATCCATCATATGAAGCAAAGAGTAGGCAAAAGGTTGTTTAGCATGTCATAGGGTACAGGAACAAAAGGAAACACAAAGGATTAGGTATTAGTAAAACATGACTGTATGTGCACAGTATGCACTGTGACTCATGAACTGAAAACTTTATTTTTCCCGAAGGGAATTACGAAGTGTCTACATGAAATCTCCTGCCCAGCAGGTGATGTACATGTACATGTACACGTGTATGTATATGTACGTATGTACATAGGTACATGTACATACAGTAGACTGGCCTTTACATGCCCTTTCACTGACATTCAAAGGCATTCAACCTTCCCCCATAGGAAGTGTTTTAAACCCCTATCAAAGTTGTAGGATGTCTCTAATTTGATTTGTTAAGACCTCTGTTTATGAAAATGCTTGATATTATGTCCACCGTGCCGCCTTTATGGGGGAGTAAAAAAGTTACAGTTACAATTAGCGAGTCTTCTCTGGAGTCCATCAGAATTGATTCCATGTTTTGGAGAAAACGATTCCCATTATTTTGCCAATTCCAGGAAGTTCTGTAAGCAATTCTGATTGTTAAAGGGGCTGTGTCACAATCTGCGCATGCGTAGCAAAATTAAAAAAGTTGGCCCAACTATTTTAAGTTCGGATAATGCATATCTCGTTCAATCTTCACCATCCTTTGTAATACGTCAATAATTCAGACTATGGTGTAGTTTAAGTGTCTGGTTGTTATCCTGAATGCGTTATTTCCTTTCCAACTTGTAATACATGTATTTGTCGTATAGAGAAATTTGGTAACTTGGGATTCCTTTCATAGCGAGGAGCCATCCATTGCATACATGTAGACTGTGTGTTTTTTATTGTTGTTAAATCAAACAGCGCGCATCCATGATGCGTGCAACTCGCCTGTTCAATAAACGAGCAATTATAACCAATGACAGTGGCCCTACATGTCCGAGCGCAAAAGTACGGTACGCCAAAACATCGGATAGATTTGGCACATGCGCAAACCATGACACAGCACTTTTAAATGATGCAGTAAAAAGGCTCAGTTTGAATCCAGCCCAAAGCCGTGGTTACACAGACCGATTATTGTAAGTCGGTCGTTTTTATTTGGTTGACCGATTTTGTCTGCAGATTTCAAGAAAAACATGCAGTGATTACACTGCCCGATTATCGCCCATTGTGCCTAAATACGGCGCTCTGTAAGTGCCATCCCACTGACTCGTTTAGATACCGTCCGAGACTCGGCAAGTTGACTTATGACGTGGAATAAGTCGACTTGGCGAGATATTTTATATTGCCAAGTCGACTTCCTGGAATCAATAAGTTGTTGACTTTCTGAAATCAATAAGTTCGACTTGTCGAGATATTTTGGTTTCCAAGTCGTTTTTCTAAATCTACTAAGTCGACTTGGTGAGATAATTGCGTAAGTCAATTCTAGTTGGCAACAAATTATTCTACCAAGTCGACTTATTGAATTCTGGAGGACGACTTTGCAACATAAATTATCTCGCCAAGTCAACTTTAACAACAAGTCGACATATAATAGGTCAACTTGGTGAGATAAATTATCTCCCAGAGTGCCATATTATCGGGCAACTCGCTTGCACGTCGAAACAGACTCAGTTAAATAATGATTTGCACATGCTTTGCGTGAGTGTATCGGCCGACATATTGGTATCATGTCCAACACTTGGTATCACGTCCACACAGCCCAACAATGATTTTATCGGCCGACTAGAGTCTGCCACGAATCGGCCCAAAAAAGTGTTTAGACAGGCCGATCACGACCAACTTTGTCAGCCGACAGGCCAGTCAGCCGACAAAATCAATCTGTGTAACCACGGATTAACTCTCTAAATAGTTGTACATGTATTATGAAATTTGCATTAATTTTACGAAAGTTATGAAATTTTGTGGGTGTTTTCTTTAATTTTTTTCAGATTGAGTTGGACCGGAAAAATCAACTCTTCAAAGAACATGACATTCCTCTCACTTGTGTGGATACTATATTTCAAGGTATTGTACATGTATATCTTGGCTTTTTAGTTGAAAAATCATAAGCAGCCGATTTCACGAAACTTTATGCAATTGCGCAAGTGCACTTACGCCATTACTTGCACAATAATTGATGGCGTAAGTGGACTTGCGCACTTGCGTAAAGTTTCGTGAAATCGGCTGCTACAACTCTGAAATGTGTGGTGGACTATTTCTCCTTTTGAATGATCCCATAACAGAATTTATTTCCTGATTTACATGTAATTCGATGCCCTGTAGCCACCTTTGAGGTTTTTCAGCACGGCCACAAAGTGCGAGAGAACAGGAAGAAATGCTCAATTTTGGAAGTGAGGGGAATAACCCCTCGCACAAACGTATAGGTAATTCTGGGAATTCTACAGAATCTGGAAAACCCACGAAATCAAGCAGGGACTGAGAATCCAACCCACATACTGACCCGGATGGCATTCGAACCAATAAGTAATTCTGGGAATTCTACAGAATCTGGAAAACCCACGAAATCAAGCCGGCACTGAGAATCCAACCCACATACTGACCCGGATGGCATTCGAACCAATAAGTAATTCTGGGAATTCTACAGAATCTGGAAAACCCACGAAATCAACCTGGGACTGAGAATCCAACCCACATACTGACCTGGATGGCATTCGAACCAGGGCCACAGAGGTCAAATGCAAGGAAAGTACCACTACAGTACCGGTACCAACCTAATTCCGAGAATGTCAGTGCTTCAGACTCATGACCAGGGGCCAATTTCATAAAGCTGTTTAGCAGAAAAATTTGCTTAATCCAAAATTTGTTTCTAACTTGTGTTCTAAGCAGGAATAGCAGAATACCAGTCAATTGTAATACACATCACATACAATTTTGACTGTTAACCCATTTTATAAAGCAAACACATTTTTGATTAAGCACATTTTTCTGCTAAACAGCTTTATGAAATTGGCCCCATGGCTAATTTCATGGCTTTGCTAAGCACAATAATTTGCTTAGCACAATAATTTGCTTAGCACAAGAATTTGCTTAGCACAAGAATTTGCTTAGCACAGAATTTATTTCCTTTATATTGCAAAAATGGGTTGCCAGCCACAATCATATGCGATGTGTATTTACTAATAATATTCTGCTACTGTTTCTAAACACACAATTTGACATACAATTTTGGCTGGTAACTCATTTTACAAAGCAAAGAAATTCTGTGCTAAGCAAATTTTTGTGCTTAGCAGCGCCATGAAAATGGCCCCTGTTCTCTTCCAAATGAATAAAGCAGGAAACAAAATGAAGGAAGTTTTAGACTTGGGTGTCTCATGCGTAACACCTATTTGGTGATTTGTCACTTTGATAATGAGTCTGCTGTTTGGCAGTGCTTAAAGGCACTGGCTCGTCAGCAGTGCGCACGCGCAAAATTCGTGCCACGAAATACGCAGGTCCATGCCTTTGCTATGGAGCTGCGTATTTCGTGGCACGAAATTGGCGCGCGAGCGCATTGCTGACGAGCCTGTGCTTTTAAGGTTATGGTCTCCTGACTCCATGAAATAGCCGCGTCTGTTAGCACAAAATCGGCTACGACAGCTTTTCACAAAGCTGTTTAGCAGAAAAAAATTGCTTAATCTAAAATTTGTCTGCTTTATAAAAATAAGTTTTCAGTCAAAATCTTATACCTGATTACAATTGACTGGTGTTCTGCTATTCTTAAGTTGCTAAAAACACAAGTTGACATACAATTTTGACTATTAACCCATTTTTATATTTAGCAAACAAATTTTGCTTAAAATTTTCTACTTGAAATTTTAAACCGCTGGTTGACAGATATTTCATGTTATTTTGAAACGCCCGTAATTCTGTCTCACGGTTTCTGTTGATTTGTTGTTGTCCAGTATCATCAAGCAAACGTAAGCAGCTACTCCCTGGAACCAGCGCATCCAGGAAGATCAAGATGGTTGAGATCAGATGTAAAAACTTCAAGGTCCACACCTTCAGCTTCAAGTTCACTCAGAAAAGCCAAGTCAAATCGGTAAGTTCTTCTTAAAGGCCCAGTGTATCATTTGCAATGACCCCAGAAAGTAATCGACGAGTTTACAGGGGAAAAGTTCTGAAAGTAAAGATTGAATTAATAGCAACTACCCAATGAAAGGTTTTCGCTCAAAATGATATAATTTTACCAGAAAATAATCCGTAAAGATAAAATTATTCAGATCGTTTGCAAACGATTTACTTATTTTTGGTTCGCATCTACGCGGTCCAAAATGCATGGGCGCTGTGTACTGCGTGTGCGTGTTCCAACGCAATGCATTTTTATGGATCGCGCAGACGCAGTATATGATGTGCGCCACAGAGTGCATGACGCAAGCCACATAGTACCCGATCAACTGAGAACGAATATTTGAAACACCCCGCCAAGACCAGGAAAACGCATATGGATTTTCATGTTTTTTTTAAACGTGGTACATTTGACAAAGCTGAAATTTCTTCGGATGAGTTTGTTGATGTCTTTCTTTTGATTTATAATGGTTTTATTCGCAGAATCGCTCAAAAACAGATCATCTACAGGGCCTTTAAAACCACTGTCTCATTGATGTACACGTAAAGACAGATCACATCAATTGCCCAATTGATTTAATTTGAGCATGTATAGGTTAAATGGATGTGGGTCTTTCCACAGTAATGGGGTACATTTCTGTAACATTCAAGATCTTAGGTCCCAGTTCACTTCAAATGTCTTAATTTTATCTTTAAATTATCAAGCTAAACTGAGGAAATAACGTTTTCACCAAGGAGTACGAAAAATAGTCCAACAACATACATTTGTGAAAACCCCATGCACAAGTTTTCCTATTACGCATGTAACAAAGACGGGAAAAAATGTCACAAAATGGTCTGTCCACGTTACATACGTACATGTAATAGGAAAATTTGTACACAAGCTTTTCAAAAATGTATATTGTGGCAGCTATTTCTTCGTGCCACGAAATACGCAGCTCCATGCCTTTGCTACGAATATACATGGAGCTGCGTATTTCGTGGCACGAATTTGGCGCGTGCATTGCTGACGAGCCTGTGCCTTTAAGGAGTACACCACTGTGCCTTATAGCTTAGCTGGTAGAATGTCTGCCCAGTGAGTCGGAGGTCTTGGGTTCTCTCATAATAAGTTTGGTACTATATGCACTATAAGTGCAGGATTAAAGGGCTATACTAATTATATTAAATGTTTTCATTTTCTAACTTCATTAATGTCTAAAGACCTGTTTTCGTTACAGCGACCTTACTTGTACACATGTACCTCAAGTCCCTTGACCTCTGAAAAATAACCCCACCTCCTGTGCCGCTGTGGTTCCTGTTTGCGTGTTTTCGTGCTTAATGCGCGCAAGCCTCGTTTCTTGCAGAGTATGGCCCAAGTGCCACAAGGGAGTTAAAAATAGAGGGCTCCTTTATAATGAAGAGTGAAAACAGACTTGGTCATATGTTATTGTCTTGGCTTATGGTGTTTAAAGGCAGTATACATGATTGGTATATCGAAAATCAGAAATGTTCACAGATTTACGCCTAACTTACACAATATAAACATGATGACCGAAGAAAACTTCCCCTGAAATTGTTTTGTCTGAAGTGCTCTAGTCTTTGAGAAATAAGTAATACAATTAGTTTTAGTCTCATGAGACGAAAATTCAATTCGCCCCAAAACCATTTCGTCCAAGTGCCATTTCGCCCCCAAACCACCTCGCCCGAGTGCCATTTCGCCCCAAATCACTTCGTCCAAACACTACATCGCCCAAATGCTACTTCGCCCCAAAACCACTTCGTGCACAGACCGTGGTTCAGGGCGAAATGGTTCAGGGTTTTTTTTTGGGGGGGGGGGGGGGGGGGGGGGGGGGGGGGTTTGGGGGTCAAAACCCCTCCCTGCTCCGACACCAACAAATATAATGTAATGCATTGTTTGTGTGTCCGCCTGTCCAAAACAAGCGGACATAAACAATCTGACGGGCGAAACCCCTCCCTGGTGGCAAAACCCCCTCCTGGAAAAATTCCTGGATCCGCCCCCAGGGCTCAAATTTCATGAAAAAATCTGCTAGACCACAGGGTTAGTAGCTCAAATCATTTACTGGACCGACGCTATTTTTACAAGGCCAAAGCCACAAGGAACGTGGATTTACTGTTAGTTTCAAAATGCACTGGACCACTGGTCTACATGTACATGTAGTACAGTAGAGAAAGCATAAATTACTGGCCTCGGTCCAGTGGGTATTTCGAGCCCTGGCCCCTCAGTGTTCGAATTAGCACTGGTCCGTTGGCCAAATGACAGTTGAAATCATCTCGGGCCAGTTGGAAAGCCTCCCCAAATGGTCCGGCTGTCCAGTTAAAATATAACTTGTACTGGGGAGAACCTCATGACTACCAAATTTAACTAATTTATTCACTCAAATGTGGTTATTGCAAACAACTGTGTATAAAAAGAACAACCGGAAATTTTAACCGGGTCACTTGAAATGCCGACAGGCCAGTGAAGACTTAAGCCAACTGGCCCTGTTGGCCAGTTGGGAAAAAAAGTTAAGGGCAAACGCTGCCCCTTAATAGTACTGTTAGGGTTAAAAGTTATCCACAGGTGAAACACATGTATCTGGCTGCTTTAGTCAAAACTAAGCAGGTGTTAGCGGACTCAAGTCAAAAACATCCTCCTCACTGTCAAAGCTTTCCTGTTGTTCAGCAAAACCATCTTGCAGTTCAACTCCAGGGGGAAAGCCCTTTCTAACCCTCTTCCTAATAAGCCAGTCTTGGGGGAAATCCCTGCCGGCTGCACTAAGCCCAGGATGGTGGAGTCAGTGAGTCTAAAAATAATCGGTAGTGGGATGTTATCTGGTTGGTTGCCAGTCTGTCCGGTTTCCGTTGTGTGTGTTGTTTTGGTGAGACACGGCGAGGGAGTAATGTGATCTGTCACTTAATGGGGGAGATCTCCTGTGCCACTTGGAAAAACCTCTGAGTTTTAAGGGCATGTTTTGCTGTGAATTTTGTAAGGCGAGGAATGTACAATGTACCATGTACTTTTTTTTTCTTTCTTAAATGTAGTACACATGATTGGTAAACTATTAAAAGGGCCGTTATTTCCACTCGTGATTATAAGTCCCTGTTGATAAAACTGCCCTGTAGAAATTTCAACCACATAGGTGCAGTTGGCCTTAAGGCGGATACACACTATCGCGGAAAAATCACACCTTCGCGCTGCGCTCACCGCATTGCATGAGCTCCCAATCGCCGATTATTCCAAAATAGAAAATTCCACTCTGGTAACTTGGGGCTTTTTTGATACAATGTACCTCATTGGCTGCGCGTTGGAAAGGTCAGCGCACTGCGGTCAAAGTTCAACAAATTTGAACTTTGACCCAGCTCAAAACGTTTTGCGCGTCGCGATAGGCCGTGCACAAGCGGCAAACCAGTTTGTGTACAAACCAATGGAACAGTGTGATTTTTCCGCGATAGTGTGAACTCCCCTTAATACTTCTGAAAACTTTTAATATCCATGCATGGTTTTTGTGTTGAGTTGAATGGTAAAAAAGTGTTAAAAGGAAACTACCTTCAGTTGTTAATTTCTCACACAAAACACCATTTTGGACCGAAATAAAATCATGTGGTGTTAGGTACATGTACCATTGCTATTAACACTTTTAGTAAGGTTTTTCTTGTCAACTCGTGAAAACAATTTTGGGGTCACTGCAAATGATGTGTTCTATCTTTAAAATAAGTGACTTGGCCCACCCACTACTTTCTGCATTTAGGCTCCTCCCATCCAACAGGCGTTACCATTGGCTCAAGTGTATTAACAAAAACCAGTTTAAAGACATATTACATGATTGGGAAACTTTTAAAAACAGGAACAACAGCATTGTAACATAGCTAAAGAATAATGTTCATAAACTGCCTTGTAGAAATTTTAGCCACGTAGATGCAGTAATACTTCAGAAAATCATAAAAATCCATGTATGTTTTTTGTTTTGAATTAATGGTAAAGACATAATGTCTGCAGAAGATTTTTATAAAAATGTACCTTCAGTTGGCAATTTATTTCTTCAACAAAGGTACCATTTTACACGGGGACAAAATCATGTGGTGTTTGTTACCGTTGCTATCAACAGTTGGTTTTTCTTGTCAACTCGTGAAGTAAAATTTCAAGTCGCTGCAAATGATGTTTTGGGTCTTTAACACCGTATGGACTCATGCAATAATTTCCTTATTTTGTACAATTTTTTTTCTTCTGTTTCTTACAATCGTAGATCATGAACACCATTCTGCACTATGCCTTCATCACCAGCCTACAACGCCTCTTTGCCTTTTCCTTTGAGCTTCCTGCCTCGTCCTCGTCATCGTCAACGCCCACGACTAAAACCGCCAACATCTCGGACTCAACGAGTCTGAAAAGCAGCAGAGATTGGAAGTCACTGCACTCCAAGAAAAATTCAAAGGTACAATTGGTTTATAACCTTCCTCTACTCTAGATTTTAAGTCCTTTTCACAGTAAAGGGGGCATTTTGGCAACACGGACAATATTTTCCAAAAAATACCTTTGGTCTCAAAATAAAAGAAATAAGTTTAAGTTGTTCTGAAGAGATAACTTAGGCCCAAAAAGGGTTACATATAGTGTGACAACATGCCTTCCTAAAAACCCTGTGTACAAATTTCCAATATACGCTCGTAACCAGGACGGACACTTGTGTTACATTTTAGGCCGTCCCGGTTACGAGCGTATATTGGAAATTTGTATATGTGGCAATTCCGATGCCAAAACACTAAATTTCTTCAAGATTTTTCAGCTTCTGATAATTTACACATTGTAGAAACGTGTGTGTGACACAGGCAGGCATCATTCCATGGATGTTTAGTGCCGTTCGGTGCCAATAAGTAGGTCTTCGTCTGTACAATATGTAGTACCGTCAATAAAAACACGCACTTACACATGCTCAGTATATTTAATGTTTTTCATAAAAAAATGGAACCGATTTCGAATGGAATCGCGATTCTTTTTTGGAATCTAAATCAACTCCGAAAATGATGGAGTCGCCCAAACCTAGTTCCCATTTGTTAATTCCACAAATACATGATCATAACAAATTGGACGTCTTTGTAGGAAAAATTGACAGATTTTCCAATGATATAACATACAATGCTAATACTACAACAAAGATTTTTTTATAAACTCTCTTAAAGGCCCAGTGTATCATTTGCAATGACCCCAAAAAGTAATCGACGAGTTTACAGGGGAAAAGTTCTGAAAGTAAAGATTGAATTAATAGCAACTACCCAATGAAAGGTTTCCGCTCAAAATGATATAATTTTATCAGAAAATAATCCGTAAAGATGAAATTATTTAGATCGTTTGCAAACTATTTACTTATTTTTGGTTCGCATATACTCAGTAAAAAATGCATGGATGCTGGGCGCTGTGTACTGCGTGTGCGTGTTCCAACGCGATGCATTTTTATGGATCGCGCGCACACGCAGTATATGATGTGCGCCACAGAGTGCATGACGCAAGCCACATAGTACCCGATCAACTGAGAACGAATATTTGAAACACCCCGCCAAGACCAGGAAAACGCACATGGATTTTCATGGGTGGTACATTTGACAAAGCTGAATTTTCTTCGGATGAGTTTGTTGATGTCTTTCTTTTGATTTATAATGGTTTTATTCGCAGAATCGCTCAAAAACAGATCATCTACAGGGCCTTTAAGGATTTATTTTTGACACTTGACCCCCCTCCCCCCCCAAAAAAAGCGATATTTCAAAGCGATATATTGGCTTTTGCAACCCCTTATCCCAGCATCAGCAGATCACGCCCGTATACCGACCGACATCCCAGCGTATATCGGCCATTCCCGCCGTGCCGGAGGTGCCAGAGAGAACGGAACAGGCCGAACGGGCCGGCAGAACGCCGCAGTTCAGGAAATATGACGACTGGAAGAACGAAATGAAACGAACTGGAGCGAGGAATCTACGAATTACTGCTGTTAATCAGGATTTTAAAATATCAGACAGGTAAGTGGACGTCCATAATTGAGCCATGGTAAAGGAGGCATTTTGGCAACACAGACCCTATGTTGCATGATGTGGTGGCTTACACTGTTTGGGGGTAACTTGGGAGTCTTCAGTGTTGACAAAGTGCCATCATTTTGAATTATTTACATGTACCGGTAACAAAGTGGTGGTTGTGGATGTAACTTGGAAACCAATACATTTCAACTGCTTTCACTCCAACTACAAATGTTTTCATGTTGAATATTAAATTAACACACAGTTCTCAAACTAAACAATCCTTTTTAATTTGAATTTGAAGAATTCTAGCTTAAATTTCTTCGTGATTCAAGAAAATCTGCTAAAAAGCACCAAATGTCACCTACATGTATACATTTGAACAAAATTCTATTTATTTGACATATTATTTAAATCCATGAGGATTTTGTTACAAGTAAAGAATGTTTTAAATTTCTCTCATCCAACAGCTTGAATTTCTGAATAGTATTGATTCATGGGGTTATCAAGGGCAACAACAAAAGTAAAAATGGTTGTGGATGCAACACGGAAACCGTGTTCCTCAACTTCATGGAATGACCCCTATATAAGATGCCATCATTATTATATTATAAAAAGTAAATTTAGTGTTTAGCAAATGCCTTCCAGTAAAAACATGTACTTTCTATTCATACAATACACAAATGCTCCAAAAATCGTAGTAAAAGGAAATGCTAGTTTTTTATATAAATATGACTCATTGTATTTCTATTTCAGTCTTCCAGAATTTTTTGTTGTTCCCTCTGTCGTGTCGGACGGAGAGTTGACCCGGGCAGCCTCGCACTTTGAAGGGGGGAGAGTACCTGTAAGTTTATGTCAAATTAATAAAATAATTAAAGATTTTTGTTTTTTAATTTGTGCTGGAAATATCACTTGTGCTGTGAGATTTGTTTGTTTTTATTAAAGGGCCTGTGACATGCTAAACAACTTTGTGCCTAAGCTTTGCTTCATAATGACGGATTACTTGTTCAGCAAGACATGCTATTGTTCGTTTGGATGTAAAATCAATAAAAGGTGGCCTTTTTCAACTTTGAAGATTTCATTGCAATAAATCACAGACAGAGGGCGCTGTTTGAGTGCATCACGTAAGGAAGACAGAAGGGAAAAACATAAGACTTTAAGTTGGACTTGTGGCAAATTGCTGCAGTTTCTACCCCCAGTTTTGTCATGGCTTACACAAATGTACAGCAGGCAACATGTAAAACAAACTCAAACAGCCAAGGATTACAAAAGTTTCAGGAAAATTGAGAAAAAAGTGGAATATTTTGTGCACAGTTGAATGTGATTTTCCTGTGTTTGCCTCTTGTGACATCATGACCTTGGTCATGAATATGCATATTTGCGTTAGCATAAAAACTAAAAACTAAAAACCCAAAGCAAGCTCCAAATAGGATTTGTATGACTTTAACTGAGTAGAGTGGTTTTAAAGCATAGATTTCATTGATAAAAATCCTAAATAAGGGGCCCTTTAAAGCATTCTCTTCCCAAAAAGAATTGTAATTTTCTTAAAATATTAATTCTTGATCAAAACAGAAGTTTCAGTAATTTATTTAGCTTGCGTCAGGGAGAATGAATGTTAATTAGGGTTTGTTTTGCCCCTACATGTACCTGACGTATATTAGGCCAAACAAAATAAATGGTGTGTTTACGGTAACCTGACCTACCTGGAATTTTTGAGGCCAAATTGCCGACCTCAAACTTTGTATTGCCAATTTTCAAGTTGATAATTTTAAATGAGCACTATTTGCAATAATTTCCAACGAACATAACATTTTCTACACTTCTACATGAACATGTTTAATAGTGTTAATAGTGAGTTTCAAACATTGCAAAACAACACGCAAATGCATAAACTGAAATGTAAAAAAAAAAAAAATTCCTACCAACCTACCTGGATTTGTTTTAGGCCGTTACCGTAAACGCACCATTTATTTTGTTTGGCCTTAGCACTGTATACTCAGTGCTTTCCTCGAGACACTATGAAAAACTTCATAGCGTGCTCGGGTTTGTTGGATACAGTGAACTTGTGGATAACAATGCACAGATTGACTAATCACTTTGGAATCACTTTTAAGACTGTTCTGTTTCAGTGATTTCAACCAGGCCCAGGAGGACCTGTTGGAGCAGGACCTAGGGGTAGGTCCTGTCGTTTTTAGACTTATTTCAAGTCTGACTTCGTGTATAATGTACCAGTTATGTACAAGGTACTTCCCATAATTGGTGAAGCATACGCGATCTCAGACTTGAAATAAGTCTAAAAATTACAGGATGTACCCTCCGTACTGGATGTCTGCAAATTTTCTTAGAGATTCCCGCAGCAATGAAATGGTGTTCTTATCAATGAAATCTGTGCTATGGAACAAGTCCATTAATTTACAATCATAAAAACCCTACTTGAAAGCTGTTTGGGGGGTTAAAATCAAGGTTTTTGATTTTTATGCTGAGGAAAATTTACATATGCATGAGCAAAGTGGTGATGTCACATTAGGAAAATCTCATTCAACTGTGCACAAAAGTTTCCACAATTTTCTCCAACTTGCTGAAACTTTTCTAACCCATGACGGTTTAGGTTTGTTTTACATGTTGCCTGTTGTAAACCATGAGAAAACTAAGGCTGAAAACTGCAGCATTTTTCCACAATTCCAGTTTGAAGTCTTATGTTTTTTCTTTGCTTTTCTGCTGTGTGTTCCTAAAGTGACATGCCCCAGTGACATGTGAGTTTATGTGAAGACATTTTCAAAGTTGAAAAATGAACCGTAGTATTGTCTTTCTAGACAAGTAATCCTTCATATACAGCAAACACTGTACATAAAGTTATTGAGCATTTCAGGGCCCTTTAAGGGGCTCCAAGAAAACTGATTTCGTTGGGTTTCAATCCGATTAAAAACCTGCGTGGGATGACCTGACCTGTGGAGCTGCCTGACATTCAGCAAACATTCGGAATACTTCGGCTTTTGTACATTGTGCAGTGTGGATTTTTGTGTGAGTCACGCCGGTCGAATATGAAAAGTATGATTGGTTGAGTACATGTTTGGTGGTGTTACTGATGGAACTCCCAAACTGTTCACGTTTGAGAAAGCTGATTAAGCGTTCATGTTTCTTACGGGTGTTGGATTCCGTTTTCTCGTCAATGGATGATATGTAGCGACAGAGACGGATTAGATCGAACATAGATAGAAATGCACGGACGGTGATCTTGGCTGAACGGAGTGCACGTGCAAACTAGGAATACGGTTAGAGATCTGCTCGATTTCGTCTAGTAGTTCCTGACCTCTGCACAAAAGTACGATTCTTTAATTCTGAATGTTGGGAGCTCTGGTATCTGCGTAGTGAGTCGGTAATCTCGGGTTTACGTCTTGGATCGTGTTTTGTTGTTTATTTTTAGTCATTTTTTTCTCCATAGCTGTGGTGTTGGAGTCATAAGAATGGCAGTATGCTAATGAGGATGGTTCCACTAAGAGCAGACACGCTGCAGTTCGACCACGAAATCAAGTAAGATATCTCACACGGCTTTTTCATTTTCTGGGAAACTCTAAAAAAAACTCACATGAGTAATTAATGCATTTACATTAGGGAGATTTAGATGCAGAGCTTGATCTAAAACTGGTAAACACCGGATGAAGATTTCAACATTTCTTAAATTAATCAAAATAATACCTCGATCTGTAAAGAAATTTCCATATTTTACAATCACATTACAAAAATTAACAGAATAAATTTGACTGGGCACACTGTGCCATCACATTTTCAAGAAATAATTGAAAATGCATGCAAAAAAATTGCTTTTTTGGTAAATTTTATTAATTATCTATTCCTCACGCATAAAAACAATCTCCGCATAAAACTGTAAAGTCAATTTCAACAAGTGATAAACTGGGTGTGTGTATTAACATCACTAGAAGGTAAACAAACAGGTTCACTTTAGTTTTCATTTGTTGTTGACTAAGGAAAGGCATTTGTATATTGATTTCAGTCCCTCACGCGTGTGGGACGGAATTGGATCACGCTCTGCACGTAAAACATGAACGTGAAATGTTTTGAGCATTTGGTCACTAAGAACAGATGAAAACGTGCAACTTTCATGATGAGATAACTATTTGGCATGAGCCAGATTTGAACCTAGGATTTTAAGACTATTAAATTAATAGGACCAGTACTGAAGGCATAATTTCGCATTCATGTTTGCATTTTAAACCTGCATTTTTTTTCACAAAGAATGCGTGAAAACAACCTCTCAAAGAAAAGTGCTTGCTGATGGATTATAAATTGAAACAAAAATCCCATATTGATGTTTTTATTTTTGCAGAATGATAGAAAGCATCACCTTGATCCACTCGTCCAAAGCGCAGCCTCAGATTCTCGATTTAGGACGTCTGTGCCCATCGTACAAAGACATCCAGGCCGGCTATCAGAAACTACATGAACTCTGCATGCCAGGTAAGGCCAAGCCAAAGCTAGCCTCAGAATCTGTAATTGGGTCGTCTGTGCCCGTAGTACAAAGACATCCAGGCCGTCTATCAGAAGCTGCATGAACTCTGCATGCCAGGTAAGGCCAAGCCAAAGCTAGCCTCAGAATCTGTAATTGGGTCGTCTGTGCCCATCGTACAAAGACATCCAGGCCGTCTATCAGAAGCTGCATGAACTCTGCATGCCAGGTAGGGCCAAGCCAAAGCTAGCCTCATAATCTGTAATTGGGTCGTCTGTGCCCATCGTACAAAGACATCCAGGCCGTCTATCAGAAGATGCATGAACTCTGCATGCCAGGTAAGGCCAAGCCAAAGCTAGCCTCAGAATCTGTAATTGGGTCGTCTGTGCCCATCGTACAAAGACATCCAGGCCGGCTATCAGAAGCTGCATGAACTCTGCATGCCAGGTAAGGCCAAGCCAAAGCTAGCCTCAGTATCTTTAATTGGGTCGTCTGTGCCCATCGTACAAAGACATCCAGGCCGGCTATCAGAAGCTGCATGAACTCTGCATGCCAGGTAAGGCGTATTTTTAAGGGTATCGTCCAAAAAAACACCAATGTTTTGTAAACTAATTTATCCATTCCATACAGCAGTGCAGTGATCACACCAACCTTTTTGCTTCCACATCCAAATTGGAGATTGCAAATTTCCCATGGATAATATTTTGGGGAGGTATTTTATATGATTGTTAGGTTAGCACAAAATCCATTTTCTAGAAAAATCTGAACAACCTCCTTTAAGGAAATTGAATTAATATTTGTTCAAAATAAGTTAAAGGCACAGGCTCGTCATCAATGCGCGCTAGCAAAATTCGTGCGACGAAATACGCAGCTTCCATAGCAAAGGCATAGAGCTGCGCGCACGCATTGCTGATGAGCCTGTGCCTTTAAACAAAAAAGTGTTTTGATGCAATTTGTACTCTCAAAACATCGTATCTTCATGACGTTGTTGAAAGGAAAAGTGAAACCATTCTCATGCCAATGGTTTGTGTATCCCCGCTGTATTTCCCTATCTTTTGGTTTTCCGCTCTTCCCCCTTTTGTCTATCCCGTCCCCCCTTTTTTTCCCCGCTCCTCCTTCCATACAGCCAAACATAAAAGTAAGTGGTTGAGTGTTCCGGTTATTCAAGGCTTGGACTGTACGCAGTGTTTCTCTATAGTTTACTGGATCATCCTGCGTAGCGGTTAGTGTGTCCAAACACGGTCGGTTTGCTACCGGCATGCTTTTGTAACCTTTCTCGATGAAACAAACGGTGACATGTTAATTCTTTGGTAATGGGTAGTTTCAGTGTGCAAGTCCCGGCTGGTTCACTATCTCGCTCGCTTCTCGCTTTTGGTGTTGGGCAGTAAACACTTTTCGTATTACATGCACATTGCAAGGGCTACATGTACATGTTCATCGAAAGGTAATAGCGATGCTACTGGTGTAATGGTAATCATATAATATTGGATGGCTTTGAGGGTGATATGAGAATATACTGCACAAGTCATGAAAATACTCAGCGAGCTGAAGGCGAGTTCGGTATTTTTATGACGAGTGCGGTATATTCTCATATCACTCTCCTCCCCTCCTCCCCCAAGATTTCTGCAGGATTATTTTTCTTTATTTAGTGTGGGAAAACATTAGTTCATGTCCTACGATGACAACCACATGCGCTTTTGTTACTGCTGTACAGTATTTTTTTAAATACCGCACACTTGATGCATTGCACACATGTACATGCAAGTTTCTGTATTCAAATTTAACATAGGAACAATAGGGTCTGTGATTTGAAATCGTGTACAAAATAAATTAGAGCAGTTGCCCAAAAAAAGAGGAACAATGGGACGTTCATGGTTGGAGGTGGGTACAAGACAGTGAATATGGTTTTACACCCTTATGGCGTACCCAGAAGAAAGGTACCCCACAAGGAACAAAGGCGAACAAAGGTACCCCACAAGTCGGTCTTTGTCTACTTAGTACTCCACAAGGTAAAACCAGTGTTACATGTAAGTCTATGGGAAGAGTTTAGACAAAGGAAACAATAGAATGACAAAGGGAAGAAAGGGAGGGTAACAATAGCGATACTCCATAAGGGTGTAAAAACACGGTTGTGTACGCACCTTGCGTACGTGGTGTGGACTCGAAATCCATTCAAGTCCACAATTTGCGGGGAAAAGTGACGGATTGTGGACTTGCACTCGTTCGCTCAAGTCCACAGTCATGTTGTCCAAACTTGGGAAAAGGGGTTAGGGTGGGTGGGGGTGGAGGGTTAAAAAAAGGTTAGGGTTCTGGAGTAAAGTTTAGAAACATGGATTAGGAAAAAATTGGGGTTGATGAGGGAAGAATTTGGAGAAAACAACGATTTTCCGACCAATTCTCTTAAGTGCACGAATACAAAGAAACGTCCACAGTGCGTACGTAATGCGCGACTATGTGTGTACGCATGTGTTTCGTTATGCCACAGTTTGGACACACTTTGGATTGGGACTCTACTATACACAGAATCACGGTATCTGTTTAGATGTATGTATGTGTAATACTCTGTGCTTGTTACATTTGGGCACATGTATGTATTGGTATGTTTTTAAAACTGTGTAAGAGAACCTACGTAATAAAAAATGAGTCCTGTATTAAATGGAAATCGGGTTTTTTTTTTTCCTCCTTTGAGCAATAGACCTTTATCATGGTGCATCCATCTTTGTCTTGTTCCCCATAGTACATACCAGGTACGATCAGTGCGTCTGCGCTACCACGCAATAGCGCATGTATTCTACCGTTGAGAATCACTGTCCACGCTGGGCCCTCTTTTGATCGCGCAACGCCTGTGCCATTGTGATGCACACAATGAACAATTTCAAAACGCCACCAAACAATTTTTTTCTGCAAGCTTCGCTTTGGTTACGTTCATTTTAATAGTAGAAAAGGGAAGATGGCTGCACCGTGATAAAGGTCCATACTCTGCTACAGGTACCGGTTGGAACATGAGGCCACTAATTATACAGTGAAATGAATGCCTGTGTGACATTTTCATGCGTGGACTTTGCATCACTTCTAACCAAATTTAAATCATGGCTTAAGTGATTTGGTATCATGACTTCTTAGTGTGTTTTTCGTTGACCATTTCATCCGTCATTCATCTTTCTCTTGAGTGTACTCCATTTTCAACAACCTACATGTACATGCCCATTCTTTGCTTTTCATTCCTTCCAAATTTTGACATTGGTTACATTATCAAGGGTGCTGTAATTTTCTTTTTGCAGTGGTATTAAATAAACTGACAGTGGCATTTCTACGCTAGGTCAGCGTATATATTGACCAAGGAGAAGTGTGGCCGAGTAATTTGGGTCATTGATTCACAAACGTGGAATCGCCCGAAGGTTCAAGTCCCAAGTCTTTAAGAGCCAGTCTCAATTCAGGTCCCAAGTCTTTAAAAGCAAGACACAATTCCAGTCCCAAGTCTTTAGGAGCAAGACACAATTCAAGTCCCACGTCTTCAAGAGCAAGTCTCGATTCAAGTTCCAAGTCTGTAGGAGCAAGTCTCAATTCAAGTCCAAAGTCTTTAAGAGCAAGTCTCAATTCAAGTTCCAAGTCTTTAATAGCAAGTCTCAATTCAAGTTCCAAGTCTCAATTCAAATCCCAAGTCTTTAAGAGCAAGTCTCAATTCAAATCCCAAGTCTTTAAGAGCAAGTCTCAATTCAAGTTCCAAGTCTTTATTCCAATCCCAAGTCTTTAAGAGCAAGTCTCAATTCAAGTTCCAAGTCTTTAAGAGCAAGTCTCAATTCAAGTGCCAAGTCTTTAAGAGCAAGTCTCAATTCAAGTGCCAAGTCTTTAAGAGCAAGTCTCAATTCAAGTTCCAAGTCTTTAAGAGCAAGTCTCAATTCAAGTGCCAAGTCATTAAGAGCAAGTCTCAATTCCAATCCTAAGTCTTCAAGAGCAAGTCTCAATTCAAGGCCCAAGTCTTCAAGAGCAAGTCTCAATTCAAGGCCCAAGTCTTCAAGAGCAAGTCTCAATTCAAGGCCCAAGTCTTCAAGAGCAAGTCTCAATTCAAGTTCCAAGTCTTTAAGAGCAAGTCTCAATTCAAGGCCCAAGTCTTTAAGAGCAAGTCTCAATTCAAGTTCCAAGTCTTTAAGAGCAAGTCTCAATTCAAGTGCCAAGTCTTTAAGAGCAAGTCTCAATTCAAGTTCCAAGTCTTCAAGAGCAAGTCTCAATTCAAGTTCCAAGTCTTTAAGAGCAAGTCTCAATTCAAGTGCCAAGTCATTAAGAGCAAGTCTCAATTCAAGTGCCAAGTCATTAAGAGCAAGTCTCAATTCCAATCCTAAGTCTTCAAGAGCAAGTCTCAATTCAAGGCCCAAGTCTTCAAGAGCAAGTCTTAATACATGTCCCAAGTCTTTAAGAGCAAATTTTTAGGAGAAAGTCTCGATTTAAGTACCAAGTCTGTAAGAGCAAGTCTCGATTCAAGTCCCAGGTCTTCCAGACCAAGTCTTGATTCCAGGAAGCTGTATTTGTTTCCCTCTTGCAAATGATACATTGTGCCTTTAACACCACCTTTGTGTACTGTAATGTGCAGATTTATTAGATACGTCAATTTGAATTTTTTCAGCAAAATATCTGAGAAGTTTTTCCTACAATAACAGAAACTAACCAGAGCATAAAACATGTAGTTGTATACAATAACCAAAATGCACCATTTTTGTGCCGTTTTTACAGAAACGCTAAAGGACTATTGGGCCTCCGATAAGGATTGGTATTCCAGTATTGATGCTACAAAATGGCTGCAGAGTATCAGGTGAGCTCGTTATAATACCAATATAATACTCAGGTTGGTTTTAATCATGCATATCTTCGATCACACAGGGGAATAAAACTATTTGTAACAGTTTACCAATCATGTATACTATCTTTAAAATCTCAATTGCCTCGTCAACCCAAGCGATATTTGGGGAGCTGTTAAGGGGGAATGCCACAATCTAACTGCTGATAGGGTTGTGCGCCTTGGCCAGGTAGCCACCTCGTTGAAGCGAAATGGTTCTGGTGATTTCCTGATGGCAGCAGTAATAATGGCTACAGCACCAGGAGTACCCTATAGGGTAGACGTATGTGCTATACAAGAATCCACTATTATTATTATTATTTTCAAACTTTAAAAATTCATCATTGCCTAGCATGTTGTTGTCACGTGCTTAAACCATGTTCGCACTGGGCTTTTTGTTTTAACATCGCTTTTTGTCAAGGTATCAAAATTAAGTCCAGTAAACTGCCAAAAGTATTGACCATAAATTGTTACGGCAAGGCAATTTTGCATGGACTGGTTTTGTAAACTGACATTGCGAACATGTGACTCATGTACTTCAATCGCAATGAGCGAGTAATAATAATAATATTGGGCACTTGTATAGCGCACATGTCTACCCTAGGGTACTCATGGTACTGTTGCCATTTTTATTAGTAACCATTATTAGTAACCATTACAGGGGGTTGCTTGAAAATTTTTCCAATTGATTTTTTTTGTTTTGCTGAGCACAAAAATGTGCTCAGCACAAAATGTTTTTGCTTTATATTGCAAAATTGGGTTGCCAGCCAAAATCGCATGTGATACTGCTGTTTTGCTGCTGTTTCTAAAAAAAAATCGGACTTACAATTTTGGCCGGTAACCCGTTTTACAAAGTAAAGAAATTCTGTGCTTAGCAAATTTTTGTGCTGAGCAGCGCCATGGAATGCATAGTTCTGACATGTCAATCAATCTAAACCCGCGTGACCATATATGACCAATCACAACAGAGCTACATACACAGTGCATTAGCATATCATTCACATCAGGCACATGTGCTTGTAAACGCGGTTCTCTGCCGTATTACATTTATGCAGTAGCCCCAAGTAAATTTTGGTTTCAATGTCAGGTTACTGCCATATACTGGGCGCTTTGTCTTGTTAAATCGAACAGCGCACAACGCGTACGCGTACACAGGCTTCGCAGGCAAATAAACGTGCAAAATTGCTCAAAGTGACAACATAATGTAACAGCATATCATCAACACAAAACCCACAGTTCATGGCACTGGATGGCCCCCAGCTATGGCGGACGTACACGGACCATGACTTTGCAGGTCGGATTGGTGTATACATATGACATCCCTGTATTACTTGTCCTTTAATACTTAGTGTGTTCTAAGATAACTGTCGACCCTAAAACATAAATACCTTCAAGTTTTCTCCAATGAATCTGTGCATTCAATTCCGAGTCCCATTGCTTCGTGCGTTGTGTGTCACCATTTTTGCGATGGCTTGTGAGCATTATAGCAACAGTGTCTAAGGGGGCTGGGGTAATTGGACAATCTCAGAACTATGCATTGGCCTTAGGTGATGTCAAAAGATAACGGTCAAACACTAAATTGAAACGGACCTTATTTGATGTGTCTGAGTGACTCAGTTTTAATTTTTCCGTGAATAGTTACTGACTCCTCTGTGACTCATTTTTGTGCTTTTTTTATCTTGCAAACAGCATGTGCCTGTCTGCAGCCGTGACAGCAGCAACGACTATTTATCAAGACGAGCAGACCGTGGTGCTGAAAGGTCAGTCAAGGCATCCTTATCAAAAGCAGTCTCTCTGATTTCTGTGTTCACACCCTCAGACCCAAAAACTTCAGGCCCCAATACATGACTTACAGTTACCCAAAATGTTACTTCATGAGTTGACAAGAAAAACTTGACTAAAAGTGTTGATAGCAATGGTAACAAACACCACATGATTGTTTTTTTTCGTGTAATATGGTACATTTATGGAAGAAATTGTCCACTTACGAGTGCTTTTAAAAAAACATTTTTGCAAACCATTTTGTTTTTACCAAAACAACACAAAAACCATGCATGGATTTTTAAGGTTTTCTGACTTATTACAGTGAAACTTGTCTATAGTGGCCACCCTCGGGACCGTAAAAAACTGACCTCTATAAACAGGTGGCCTCTTTATAGAGGATACAAATGGCAGTTGGGACCAAATAAAGGTGGCCAGTATAAGCAGGTGGCCTGTTTATCAAGGTGACCTTAATAGCAGGTTTCACTGTACTGCATCTATAACATGTGGCTGAAATTTCTACAAGGCAGTGTATCAGCATTATTCTTTTGTTATGTAATGATGCTGTTCCTGTTTTGAAGAGTTTTCCAATCATGTAATCTGTCTTTAACAGAAGTGCGAACAATTTCACAACTAATCCGCGGCTTCACTGTGCGGCTTCAAAGTTAAATTTCATTTTTGGCAGACTCGAGTAAACAAATGTTCAAGTCCGAGTCAAGTCAAGTCATTTGAGGTTTGAGTCTCAAGTCAAGTCAGTGAAAATCGGGACTCGTGTCCCGAGTCTCGAGTCAGAGTCATTACAACACTGGAAACCAAGTGTAAGATTCCTATTTGATCAAGCAGGCCACTAGTCTATTTTCATCACCAACTTGACGAATGCTGAAATTGCTGGATTCACTCTAAATCTCCAATGCTTATTTTAGCCTGAGATAGACATTTGATCTAAAAACGGCTCCGTGGGAGACGCCATTCTATCCAAATCAATCGGAAATGACGAGCGATTACTGCTTTCCAAAAAAATGCTGCCTCACAACCAAGGCCTTTTAAGACTCAGCTTGTCTGAATGAATCAATGTACATGTATTTAGGTGGAAATCACACATGAGTCAATGGTAGCTGGCTATATGGGTATTGTATGTAATTTCTGCACTTGCAGTTTTGGTTATGCAGTATACATGTATGTCTCTGGGGCTGGAGACTTTATGACTAGTTTTTATTGCAAGTCGTAAATAATCTCAATTCCCAAGTCCAGTCACAAGTCATTTTCTCCAGAGTTAAGTCACGGGTCAAAAACCCAAAACCGACTTGACCCCAAGCCAACAAGATAAGAGACCAGCTCTGCACTGGTCTAATTCATGGGCTAATTCTGTATAACCGCCCCCAAGACACTCGCACTTAGAACTGCAAATGCAGTTCCCAGTCGCGAAGTGGTTAAATATAGTAATGAAATTACATGCATAGTAATTACGTCCCATCCTTAATATAGAGTGTGTCTAAAAAAAATAATGCAATCCAAATTAAACGAAATGTCAAACGTAGAGTGTATGCATGCTTTGAAAGCTACAATCTTCCTTTTTAAAAAGAGACGTAAAACGCTCAAATCTGATAATATTTGACAGAGTTATATAGTGATTTTGCAAGAGGTCAAATTGACCATGGGACCAAGTTTTTAAATGCAGTGATAATGTTGTTTGATTGAGTACTCTTGGACATTGCATGAGTTAACTTTTCTGTCAAGAGAAAATCCACCTTCGTTGCCGAATCGTACATCTGGCTGCAAGTGGTCGACGACCCACTGACAAAAATTCCTTCATCTTGGTAAATCCACCTGTAGCAGCCGATGTCGTGCGAACATTTGGTAGGGGTGCATACCCAGATCCAGCCGAGTGATGCGGTTAAACGTAGCATGTAGTAGGCCCAGTCCATTGCATCTAGCACACTGACGTGTGGATTGGCATCCAGCTACGCCTCTACCAATTTGATGTTTTGCACATACTGCGCCGTCCGATGACGCCCTCGATTAAGATTGCAATTGCTACCTTCTCTTCGCAGGTTTCTCCATTGATTATCAATTGCATTCAAAGACTTGGTCCCATGGTATGATGGTAAATTTGACCTCTCTTGGAAAATTTCTCAAAACTCTGTCAACAATTATCAGATTTGAGCGTTTAATGTCTCATTTGAAAGAGGAAGGTTGTAGCTTTCAAACCATACATATATAATCTATGTTGGTTACACATTCTACGTTTGGCATTCGGTTAAATTTGGATTGCATTTTCTTTTTAGACACACAGAGCCTCATTGTCTTTTACAAAAAAATAAATAAATAAATTTAATAAAGTAAAGTAAAATAAAATAAAATAAAATTGATTGTAACCCTTAAAACTTCCAAGTAACGTTTATAGGACTGTAACTGAATGGAGCAGTATATCGCATAGATTTCATTGATAAAAATACAATTTAACAGGTCCTTTAGGGAAAGTCTGGCACGAACATGTAATACTGTACCAAGGCAATTACCCTGCAGTCACGGGATGACTAAGTACCATTGTATGAGATTGGATGACTCACAGAATAGCTGAGTTCATTTCCTGGAGTTTAATGGATATCAAGAGACATGAAGACAAATTGCAACAAATTGTCTTGATGTTAATATAATCGCCCCAAATCCTCCTAATGTTTTATGGGATTTCTGATGATTCACTTCACTCAACATGTGTTTAAATACATGTCAAGTTTCATTTCGCATTTTTTGTTGACGCATAAAAAGATAATGTAGCTATTAGTGTGATTGGATGAGCCAGTGCTTGAAAGGTGCGTGTTCAGATTTTTTCCAGAAAATGGATTTTGATCCAACTTAAAGGCAGTATATATCATTGGTAAACTCGAAAATCAGAAATTACACAATATGAACATGATGACCATAGAAAACTTCCCCTGAAATGGTTTTGTCTGAAGTGCTATAGTCTTTGAGAAATGAGTGCTGAAACAATTAGTTTTTGTCTCATGAGACGAAAATTCAATTCGCCCCAAAACCATTTTGCCCAAGTGCCATTTCGCCCCAAATTACTTCGACCAAACACTACATCGCCCAAATGCTACTTCTCCCCAAAACCACTTCGTGCACAGGCCGTGGTTCAGGGCGAAATGGTTCAGGGCGAAGTGGTTTTGGGGCGAAATGACTGCAAACCCTTTTTTGACTGTTTTCTCAAAAGTTAGACAAAGTATGGAGCTGGTTTTTGCTCAGGTTGGTTTTAATCATGCATATCTTCAATCACACAGGGGGATAAAACTATTTGTAACAGTTTACCAATCATGTATACTATCTTTAACAATCATGTCAAATACATCCTCAAAATACTATCCATTGGAAGAAAACAGGAAATTTGTAATCTTTAATTTGGATGTGGAAGAAAAAACGTTGGAGTAGTCACTGTACTGCTTTGTATTCCAGATAAATTAATTTACTAAACATCAGTTGTTTTGGACGATATCCTTGGAAATATGTGGATTGGG
Source organism: Henricia sp. BOLD:AAB3569 (assembly GCA_037783545.1). Classification (NCBI taxonomy): domain Eukaryota; kingdom Metazoa; phylum Echinodermata; class Asteroidea; order Spinulosida; family Echinasteridae; genus Henricia; species Henricia sp. BOLD:AAB3569. The sequence continues at coordinate 153,640 of JBBELK010000706.1, read as the reverse complement.
AACTCAAAATTTCAGAATGGTATTGAGAAAAATTGACAAATGATATGGTATCAAAATCTTAACACCCACGGGAATAAATTGACAATAGTTTTCAGAGGGTTATTGGTAATGACTTCGTGAAATAAATTATCTTGAAATAAATTTAAGGTCGTAGAACAATTTTGACCAGATAAATGTTTAAGGATTATTTTTGGGGCCCAGGGGTATTGTGTACATTGCACATAGCATCTTAGTTTTTACTATAAACACTAGCATACACTCTTTAGTGTCGGCCGAACGGTTAACCGACACTTGAAAGAATTACAAACCGGTTTCTGAATTAACCGTAAATTCCTATCCTTAATGTCAGGTACCATGGTAATTGGGTCTAAACATTCGCTGAAACGTCCATAGTTAAAGTGTAGGGAAACAGTTCACTGGTTTTAGTGTAGACCCAGTTACCATGGTAACACACAAAGGGTGACATTTTCACTAAGTAGTACTCTATTGCCCTTTGTCTTTCAGAGCCGAATGGTCGCGACACATCCTGCATCGTGGCGTGTCTGGTTCAGATCATTTTAGACCCTCACTGTCGCACACAGCTAGGGTTCCAGAGTCTCATACAGAGGGAATGGGTCGTCGCGGGCCATCCATTCCTGGAACGCTGCGGACATCTCACGCCAAACGACGGAGAAGAGGTCAGGAGATATTTAAATTGTTGTCTGCTTTCAGACATTAGAGAGGTTTCGCAAGCCGACAGATTTGCGTACGCATATTCGTAACCGTTAGTGGCATTTCTGTGGTTTTGCAACTCCAAAACTTTGACCTTTAAAATTGTCCCATACTTTTAGAGGTATCGAAGGCAATCTTTGACTTCTAATTTGAGCCCTGCCAATCAACATCTTTTTAAACTCAACATTTTGTCTGTTTTCAGAGCCCCACGTTTCTGTTGTTCCTGGACTGTGTCAACCAGATGATGCAACAGTTTCCATCGGCCTTTGAATTTACCGACACCTACCTCATCACGATATGGGACAGTATGTTCGCTGGGATCTTTGGTACTTTCCTCTTCAACGGCGAACGACAACGCGTCACGACGTGCATCCGCGATGTGGAGAACCCCTTCAAGCTAGCTACGGTCTGGGCCTGGACTCTGCAGTACACGCGCGAGGACCAAGCCCTTTTCAACAATCCCATGTACATCGCTAAACAGATCTTGTTGGAGCCTGTGGTGGGATTTAAGCTGTACACGCAGAAAGAAGTGGATAATTCCGAAGGCTGCAATGCGGCTGTGTATAGGTTTAGAGCCCGAACGGCTAAAAGGACTCTACTGGATGCTAAATATGGTCAGAAATCGTTGGAGGAAACCGCACCTGCCGTCCCAGTCCACCTGAGGGAGAAGAACCTTAATATCAACGGCGCTAACTCGACGGGGAATGGCCGCGGGACCCAACTTGATCCCAACATGATCATCCCTCAGACTAGCCTGCCAACTATCAAGTTCTGGACGCAGTGTTTTCTGCGTTGGTTGCCCAGTGCGCATATCGTGGGCGGTGGGAATCCATTACTTTACAAGCAGCAGTGCCAGGTCGTGGACGAAATACAACAACTCAAGGACAGACTGGAGCATCTACGAGCGCAGAAACTCAACGACGTAGTGCGCAGGCCCAAGCGCGAGAGTCGGCTTTACTTCACGTACGAGGAGAACGAGCGCAACCAAGGACTGCTCACGTCGGCCTTTCCATTCTCTGTCAGCGACCTGAGTCTCATTGGAGGGGATCGACGGTCGTTTCTCGGTACGCCGCTTGCGCGATTCTTACGCGGTCAGAGTTTGATGCAGAGTGACGTCATGCCTACGTTGTCGAGCGAAGTTGAAGCCAGCGACGAAGTCGAGTTGTAATGAAAAAGCATCGATCACACTTCATAGTGTAAAACACTGATTCAACTTGGATACAACATATGGTAGTAGTTCTGCTGCAAGGTTTGTAGGGGCTGGTTTTTAGACTAGTCTTGAGAGTAATGTGGTATGGTCGTGGTCTATATGATCTGGGGTCGATTTCACCAAACTCTTCGTAAGTTAAGGTCCATAATAAGGCTTGCGATGGATCGTAGGGCTGCGATGGATTGTGGCTACGATGGGTGCTGCGGTGGATTTCACCAAATGTATCGTAAGCGTGATGCGTTCGATTATCGATTAAGGATATTTGCATATTTACTCCGAGGCTGTTTGCTGTGCTGAATTATGTTTTTAATAAAGCGGTCGTCGGCTACACGAGTTCAAAAGGTGCCCGTGTCCGTTCTGCGTAGTGCAAATGCGCGCGTTAAATTTGGCGCGCAGCTTGCGGGACGCGTACCAATACATTTTGTGCAGTCACCAAGCGCGTGCGTGGTTTTTGTTTTTCGCGTTCTTAAGTTGCGCGTGTACTGTAGAACACAGTAGCATCTTTCAAATTTGTATTCCATGTGTACACGTACACAATGGATGGCCAACAACCGCAGCATAGCTTCCGTCTTTTTGCATGCAGCAAAAACATCGACACTGAACAGTTTTAAAGTGACACTTTGTCACCTGCTAAAATCGTATGTGTAGAATTTTAAAATGTTATCTCGTTTATTATTGCTTAGCATATAATCTATCAAGAGTGACAATCAGTTTTTGGGGAGCCAGAGTTCGTTTTGTCTTTCAAAATCGGCAAAAAACCACGACCATCGTTGGTAAAAAAGTACGCTACGATGACCCATTGCCTCATCGTAGCTTAAGGTGCGTTGCCATGGCAGATATGCATCGGTACACTCATCGCAAGTTTCTTGAAATTGATCTTAGGATGCAACACGAGTTACGGAGCGGTAACCCATCGCATCTCGAGATACGAAGGATCGTAAACGTTAGTGAAATCGACCCCTGCTTTTTAAAAAGTATTTTTACTCTTGACTAACCTTTCATCAAGGCTTGAATTGATTTAGGGCTCGAAGTTTGGGTGAAAATCTACTAAACCGCATGGTTTAGTGACTCAAAAGATTCACTTTAAGACTGATATTTTTACCATACCATGGGCAGAAAAATGTGCTGTTTACATTGGCATAATACACGAGACCGTAAGTTTAGTGAATCGCAGAAAGCACTTTACCATTGTTTTAATTATTGATCTTGGCCCAGTCTGTATTTTGAGTACTGCTTCTCCAAAATTGGGTCAGTACATGTATGTTGTTTGCATTTTCCCGTATTATTATTATTAATTCTTTCCTTGAAGGATTCCTCAAAAGCACTGTAGCTCATAAGCCTGAAGAAACTGAAAAACTGATCCGATTTGTCATGAAGTTGATGACTACGATAACGCTGCACGATGAAATGAGTGTACCGAAAAGACGCCCAGTGCACATGTAGTCATCAACTTCATGACAAATCGGATCAGTTTTTCTTCCCTATAATGACTTATGTGTGCGTTCGCTAAGCGTAACAGCCGCCTAACTTAACAGATTTGCATGCATTTCCTCAGGGAATTGTAACAGCGCTTAGTAGAGTGGAGATTCCCTGAGATCTCAGGAAGACACAATCAAGATTATGGTACCCAATTACGATGCACACCTTGTGAATTTTGATTCATTTTAGATACATTGTACAGTAAAAAACATGGAAATTTCACATATCTGACACCAAATAATGGAATCATGTTCAAATTGCATAGTAAACAGCCTTTTTTTTAAAATGCATTTTTTAAAAATTACTCGTAGATTGAAAAAAAGGATTGAATCAGTTTTAAGTAAGTTAGGAATAGTGTTTTAACCACTATTGTATTTATTCATGATTTTTCGCCGGCTTGTGGGTTATCAATTTGTAGTTTGTAAATATCAAAATTAGCTGGATTACCACAAATCGGGTGATTTGAGGTTGATTTTGTACAGCGAGGCTAGTCCTTGATTATTATTTGTTGTTTTGCTTTAAAATGTACCTTTGTGCGGGCACATATAGCAACGAAATGAAGGCACAATTGTAGTTACGTTGTACACTTTCGAATTGTGCAATGCAATTAATGCATTTTGATAGAGGTTGTAGTGTTATAAAGGACACTGCACTTAAAGAGACCTGCACACGTTTACGCGAACGTGGCCAACGTTTTTCCCAATGTGGAACAGGTTGTTTGCCAAATTATGTTGTCAAGATGGCGCCGCCCGCAGTCGTAGCGACGTTGTAATGTAACTCAGCACTGCTTACCAATTCTTTGAAAAAAAGTGACACGTGCCAATGAACAGGCGGCGACTGCCTTTTTATTACCAAACTGCACCTGAGCTACGCCTGTCGGCACCAGAATCATTCGGCGATTGTTTTGCGACCGGAGTGTAGTTCCGACGGCTAAACAACAAAAAATCAACAATCGCAAGAGATGAACATGTTTAACTTTTGCGACGTGATGCCGATTGTCACAGCCAAGTTCTTTGGAAGAAAATAAGATGCAATTTCTTTAGATTTTAGAAAAATCATGCATGAACATGACTGATTATTTTGTGTCGAGTTGCACTTGTTCAGCGATACTCGCACGTTACTTTTTTGCTTGATGGCCGCAAGAGAATCGCAGGTCGACCTTGAAAGATTTACAAAAATTCATACAGGCAATTTGACTTTATGCTATTAAAAACCTTACTAACACTCGACTTCATTTTGCGTCGTACACATTTTACAGAGGTCTATTTTTAAAAGTATCAATGTAATCCGACACTCCAAAATGAGGGGGAAAAAATTATATCTATCGTTTATTTTAACTCCGACTTGTAGCCGATGTATTCAGGTTGTGAAATTCATGAGAGAAATTTTGAAGATTGTGATTGTAATACGCGTGTACATGTACAGTATGTAAATTTTCTAAGGTGATTTTTTAACAAAAATCAGGGATGTGGAGAATGATTTATCGAACATTTGACTGTCGGAAGTTTATGATACTGAAAAGCTGCATTGTTGATTTTGTTTTTTTATTTATCATTGCTTTAGTATTAAAGAAGGCACATAATTTCTTGAAACAGAATTACAACATGAATCAAAAGTAACATTACGGTATATTTTTGATGACGAAACTTTAAGGCCATTATCTGTAGTGTTTAAAGTAAACGAGAAAAATACTTGAAAAATGAAAGATTGTTCAAAACAAGTGAAATTCAAGCATTGTTATATACAAAAAAAAACCTGAACCACTGCAAAGCGGATGCAAACTTCACAAAGAAAAGTGATTGCATGTTAAATCAGTTACCGTGAAAATGTCCTTACAATGACCCGTCGAGCTAACATGTAGCGTGTTGTCCTGTGACACGCTGGGTGATGGGCATTTAATGTCAGTAAAGCCCACGTCGCAGGATGGGGTTAAGACAGAAAATAGGGCAAAATCCTGCGATCGAGAGACTGTCCTACGATATTTGGGTGTCCTCCGACGGAAAATAGCGTCGTAGAGGACTGTCGTGGGGTTTTGGTCCAGACCAAAATCAAAATGTTGTATGATTTTTTTCACTCATGGGTCTTTCAAGGCCCATAAAAATCAGACGAATGTCGTAGGACAGTCTTACGATGCTTATACGATGGTTGTTTCGTCTTGCGACGATCACACGACTAAAAAAACATCGTACGACAAAATCAGGACAGTCTCAGGACATTTACCTACATGTATGATAGTGTCCATTTTTTCCCACGAAGGATGCACAACATGATTTTTCTTTGTGACTGCGGCTAAGATTGTAGCCTAAGATGCTTCTAGCATCGTAAGAGCCCACCCTAACATCGTGGCCCAAGAATTTCGTAGAATGAAAAATATCCTGCGACAGGGGCTTTACCGTGAAAATGCTTGTAGTATGAACACCCCAATTTTGTCCGAAAACTGAGCAAAGAGTGACATTTATGTGTATTGCAATGAGAATGCACGAAGGAATTATCGCTCAGTTTTCGGACAAAATGGCGCTGCCCATACTATAAGTTTTTTTTTATGGGTCATATTTTTGGTTCTTTTTATAACAATAACAGACAGGTTGCGCTTGCTTTTAAAAATATTTTGTTTCTTTTAGGTATATTTCTTCTATACGGTTGATAAGCTGACCATTATATTTGTGAAACATTTTTCTTCATAACAAAAATAAATTATCCCAACTGATTCTTACATAATGTATTTGTTCTGTGGATCTTTTAATATTGTCGCATTCAGAACTATCACATTTTTGCGATAGTTCTGACTTATTTCAAGTCTGACTTTGTGTATAATGAACCAGTTATGCATAGGGAACTTCCCTATACGAGGAGACGGTCACTTTGTACATGTATGATCACATACATGTACAAACAAAACATGCGGTGTGCGTCCAACCAATGGCAGTAAAGAACAAGTTAAAAGTCATCTTTATGGGGCGTCCAAACTTATTTAGACAAAATGGCACCGTCATTGTGGAATACTTTTAGCATTCGCTGTGGCCATCTTTTAAACTTTACACAAAGTACAGTTGGGCTAGAAAAGTAATTTTCACCCATGATGAAAAATTTAATATGAACAACTACAAACTGTGGCACATCTTGAAACCTTAACGTCTACGTTACCCAAAAACAGAAAACATCGTTTCGCGAGCGTTGTTTTGCGAAACATGTATTCATCGAAACAAACGTTTCGGTCTACCGTCTGCGGTACTTTTTTCGATAGTGGTGAAACGGATGACCAATCCTCAATCGTATTCCTGATCACGTGGTATCAAGATATCATGTGACTGTACTGCTTTATTGTCGCTGCTGGCGGCGCTATATCCGTTTCGGTGGCATTTTTGTTTTGTTGTGTGGCATTTATCTTTTCCGTTTGCAGGATGGATACACAAAAACTTGAAACAGGGAGTAAACGAATTTGTTTCGTGTTTTGTGTTTTGTGCCTCCCGTTTGCGCCGGGCTCAAGTTCCCCTTTTTTTCTATCGCTGAGCAAAAGATGAAAATTTATGATTGAACATGAAAGCCCCTTCAGATTTCAACATGCTAACACGTTACATGTCGGCTTTGACGTGTATCCCACACCTGACACTACATGTACGCCGCCCAGCCAAAGTACATCTGACATAGGTTGGTTTCCGACGTAGCCTCCTGTATGAGGTAGTGTACATGACCCTCGATGGACAGCGGCAACCCTCGCGTCTTGTTCTTGTTCTTCAAGATTCCTTGAAGTCGTTGCTCGATGTCTTTGACGTGGGTCAGAGCCTGGATGGATGGTGTTTAAGATTAAAGACAGATACATGATTGGAAAACTTAAAAACAGGAACGACAGCATTACATAAGTAAAGAATAATGTTGATAAACTGCCTTGTAGAAATTTCAGCCACATACATGTAGATGCAGTAATACTTCAGAAAACTTGAAAAAAACAATGAATGGTTTTTGTGTTGAATGGATGGTAAAAAGAAAGCACCTTCAGTTGGCAATTTCCACCACAAAGGTACATTTTACTCCCTCAGGCTTTCCCCAAGACCTCTGACACACCAGACAGATGGTCTACCACCTGAGCTATAAGGTACGGTGGTATACTCCCTCAGGTTTCCCCCAAGACCTCTGACACACTTGGCAGATGCTCTACCAGGTGAGCTATAAGGCACGGTGGTATACTCCATCAGGTTTTCCCCAAGACCTCTGACACACCAGGCAGATGCTCTACCAGCTGAGCTATGAGGCACAGTGGTATACTCCCTCAGATTTTCCCCAAGAACCCAGCATGGATATACAACACTGAGCAAAGCAATAAATGCAATACTTGATATGGTGCCTAATCACCATGGAAATGAAACAACCAAACATGGGACAAGACAAAAATCTAAATGGTTTTCATCAGGATTTTTTTCTGACCTTTTCATTGTTGATTTCCCCTGATTCACTGAGGTGTGAGGTCCGTGTTCCCTTGGCTGGCTTACTCCATTCAACTAGAGGGTCAAAGATAAACGTCTTCAGAACACTGCAGACAATGACAAAACAAATTCACCATTGACAATTCATTAATAAATCAGTTATGCATTCATATTGGCAGACAGCACGTCGTGTGAATTGTCTTAAGGCCCTATAAATTATGTTTTTGAGCAATTCTGGGAACAAAACCATTATAAATCAAAAGAAAGACATCAACAAACTCATCCGAAGAAATTTCAGCTTTGTAAAATGTACCACGTTTAAAAAAAAAAGGAAAATCCATATGCATTTTCCTGGTCTTGGCGGGGTGTTTCAAATATTCGTTCTCAGTTGATCGGGTACTATGTAGCTTGCGTCATGCACTCTGTAGCGCACATCATATACTGCGTGTGCACGCGATCCATAAAAATGCATCGCGTTGGAACACGCACACGCAGTACACAGCGCCCATGCATTTTGGACCGCGTAGATGCGAACCAAAAATAAGTAAATCGTTTGTAAACGATCTAAATATTTTCATCTTTACGGATTATTTTCTGGTAAAATTATATCATTTTGAGCGAAAACCTTTCATTGGGTAGTTGCTATTAATTCAATCTTTACTTTCAGAACTTTTCCCCTGTAAACTCGTCGATTACTTTTTGGGGTCATTGCAAATGATACACTGGGCCTTTAAAGGCCCTATAGATGATCTCTTTTTGAGCGATTCTGGGAACAAAACCATTATAAATCAGAAGAAGAACATCAAAAAGTTTTCACCCGAGTGTTACAAGCCAGTGACCCAAACCACTCGGCCACGGTACCCCATCGTGTACAAAAAGCAGGGCAACCAAAATGGCTTGGAAGCATCCCAACACCATCTTAATTGTGCAATCTGCTGGTTATATTTGCCCAGTACCTACCTCATGAGTGGTTCCCGCTGAGCTCTCATGACCTTCATTGTGACCTCGCAAGCTCGTCTGAAGATGCCTTCCTTTCCCATAGGGCCCATAGCGGTCTCCATGTTGTGAGTTAAACGGAAGGGCACTCGCTCTGGGTACTCAAATGTCTCGCCCTAAGGAAAAATAGTTCCAAAAATAAAATAAAAAAATAACGTAAATCGTACATGCAACTTATTTTATCAGTTAGTAATGTGTATGAACACCTCTTGTGACAAGTCTAACTGCACCAGCCTTCGTAAGAGTCACTTAGGCAGGGTGCGCCACTCTGCTTAAAGTGTTCCCCCCGAGAACCTGCACTTCTGTAGGGTTGTTTGAAGCGCATGGTTCTAGAGGTCAGCTCATTCAACGCAGGCTTAATCAGGTTGCAAACCCAACAAAATTCTTTTTTTATGAGTTATGACGGCTCAAAAATATGGCAAACGGTGCCAGTTTGAAAAAAAAAAATACTTTCAGGATAACCAGACAGTTGAAAAGTAACACAACAGCCTGAATTACTATAGTATTATAAGGGATGGTCAAGATTGAATATGATATAAAATACCTGAGATGAAACTTAAACAAGTTAGTCTAGGCATGCACACATTGTGGCACAGTCACTTTAATGCAGTGAAAGGTTCAAAATATTTTACCTTGTTAAAGAGGCAGTTGAAATCGACATGAACACAGTCCCCCGTGGTCGAGTCATACAGGATATTCTCCCCGTGTCTGTCACCCAGACCCAGTATGTAGCCAACCATGGACATAACAGCTGAAGTCCTGGCATATGCCAGTCTACTCAGATACCTACGCAAAATTCAGAGAAAATTAAACTCGAAATCAAACACTCAAAGCAGAACCACAGCATTATGAAACTGCGCTACGCTGGGGCATATTTCACCAACACCTTGCAATCATTGCAAAAGCCCAAACCGATCTCATTGTTTGATCATAACAAATTCAGATTTTTCCAGAATATGGATTTCGCTCTAACCTAACAATCATATAAAATACTATCCATGGGAAGAAAACAGGTAATTTGGAATCTCCAATTTGGATGTGGAAGCAAAAAGGTTGGTGTAATCACTGCACTGCTTTTATGGAACGGATAAATTAGTTTACAAAACATTGGTGGTTTTTGACAATGTCCTTGAAAATATACGGATTGAGAGCGTAAAATTTCAGAATGATGAGAAAAATATGACATGATATGGTATGAAAATCTCAACACCCATGGAAAAAATGGGGGCCTAAAAAATGTGGCCCATTGTATCATTTGCAAGGACCAAATTTAGTTTTTCATGAGTTGACAGGAAAAACCTCAACTCAAAGTGTTGATAGCAATGGTAACAAACACCACATGAATTTATTTCCGTCCAAAATGGTATTTCATGTTGGAAATTGACAACCGAAGGTGGTTTTCTAAAAAAGTTTTTACCATTCACTTGTACAAAAAATCCATATATAGATTTTCAAGGTTTTCTGAAGCATTGATGCATCTAAGTAGCTAAAATTTCTTCAGGCTAGTTTACCAACATTCTTCCTTAGATATGTTACACTCTTATTCCACGAATCTGTAAAAAGTTTTATCTTGCAAATGATACAATGGGCCTTTAAGGGGTTATATTTACCAAGATGTTGGATCAGGGAATGTTTTCAGGAACCATTCCCCAAAGACTGGTGGATGCCTGGGAAGCAGCTTGGTCCTATATGTATGCAACATCTGCCTGTCGGGGCAAACATATTAAAGTATTTAAAAAAATGAAACACAAAGACATTCTCAGAAACAGCGCCCGGCATACATTTATTTGGAAATTTACACCTAAAATACATGTAATTATTAAAGTAAATTGAAAACTTACTCTATTGGTGCTGTGCGTTGTGGCGCCAGATTTTTCAGCTCTCGACCGCAAACATACATTCCCTTTTCCCTACACCAAATGAACAACATTGCAAATTAGCCCAAGCATTTTCAATAATTATTATTTCAAATAGAGCACTCTATCCCCAGACCTAAATATTTAAATTATTCTTTTCATATTATATAAAGCTAGTCTACTTGTTTGGTAATTACCCTCCAAAATAAATTTCTGAATTATTATCTTTAAGCTTACTTGTTATCAAGATGGTAATGGTATTAATCACCCTGTGAAATTATTTCGTCTTGAATTGCCCCCATTCATGAGAAAAATTACAAAATTATTTGAATCTCCAAAGATCGCCTGCGATCTTTCAAGCTATTAATTCATGCACAAAAACCGTACTTGCATTTTTCAGGTTTTCTGAAGTATTACTGCATCTATGTGGCTGAAATTTCTACAAGGTAGTTTTCTCGACCTATGCTTTCAATTACCAGCGGAAATCATGCCATTTTTAACAGTTTACCAAACAAGTACACTCCCTTTAAGCTTATATACCGATAATACATAACACAAGTGTGTGTTAATAAGAATGTGTGCTTACTTGTAAATCTTATGGAGAATATGTCTAAGGCCAGCAGTGTTGGGAATCCACTCGATAAGACCACACTCTTCATTTAGAGGAATGACGGCCTGAAAGAAAAATTGAAAAAGTTTTAGAATAGGTTTCAATATATCAGTTTCTGTGATGCTCTTTTAACAAGGAAGACTTCCATCAAAGTGCTGAACTGAATGGATTGAGCCATTATGTGGCAATTCTATGCTGTGGCTTTTGAGCAAAGTATATTTTTTTTAAATGTAAATTCTTGATCAGAACAGAAGTTTGTTGAATGCAGTGAACTGGCAACTCAGTTAGGCTTCCAGACACAAAATAGTTGCACTCCTTTGCAACACCAAGAAAAAAATTGGGTTCATAGGGGAAAACCTGAGGGAGTATACCACTGTATTTCATAGCTCAGCAGGTAGAGCATCTGCATGGTGTGTCAGGTCTTGGGAAAACCGAGGGAGTATACCACTGTGCCTTATAGCTAAGCAGGTGGAACATCTGCCTGGTGTGTCAGGTCTTGTGGGAAACCTGAGGGATTATACCACTGTGCCTCGTAGCTCAGCTGGTAGAGCATCTGTCTGATGTGTCAAAGGTCTTGGTTTAGGGAATTTACCACTGTGCCCCATTGCTTAGCTGGTAGAGCATCTGTCTAGTGTGTCAGAGGTCTTGGGGAAAACCTGAGGGAGTTTACCACTGTGCCTCATTGCTCAGCTGGCAGAGCATCTGCCTGGTGTGTCAGAGGTCATAGGGGTAACCTGAGGGAGTTTACCACTGTGCCTTATTCCTCAGCTGGTAGAGCATCTGTGTCAGATATCTCAATTTTTCTCTGTTTTTAGTAAAAGTTGCTTAGAGCACCAGCCACTAGAAAACCTCTTAAAATCTGAATCAGTTTCCAGCAATGAAGATATATTACATAGGTCCTGATGTGAAGTTGAGCACGTCGGGACTCGGCGTCCTTACGTAGGCACTTGTTGACGATTCCATTGAATTCCATCAGACGATTGTCCTGTCGCAAATCATCCTGATATGAAGAGAAAAATTACACCAGAATATATGAATGAATTTTATGGTTCAAGTCAAGTGTGCCGCACGTGAGCCGCACGTGAGCCGCACGTGAGCCGCAAAATGGTGGAAGGCGTGACGTCACCATAAAGCAATCAATATTCAAACTCGCAGTTTATTTCTGTTCATGACAAGCATTTCTGGTAGCTTTCTACCAAAGATGATAGTGCTTATAAGACAGACCACTCACGCAATGAATCGAAGTATGAAAAGATGCCATTTGACTAAGCAAACTAGATGCGCCTCGTGCCTGTTTGACATATGCCTCTCGTGGTGTAATCTGTGTAGTAGCAAAAAGTTACAGGAGCATCTGTATCAGGCAGGTGCGTCTAGTTCACTTACTGAAATGGCGCCTTTTCGTACTTCACGTTATTGAATTGATTTTGCTTTCTACTAAATACCTACCTTTGGTTTACACATCATAACATACAATTTCCCGTCAGAACCCTGGATGCCAATTTTCTTTGGTCTTTGCAGGGACGGTAAAACCTCCACCTGTTGAAATATTAATAAAATTTAAAAAGCATTGTACTTTTAACGGAAAAGCTGATCTGTGTGACTTCTGGTGGCCAACGCAATCCACAGATTATGCACATCACAAGTTTAACAAAAAATTATCGTCATGTACTGCCGTTTCTAACAGATTTTACTGTCCCATAATATGTGTTTAACGAAACAATATACACTACTCACAATAAGTTAGGGATATTGGTATGTTGTCAATTTTGGATTTTCTTTCACATGACTATTTTCACCTATTCCTGTGACAAGATGCGTCTGTCATGCAGATACAAAATCTTTCAAGCAGAATGCATACCCTCAATAAAATATCTGCGTACAACCCCACAATATCCCTAACTTATTGTGAGTAGTGTAGTCAGTCAAAGATAAAATAATACATACCACATCATCGAAACTCCTGATGTATATTTGTGTCATGGGGAAGGGGTTGTGGTCCCTGTGAGCTCCTTGTGTGCTGGGTAAAGTCACCGTCGTGGCCGACTGCAAAGGCACTATGATGTTGCTGAAATAACTGCAAAGGGGAAAATTAATTTGCAAAAGTGCCTGCTTTACATAAGGTTCACTTTTGAGAATTATTAAACTTGGGATGAGGGTAAAAACATAAGGGCCTTATCGGGAATCGAACTTGAGACCTCTTACTCAACGGTCAGTCGCTCTACCAGCTGAGCTATAAGGCACAGTTGGTATACTCCCTCAAGATTTCCCCTATGGACCCGACTTATTCTCTCGGTGTTGCAATTATGAAATTGTTAATTCATCTGAACTTTTATTATTATTAGATATATTGTTTGGATGCACAATTTTTATTACAAATGGTTGCTATTTTGTTATAATAAGCATCTCCACAGTTTTTAGTTGAGACATGTAACTGTCACTTTTAGCATTGACATCAGAAGTTAAACTAGCCCAACTGAAAGTACCATAAAAACCTGTGTGATTATGACCCAGGGACCGCCGCACAGTGGGCCAGGCCGAAACCAAAGTGCGCCAAAAAGGGTGATACCTGACCCTGCTAGTTTTAATTTTTTCAACACTTTTGAGGTTGCTTATACCCCATGGGACCATTTTATGGGGAAATTAAGCAAAATAAATATATATTGACTTGTCATGACCTCTTAAAGGTATGCAAATCCACAGAAATTGGCCATAAAATGAAAATAGTTGCAGAAATCTTCATAAAGCAAAATTAGACACTTTGCATTGAGCTACGGAGCTAAACGTTCACTTGGCTCTAGTTTAGAGTTCATATTTGAAGGAAATGAAATCAGTTTTTATTTTTGTTAAAGTTTTCTATGAATAAATACTGACAATTGTGTCAAAATTGACATGAAATTTACGTTTTCTGTGTTCAGCAATACAGAAAACTAAGGATTGCCGTCGATTGCTGCCTAAAGTCTACTCATTTCTAATAGAGCAACTTGTTTGCATCATTTTGGTACCAAATTTAGCTGCGACAACCTGCGATACACGATTTTAGAGCAGTTTTTCTGAAGCGATCACTGTACGTTTTCGCCCCTTTTCTGAACTCTATATTACATGTGGCGCGCTCCACTGAGAAACAGGGCACCCGAGCAAGGCTGCGCTCGCCGGAAAAGTCGGTGTTGTGCAATATGATACCCCTATTTATGTCTGATTGCGCAGTTGAAATTTCAATGTACTTGGTGTATCATATGTTGTGATGAGGGATACTACCACTAGTTGTCTTTAAATGTATCTGTCAGCTGTACAGTGCACTATGGCGTCTTTACCAAGAAAGTGATTATTTGAAGTTGTTACTTCTATTGATGATGCATCAAACATTGATGTCGTGGTTGCTTAGAATTATTCACGGATGTGTTTAATGTTCCGCAATGTGATATTCCAGAGGAGATTCGTCAGTCAGTGACAAAAAGCATTCGGGATTTCCTTTACAAATTGAGGAGGAAATGGGCAGAAAGCAGCCGAAACAAACGGAGCTTTGAATGTAAGAACACAGACTGGCTGAAAGGAGAGTTGTGTTTTGACACTAAATTAGATGACGTCATGACATTGCAGTTAAAATTTAGCATATTATTTAATCGTTAAAAAAACACGATGTTAGCAATTTCCCCCGTTTGTTCTAATTTTTTATACTGAAAAGCAATAATTGGTCACAATTTTACCGCGATAAACAGTCCATTACATCGTGACCAATCAAAAATCGGTATTTTGCTGACGTCATACTCCGATCTAATTATCACCATTGGATTCTACGGGTCGGAAAAGCTAAGTAGGTGAACCTTCCTGCACAAAACTTAATGATTTATATTTTTGGCGCACTTTCATCCCATTCTGGCCCACTGTGCGCCGGGGTGAATAAATTCGATATAAATGTAGACAAATGTCCACGAGTTTGGGAAATCTGGATGCAGTGAAAAACAAATTGGCTCCACCTGGATTCGAACCACGGACCTTCTGCTTAATGTGCAGATGCCCTACCAATTGAGGCCAACTGGTGGTCTTGAGCTTAGCAAGCCACCCCTCCCAGGGATCACTTAAGATACATCCCAAACCCCTGCCCAGCTTGCCCCAACTGTTACGTATGAATAAGTGTTTTTTTAAAAATGCGTTATGACCCAGGGACCGCCGGGATGAATAAATTCGATACAAATGTGGACAAATAGTAAGGCGTCTGCACGTTAAGCAGAAGGTCCGCAGTTCGAATCCCAGTGGAGCCAAGTTGCTTTTTTCACCGCATCTAGATTTCCCAAACTCATGCACAATTATAAAATGAAATAGTTATTTTTGAATTTGCACATCAGTAACCACCATATTCCCTCCACGCCACATTTTCTTCAGGCGACTCGCATCAAATTTACGCGTGTTAACGTGTGAAAACAAAGGTCAGAGTAAATCCACCTTTACCTGTCGTCTACGAGTCTCTTGAGCGATCTGAAGTCATTGTTAATGCTTAGTGTGTTGCAGGTATGGTCAACTTGCTTGTTGCATAGTTCCAATAGTCGATCTGTTAGCTTGGTGGCATCCTGTATAAAAAAAACCATTTCAACACTTGAAAAATCTCTGGGTTGACATTTAAATTTTCAAATATGGCGCAGCACATAGTCGCATTATCATTCAAATTAATTGTGTTGCCGACGCTGATAGCAAGATTGCCGAAGCGGATTGCAAGGTTTATGTACCGGGCAATACATCGGTAATATTTTTGATTAAATTTGTCGATAACTTCAAACAAGTGTTCCTTTGGGCAATTTTCTTAAAAATCAAAACCTTGTACGAAGACATATTCCAACATTATTTAAAAAATTATTTTAAATAATTATTGTACATTATTTAGAAAATGCACGGAAATTTCTTGGAACTTGGAAAAGGCATTTTCACAAATGCATCAAAATGTCACAGTTTGGTTCCAGTTTTGAATGGAATGATCCTTAACTCTATAGCAAGCTTCACTTAAAAACATGTAATTAAAAAAAGGGGTTTTCCCAACCTGGATGAATTTGTTGAGACTTTTCTCCAGAGACTTGGCCCTAGAGAATATTTCACTGCATCGCTTGGTTCGTACTTGGTATGACGACTGAAAAAAAGGAAAAGACCGCTATAAAAAACTTTTAATAAATTACAAATTATGTCATTAGTATAAAATTACTAAAAATGCATTAAGTTTTCTACAGTCAACAAAAATAGAAACACACACCAACTGTCATCTGAAATTTTATGAGATTTCTGTTAAAGTTACGTAACACATGTCTGGCAGACCCAACAAGGTCACAAGCCTAGACAATGCATAGTTCCGAGATTGCCCAGTTAACCCCGCCCCTTAAATATTGTTGCTATGTGCTCACAAGCCATCGCAAAAAAATGGCGAGACTACGTACAAAGCAACGGGACTCGGCATGGAAAGCACAGATTCATTGGAGAAAACCCAAAGGTATTTATGCTAACTTTTCATTTAGGATTATTTCTAAGGCATTTTCGGAAGAGTCGATTTTTTGTAAATTTTGTAAGGACCGGATCTGTCGGCGCCGATGACCCCGGTCCTAGAAAAAAAAAGTCCTAAAATCTGCCAAAATGAGTTGTGGATATGCTAAATTTTCATTTAGGATTATTTCTAAGGCATTTTCGGAAGAGTCAATTTTTTTGTAAATTTTGTAAGAACCGGACCTGTCGGCGCCGATGACCCCGGTCCTGCAAAAATTGACTCTTCCGAAAATGTCTCAAAAATAATCCTCAATGAAAATTTAGCATATCCCCAACTCATTTTGGCAGATTTCAGGACTTTCTTTTTTTGCAGGACCGGGGTCATCGGCGCCGACAGGTCTGGTCCTTACAAAATTTACAAAAAATTGACTCTTCCGAAAATGCCTTAGAAATAATCCTAAATGAAAATTTAGCATATCCACAACTCATTTTGGCAGATTTCAGGACTTTCTTTTTTTGCAGGACCGGGGTCATCGGCGCCGACAGGTCCGGTCCTTACAAAATTTACAAAAAATTGACTCTTCCGAAAATGCTAGCAGACGGCGCCCACAAAGGTCAAAGTGATGCAATCATCACAAACAATCACGCAATTTTCTGCCCATACAGTTTGTATGTTGTATGCGCCAGTGACCGGGTGAATTTTGGTTTCAATGTTGGGCGATTCGCTGTTCAAAGGTAGGAAAGCGCATTTTTATGAAATATATGTCATCCCTGCATTACTAGCCTTTCGCTCAGTGTGTGCTACGGTAACTGTCGACCTCAAAACATTTCAGGACTTTCTTTTTTTCCAGGACCGGGGTCATCGGCGCCGACAGTTCCGGTCCTTACAAAATTTACAAAAAATTTACTCTTCCGAAAATGCCTTAGAAATAATCCTAAATGAAAATTTTGCATATCCACAACTCATTTTGGCAGATTTCAGGACTTTCTTTTTTTGCAGGACCGGGGTCATCGGCGTCGACAGGTCCGGTCCTTACAAAATTTCCAAAAAATTGACTCTTCCGAAAATGCCTTAGAAATAATCCTAAATGAAAATTTAGCATATCCACAACTCATTTTGGCAGATTTCGGGATTTTTTTTTTGTAAATTTTGTAAGGACCGGACCTGTCGGCGCCAATGACCCCGGTCCTGGAAAAAATAAAAGTCCTGAAATCTGCCAAAATGAGTTGTGGATATGCTAAATTTTCATTTAGGATTATTTCTAAGGCATTTTCGGAAGAGTCAATTTTTGGGAAATTTTGTAAGGACCGGACCTGTCGGCGCCGATGACCCTTGTTCGTGGAAAAAATAAAAGTCCTGAAATCTGCCAAAATGAGTTGTGGATATGCTAAATTTTCATTTAGGATTATTTCTAAGGCATTTTCGGAAGAGTAAATTTTTTGGAAATTTTGTAAGGACCGGACCTGTCGGCGCCGATGACCCCGGTCCTGGAAAAAATAAAAGTCCTGAAATCTGCCAAATTGAGTTGTGGATATGCTAAATTTTCATTTAGGATTATTTCTAAGGCATTTTCGGAAGAGTCAATTTTTTGGAAATTTTGTAAGGACCGGACCTGTCGGCGCCAATGACCCCGGTCCTTGAAAAAAAAAAAAAGGCCCGAAATTTGCCAAAATGAGTTGTGGATATGCTAAATTTTTATTTAGGATTATTTCTAAGGCATTTTCGGAAGAGTCAATTTTTTGTAAATTTTGTAAGGGCCAGACCTGTCCGCGCCGATGACCCCGGTTCTTCGAAAAAAAAAATCCCGAAATCTGCCAAAATGAGTTGTGGATATGCTAAATTTTCATTTAGGATTATTTCTAAGGCATTTTCGGAAGAGTCAATTTTTGGGAAATTTTGTAAGGACCGGACCTGTCGGCGCCGATGACCCTTGTTCGTGGAAAAAATAAAAGTCCTGAAATCTGCCAAAATGAGTTGTGGATATGCTAAATTTTCATTTAGGATTATTTCTAAGGCATTTTCGGAAGAGTCAATTTTTTTGTAAATTTTGTAAGAACCGGACCTGTCGGCGCCGATGACCCCGGTCCTGCAAAAATTGACTCTTCCGAAAATGTCTCAAAAATAATCCTCAATGAAAATTTAGCATATCCCCAACTCATTTTGGCAGATTTCAGGACTTTCTTTTTTTGCAGGACCGGGGTCATCGGCGCCGACAGGTCTGGTCCTTACAAAATTTACAAAAAATTGACTCTTCCGAAAATGCCTTAGAAATAATCCTAAATGAAAATTTAGCATATCCACAACTCATTTTGGCAGATTTCAGGACTTTCTTTTTTTGCAGGACCGGGGTCATCGGCGCCGACAGGTCCGGTCCTTACAAAATTTACAAAAAATTGACTCTTCCGAAAATGCTAGCAGACGGCGCCCACAAAGGTCAAAGTGATGCAATCATCACAAACAATCACGCAATTTTCTGCCCATACAGTTTGTATGTTGTATGCGCCAGTGACCGGGTGAATTTTGGTTTCAATGTTGGGCGATTCGCTGTTCAAAGGTAGGAAAGCGCATTTTTATGAAATATATGTCATCCCTGCATTACTAGCCTTTCGCTCAGTGTGTGCTACGGTAACTGTCGACCTCAAAACATTTCAGGACTTTCTTTTTTTCCAGGACCGGGGTCATCGGCGCCGACAGTTCCGGTCCTTACAAAATTTACAAAAAATTTACTCTTCCGAAAATGCCTTAGAAATAATCCTAAATGAAAATTTTGCATATCCACAACTCATTTTGGCAGATTTCAGGACTTTCTTTTTTTGCAGGACCGGGGTCATCGGCGTCGACAGGTCCGGTCCTTACAAAATTTCCAAAAAATTGACTCTTCCGAAAATGCCTTAGAAATAATCCTAAATGAAAATTTAGCATATCCACAACTCATTTTGGCAGATTTCGGGATTTTTTTTTTGTAAATTTTGTAAGGACCGGACCTGTCGGCGCCAATGACCCCGGTCCTGGAAAAAATAAAAGTCCTGAAATCTGCCAAAATGAGTTGTGGATATGCTAAATTTTCATTTAGGATTATTTCTAAGGCATTTTCGGAAGAGTCAATTTTTGGGAAATTTTGTAAGGACCGGACCTGTCGGCGCCGATGACCCTTGTTCGTGGAAAAAATAAAAGTCCTGAAATCTGCCAAAATGAGTTGTGGATATGCTAAATTTTCATTTAGGATTATTTCTAAGGCATTTTCGGAAGAGTAAATTTTTTGGAAATTTTGTAAGGACCGGACCTGTCGGCGCCGATGACCCCGGTCCTGGAAAAAATAAAAGTCCTGAAATCTGCCAAATTGAGTTGTGGATATGCTAAATTTTCATTTAGGATTATTTCTAAGGCATTTTCGGAAGAGTCAATTTTTTGGAAATTTTGTAAGGACCGGACCTGTCGGCGCCAATGACCCCGGTCCTTGAAAAAAAAAAAAAGGCCCGAAATTTGCCAAAATGAGTTGTGGATATGCTAAATTTTTATTTAGGATTATTTCTAAGGCATTTTCGGAAGAGTCAATTTTTTGTAAATTTTGTAAGGGCCAGACCTGTCCGCGCCGATGACCCCGGTTCTTCGAAAAAAAAAATCCCGAAATCTGCCAAAATGAGTTGTGGATATGCTAAATTTTCATTTAGGATTATTTCTAAGGCATTTTCGGAAGAGTCAATTTTTGGGAAATTTTGTAAGGACCGGACCTGTCGGCGCCGATGACCCTTGTTCGTGGAAAAAATAAAAGTCCTGAAATCTGCCAAAATGAGTTGTGGATATGCTAAATTTTCATTTAGGATTATTTCTAAGGCATTTTCGGAAGAGTAAATTTTTTGGAAATTTTGTAAGGACCGGACCTGTCGGCGCCGATGACCCCGGTCCTGGAAAAAATAAAAGTCCTGAAATCTGCCAAATTGAGTTGTGGATATGCTAAATTTTCATTTAGGATTATTTCTAAGGCATTTTCGGAAGAGTCAATTTTTTGGAAATTTTGTAAGGACCGGACCTGTCGGCGCCAATGACCCCGGTCCTTGAAAAAAAAAAAAAGGCCCGAAATTTGCCAAAATGAGTTGTGGATATGCTAAATTTTTATTTAGGATTATTTCTAAGGCATTTTCGGAAGAGTCAATTTTTTGTAAATTTTGTAAGGGCCAGACCTGTCCGCGCCGATGACCCCGGTTCTTCGAAAAAAAAAATCCCGAAATCTGCCAAAATGAGTTGTGGATATGCTAAATTTTCATTTAGGATTATTTCTAAGGCATTTTCGGAAGAGTCAATTTTTTGGAAATTTTGTAAGGACCGGACCTGTCGGCGCCGATGACCCCGGTCCTGGAAAAAATAAAAGTCCTGAAATCTGCCAAATTGAGTTGTGGATATGCTAAATTTTCATTTAGGATTATTTCTAAGGCATTTTCGGAAGAGTCAATTTTTTGGAAATTTTGTAAGGACCGGACCTGTCGGCGCCAATGACCCCGGTCCTTGAAAAAAAAGAAAGTCCTGAAATCTGCCAAAATGAGTTGGGGATATGCTAACTTTTCATTTAGGATTATTTCTAAGGCATTTTCGGAAGAGTCGATTCTTTTAAAATTTTGTAAGGACCGGACCTGTCGGCGCCGATGACCCCAGTCCTGGAAAAAAAGAAAGTCCTGAAATCTGCCAAAATTAGGTGGGGATATGCTAACTTTTCATTTAGGATTATTTCTAAGGCAGTTTCGGAAGAGTCGATTTTTAAAAAAATGTTGTAAGGACCGGACCTGTCGGCGCCGATGACCCCGGTCCTGGAAAAAAGAATGTCCTGAAATCTGCCAAAATGAGGTCGACAGTTACCGTAGCACACACTGAGCGAAAGGCTATTAATGCAGGGATGACATATATTTCATAAAAATGCGCTTTCCTACCTTGGGCGAATCGCCCAACATTGAAACCAAAATTCACCCGGTCACTGGCGCATACAACATACAAACTGTATGGGCAGAAAATCGCGTGATTGTTTGTGATGATTGCATCACTTTGACCTTTGTGGGCGCCGTCTGCTAGCTCTGTTGTGATTGGTCGCGGGTTCGGCTTGATTGACAGGTCGGAACTATGCATTGGTGCCGACAATTGCAAAATATTGGCAGTTGCAAAAATGTTGAGTTTATGTACATTAATTTCTAGAATTTCAAAGATGGTCATCATTAAATGAAAATGCCATAAAGACAACTAGAAATGTGAAAAGCAGGAAATATGTCGTATAATTTCACAGCAGCTTTTTATGCAATTTGAGCTGCAATATCATTAACCAGAAGAAGTTCGTGGGCTTTAATATGCTGTACCGAATGTGTTCTATACACCAAGCCATGGGTGCTGTGAAGGAATTTGTTATCACCCCATATCACGTAATTTCTGAAAGTTTTGCAGCTCATGTGAACATATAACGAAACGTGCACTATATAAATGCAATAATCAATATAAACTTCTTTAAAAAAGTTCGGAAAGTCAAGTTTGACTGACTATTTCTCTCTTGTTACTATTCATTTCCCTTGAATTTGGTATAATTGGAAAGCCCTGTTATGCCCCTTTACAGTGATGTGTCATTTGTTATGATTAATCAATTGGGGATGTGCAGTATAGCGAAATACAGGGGTGGGTGGAAAGTAAAATGTCACAAAATTGACTGCTATTGTCATGCAGTGCATTCCCCTTTTGCTTGGAGGATGGGAATGTGTCAATGCACTTTTTGACAATAGCAATGCATCTTGTGACATTTCACTTTACACCCGCCCCCGTAATCAGCTGTGCTGCACATCCCCCAATTGCTTAATCATAACAAATGACACATCATCGTAAAGAGGAATAACAGGGCTTTCCAATGATACCAAATTCAAGGGAAATGATTTAGTAACATTAGAGAAATCGTCGGTCAAACTTGACTTTCCAAACTGTTTTTGAGGAGTTTACTTAGAAATGAGTTTTGACACTACTGCCCACCTTTGACACTGCCATAGACATCCACACGGCCTGCTGGGGAAAGGCTACCAAAACACGAGCTATGATGTCCTGAGTAGGGGGGGGGGGGGGGGGGGGGGGAAAGCAGATTTCCTTTTATGAAATGTGTCGAAAGGAATCGGTCATCAATTTTGAGCACTAGTCCCTAAAGCTGGATTCACACTGAGCCTTTTTGCATGTAAATTTGACGCATGTCACTTTGAGAAAATACAGCATGGAGGGAATTTGGAGTGATGTGCCGAGTGATGTGCTGAGAAGTGATGTGCTGATTGATGTGCTGAGCGATGTGCTGAGCGATGTGCTGAGCGATGTGCTGAGCAGTGATGTGCTGAGAAGTGATGTGCTGAGAAGTGATGTGCTGAGAACCACAGAATCAACTTGGGCACCAAGTATTCTTGTCATTCAAGTGCGTTTCAAGTGCGTTTTTACTCCAAATTCCCTCCATATGGCTTTTATCAAAAGGACACACGTCAAATTTACGCCATAAAAGGCTAAGTATGAATCTAACACGTAAAGCCAGAATCAACAAAACGGTGGCTTCGAAGACTTAACTCATAACACACTGACGGGCATGTAAGATTTTGTCTCAGTGTTGTTCCTCTGGCTTTGGTTGTCTAATTTATCAGATGATACCACGAGAGGCATGTCAAACAGATGCGAGGCACGTCTAGTTTGCTTACTCAAATAGCGCCATTTCGTACTTCACTTTATTACAAGTGTGGTCTATCTTGCACCTCTGGCGCTATATCATCTTTGTTTATTAACAAAGCGTAATTTTTATAGTCCGACTTCTAGTTAGCAGAAAGGTAGAAACTACACAAATCTAAACACAAATCTAGTGGTGGGACTACGACTTATGCATGATTTTTTGGGGATGAAATGCAAAACGTTTTATAATTTTTTTTTTATATATATTTTTTTTAACAAACATAATTCTTAAAACCTTCCAAATTGTCACTTTTCCACTATTTTCCAGAACTTTTATCAATAATTTTCCAGGACAACCTTCTCCCCCCCTCCCCCCCAAGGATTTTCTGTGATTTCCCAGGACTTATGGAATTCCTGCAATTACCTGAAGCTGTAGAAAGACCTCCTGGTGAGCATGGCAGATGCGTGAGATCAGCTGAGAGAATGCCGTAAGGAACTGGTACGGTGCCAACTTTGTGGTCAGGTCAGCTAGGATCTGCAGAAATATGGAAGTTCAAAAAATGAGAAACTAGTGTTAGAGCGTCTTTCTATTGCTCGCATGATGTGCAACTTCAAATAGGTCAACTAAGATCAATTCTCCCAAAAGTTTGATTTTTTTGTTAAGTTTGTCATTTTTTTATGATTCCTTTTAGAGTGTTTGGTTTCTCCAGTCGATTGTCAAAAACTAAAACACCGGCCCACGACAGCAAGTTGAGAGACCAGCTCTGCCCTGGTAGTACTGACCCAGCTAATTCTGTATAACCACCCCAAGGCATGCACACTGACTTGAGCCCAAGCCAGCAAGTTGAGAGACCAGCTCTGGCCTGGTAGTACTGACCCAGCTAATTCTGTATAACCACTCCCAAGGCATACACACTGCCTTGAGCCCCAGCCAGCAAGTTGAGAGACCAGCTCTGCCCTGGTAGTACTGACCCAGCTAATTATGTATAACCACCCCCAAGGCATGCACACTGACTTGGGCCCAAGCCAGCAAGTTGAGAGACCAGCTCTGGCCTGGTAGTACTGACCCAGCTAATTCTGTATAACCACCCCCAAGGCATACACACTGACTTGAGCCCAAGCCAGCAAGTGGAGAGACTAGCTCTGCCCTGGTAGTACTGATCCAGCTAATTCTGTATGACCACCCCAAGGCATACAAACTGACTTGAGCCCAAGCCAGCAAGTTGAGAGACCAGCTCTGCCCTGGTAGTACTGATCCAGCTAATTCTGTACGACCACCCCAAGGCATACAAACTGACTTGAGCCCAAGCCAGCAAGTTGAGAGACCAGCTCTGCCCTGGTAGTACTGATCCAGCAAATTCTGTATAACCACCCCCAAGGCATACACACCGACTTGAGCCCAAGCCAGCAAGTTGAGAGACCAGCTCTGCCCTGGTAGTACTGATCCAGCTAATTCTGTATAACCACCCCAAGGCATACAAACTGACTTGAGCCCAAGCCAGCAAGTAGAGAGACCAGCTCTGCCCTGGTAGTACTGATCCAGCTAATTCTGTATAACCACCCCCAAGGCATACACACTGACTTGACCCCAAGTCAGCAAGTTGAGAGACCAGCTCTGCCCTGGTAGTACTGATCCAGCTAATTCTGTATAACCACCCCAAGGCATACAAACTGACTTGAGCCCAAGCCAGCAAGTTGAGAGACCAGCTCTGCCCCAGTAGTACTGACCCAGCTAATTATGTGTAACTACCCCCAAAATATACACAGCCAAGTCTCCCGTCGTGAAGGGTTTTTAAAGTAACAAACCTTGTTAAGTTTTGTCAAGATCATCTTGCTCGTAGCAATTTTCTCCGTCTTCTTCCCTTTTTCAATCTCCGAGACATGGGAGCCGTAGTCCAACCACAGACTCAGGAGCCGCGGCATAGATTGGTAGATGTACTGATTGCCATACATTAGAGACTGGCCGAAATGCCGCACAACAAACAGGATAAATTCACTGTGGCCAATGAGAATGAAAAAAACAGCCATTTGCAAAACTATAACAGATTCATATTCAGTAATTTTGTGAATGAGTGACTAGGACTTGAGGCAAGTGACTCATGACTCGGACTCCAACTCGGAACTCAAGGCTAGTGATTCGGGACTCGATATTGGTGACTTGGAAACAACACTACCTACCCAGATTTCTCTGGCCGTTCTGAAAAGCTCAGCATGAGTCTATCGTAGTACTTGGCCAAATAGAAGTGACCATCCTCCCATTCAGGATTGACCTCCAACACGTCCTTGTACTGCTTCATGACCGAGTTGCTTTCAAATTTGGCTGTATCTTCCATGAACCGACCAACTAGGAGGAGTGCCTTATTTTTGAGGGGGAAAAAAAGAAAAGAATTTGTTCTGTTAGACCTATCTTTTCTTCTTGCAGGCACTTTAACTATCCTTAAAGGCAGTATACATGATTGGTATCTCGAAAATCAGAAATGTTCACAGATTTACGCCTAACTTACACAATATAAACATGATGACCGTAGAAAACTTCCCCTGAAATGGTTTTGTCTGAAGTGCTATAGTCTTTAAGAAATGAGTAAAACAATTAGTTTTCGTCTCATGAGACGAAAATTCAATTCGCCCCAAAACCATTTCGCACAAGTGCCATTTCGCCCCCAAACCACTTCGCCCGAGTGCCATTTCGACCCAAATTACTTCGTCCAAACACTACATCGCCCAAATGCCACTTCGCCCCAAAACCACTTCGTGTACAGGCCGTGGTTCAGGGCGAAATGGTTCAGGGCAAAGTGGTTTTGGGGCGAAATTACTGCAAACCCCTTTTGACTGTTTTTCTCAAAAGTTAGACGAAGTACGGAGCTGGTTTTTGCTCAGGTTGGTTTTAATCATGCATATCTTCAATCACAGAGGGGGATAAAACTATTTGTAACAGTTTACCAATCATGTATACTATCTTTAAACATCCTCATTCCTCAAAAATTTCTCTTTGAAGCTTTAGGAAAATTGAGGCAAACAATTGAGGCTAAAAGAAGGCTTTGAAGGAGGAATGATGGAGTCTTGAAAATGCATAAAAATGTTTGTTACTATCAACCCTTTGAGTAATTATTTTGGTCAATTCATGAAGTAAATTTGGAAATTGAAAATGATGTAACTGGCCTTTAGACTCACCTTAGCATGACTGAATTTCTCTGACTGTGCATTCTGTGACAAACCTCTCTTGGCACGTGCCTCGTCTGAGAAATGATCGGCCACGCCCTTCTGTAATGTGATCAATGCCTGGTGCCCTTCTCCCTGGCAACCACAGAAACAGCTAAGAATAAATTACATGTTTTGCATTTGGATGGGGAAGCAAAAATGTTGGTGTAATTACTGCACTGCTTTATGGAACCAGATAAATTAGTTTACAAAACATTGGTGGTTTTTTGATGAGATCCTTGAAAATATATGTATTGCGAAAAATGCGTCAAATGATATGGTATTAAAATCACCCATGGGATTATGGTATTAAAAACACCCATGGGAAAATGGGGCGTGGGGGTGGGGGGGAGGTTAAAGCACACATACTGAAGCAGTAATATATTTGCTGAATCCCAGGGTCAATTTGCTGGTGATGTGTAGCTCTGCTGAAACACAGCTTACCTTGCTCCAAAGCCATTTAGCTTCCTCAATGCACAAATCTGGCAGATTGAACACTCGTGCATTCAGTAGAGAACTGTATGCAGTCTGCAGATGGTCCGCTCTGAACAGACAAACAAAACAATATATGAGTGCGGTGTGAGTACATTCAACTTAATATTGGAACCATGATGAGGCAGTGTTCTTTGTACAGTCAATCACAACTTATTAGGAGGTGCATGCTGCATTCGATACACAACCATAGTTCACGACTATTTCCTCTGTGAATTAACTTAAAACTGCCAACTAACGTCACTTTGTTTTATATAGAAGCAACTTACTTGCGTGCCACTTTAGCACTTTTCAGCCAGCAAGCACCGGTATCTTTGTTCTTACTGAAGTCTTGTGGCCTGCAGAAGTAGAAACGGAAAAATGCTTTATAGTGGATGTAAGAAATACGACAAGTATAACTGTGGCAAAAAAAAATTGAATCGCCTGGATTGACTGATGAGTGAGTGAGTTTTAGGTTTAGCGCCGTGCCGGCATCAGTGGCCATATTCACGGCGAGAATATGTAAATATAAAACAATAGGTAGTAATCAACAATAATCATGTGAATTGTGGAGTAAGTAAAAACTTGGAGTCAGAAGAAACAATTATCACATTAGAAAAGAATGAGAGACATTTCAAAAGGATTGAAGAACCATTGTATAGAAGTATTACGGTAGACCGATTCTGGGCAGTTTTCCCAGGAGAGTCCCATGGGAGGCAGGCTATGGAGGATCCCCCAGACACACGGCACCCTGTCTAAATGGGTCCCGCAAAGCCGGTTGTTTCCCTTGCAGTTTAAGGGCCCCGCCGGTATTTTTACAGTTCCGCTAACCTCTGGGTGATGAGGGGACAATGGCACCGAATGTCTGGTCGGATTGACTGATGAAAAAGTCCATGAGGATTATACTAAATCTACCTGTTGACATGCATGGTTGCACATATTATTGTGCTTACATTGTCGAACAGTTTAAGTAACAAAAGGTGCCCCACAAGATGGCAGCTATTCGATATAAATTGAATGTGTGTATTTTGGTCTACAAATTTAGTTTTCCCCTCAATGACGTATGTAAAAAAATACGTGACCTCTTGTGTTTTTCAGAAATGGAGTGCGCCGGGTTTTGACAAAAGTGTTTTAAAAGCGATCTTTTTGCAGGAATTCAACACAAACTTTGTTACTTGGGGTGCGAAAAACCGGTCCTTAACTTATTTTGATGGGTATATATATATAAACGGGGAAATGAGGTTCGACTACAGCTCAGCTGGTCAAGCAAATGTTCTATGTGCCAGACATCTTGGGATCACATCGACATGATATTTGTTTATCACAAACATTTGAATTTTTTTTTTGTTTCCATGTTTTTAGTCGGATCGCATAAGTGACCTTACCCATCATTGAGTCCTAGCATAATCCTCTGCAGACCAAGTATTGGCTCCTGAGTGCGAAACGAAGACTGAGTCATGCTGAGCCGCGTGTCCCACGTGGCTAGGAGTTCCATGCGCGACGTCATGGTGTCGTCCTCAATGGCTGATGTGGCCTTCGGTGGCCAGCTGCCCAGGCAGCGGACACCTTGCTCAAGGTCACGCAGCATGTGGAGCCTTGTAGTGGAACAAAACAAAATTAAATGTTATGGGGCTATTTCACAATAAGTGGTCATTTGAGTAAATTACAGTATAACCCATCCTGGATAACTTTATCAGAGCAAATACATGTTATGAGTGATTTTATATGATGGGTAATATGAAGGACAAGCTACAGAACTATTTTTACATAATTCTACGAGTTATTCGTTTTGAATTTCTCTATTTACATGCACTTTTAACACCATTTTGGAGTCTCATTTCAAGTTTTACATTAGTTTTTAAGTGGAATCATTTGTTGATGATGCATTATTGTGGTGAATTTGGTGATCAATTATGGATATATAGTGTTCAACAATATTGTGAAACTTGGGTTGGAGTAATTCGGTCGAAAATTATAATTTTAATTTTATGAACATTTCAAAATAGAGTGGTTTTCCCGTTAAATAAAATATGGTAATGTCCTCTCCAGGACAAGGTATTCATGACAATGGAATATTTTGGAAATATGTACTCACAAGTATGTTTGTATCATCTACAGGACACATTTGATGGAGTAAATATGACAATTTGATCGTGGGAGAGATCTGAGTAAATATTA
The DNA here is from genome assembly GCA_037783545.1 of Henricia sp. BOLD:AAB3569. NCBI lineage: Eukaryota > Metazoa > Echinodermata > Asteroidea > Spinulosida > Echinasteridae > Henricia > Henricia sp. BOLD:AAB3569. Next base: position 124,389 of record JBBELK010000706.1, on the reverse strand, counting down.
TCAAGATCATATTCAGGGTTGTGGAAAATCCGTTAAAAATTTGTCCTCTCCAGGACAGCAGTTAATTGTAATATAACATGTCAACCATGATTGAAATATTTTATGTTATGTTTGTAAAATTAACAGTACCATTCCTTCTAACAGGACATTGCATGGCATTACCATTTCAACATTTAGTCTGGCCATTATATTGTGATATTCTGTGTTTAAAAAAATTTCCTCTCCAGACAACCAATTACAAATCATTATTTCATTGGAAAAAATAAACATGTTAATCATAATGCCACGCTCTGATATTTTAGGAATTATTAGTATACATCCTCAAGTTTTTAGATCAACAGAGTTTTTGTGAGTTGGACAAGTTTGAAATTTGACCCACATTTGCCAGTGAGACTGATAGTGTACACTTATTGTGAAATAGCCCTATTAAAGAAGCTTGTCCAGATAATATATTTCCTTTTAACCTACTGCTCATATAAAATACCTCTCAAAATACTATCCATGGGAAGAAAAGAGGAAATCTGCAATCTCCAATTTGGATGTGGAAGCAAAAAGGTTGAGAGGTAATTCCCAAAATTAGGGGTCAAAAATTGTTGGTGTCCCAGTTACGTACGATACTCTCTGCTTTAAAAATCACCACTTATGACCACAAATTCTCAGTAATGGACTGTGGCCTGTGATTATAGGGGCAGCATAATTTTCTTGAAAATTTTGTTCTGATTTCTGAAAAATAATCAAAACAAAAGACCAAAAGGGCTTATAATTTGTTCCATGGTATTAAATAGGAGTTTGGTGTCCCGGGTTACCTACACCAATGCAAATTGGCTGTAGAACGAGTTTGCAATAACCTTGGTGCCATATTTACACACAAACATTAAATTTAAGTGGTGTTTGTTGAAATAAAAATAATTATTTTCTACTGGGAAACCACTTTCAATTGCTAAAAACACTTGGAAATCTTAAAAAGCATGTCACACTTTTGGACCCCTAATTTTGGGAATGACCCTGGTGTAATCACTGCACTGCTTTATGTAACTGGATAAATTAGTTTACAAAACATTGATGGTTTTTGACGATATCCTTAAAATACAGGAATACAATGGATTTAATTAAGATGAATATATTTTACTTTAATAACACAATGCCCTTATGTACGTTTCCAAATGTTGTACTAAGATTTGAGAATCCAATATCATTGATCAAGGCTGAGCAAGTTTGGTTGTGAACTACATGTATCAGGTTATGAACTTTTTAACTGAAATGAATGCAAAATGCTTTTCAATATTTAACTGGGTGAATGACGAGTACACAAATACCTTGTGATATATTCATAGCCGCGCTGATACGAGCCTGTCTCCATACTTGCGGCTGATAATGGACTCATGAGGGCGCTCCGCACCGACTTCAGCTGCCTCTCAAACTCGTCGTCATTCTAATTTGCAGATACCAAAACAAAAGTCAGCTTTGATTATTATTTAAAGACAGATTACATGATTGGAACACTTTTAAGAACAGGAACAACAGCGTTACATAACCAAAGAATAATGTTGATAAACTGCCTTGTAGAAATTTCAGCCACACAGATGCAGTAATACTTCAGATAATCATAAAAATCCATGCATGGTTTTTGTGTTAAAAGAATGGTACAAAGAATTGTCTGCAGACAATTTATTTTTATTTTTAAACTTTCAGTTGGCACCTTCAGTTGGCAATTTCTCCCACAAAGGTACCATGTAGTGTTTGTTACCACTGCTACAACCTAATAGTCTGGTTTTTCTTGTCAACTTGTAAAGTAAAATTGTGGGTCACTGCAAATAATTGGGGTTTTAAAGGCCCTGTAGATGATCTGTTTTTGAGTGATTCTGCGAATAAAACCATTATAAATCAAAAGAAAGACATCAACAAACTCATCCGAAGAAATTTCAGCTGTCAAATGTACCACGTTTAAATAAAACATGAAAATCCATATGCGTTTTCATGGTCTTGGCGGGGTGTTTTAATTATTCGTTCTCAGTTGATCGGGTACTACGTGGCTTGCGTCATGCACTCTGTGGCGCACATCATATACTGCGTATGCGCGCGATCCACAAAAATGCATCGCATTGGAACACGCACACGCAGTACACGGTGCCCATGCATTTTGGACCGCGTAGATGTGAACCAAAAATAAGTAAATCGTTTGCAAACGATCTCAATAATTTCATCTTTACGGATTATTTTCATTTTGAGCGGAAACTTTTTATTGGGTAGTTGCTATTAATTCAATCTTTACTTTCAGAACTTTTCCCCTGTAAACTCGTTGATTACTTTTTGGAATCATTGAAAATGATACACTGGGCCTTTAAGCAGAAGTCTAGATACCCAAAAACTGACTAGTTTGCATAAACTATGTACAAAATACATTAAAATGGAAGATTTTTTTCACTAACAAGCAATTAATCAATTTGCTGTTCTTATTAAAAGTTGTAATTTGAACTACTGCGGGGGCCAATCTCGTGGTGCTGCTAAAGCACTAGCTGAAAACGTGTGCTTACTGTAACAGAAAAGTTTCACTGCCGCGGCATGCTTAAAGGGCCCCTGAAATGGTGTTTTTATCAATGAAATCTGTGCTATGAAACTAGGCCATTAATTTACAATAATAAAAACCCTACTTGGAAGTTGTTTGGGGAGTTAAAATCAAGGTTTTTGATTTTTATGCTAATGAAAATTTACATATGCATGAGCAAAGTGGTGATGTCACATTAGGAAAACACAGGAAAATCTCATTCAACTGTGCACAAAAGTTTCCAAAATGTTCTCCAACTTGTTGAAAATTTTGTAACCCATGATTGTTTGGGTTTGTTTTACATGTTGCCTGTTGCAAACCATGAAAAAACTAAGGCTGGAAGCTGCAGCATTTTTCCACAATTCGAGTTTGAAGTCTTATGTTTTTTCTTTGCTTTTCTGCTGTGTGTTCCTAAAGTGACATGCCCCAAACAGCGCCCTCTTTCTGTGAGTTTATGTGAAGTTGAAAAATGCCACTTTTTATTTTAGATGAACAGTAGTATTGTCTTTCTACACAAGTAATCCTTCATATGCAGCAAAAACTGCATAAAGTTATTGAGCATTTCAGGGGCCCTTTAAGAATGCAAATGATTAGTTGAGTTCCTTCCGGTTGCAAGATCGATGTATGCTAGGCTTTATACCTCATACATATTCATGATATTCAAGTGATGCAGGCTACCTACTTTGAGCTTGGCTGCTAGTAGAATTTTGCCGAGACCGACGTTCCAGTCAGTCAAATTACGTGTTTCGGTCTTGAGGTGCGTCTCTAACGTGTCCCACTTGGCAAGTTTCCAACAAGCCTCTACACGATACACATTCAGTTTGCCTGTCCAGTCGTGTCTGAATGGTATAAAAACAATTCAGTTTCTATATCAGAAACTTCTCAGGGGCCATTCAAAATATTGAAAATTTTCACGGTTCAGTGGGAAGGGGGTGGGGAGGGGAGGTCGAAGGCTGCGTAGGACTTTACATGCACTATAAAAGTACTGTCAGAAAAATGTTGATAAGTAGTATTTCGGGGGGAGTCTTGAAAAATAGTACTCTCTGTAGTAGAACCTTGAAAATGTTGACAACTTTCAACGGCCCCCTTACAAAATATATACTTCAAAAATAGAAATGGAAATAATACACTGATCAAAGAGGGTTAATTTCAATATTGGTCAGCAACATGCATGAACACCTCTTGTAGCAAGGCCGACTGCACTAGCCTCTGTAAGGCTAGATTCAAATACACGGCTGTTACAATTAAACAATTGAAACTTGAATTCAATATATCAGATCATTTTGCAATGGCGTCCCAAAACTTAGCAGTGGACTCACCTCTCGGCCAGGACACCGTTAACATGCACAAGGGCCGTGCTAAGTTGCCCCAGGCCCATCAAGGAGCGAAGAAGGCCTGCGTGGTGGGATGGGTCGTCAGGTTCCAGCTGAATGGCTCGCTCGTAGCATGCCGAGGCGTCACGCAGATTACCTGACAAAAGGTGGCCAAAAAAGACGAATCCCAAATTAACAAATTTGAGACCGGTCTGGGCACGTCTGTGTTTGATAACAAGGCTTTTCATGTTAAAGCAATTGAAGTGAACTAATGTATGCACGTGAATGCACAATCACTCCTTAATGCCATGCAGAAAGTCACTGTAGAATATTGTACTTGTAGCGCATGCATACTGCCGACTTGACACGAAGAGCCTCGTTACAATGCAGAAGTGCGCAGACCGGGCTAATATGAAATTCGTCTATTTGACATATATGATGATACATGTGATGAAGGGTTCTGTTGTCGAGAAAACTGGTTTTGGAATGAATTCTCTGTCATGCCACTAACACACACTTCAAAATACTTATCTCAAACATATTCAGTGAACATTTTTGCAAAAATCATCATGTTATTTTAAATCTTTGGTGTCTCGGCTATCTAAAAAAACCCAAAACTTATTTCGACCTAAATTTTCACATGTACCGAACTTTAGATGCCGATTACATGATTTTGCGGTTTGGGCGACATTCCTCATTTTGCAATTTTTTCGGGTGACATCGGCTCAAACCTCCAAGACGTACTTCTTGAGTCCGAATCAAAGTCTTCTCCACTATTTTTCGGTAAATGGCGGAGAGAATTTTCCCCAGCAATTTTTCTTCTCGAGGAAGGAAAATGCTGGGGAATTTATCCGGTAAGCGCCAATAGAAACATGCACCATTCTGCCCGAGTAAGCATACAGGGGAAAAAACATAAACACGTGATCGCACAGTGAGTGATCCAATGCATGAGCCCTGCATACGTGACCGACTCTGGCAAAACCCGACGCTTCTCGGCATTTCCCATTACGTGATATGGGCCCACAACCTTAAAAAATGGCCTCTGGGACCAACTTGAAAATTTGGCAGAATCAACATCGGGATACATTCAAGATTTGTTTTGTTGTTTGAACTGTCTCAAAATTCCTCATATTATTGACAAAAAATTAAATAATCAACTAGTTTGTCAAACTTTAAAGACCAATAGCTCCATTTCACTTTTTCTGATCTGTCATACTTTAATTGGTCATAACTTAGCCAAAAATTATCAGAATTTCCTCAAACATGTTTTAAAAGATACCTTTTTGTATGCACACTAAGCTGATACCAAAACTTAAATTTTGAATTTTCATCACAAGTGTTGGGTTTTGCTGGAGCCGGTCACAATTAGTTTACCAATAAAATTCTGAATCTTCAATAGAAACACGCTAAACGTTTCTGACCTATACTTTCGTGGTCTAGGATCTGTTCATGTAGTGTAGGAGCTTCCTGTCTAATTGCTGCTACTCCCAATACACCATCTGGCTCATCCAAGGCAATATACAGTTTCTACAAGTTTCAATAAAGAAAAGAGTTCTCTAACGATCTAAAGCTGCTCAAATACAACTTTATATGGACTGAATGCCATTACACAATAATAATGAAATGCTGATTAACAAAGTTGACGCTGGGATTATTTTTGGCAAAAAAATACAAATTTTTTAAAAAGGCAAATGTAATTAGACTTAAAGGCCCTGTAGATGATCTGTTTTTGAGCGATTCTGCGAATAAAACCATTATAAATCAAAAGAAAGACATCAACAAACTCATCCGAAGAAATTTCAGCTTTGTCAAATGTACCAAGCTTTAAAAAAAACATGAAAATCCATATGCGTTTTCCTGGTCTTGGCGGGGTGTTTCAAATATTCGTTCTCAGTTGATTGGGTACTATATGTGGCTTGCGTCATGCACTCTGTGGCGCACATACTGCGTGTGCGTGCGATCCATAAAAATGCATCGCGTTGGAACACGCTCACGGAGTACACAGCACCCATGCATTTTGGACCGCGTAGATGCGAACCAAAAATAAGTAAATCGTTTGCAAACGATCTAAATAATTTCATCTTTACGGATTATTTTCTGGTAAAATTATATCACTTTGAGCGAAAACCTTTCATTGGATAGTTGCAATTAATTCAATCTTTACTTTCAGAACTTTTCCCCTGTAAACTCGTCGATTACTTTTTGGGGTCATTGCAAATGATACACTGGGCCTTTAAGACTAGGTGAAGCAACACAAATACTGACTGTCGGCTAGAGTTGGTGTCAGTCGGTGAAAGTCGCTGGACCGGCTAACCACAACCGACTAGTGGGTATACACTACACCGACATGCCGCAACTGAGTTAGACAAAAGGTCACGGAGGTCACCATTTTGCCGATTGCACCACTGGTCACGGGATCCGGGTGCGCGCGTTGATTGACTGCTGGGCCCACCGACTCGTGACTGGCGGTATATACTGGTACATGACAACGCGACACAAACTCAACTCAACTGAAAGTCACGGGATCCGGGTGCACGCGTTGATTGACTGCAGGGCCCACCAACTCGTGACTGGCGGTATACACTGGTACATGACAACGCGACACAAACTCAACTCAACTGAAAGTCACGGGATCCGGGTGCACGCGTTGATTAACTGCAGGGCCCACCGACTCGTGACTGGCGGTATACACTGGTACATGACAACGCGACACAAACTTAACTCAACTGAAAGTCACGGGATCCGGGTGCACGCGTTGATTAACTGCAGGGCCCACCGACTCGTGACTGGCGGTATACACTGGTACATGACAACGCCACACAAACTCAACTCAACTGAAAGTTGGGCGTAGTTTTTTAACACTGCTGAAAAACTTCAGACTAGTTCAGACAACTTCAGACTAGAAGCGACTGACTCCGATTTGAGTCGTGAAGTGGTATACACTTACCGACTTTTACCAACTAGTTCGCTCCAGTTGAGTCGAGTCGGCTCGGCCGAAAAAGTGCCAGTCTATTGATTGCTTTCCGGTGACGTCACCCCTTCCATCCACCATTTTGGTGTGCATTTTTCATGACCCACGTGGCTCGAGTAATAACCGGCAAAAAAGAGCAAGAAAAGCGAATTGGTTGCACTTACCGTTTCTTAACCTTGCTTTATGTTGTTGCGCCATGGCTGTTGTATCGATAAAGATAAAAACGTATTTCTTTAGGCTAAAAATCGCAAAAGTAGCCGAGCACTTTCGTGTTTACAAGCTGACTGCACGCTCAATATTTTGAACGTATCGCAACGCGCGTGTGTGGCATTTTCGAATGAAAATTATACGCTGGTGAGTATTTTTTACGCGTGTTCATGTGCGTCTATTGGCGCGCGCGTGTACGCGCGTGACTGTTGCCCACCACACATTCCCGGATGTTCTACGTCATCGAAAGCAATCAATACCGGACTTAACACAAATGATATAGTGGGTCTTTAACAGAAGAAAGCATTTTGTTTTTTACCTGTAGAAAGCCCAACTGCTGTTGTATGTTGTGCTTATTCTTGTTGATGTACGCTTCACAGTGCATGAGAGATCTGGCGTAGGCTTTACACTGGAACGACGCCCTGGCCAAAATATCTTGAGGAATCTGCTCGAGGAATTCATGGATTAACTGGTACTCTGCGTCCTCCTCAATGTGCAAATCTGAAAGGGGAACAGTGACATGGAATTTAGGGAAAGTTTGATTCACGAGGGCTATCTTAGCAGATAGCTCTCGTGTGTGGCAGGCGCAGCAGGCGCTAACTGCAGGTTAGTCTGTTCGTCAGTTAAAAGTTAGAAGAAGTGTACTAATGGTGAAATTGACATTATGTTATTAAACCACATCCATTCTCCAAAATGTTGGACCAACTTACTTCCGCTCTGTGACTTCTTCTGCGTCCTGGACACAGATAACATCTGGATTCTTTGTCTCTTCCATCGTGTGAGGTAGTCTAGGACTGAGAAGACTGTCTGCGCACTCATGTGGCTGACGTCCCCGGATCGCTGGTCTTCGGTCTTCTCAGCGTGGGTTAACACGGCGAGAATCTCCTGACGAATCTACAAGACAAACGTGATATAAAACAATAATAGAGAGGTTTTAAAAGCGCACGGATACAACTTTTGCTGTGATAAAGACTTGGACCCGGGTTCTAAGACCTCCTTATGATATGACCGATGCTGACAGAATTTCGCGTTCACATTCCCATTTTACGTGCATCTAAACCTCCATAATGTAAATTCCTGAGCTGTGATCTTACTTCTTCGGTGACTTCCTGTTTACCGTCCAGCAGCGTATGTAGCAGGATGATTGGCAGTAAAAACAATGCAGTTTGGATGTCGTGTTTGATGATCACACTGCAAGATTTGAAGATCTGAGAGGCCTGAGCTGATCGAACCTGGATGGAAATAGAATTTAGGGAATAAAGGTGGGTTTGATCGGTCTTAAACTGTACGTTAAAAACCAGCTAGAGGCCTGGATGCTGATAATAATAATAATAATAATATATAGCGCATTACAGATCCGACGGATCTCTCAATGCGCTTTCTGCATTATTACCCCTGGTCATTGGGCTCAGTAATATCACTCCTTAATCCTTCTCAACTCCCTGGGGAGTATACAGTCCCGTGCAGCTTATGCGCACAGGGACTAATCAAACACATTAGCTTTCTCTACCCTCACAGGTACCCATTTCCTCCTGGGTGGAGAGAGGCAATTCATGGCAAAGTGCCTTGCTTAAGAGCACACGCACCATGGCCGGGACGGGATTCGAACCCACGACCTGTGGATTGACCATAGTCTTGGATTCAACACGCTACACCGCTCGGCCATGGTGCTCCATGACAATAATAGCCCGATGATAATGGCCCGAGCCCCAGGTTAGTTTTTAACGTACTGCTCATATGAGAAAAATATGACATACACTACCCATCAAAACTTTGGAAACACCTTGAAAGTTTTAGGTTTTTGAGAAGTATTATTTTGTTTATTCTTAATAAACCAAGCTATTAAAGCAAATGGAGGTGTAAGGGGTATCTGGAGAGAAAGCAGTCATCTGGAGTGCTGTCCATCATGGAATGGCCTGCCCAGTCACCTGATCTCAATCCCATTGAGCTGCTCTGGGAGGAGTTGGATCATAAGGTCAGAAAGAAATGCCCAACCAGCCAAGAACATCTCTGGAGAGTCTTAAAAGAGGCGTATTTCCGCTGAATGTTTGGAGAAACTGACAATCAGGATGCAGAGATTGTGTGTAACTGTCATAGCTGCTAAGGGGGGATTCTTTGATGAACATCAAGTTTAGCCGTTTATTTTTGCATGCTCTCCAATTTGTTGATAAAGCCCACTGCTGAGGCCGAAGATGGCACTAAAATTAACATATATATATTGCTTTTTGTTAGAATACACCTACATTTACTTTCACAAAATTAACATTCACAAAATTATGCGTTTTTTTCTCAAAAACCTGAAACTTTCAAGGTGTTTCCAAAGTTTTGATGGGAAGTGTATGATATGGTATCAAAATCTCAACACCCATGGGAAAAATGGGGTCAAACATGTGATCTGGACTTGCTCCTTTAATAAAACACATTCTCATCTTGAATTATTACCTTAGTGACTAGATATCCCGTCCACGTGCAGGCCCAATCCTTGTACGTTTTGCCTTTCTTGCTGCGATAGATGGGCTTGGGAATGTTAGTCCATGAGGGGGACGAGGCTGGCACGTATTTGGCATCCAAGAGGGGCAGTAGAATCTCCTTGATGTGGTCTGGGAAACGCCTCCACAACTGACGACCAGAACTGCAACCAAGACAAACAGAATTTCCAAATCTTAAAAAATGTGGAACAAGATAAGATATTATGGCAGCATTAATGCATACATGCATTCATTTCAATTACTTAAAGGCAGTATACAGGATTTTGAATTTTTATAATTTTTAATAAACCATTCGACTGGAAAAACCTTACTGAGGAATATAAACTCCTCAAAAAAAGTTTGGAAAGTCAAGTTTGACTGACGATTTCTCTCTTGTTGCAAAAAAATTCTCCTTAAATGTTATATCATTGGAAAGCCCTGTTATTCCTCTTTACGATGATGTGTCATTTGTTATGATTAAGCAATTGGGGGATGTGCAGCACAGCTGAATACGGGGGCGGGTGTAAAGTGAAATGTCACAAAATGCATTGCTATTGTCAAAAAGTGCATTGACACATTCCCATCCTCTATTAAAAGCAAAAGGGGAATGCACTGCATGACAATAGCAGTGAATTTTGTGACATTTTTGTGACACAGGCTGGGAAAAAATTTTGAGAGAAAAGTGGTCAACTCCTAAAGAGCAGTAAAATTTCTACTATTGAACACTTTGGGTTTTGGTAGAGCTGGGGGTATGAATTCCGTTCACTAGTCGCCTCCGAGATGCCATGTGTTAAGTCTTAAATTGAAAAGTGTTTTTCACTCCTAAATTCACTTCCCTTTAAAATATTAATACGTTTTGGTGGTTATTAAAGATAGTATACATGATTGGTAAACTGTTACAAACAGTTTTGTCCCTCTGTGTGATTGAAAATATGCATGATTAAAACAAACCTGAGCAAAACCAGCTCCGTACTTAGTCTAACCTTTGAGAAAACAGTCAAAAAGGGTTTGCAGTCATTTCGCCCCAAAACCACTTCGCCCTGAACCATTTCGCCCTGAACCACGGCCTGTGCACGAAGTGGTTTTGGGGCGAAGTAGCATTTTGGCGATGTAGAGTTTGAACGAAATAATTTGGGGCGAAATGTCACTCGGGCGAAGTGGTTTGGGGCGAAATGGCACTTGGGCAAAATGGTTTTGGGGCGAATTGAATTTTCGTCTCATGAGACAAAAACTAATTGTTTTACTCATTTCTCAAAGACTATAGCACTTCAAACAAAACCATTTCAGGGGAAGTTTTCTACGGTCATCATGTTTATATTGTGTAAGTTTGGCATAAATTTGTGAACATTTCTGATTTTTGAGATTACCAATGATGTATACTGCCTTTAAGTCACAAGGAGAATAAGTGGCAACCAGTAAACGAAACTCTTTCTGAGCTGGGATTTAAAGCTTTTTGGCAGTCAGTGTAACTATGACGTGTCTTCAACGGAGTCACCTTATTTGCCAAAACGGCAGGTGACGCCTACGAAAGACTAATCTTTTGCATCATTCTGCCAACAAAAAAATAAACTTCAGATACCAACTCTACTAGATTTTAGTAAAAAATTCAAAAAAACAAAAACAAAATGGATTCTTGTATAAACTATATCAAATGGCTGCCATCTTTGGTGGAGCGCATGTGATCTAGTGGGTATGAAGCGGAACTCCCAATCAGAGGTTGTAGGGTTAAAGCCCCACTTCGACCAACGTGTCTGTGTCCCTGGGCAAGGCACTTAATCCCAGTTGCCTCGTCAACCCAAGCGATATTTGGGAAGCTGTTATGGGGAATGCCACAATCTAACTGCTGATAGGGTTGAGCGCCTGGCCAGCAGCCACCTAGTTAAAGCGAAATGGTTCTGGTGATTCCCTGATGGCAGCGATAATAATAATGGCAACAGCACCATGAGCACCCCGCAAGGTGCACATGTGCGCTATATAAGAATCCACCATTATCATTATTATCTTGTAGGGTAGGGCAGTTTCTTTGTTCCTTAGATTTGGGGCTTTTTTCTATCAAATCTGAAGAAAATCTGCAATAGTTCAATGACCCCTGGCAATGGGACCCCCTCCTTTAAAGGGTTTCAAACATTTTAATATACAAAATTTGTGAAAAGAGCATTTGAAAATGTTGGTGAATTTGCCTACTAAACACAGCAATGCTTAAGAACATCTTCAAAACCATGAAAAAAAGAAAAAGGCAACTGGTTAAAAATGTCCACACACTTTTCCTGTCATTGTACACCCCAGTGTAGCTTAGCTGTAACAATTATTTTGGCAATTTTCCCTTGGAAATTTCTGTGGTGAGGGGCGAATATTGGTGGTTAACTTACGATTCCTTTGGGCCTTCTCTGCAGTTGTAGATTTGTAGTAGTTCTTGAATGGCGTAGGCCGAGCAGTCTTGTGATCGGGTGTCGGCCGCGGCGAGAAACGCTCGAGCCAGCTTGCTGATTAGATCGAAGGCAAAGTTGGCATCGTACACACCGGTCTGAATGAGACAATAAAAACAATCCAAATCAAAATGATAAAATGTGTGAAAAAATGTCACAGGCCTTGAAATAACCCACGGCACCACGGCAAATTGCCATCGGTGCCCTATGCTTTTGCCGTGTTGCCCTTAAAAAGTTCTAACACAAATTGTCCATTTCCTCATTCAGGTGCCCTTTATTAAAAGAAAATTGCCGTGCCCTTTTAAAAATGAATTTTGAGGCCTGATGTCATGTTTACCAGTTAATTTTGGAGCAAGAATGCTCGGAAAGGTTTTGACTACACCCCAGGGGCCAATTTCACTAACATGATTTTTTTGCGATCGTCGGAACAACGATCGCTAACAAAATAATTATTGCTGTTGCAATGGTGATGAAACTTGTGTTTCACTAAATCCATCGTAATAACGATGAGCATTTAGCACTGAAAACAATGAGCGAAGATGATCGCTAAAAGGTCGTGTTGCTTGAACGTGAATCGCAAATCAGCACAGTTGTAGCATAGAGGTGGGAAATACCAGCAGGTCCATCTCTAAAGAGTACTCTTTGGTTAACGGAAGTAGAATTATAAAATGCCAGTAAATTGGGTTTAGGAATAAATGCAATGCCAATGAAACTGACAAAAAAAGTCAACACGGTTTGATTTCCAATGTCATTTTTATATGCTTACCGATCCCTTGGCGATTGCATTTTAGTCACCATAAATAATCCATCGCAAAACGGACGGTTTGCGATAAGAAACTGCTTGTGGAATCCATCTTTTAAATCTGTCGCTAACTAGCGATGGTATTCAAGTTTGCGATGATGGCAAGGCGTCAGTGAAACACGCCCCTTGTCTCCATCGTTTCTAATTTAGTTTTTCCATGGTAAAGGGGGCATTTTGGCAACACAGACCATATTTTCCAGAAAATACCTTTGTCTGGTCTCAAAATAAAAGAAATGTTTCAGTTTTTCTAAGGAGATAACTTAGACCCAAAAAGGGTTACAAATAGTGTGACAACATGCCTTTCTAAAAACCATGTGTACAAATTTCCTATAAACGTTCATAACCGGGACGGCCTAAAATGTAGCACAAGTGTCCGTCCCGGTTACAAGCTTATATTGGAAATTTGTACACAGGGTTTTTAGAAAGGCATGTTGTCACACTATTTGTAACACTTTTTGGGCCTAAGTTATCTCTTCCGAACAACGGAAACTTATTTCTTTTATTTTGAAACCAGACAAAGGTATTTCCTCGAAAATATGATCTGTGTTGCCAAAATGCCCCCTTTACTGTAGAAAGACCCAATTTGTCTTTGAACACATGATAAAATAATAGAAGCCAGCGAAATGGCAGACAAACAAAACTCACATGAAATTTGGAGAGGTCTTCTGTCTTATTGTTGGAGATGATCTCTAATTGACCTGGGTCGATGGCTCCCAGCTCCCCTAGACATTCACCAAACAAGCTCTGTGCTTTAGCATCCGAGTCACGACAGCCATTCAACAGCTAGCATGACCCAAAATAAAGACAGAAAATGAAATTGAGTCTCTTGGCTTCTGAGGTTGTTCACAAGGCAGGGTTTGAAATTAACTTTCACAGCTTGGTGGCTACACAAAAGGTAGTTTATAATTTTTAAATTTGTTTTTCCATTTAAAAACAACAAAACAAAACAAAACAAAAATAAATTTTCCTAAAATATCAATTTTTGAACAAATTGTGGATAGCAAGGCATTGACTGAGCAATCACTTTGAATGGAATCGCTATCAATACTGTTCTGCTTCAGTAATTCCGTCCACATCAAAGTGGATCTGTTTGAACAATGTGGTGTCCACGAAGAAATGTGACATTTATTGTTTTGGGGGAATCATGTACTTAAACACCCTGCCTCAGTAGCTCTTACAAAGGCTGGTGTAGTCAGCCTTGTCACAAGGGGTGTTCATACACATAACTGACCTAGCTCTGATCTTTTAATCCAAGTCTCATTTGCATTTCAACAATAAAATATGCAAATTATCGAACTTCTATTCATGAACATGAATGAGTTACCACAATATTCAGCCAATCATGTTAACTCACCACGGAGACCAGGTTTGTGACTGTTGGATCCACCGTCTCATTCCCCATCACAAACTCATGTAGAGCAGACTAAGAAATGGAAAACATGTAGTTTATTAGTTCTGTCGCTACTTGCATTACTAAATCATGACATAATTTGATAGTTATGGCTTCAAGATCACAGAGGGCCTATAATCTTAACCATGACCCGAATAAATAGCAATCAATATTTGTTTTATATACCGAATGTGTAGATTTTTGTCATCTGGTTGATAGTGGTCCTTCGAGTTTCGATTTCAGAAGCTGGTCTACGGTGTAAAAGTTGTATATTTACAGAAAAAATGGTAGCATAATCACCTGGCACCTTAGTAGCACATTTCACCTGACACAGTTTTCACTATAGGCCACTTCTTATTTTCTTAAGAACTTAATCTATGACAAATGACAAAACGACTTCGTCAAGATTCCGCCATTACCGTCCTGCTGAATGTTTACGTGAAGCGCACAGCTGCATAGTTGGTGCACAGCTATGCTACGCACGTTATGTGCGCGTCCAGAACCCGCTAAACGTCTCTGCCCGTGGGCATAGTCAGAATTGTACATGCGCGTGGTCTACCTAATTCAATGCCCCCATTTTTAACCAATCAGATGACAGGAGTCTACGCATGAGGTATATAACGCACAAATATAACCTGGTTTAAAGGGTGGCTAGTCGATATCATTAGCTCCCCTCGGTATTGGAAGTTGACAAAATGGTTCCTGAGACAAAAGCTGAGGGAACTACATGTAGTTTGTCAACTCCAATACTGAGGGGAGCTAATATCAACCCGAAATAAACTATGATATACATGTAATTGTTTTACCATACCTTATATGTATTCTTCACCTGTTCGGAAACACAGACTGCTCGAAAATAAGAAACATTTTGCATGTGCAGCCATCTTTTCATACAGCTTGTGTGCACATTGTACCCAAGCGGTGCTGTTGCGAGTGCACCCTATATTCCCCATGCCACAAACCAAGCTATTTTGTACCCTCTCACCTGGTTTTTACGCAGCATGTCCCTCAGTTTGGACAGCGCGTGCAGCCTGACGTCGAGACTCTCGTGGGTGACTCCCTTGGTGGACTGTCGGAGTTGGGTTTTGAGGTCTGGTTGACTGGTTGGGTCTTCGCGGTGTTCCTTCAGCACCGAGTTGACGTCTTTGAGATGCGCTGTGTCTGGCATGAAGTACAGCTCATGGAAGTGCTCACTGAAAGACTCCCTGATGGGGGAAACAAATTAACAACTCCTTTTGCAAGGCTCCATAATCCTCCTGGGAAACAGGAACAACAAATTTACATAACTGAAGAATAATGTTGATAAACTGCCTTGTGGAAATTTCAGCCACATAGACCCCGTTCTCATTAAGGAAAATCGCTTCATTTGACAGAGATGAGTGAATGAAGAGTGCATTCACATCTCACATAACGAAGATCGAACGGAGATCGACTGAAGCGCGGTACTGTTCACATTAGGCGGCCACTAACGAAGATCGAATGAAGTTGTGGGAGGTCACTATGCCTAATTGCACATGTGCGTCGAGCTTCAAGTGTCTGATGTGCTGTGTGGTTTTTGAGTGGTGCGTCAAAAACAATGCTTGCAAGGCGCTTGACGCACGACGCGCTTGTGCAACCAGGCCTGCCAAATCACTTTGTTAAGCGAAGGGAACGTTCACATTACTATTGAATGCTATTTTGCTTCGTCGAACGAAGCGATTTCTCTAGTGAGAACGGGGTCATAGATGCAGTAATATTTCAGAAAACCTGAAAATGCCATGCATGGTTTTTGCGTTGAATGGTAAAAAAATTGTCTGCAGAAAATGTTTTTGTTAAAAAGGATCTTCAGTTTTTCCCACAAAGGTACCATTTTACACAAGAAAAATCATGTGGTGTTTGTTACCATTGCTGTCAACACTTTTAGTCGGGTTTTTCTTGTCAACTCATGAAGTAAAACTTTTTTTAACAGCAAATGATGTATTAGGGCTTTAATGAGAAAAGGCTTACTTCATTCTGGAATGAATAAAACAAATTACATCTCATTTCTGAAATTGCTTTAATTTGGTCTTTACAAGATAATGTGTGTACCTGTTTTCCACAATGAGGAAGTTATAGATTTTGGCCACCTGTTCTGGTAGTTGATGTAGGAGGGGAAGTAGAGTCACAATGACTTGGCTGATCATTGGGCCGAGGGACGAAGACTCTACACTGTGAATAACAAGAGATTTTAACAATCAAAATGTTAACCGCAACATTTAAAAGGAGTATGTCCAGATCACATTTTTGAGCCCCCCATTTTCCCCATGGGTGTTGGGATTTTGATACCATATCATTACTCGTATTTTTCTCATTAACATTTTTAAATTTCGCACTTTCAATCCGTATATTTTCTAGGATATCATTTAAAAAAACACTGATGTTTTGTAAACTAATTTATCCGTTCCATAAAGCAGTACAATAATTACACCAACGTTTCTGCTTCCACATCCAAATTGGAGATTGCAAATTTTGGATAGTATTTTGGGGAGGTATTTTATATTATTGTCAGGTCAGAGTGAAATCCATTATCTTTTTTGAAAAATCTGAACAAGCTACTATAAATGAAGTCAAATAGAGTAATAAAGTAAAAATGTCACCCTTTGTGTGTTGCCAAGGTTACTGGGTCTACACTAAAACCAATGGATACTTCAGTTTATGAGCGATTGTTCATACCCAGTTATCCTGGCAACTGACATCACATCTTAGTGCATGTACATGTACACTTAAAAAAAACTAAACAAAAACAAAACAAAAAAACAAAACAAAACCTTCCTTATTCAGTTCTTACAGAAAGCGTCATCTTGGACAGAAATAAATTAATGTGGTGTTTTCTACCATTGTTATCAACACTTTGAGTAGTTTTTCTTGTCAATTCACGACCTCAAATTTTAGGTCATTGCAAATGATACAATGGGCTTTTACATGTAAACAAGATATGTTTGACGGTTTATAGACACTGCACCAACGGCCATGACAGGTGACAGGTTTTCATATTTAATTAGTGACAATAGATCCACAAATTGCCTACTCGTGCATGACGTACGGTGACAATGCGACTGCACCCTGTCATGGCAGTCCGTGAAAAGGGTCTATACCTGTGCACAAAGCAGTTCCATGCACGGCATGACAGCAAGGGGAAACCATGATCCTTGTAGCGTAGACCAATCTTGAGTGTTGCCATGATCTTGAGCCGGACACCGGTGATGTGTTTGGGACCCATCAGCTTCATGATGCATACCAGACTCTCCAATGCCTGGTAGGGAAGGACATAGGGTTTGTACAGTTGGCAGTGTCATGGGATATTGGGATATTTTGTGATGGGGATTGTGTAAGGAACAAAAATGGCTGCCTGGGTAGTATAATTTTGGGTGATACACAATACCCTGTACATGATATTGTTGATATTACAGTGAAACCTGCTATTAAGACCATCTTGATAGTGGCCACCCATCTTTGGTCCAAATGCCATGTGTATAATGCTAATGCAACATTTATAAAGAGTATACAAAAACAAAATGGTTTAATGGGAAATAGAGAAAACTAATGATCCCTCGGTGTCAGATAATTGGCACTATCTCCCTCGGCTTGTGCCTTGGGAGATAGTCCTAATCATCCAACACCGCGGGGTCATTGCACTGCTAAGCACAAACATTGGCTTAGCACAGGATTTATTTGCTTTATAAAATGGATTACAAGCCAAAATTATACGCCAACTTGTGTTCTTCGCAAGAGTAGGAGAATACCTTTCAGTACACATCACTTACGATTTTGGCTGGCAATCCATTTTTGCAAAATAAAGCAAACAAATTTTGTGCTAAGCAAATTGTTGTACTTAGTAGCGCCATGAAATTTGTATAATATCCCATTTGTATATTATCCCATTTGCAAGGCATAACTATGGGCATGCGACTGTGTTGTGGTTATCATTAAAAAAAAAAAAAACAATGAACGAAAAACTAACCAATTTCTTGTCTTCAACAGCAATGTGCGAGTTCAGTAGCTGAGAGTCAAAAAACGCCAGAATACCCAGAAGTCTCGGCTGAAGGAAGTCAGCCATGTCGGCTGCCTCGGTGATGGGTTTAGGCCCTTTGTAGTTGGTGTCCTTTGAGGCAAGCATTGCAAGGCCACTAAACACCTGAAGAGACACATACGTGGATTAAACAAAATCATGGATAATAAGGCTGTGCCTAACGAATCGAATATTTGATCCTCCATCGAATATTCGAATAGCATTTTACCAAATTGAATATTCCGTATGTGCTTTTTTCACTCTAAACCAAACATGTCCTTTAGCTAAAAAGAAGTGAAAACCATTTTTCCTCTGCCGAAATGGTCGCTTTGATGTCATATTTGCATTCAATCACGAGTCCAAGGGCCGACGATAATTTCTGCAAAAAACTCTTCGGGCGAGAGACTGCTACATGCAAGTTACAAAAGTCTTTAGTTTCAGCATAGATTATTTTTTGAGGCGGCATTTTCGGCAATAAAAAGGCTGCTGTAACCAACTGAGCTGTGAGTGCGGATGTGCCAGAATCCATTAATTTCACGGCAGACCTTTTTGTCAAAATCGTAGAAAAAAAATAACGCATCGAATATTCGATAGAAAAAAAACCCTGAATTTTTTTAATAGTAAATTATTCGAAAATGCACAGGCCTAATAAATAATTTAAAGTTCTATTAAAAGGATTTCTGAAACAGGAAAAATTTGCCTTGATCCTTGCAGAAAGTTTGTAGGATTTTTCATTGTGAGGCACTCTAATTTTTGAGTGAAAGAAAATCACAGTTGTCAAATAGGAAATGAGAAACAATTGAAAAACTTATCGCATTTCACCACTGGAGGCATCACGTTGGTTGTCTGTCATTTACAAACATACAAGCAATGCCGTGAGTGGGAACCACCTGTGAATGTGACGTGATTGGAAGGGAATACTGGGTGTGAAAGTGCAGCATTCCTGGTTGGCTCTGAATAAATTGTGTGCAGTCATGGTGTACTATGCATTATCACCGAGCCTACAATGTAATTTGTGGAAGGACGGCTTAATCTTATTGCATCACGCGTCTGAAAGTGAATTGCAACGATCTCAGGGAAAACTCGCTGAAGACCGCGATTCGATAACAGCCAAAGGTAGCAAAAACTAATTTTGAACGATGATATGAAACTCACAGCCGTAAACAGAAAGATATAACCAGGGCCCAATTTCATAGAGCTGTTTAACAGCCCATTTTCCGTTAACCGAGCTTCAGGCTTTTTCATAGACATAGTTAACGGTAAGTAACTGAAAACCTGCCTTAACCGCAGAGCCAAATTTTGCTTAAGATAGTGACGCAACAATGGCGGTTTCCAAAGGCGTGCATGCTCAAGCACGCTGCGGCTGTGAAATAGCCTTAACGTTAGCACAACTTTTCTGCTACAGTAAGCACACGTTTTCAGCTAGCGCTTAAACAGCTCTATGAAATTTGGCCCAGTACTCTCATTATAGCGGGAAAACCAATTTAAAGACATCGTTTTACTAGCTCTTTATAAGAAAAAGCAACAGACAACACAAGGTATAATGAGCAATAAGGCCCAATCGATATATTGGTTTGTCAAAATAAAATCTGCCAATATTTGGCTTCTGCCGGTAATGGCAAAAACCTGCCGATAAATTCCAATCGGAACTTAAAAACCTGTATGTATACCAACTTTAAATCCACCTCTTGTTAAATCCACCTAGTGTGTCTATGAGAAACTCTACCAACCTGTGTGTAGTTGTCGCTGAGGTGAAGCAGTAACTCATTGTGCAAACTCTGGTAGTCCATTCGCATGAGGCTCCCTAACTCAATATCTGTCTCATTCTGCAAAGAGGATTTAATTGATTAACTAATTATTACATTTATATAGCGCACATTCCATATGGATATGTTCACGTGCCCTGCACATTATAATGGGGTATATGAAGCCGTGTCTTCCACCTAAATATCAAGATACATAGGTGGGTGGTGTCATTGGCAGCCAACGACCAGAGACACGAAAGAGTGCCCCTGGATCTTTTAAGTGCGTTACAAAACACACTGGGCAAACGGCTTTACATCCCTTCTGAAAATATGGCACAAGTGTGTTCAAGTGCCTTGCTCAACGGCACAGGTACAACAGCCGGGTATTGAACCCGCAACCCCAAGTTTTAACCCGAGCGTTGCGAGACAGTGACCCAAACCACTCAGCTACACTACCCTACAAATCAAATTTATTAGATTTGAGTTTGATTTCATACATGGGGGTTCAGCACCCGAACTTGCATTACGGGGCCCTGAAATGGTATTTTTTATAAATGAATATTATGCTATACAACTACTTCGTTCAGTTATAATCATGAAAAACATTTATATTTGGAAGTTGTGTTAGGTTTCGAGAGCGCGGTCTAGTGGGTACATAGTGCTCGTGATCGAGAGGTCGTGGGTTTGACCCACACTTGGGCCAACGTTTTGACCCACATCTATGGGCAAGACACTTAATTTCAATACATGCCTTTACGGTTCCCCCAAGAGTCCGCGCGCTGTGCATGACGGAACAGAATTTTAGTACACCGCACAGGAGCGCTAAGTTTGTTTGTGTACAAATGAATGAGATTTCGCAGGAAAGTAGAGCTCTAGACCGCTTCATACTTGTAAAACATGGCAAATTTGTGTTTTTGACACAAGTCTTACCTGGTAAAAGAGAGCTCAGATACAGATTCAACCCATCTGTTTTGAGATTATATTGGCAGGTGGAATTCCGACTTTATTTGTCACAAGGTCGGTGTGTACAGTAGCATGGGACGATAAGCGCGCACGCGGCACCGACTATGTCGACAAGACTCCCACGCACTCATTGCGGCATGCACGCTCAAACAATGACATAACTCCTGATTTTGATGAAATAAAGACTATTTTTCATGTAAGAAGATTCCCTATCAGGATCCGGGGAAACCTTGATTCTCTTTTTGGGAAACTCTGTGTTTCATACTTGTAACATTTCTTTTGTCACTCGGTATAGATACCTGGAGGTAGAGTAAGGCCTTTTCCAGTTCTTGCTTGTTGCAGGTTCTGACGAGATATGGGAAGATATAATGGAAGTAGTCCACCAGCATTTCACGATAGTTCTGGATAAAAAAGAAGAAAAAATTCAAAATGAAATGTTCCTCGATTATTTTTATTGAGTAGTTTTTTAAATCCTCTGGCATCCACGTGTCAATTCTAACAGGAACAACAGCATTACATAACTAAAGAATAATGTTGATAAACTGCCTTGTAGAAATTTCAGCCACATAGATGCATTAATACTTTAGAAAACCTGAACAATCCGTGAATGTTTTTGTGTGGATGAATAGTAATAAAAAGTTGTCTGCAGACAACTTTTTTATAAAACCCACCTTCAGTTGGCAATTTCTCCCACAAAGGTACCATTTTACATAGGAAAAATCATGTGGCGTTTGTTACCAATGCAATCAACACTTTTAGTCGTTTTTGTTTTTTTCTTGTCAACTCGTGAAGTAAAATTGTGGGTAACTGCAAATGATGTATTGGGCCTTAAGCAAACTCATACCCTTTTAAGAGTCTTGGCAATAACTCGAAGGATGGCAGACGCAACTGGAGTGGCCTTACCCACAATTCTCGGCAACAGAAACCGCATCGTTTGCTGTACATAAGAGTTTAAAATAGAGTGTGAGAGAAAAGGCAAAATAAAACAGAGATGTAACTTGTATGGTACTGTATCAGTGCTTTTCTGAGACACTAAGAAAAACTTCATAGCGTGCTCGAGTGGGACTCGAATACACTACCTCCTGCATACTAGGCCGACATCTTAATCACTCGACCATACTGAGCTGGCCAGTGTTGACCTGGTTCGAATCATTTAGCAGCGGGTACCACAACTGACAACCCTAATTGATGTTCATTCTCTCTGACGCAAGTTAAATCTCATTCCCTTGTCAGTTGCAGTACCCGCTGCTAAGGGATTCAAACCGGCTCATCAACACCGGACAGCTCAGTGGTCAAGTGGTTATGACATCTGCCTAGTATACAACAGGTCATGGGTTCAAATCCCACCCAAGCATTGAGTATACAGTGCTAACCCCTCATAGACGAAACTGGGGCCAATTTTCAGAAAAATTTACTTAATCTAAAATTCGTTTGCTTTATAAAAATTGGTTTTTAGTCCAAATCTGATGTAATATGTATTACAATTGACTGGTGTTCTGCTATTCTTGCTAAAAACACAAGTTGACATACAGTTTTGACCCATTTTTATAAAGCAAACAAATTTTAGATTAAGCAAACCTTCCTGCTAAACAGCTTTATGAAATTGGCACCTGGTAGGTACAGACGTCCCTGTACATCCCCCATAACGAGGGGCCATCCAGTGCAATAAACTGTGTTCATAATAAGCTGTTACATTGTGTTGACCCTTCGAACAATTTGCGCGCTCATTGTAAGCTTGTTAAGCCTATGTACGAGAAGGGGGCACAGCTCATGGCACTGGGTGACCCGTCGCTATGGTGGACATACAGGGAAGGAGTCCTTAGCTACCAGATTCGTTTATAAACTTCTAAAAATAACTTCAATTTGTTTTAGTATTTAATTTCGGCACACTTTGACTGCATTCTATCTGGCTTACCAGGGGTCGAAATTAACACTGGTCCCGTGGTCCGAAACCAGTAAACAATCAGAAGGATCTGTCAAAGACGCCGGTCAGATGGACCAGTGAAAACATTTACTGACTCATGGAAACATTCTCTGATGCCTAATCCACAGTAAACATATCTAACTCAATGCGAAGAATTCCTGGTTACCACAAACAATTCCTGATCGCTTTAGAAATTTTCAGATAACTTCATTTCTTTCTTCGATCTCTCCAGACATGCCTCAGTGTCGGATCAAAAAGCAATCCCATCCATCCTGCACTCAATGACCTTAAACCAGAAAGTGTTGCAGTATCTCGGTGCCATTTTGAAAAGCACCAGTGGACCACCAAATTTTCAGCAGGACCAGTAGAGTTCTCTAATCTACTGGTCCTTCTGACCAGCATGAAATTCAGGTTAATTTTGACCCCTGCCTACTGTGCATTAAAAGAAGCCTGAATTCTTGCATCTCTTTTTAATAACAAATTATATTTTACATAGCATTTAGTTGCAGAACTGAATTTAAAATAAAAAGCTTTTACTCACCGATAGGAATGTCTCCTTGTCTTTAAACTCAAAGACCTGCGCCACTTCACCAATGACATGCAGACAGCCACAGCTTGTGGTGTCTTCCTGTGACTGATGTAGTGCATCAATGAGGAACTGACAGATTGGTTGCTTGAAGCGAGCGAATAGGGAGGCCATCTTGAGTCCTTTGGCCGACGCCACGTCTTCAAGCTGCCAGTCAAAAAAAAAAAAAAAATTTACAAAACAAATTGAATTTTATTCATATAACTGCACATGGGGCTTTTCAAAATACATGTAACATGAAAATTCAAGTTTATACCCCGTGTTTCATAAAATTTCTTGTGTGTTTGGTATTAAGCGTGGTTTTCATATCATCGCAACAAACGCAGAAAGTACCGCAGACTAGAAGTAAACTGCAACGCAGACAGTAACGCAGACAGTCGGCAAAGTTGAACCAAGTTTAACTTTTCCAATTGTTTCCGTCAGTGTTTGCGATGCAGTTGTTTGCGTCTAGTCTGCGTGCGCGTGTTACAATTATATGGAAACTATGCTTTACCGAAGCTTACGTGCACCAACAACTTTCATTCAGGAATGGTGATTTTAGAAATGTGGCCCATGCATAATGCTTTTTGCGTCAATTGGAAAGTGTCCCATTGCAGGTTTACCCCAGCAGTTAGTTGGGTTCCCCAACAGGTTGTTAGTTTCTATGGCATGGAGTGACTGGGAGCATTGCTACTCCCCAGTCTATTGCAGGTTTACCCCCCAGCAGTTAGTTGGGTTCCCAACCAATATTCACTGGTACCTATTTATACATCTGGGTGGAGAGAGACAATGTGTCTAGGGACACAACGCGATAGCAGTGACCAGGCTTTGAACCATGGACGGTAACCTAGAAGTCCAACAAACTATTCATTAGACCACCATGTCTCTACAAAAAAGTGTCCCAGGTGCAACACCAATTTTGCTGATTTTTTAAAATGTATATCCAAAGATACTTGGGGCGACACTCAATATGAATCTCACACCAAACGAAAAAGATAACTGGTCGAAGATTGTTTAAATTTCTCAGGCCTCTTGATCTCCACGATAGTCTCAGGGAGAGAATTCCAGAGTTTGGTATTTCCATGACTCTTACGATATATTCACATGATATCACCCTCAAAACAATATCATATATCCCTTCAAAATAATATCATATATCCGCCCAAATTTATCTTTACCTTGACAAAAGCAGCAGCTCTTACAAGAACTGAAGATGACAGGAGTGATTCCAGGAGACTGATGATGGCAACGAGAAGCAACTCACCCTCAGCAACCCTGTTACAAAGACAGCGACAAACACCGTGACACACATGGTGAACTATTAGCATCAATTCAATGAAATCAAAGCCACTCAATAGTAAAGGAGCATACAGTCTACTCTACCCATTCAATACACGTACTACAAATTCAATTTCTTGTGGGAAAAAATTATATTGTCATAAATTGTGTAGGCATAAGGCAGCTGTAACATACATGTAACTGTAGTGTTATTAAACAAGATTGTGACTTGTCATGCAAGAACACACCGGTATAAAACACGCAATGAAAGAATTGCTTTTTTCAGTTGTGTCCCATTTGAGGAGACTTTATGTTTGAAGACATACTTTTTTAGGTCTTTTTTTTGTAACGTTACAAACCAAGATTGTACGTTTTATAACAATTCATAAAATAGGGCTAAATGATTTAAGTTACTTTTGTCTGGTAATTGTTGGTAAGACGCATTGACAGTACACGTACCACAATGGAAAACTGACAGGCTTGCGTGTTAATGTGATAGACAATGGAACTCCAGTAAATGTAACAATGTAACATTACTAACGAGGGAATTCCCCAAATAATCAAGCTAATCGCGAACAACACTAATCACACAAAACTAATAATGCAATTAAGAATTCAAAGCTGGATACTTTGTCACATTTTAAAGTTTTTTTGTTGTAATGCAACCCCTCTTGAAGTAAAAATAATCCCGTAAAATGCCTTGTGCTTAAAAATTTAGATTACCAGCAAATTGGTGATAAGGAGACAAAATAATAAATAGGAAATATCTTACATTCCTAGTTCAGCAACAGTGTTGACGACGGTTTCCTGCAAGCGATTATCTCCCGAGGCTTTCGCCGACAGAAATGCCGCTTTGAGTCGACCCACTACCGCCTCATCACTGGCTGTGTTTGACCTCTGACCGCAACCAATCAGATACTTGATATTCGTACTGTCGTTAACAAGCAATACAAACGCCAAAATGATTACGCAAAACTACTTTCTAGGACAACCAATCCGAGTTTTGTAACTAGGATCAACAAGTGCACAGTTTTACAACAAGCAACAACAATATGAAAAACATAATAAAAAAAAAAATAATAATAATAAAACAGTTAACTTCCGAGGGCTTGCATGGTGACAGGGCAGGAAATTCGTCACTGAAAGGGCACTGTCATTTGTGTTTTTGGAGAAGTGTTTTGGAGTTTAAAAGGGCCACTTCCATTGCAAAATGAAAAAGTCTTTGGGAGAATTGCAAAAGGGCCCTCAGGCCAAAACCAGGGGCAACAGAGGCAATGGCCTCCATGAGTTTCCAGTCCTGTGGTGACCAAAAATAAAAAGACACTACATTTCGTGATGACGAATTTTGACAAAATGGCGGCACCCATATTGTGACGCATTGCTAAAATTGCCATTTTTTGTGAAGTTCGAATCTATTTTTCAGTGGGCATTATTTCTTGTTCTTTGCATTACAATAATGTACGAATTGCACTTTCCGAGCACAAGATCTTTTGTTTCTTGGGTATAATTCCCCTTTAAACCTTAAAAATAAAATGGCGCGACATTACCTGAATTCAAGTCGCAGGTCATAGTTTTTGTCTTCTATCAGACCAAGACAGGAGACAAGGAACTTTGTGACGGCAGTGTTAGGTCTTAAGAGATCCAGATGGTTGAATATGTGCTGGAAGCTTCTCAGGAAGGCTGTAGACACGATAAACAAGTTAGACTGAGCAAAGACAGTTGTTTAAATTTAGGTTTAAAGTCGAGCCTATGCTTTAATGTTTCAGATGTCAATTTTAGGAAATTATGTACAAATTGCACTTTAGAATGTCTTTTGTTTTTGTGTGTACTTCTGATCAAGTTTAATCACACATGGAGATGGCGGTGTTTTAAATATCTTCCAATCATGTAATCGGTTAAAATGACGCGACAGGACGCATGTCATGCGTTTAGAATTGTCCGTTCAAATAGTACATCAAAATTTGCAGTGCAACATTGTCTGAATATACAGTTGAAGTTAGAAGTATAAATGCAACTGGTGTGCTTACACCATTTTTTAACAGTCTTTACTAAAGTCTTGATTTTGTGGAATTCCTCACGTGCATGCAGTACTTAAAACATAGCTTGTACACCTTGCAATGGTTCGGGTAGTCCTGTTTACCATTTTGGGTGATGATGGTAGTGGTGTACATGTATTTATACTTCCGACTTCAACTGTATTCACACAGTCTTTTCGCGTGTAAATTTGGAGTGCGTCGCTTTGATAAAAAGCGGTGTGGGGGGAATGTGGAGTGAAAAATCACAAAATCACAAAAACACTATCTGCCAAAGTTGATTAGGTTGTTTTCAGTGCGTCATTTCACTCCAAATTCCTTTGACGTCGCTTTTTTTTTAAGCGACCCGCATCAAATTTAAAGGCCCAGTGGATCATTTGCAATGACCCCAAAAAGTAATCGACGAGTTTACAGGGGAAAGTTCTGAAAGTAAAGATTGATATAATAGCAACTATCCAATGAAAGGTTTCCGCTCAAAATGATATAATTTTACCAGAAAATAATCCGTAAAGATGAAATTATTTAGATCGTTTGCAAACGATTTACTTATTTTTGGTTCGCATCTACGCGGTCCAAAATGCATGGGCGCTGTGTACTCCGTTTGCGTGTTCCAACGCGATGCATTTTTATGGATCGCGCGCACACGCAGTATGTGCGCCGCAGAGTGCATGACGCAAGCCACATATAGTACCCGATCAACTGAGAACGAATATTTGAAACACCCCGCCAAGACCAGGAAAATGCATATGGATTTTCATGTTTTTTTTAAAACGTGGTACATTTGACAAAGCTGAAATTTCTTCGGATGAGTTTGTTGATGTCTTTCTTTTGATTTATAATGGTTTTATTCGCAGAATCGCTCAAAAACAGATCATCTACAGGGCCTTTAAGCATGAAAAGGCTCAGTGTGTATCGACCCCAATGCCAATGGAGACGACTCCACATAACGTCGAACAATTTTTTGATGAGGAAATTACATTTGTAACTTCCATCTTACCCTGCTTGACTGCGATTCCGTTTGACAGCAATGCAAGGTACGGATTGACAACAGGCAGGGGCAGGCACTCTCTAGACTCGCTACCCGACGCACTATCTCTATCACAGGTAAGGCACTGAAGAGTCAGGGTGCTAGACAGTGGCTGCAAGGCGTCGGGGTTGATAGTTCTGTGGAAATTCGAGGTGCGTAATACATAAGTCAATTGGGGTACATTATATTTAAAATCACGACAATTCAAATTCATGTCCTGTAACAGCCTGGGCCAATTTCATGGCGCTGCTTGAAGGCCCTACAGATGATCTGTTTTTGAGTGATTCTGGGAATAAAACCATTAATAAATATTTCTCTAAGGTACATGTATAGTAATAATGTTTATTACCTGTGGATTTGGACATTCTTGCAGATAACACAGGAAACCACACCGATGGTTCTACCAAGTTCCTCCAATACAGCTGTGGACTTGCCTTTGATCAACCCACTGCATGAAACCGGACAGAGAATAAAACTGTGCGTGTGAAGCAAATTGGAAATGTATAGACCATATCGAATTGCCGCCATCTTGTAGGGCAGTTTCTTTGTTGCTCGAGGACATTCATGGCTGCAAATTTTATGCTTACATTGTTGTCTAATTTAAATATCAAACATTGTCCCACAAGGGGGCACCTATTTGATACGGTCTCTGCTCCTCCGAAAAAATTCAAATAAAATTTTCATTCTTGATCAGAACAGAATTAGTTTGTCGAATACAGTGAACTAATCACTTTTAAATCACTTTCAAGAATGTTCCGCTTTGATGATTTGTAGAGGTCCCAATTGATCACCATGAATTCCAACTTTACTTGGGTACTTGAATATCTATCAGTGGTAACCTGGGGTCAATTTTAAAGCGCTGTTTAGCACACAAATTTGCTTAGCACAGAATTTATTTGCTTTGTAATGCAAAAATGCCAGCCATGTGTATACAAATATTACTAATATTTTGCTACCGTTTCTAAAAACACGATTTGACATACGATTTTGGATGGTAACCCATTTTACAAAGCAAAGAAATTCTGTGCTCAATGAATTTGTGCCAAACAGCGCCATGAAATTGGCCCCTGGTCAAGCAGCACAAATATGAATCTTCTCACAAAAAAAAAGATCATACTTTAGAACACCGAGTCAACCGCCCCATTGCCAGAATGTATTTACACGTCCTCCAGCATCAAGTACCATTCTTAGATTGAGCTAAAGTTGTGACGGTAAGAGGCAACATGGGCACTTACTGGATGTGATCGTACAAAAGATGCTTTGAGTTGGCTCCAAGATTGTGCAAGAGATTGGGAAACGACTTCACGGCTGCCACTCGAACTGCTTCTTTATCGCTACCCTTTGGAAAAAAATACAAGCAAATGTTAGAAGCACATGTAGCTCAATACCCTATCTTGCCACTATTATCAGCAATAATCCTATGTCATATCGTTAGTTGTTGAGGCACTTGCAGGGTATTTTTATTTTTATTGTTTAACATCGCTTAGTTTTTAATGTGTGTGTAATCACTGTAATGTAATTTGGAAAGAAGACAGCAGTATTGAGATCCCTGAGGTTTGGGTGCACACAATCAGACAACACAGGAAACCAACCCATAGTCACCAGGAAGGCTATTTTGTGGTTTGCCCTATTCATCAACTCTTATTAACTCTGATGGCCCTGGTTGGTATTCAATTCAAGACTTAAGTCAAACATAACTTTATTTAGTTGTTTCGTAAGAAATATTCTCAGCTAATATCGGTATAGACTGATCCAGTAAGCTCCACCATTTTAGAATTGACCAATCACAGCCCCAGGTCTGGATCACCAAAAGGTGGGTCTCCATTTTGGAGATGTAAGTCCTCAAAATTGTGTGTACAGGGATACAGCAAACTGCAGCACGAGTGACCCAAAAACACAATAAACATCATTTTTATTTGTTTAGAACTGGCCAAATCCATTCACAAATACCTTTTTGTGTATATCTGTAAAAGTTACCAAAATTAGCTTGTTGTTTTGCCATGTTTTGTACATTCACTTTCCTACACCTCGTTCGATCGTATTAACTGCTAGCTGTGCGTCAAGTTGTTTTTATTCGATCGCGCGCGTTATGGGTAGGCCTAAAGCAAGTGTGTTGTACGCGCGTGAACACACACGACCGCACAATTGTCATGGTGCACATTTAGCGTGCAGTTTCCGTTTGCGTGTTCCATACGCGCTGACCAGGGCGCGGGCGCATTTAAAGCAGTAAATAACAAGTTATGTTGCCACGCGACGTGTTGCTAGGCAATTGCTAAATGACGGAGCTTATGGGGATCAGTCTATTAAATTTATCAATGGCAAATTATTTACTCAAAGTAAAGTAAGTAAAATACTAGGAAGTACTTATTGACAATAATTCAGTCTCTTACTACTGCTGCTTTGAAGACGTGTGTCCTCCACTTTGCTGCAATCTCCTTGGGGAAGAATGCAAGATGTTCCAGAAGTAGGCACTCAACCTCTTGATCTGGAGAAAATAACGCAAACAGAAATTTCACTCAGCTTATTTCAATTTTACTGCAAATGGCAGCGTTTTGAAATTCCAATGCGATGGCAAGTGACAATGCGTAGGCAGTTTGGGGGCAGGAAAACAGGGAGATTCCTCATGTAATATGACGTGGTTACGACAGCAGCATCCATGCTGCAATTAGATAGACACCAGCAGCTAATTTTACGAAACCTTATTTACTTTTTTTTTTCTGCGATAATTACACAAGCGTATGGGGCCAATGACATTTTCAAAAGTTGCACAAGCTGCACACTTTCGTTGCTATCAACACTGAGTAAGGTTTTTCTTGTCACTTGATGAAGATTAAGGGTCATTGCAAATGACCACAATGGCCTTTAAAGGCCCAGTGGATCATTTGCAATGACCCCAAAAAGTAATCGACGAGTTTACAGGGGAAAAGTTTTGAAAGTAAAGATTGAATTAATAGCAACTATCCATTGAAAGGTTTTCGCTCAAAATTATATATTTTTACCAGAAAATAATCCGTAAAGATGAAATTATTTAGATCGTTTGCAAACGATTTACTTATTTTTGGTTCGCATCTACGCGGTCCAAAATGCATGGGCGCGTGTTCCAACGCGATGCATTTTTATGGATCGCGCGCACACGCAGTATGTGCGCCACAGAGTGCATGACGCAAGCCACATAGTACCCGATCAACTGAGAACGAATATTTGAAACACCCCGCCAAGACCAGGAAAATGCATATTGATTTTCATGGTTTTTTTAAACGTGGTACATTTGACAAAGCTGAAATTTCTTCGGATGAGTTTGTTGACGTCTTTCTTTTGATTTATAATGGTTTTATTCGCAGAATCGCTCAAAAACAGATCATCTAGAGGGCCTTTAAGCATGGCAGAGGCAAATAAAACCAAACTGGGGTAAATTTCATAAATCTGTTAAGCCAAAAAATATTACTTAATGCAAAAAAATGTTTCCTTCTAAAATCGGTTAGCAGTAACAATCTATGTGTTCTGCTATTTTGGCTAAAAGTACAAGTTGATATACAATTTGTAACCCATTTTTATAAAGCAAAGAAATTTGATTAAGCACATTTTTCTGCTAAACAGCTTTATGAAATTGGCCCCTGGTGAGCCCTAATTGTTTCGTGTGTTTGTATCATACCCAGTATGTCCGAGAGCGAAGTGGAAAGGTCAGCGACCTCTCTAGGGGTCATCTCTCCTTGAACTCGCAGATCAAGCCAGTTGGAGTCCATCTGGGAAAAAAAAGAGTTTAAAGAAAACAGTCAGTTGTGCTTGTGGCATTTTCTGGATTATAAAATGTGCAGATGTGACCCACTATGGAGAAATAAGTCTGTCACACAGTCTGTGCTGAGTTTCTGTGACCATGGATAACAGGAAATATTTCAACCAATGATCAGGTTTGAGCTTCATCACTTAAAGATTATAACTGGTCAAATTAACGAACGCAACATCTGGTATGGTGCCTAATCACCATTGAAATGAAACAACCAAACTTGGGATGAGAGAAATCGTAAGGGCCTTATCAGGATTCGAACCCGAGACCTACCAAGTCTAGTCAAATTAGTGAAACGTCAGCAACAGATTTCTAGTCATGGTCGCGAAATTTGACTGACCCATTTCTAAAAAAATGGATCGGTTTAGCAAAACACGACCAATGAGTTTAGATAAAGTAAGATACAAATAGGCTGTCAAGTGGACCTCGCCCTTCGCACGTTATGTTCGAACACAAAAGGCGCTACTCGCGCACGCTTTCCAACATTTACTTTTAATGGAAATCAACATGCACGCGTCACAGGCCCGGGCTCCGCATACGCTACTTTTCCCCATGTACAGACATGTAATGATTCCCCTCATTTTCTACTGTCAGCTATGGTCATTTTCCCTAAATCACCTAGATCGAGCGCGTTTAGGAATACAGGCCATTGATTTGTGAAAAAAACATTTACTTTTGCATTTGATTCCTTTAATAAGACACGTTACAAATTATCAGATTCAGGGTTAGCACTTTAGGTTGGATTCAAAACTGAGCCTTTTCACACATTGTCCGAAAATTTGACGAATATTGCTTTGAAGGAAAAAAAAGTGGCGTGGAGAAAATTTTGAGTAAAATGGTGAACTGAAAAATCACAAAATCAACCTGGCCAGAAAGTGTTTTTGTGATTTTCAGTGTTTCGGTTCACACCAAACTCCCTCCACATTTTATTCTCTCAAAGCATTGCATGTCAATTTTACGCATATTAATGCCTGAAAAAGCCAAGTGTGAACATAGCTTTAGTTGTGCAGTTGACTCACTGGTAGCCATGGCACTGACAGCATCCAAACATATGTGTAAAGCTGGGGACCAGGGAACATCGTCAGATCTGTGGAGAAAATAACATACGTAAATAGAAAATGTCCAATGATAAAGCCCTAATACATCATTTGCAATTACCCAAAATTTTACTTCACAAGCATTATTTTTTCCCGTGTCAAATTGTACATTTGTGGGAGAAATTGCCAACTGAAAATGCTTTTTTGAAAATTGTCTGTAGACAATTGACATTGCGTTGTTGGTTCATAATGCGGGGTGATATGGGAAAAAAAATTACACTGCTGTTTCTTTAAAGGCCATATTGTATCATTTGCAATGACCCAATTTTGTTTTTCATGAGTTGACAAGAAATACCTTACTCAAAGTGTTGATAGCAATGGTAACAAACACCACATGAATTTCCTCCCAAAATGGTATTTCATGCTGGAAGTTGACAACCGAAGGTGGTTTTACTATTCACTTACAGATTTTCAAGGTTTTCTGAAGCATTGATGCATCTATGTAGCTAAAATGTCTTGAGGCTAGTTTACCAACATTCTTCCTTAGATATGTTACACTCTTATTCCACAAATCTGTAAAAGGTTTTATCTTGCAAATGATACATAGGGCCTTTAAAGACAGATTACATGATTGGAAAACATTTAAAAACAGAAACAACAGTATTACATAACTAAAGAATAATGTTGATAAACTGCCTTGTATAAATTTTAGCCACAAAGATGCATTAATTTACTTCAACAAACCTGAGGTGAAAAATGAATGGTTTTTGTGTTAAATGAATGGTAAAAAAAAAATTCTGCAGACAAATTAAAAAGCTCTTTCACCCACAGAGGTACTATTTTACACGGGAGGTACTATTTTACACGTTTCCATTGCTATCAACACTTTAAGTCAGGTTTTTCTTGTCAACTTATGAAGTAAAATTTTGAGTTGACTGCAAATGATGTATTGGGGCTTCAAAGCTCCTATGTATCATTTGCAAGATAAAACTTTTTACAGATTCGTGGAATAAGAGTGTTTGTGGGGTGTTATGGCCGAGCGGTCTAGCGCGTCGAACTCAAGTTCCTGTGCGGGTTCGATTCTGGGCCGTAACACTTGTGCTCTTGAGCAAGGCACTTAATCACACTTGTTCCGTCCTTCGGAAGGGATGTAAAGCCGTTGGTCCAGTGTGTTACATGAAGAGCAAGGGGAGGGATTCCCCGGTGTCTCTGGCCGTTTC
Source organism: Henricia sp. BOLD:AAB3569 (assembly GCA_037783545.1). NCBI lineage: Eukaryota > Metazoa > Echinodermata > Asteroidea > Spinulosida > Echinasteridae > Henricia > Henricia sp. BOLD:AAB3569. Next base: position 90,664 of record JBBELK010000706.1, on the reverse strand, counting down.
TAATTCAACTTAGAATTTGAGTTTTATCCGAATATCTATGTTAATTGATCCCATTCCTGTAATTGGCGGTTCTTCCGCTGTTGGATGTGGTGAATAAATAAATAAATAAATAAATAAATCTAAGGAAGAATGTTGGTAAACTAGCCTCAAGAAATTTTAGCTACATAGATGCATCAATGCTTTAGAAAACCTTGAAAATCTATATATGGATTTTGTGTGCAAGTAAATGGTAAAAACGTCCCATGCATGGGACTTTTTAGAAAACCACCTTCGGTTGTCAATTTCCAGCATGAAATACCATTTTTGACAGAAATTTATTCATGTGGTGTTTGTCACCATTGCTATCAACACTTTGAGCAGTGATTTTTCTTGTCAACTCATGAAAAACTAAATTGGGTCATTGCAAATGATACAATGGGGACTTTAACTATAGGCCTAGTCGCTGCTTGAAATTAATCAAAGTGGTGAGATTTCAAATCATTGGTAAATCCAACACACTCACCCTGCACAACCAATAGGGAGCCAACAATCTGCACAACTTTCCTGTAGCACGGATCAACGACGTCCTTTTGGCAACCTGCCAGTTTGCGTATGACAGCCACGAGTGAGGTGCAAATCGCCCTTAAGTGTTCAGTGGACACCCAGGCTGCGAGCACGTTCGTGCTGCACTGGTCGACTTTGCCGCGTGCCTTGGAGGCCCGTGGTGTCTTGTCCACAGGGCTGGAGGGGAGAGGGTGTTTGAGACGTTTCTTGGAATGTTGGTGCGAGGATGCTCTTAGGAGGACCTCTAGAGCACATCTGATGCCCTCTAAGATGGCCAGGAGATTTTCCTGTAAATGTTGAAAGTTTAGAACTAAATTCAGCAAGATTTTACAAAATAAGTCATGGAAAATACAAAAACTCTATTTGCTAGGATAGGGCGACAATTTGTGTGTAAAAAAGCTATATTAGGGCGACACGCTCAATAGGGCGACAATTTGGTGTCGCCCTAATATTTTTGAGTTTAAAAACCATTTTTTTAAAGTCAAAAACCATTTTTTTTAAATCGAGAACCATTTTTATTAGGTCTAGAACCGTCTCTATTAGGTTGCTTCGGGTAGCGAAATTTGGGTAGAGAAATTTGGTGTCAATTTGAGTGATTCTTGCCGAAATTTCGGTGGTCCCCGGGGAAAGGATTCCCGAATTGTCGCCCTATTGCTTCATCCAGAGTTCTTACAATATGTATGCTATACTCCACAGAATATCTATTTCCAATTTCAGGGAAATGTGGAATGAGCCAAGCCAAGCAGTCTAGTGGATTGTATTCAAATCGTTCAAAGGTAGTGGGTTCGAATCCCGGTCTAGCCCATTCCATGGTGCGTGTATCCTTGAGCAAGGTACTTTGCCACGCATTGTTTCTCTCCACCCAGGAGTAAAAATGGGTACTGAATGCTGATGTGTTTGATTAGCCATTGAGTGCCTTATAGGCAGCTGGGGCTGTATACTCCCCAGGGAGCTGAGATGGTATGACAGTTGACAAGTACACCACTGCAAGAATTACTAAAGAATTATAAGGGATGGCCAAGATTGAATAGGATATACAAAACGAAACTTGAAAAAGTTAGCCCAACTTTTTTTAAAGTTTTGCTGCGCATGCGCAAACCGTGACACAGCCCCTTTAACATATCTATTAAACAGGGATGTGATTGGATGTTTGAAAAATAACCTGAAATTGCGAGCGCGCAGCGTGAAGCCAGTACGGCGTAGAATTCACACGATTCACAGGGGTCATGTTTTTTGGCAAAAAAACCCTGAAAAATCACATCCCTGATTAAAGAATGTTGATAAACCTGTAGAAAGCTATGCAGAAATCTGTTTTAAAATCCATGCACAGGTTTTTGTGGAGGGATGCTAAACAATTTAGAGGGGAAAACAAAACGTTTGAAACCATTTTATAAATCATTTCCAGAACTTTAGAAATTATGTTATAATCTCAATGTTAACAAATATATATACAACACTACAGTTCAAATGTCTTCTATCTTCAACACACCTCTTCAGCAGTCACGACAGCCTGGCAAAGGCTCGCCATCTTGTCAGCGATTTCTTTGACTGTTTCTAAATTCTCAATGACAGCAGGAGAATCCTCGTCAGTTGAACTGCCACTGGTGATTTCACCGACCCTGCATCAATGAAAAATAGATTACAGGATTGGAAAACTGTCACAAATGGCTACTCCTAGAATCGGAGACAGCACGTCTGCCTCCTAGCCCTTATATTTTTGAGATAGGCGTAACTTCAACGACCATTGATAGATGAATTACTTTCTCGAATTCCAATTTCTCAATCAAATTTCTCCTAAAAAAGCAATCATGGCCGTTTGTCATTGCTCTAAAATGTGGGAACGATGTTTTATTTACCATAGAACCGACAACTTTTTCAACAATCTGAGCTTTTTACCGCACGAGTATAATGACCGCACGGTGGCGTGCTAAAAAACCCTATATTCTCCCCTCATCCGAAAATGGTCGAGTCCATTTGCATGCTTGGCCGGTCGCAGTACACGGACACACGTACTGTGTGTGTAGGGGTTTCGACAGAATGCTTTTTGGCAAATAAAAGCTCTGATGGTTGAAAATATCATGAATGTAGAAATGACTCAAGAGTCAGTATTTGTTGTGCTTGAACTGGTCTTAACATTTGGCCAATCGCATTTGCCTTTTAAAAAAACTAGTATTTTTTGCCAAAAATCATCTCGCAGTCAACTGGTTATTAAACTCACCCAGTCTTAGAGCCACGTTTCCCCGGTGTCCTGTGCAATGCCAGGCGACGTCGTTTCTCCTGTTTTTCATCGCTGCTGCTGACGCACGAGCTGGTGGTAAACATGCCAATGGTTGCCATGGATATGAGCGCATCTTTCCTACTGAGCATGCTCAGTGATGATGACGACGTTGTGAGGGTGGACGCATGCGCGGATGACTGCGATTCACGCTTGAAAGATTGGGCGGCTGATATTTCATTCTTGATGGTCCTTAAAAGCGGTGCAACAACACACTGTGGAAAAATTGTAAATTCTTTTTACTTTTCCTCTCGAATCCCGAATCAATTCTGTGAAAACGACTGCTGATTCGGAAGTGTAGAATGTATACATTGCACCTTTCCAATCAGTAGTATGTGGGTCATTCTGGAGTTGATTTTATTAATAATTACCAGACTTTAGAGAACGATTAATACCCTCAGCATATAAATAATATATGACCTCATGAATCGAACACCACCTTTATCTGTTGATACTTCCCAAAACATAACGAGAACGATTCAATAAACTAGTGCGATATTCTAAGTGCAAGTGTGACATTTTGAAACTTTTGCTCAAAATGTAACAAATTTCGCTCATAATGTAATTTGAATAGATAAAGTCCAGGTTCTGCAGCTAAGTAAAATCAGCAACAACCTTTTCCATAAAAGAAACTGGTCAAAAAGACTTGAAATGTAATCGCAATGGAGTTGAAAAATGCCTTGGAGTCCCCCTTACATCGTGAAACAATTTTCTTGAATATTTTCAAGACTATGCTACCAAGACATGTCTAACCGTTTGTAAATTATTTTAAATATTCTACATTATTTGGAAATTGCACCGAAATTTCTTTAAACAATTGAAAAAAGCAATTTTTACAAATGCATCAAAATGTCACACTTTGGCTCCTGTTTTTATGGAAATACCCATATGCATGTATACTAAAAAAAAAAATATAAAAAAAAAAATAAAAAAACCTACTGTCGTCTGAAATTTTATGAGATATTCGTAAAAGTTAGGTAACATGTCTGGCAGACCCAACAAGGTCACAAGTCTACACAATTGGTCCAGGTGAAATTTACAATGCTTCACATGAATGTGTGAAAAATGTTGCTGCTCCGCAGTGACTAATTTGCAAAATATTGGCAGTTGCAAAAATATATGATTCTCTTTCTTTTTGTTCAGAATATTTCACAGAAATGACTGGTGACATATTTGAAGTCGAGACTCTAGACCTTCCAAACCTTTCTAAATTTCATATTTTTGGCTCGGTACGCACACTACTTCTTGATATTAATTTGGAAAAGCCATTTTTAAGCCAATGCAGACCTTTCATGTTAATCAGTAATAGCGCCTTTGAATGTTTTCACAGATCAAGTGCGCTTTATAAATGCTGTATTATGATTATTATTATTATAATATTTCATATTCTTCTGCCTACATACCTGAAAACTGGAAACTTTCCCCAAGCTGCCAATGAGGGCGGTATTGATGTTCTTTGTGTGTCTGTGTCGTTCTGGAGCGTCAAGCGAAACTGAGTAAACAGGCTGGTGACTATAAATGTAGTAAAGAACCATGCAAACCGACTCCCTCAGCGACTCTGTGGGAGAAAACAGAAAAGTAAGGGGGGCCTAGTTTCATTCTCTTCAGGGCGGCCTTGTAAGAAAATGCGAGCACACTCATTTATCATTTTTAATTATTTAGGGATTAAAGGTAGGTTTGGCCAGTCTAATAAACATCAATGGCCCGAGTCTGGCGGCTCGGGCCATTATCAGTGCCCAGTACCCTAGCTGGTTTTAAACGGATTGTTTGAGACTGGCCAAACCTACTTTTAATCCCATTCATGAATACCTTATTGTGTAAATTTGTAAAACTCCACAAATTTAGCTTGTCGTTTTGCCATGTTTTGCATTCACTTTCTACCACGTTCGTATGAACAGCTAGCAGTGCGTCGAGTAGTTTTTTTGCGCGCATTACGCGTAATGCAAGCGTGTTGTACACGCACGCACACAACCAGGTGCACAATTTGCTTTCGGGAGCATGCAGTTTCTGTGTGCGTGCGTGTGTTCCATGCGCGCTAACCAGGGCGCGGCTGCGGCCGTGAGCCACGCTCAAAAGTGTTTAAGACTGACTGGGCCTTTATCGTCCGTTTAAAACTGCCCACGTGATGTGCTTTTAGCCAATAGGAATGCGTAAACTGTCCAAGATATTTATAAATGTTATAAAAAGATATGGGGAGTTTTCAAAAATAACATGAATTTTCAAATTCACACCCTGTAACAGGCTGCTCACTGATAACTATCAGTTAATTCACTTGTTTCATGAAATGTCTAAGAGTTTATAGGCATTATGAAACTTATGTGCACCCACAAATTTCATTCTGGAATGGTTTAAGGGCCCTGTAGATGATCTGTTTTTCAGAACAAAACCATTATAAATGTTTAAAAGGACACAAAAAACAAACCTATCTGAAGACGTTTCAGCTCTGTCAAATGTACCACGTTTTCCAAAAACATGAAAATCTGTGCATTTTGCCGGAGCTTGCGAGGAGTTTCAAAAGGACATGAATTATCGTTCGTGACAGATTCTAAATTCGTTCTCAGTCGGTCGCGTACGTACAGAGCAATTTGTGGCTCGCGTCATATTGGTCGTGTGCGCGACCAATCTAGTGCAATTGCACAGTGTAACATACCTACGGAAAGCGTGCAAAGCCTGAATCATGCAGCCTGTAAACAGCCCCCATTTCGGACCGCCCAGATGCGAGCCAACTAAGTAATTTTAATCTTATAAGGGCAGAGGCTTCTAAGTAAATCGTTTGTAAACGATCTAAATAAATTTCATCTTCATGGATTATTTTCTGATATAATTATATCATCTCGGGCGGAAACATTTCATTGGATAGTTGCTACCAATTCAATCTTTACTTTGAGGAAGGTTTACCTAGTCAACTCGTTGATTAACATTTTGGGTCATTGCAAATGATACAGGGGGCCTATATATATATAGGTGCATGCGTGTCTCACGTATAATGTTTTTCAAGTCAACTATAAAAGAGTATTGCATCTCCTGTATAGATGCTTTTTTAAAGTTAAATATGCGACAATAAATTCACAAAGTGCCTACTCATGCATGACGCACGGTGACAATGTGACTGCCCTCTGAAGATAACGTCCTGCAAAGTGTCAATTTAAAGGCCCTGTAGATGATCTGTTTTTGAGCGATTCTGCGAATAAAACCATTATAGATCAAAAGAAAGATATCAACAAACTCATCCGAAGAAATTTCAGCTTTGTCAAATGTACCACGTTTAAAAAAACCATGAAAATCCATATGCGTTTTCCTCGTCTTGAAGGGGGGGGTTTCAAATATTCATTCTCAGTTGATCGGGTACTACATGTAGGCCCTATGTGGCTTGCGTCATTCACTCTGTGGCGCACATCATATACTGCGTGTGCGCGCGATCCATAAAAATGCATTGCGTTAGAACACGCACACGCAGTACACAGCGCCCATGTATTTTGGACCGCGTAGATGCGAACCAAAAATAAGTAAATCGTTTACAAACGATCTAAATAAATCTTTACGGATTATTTTCTGGTAAAATTATATCATTTTGAGCGGAAACCTTTTATTGGATAGTTGCTATTAATTCAATCTTTACTTTCAGAACTTTTTCCCTGTAAACTCGTCTTTTACTTTTTTGGGTCATTGCAAATGATACACTGGGCCTTTAGGGGCTAAACAAATCAAGTGCTATAGTCAACTATAATATCAAAATCTCAAATCCACACCCGAGTTGACAGACCTGTTCGAATTTTGCCGAGGCCTGTCGTGGGGAGGTACTTGGCCAGTGTACTGGTCGTGACATCCAGTATGGTGGAGGGTAGGTGATGGCGGGGGACGCCTTGCCCCATGAAGAAAAACTCCCTCAAGCAGGCGGCTGAGCTACGCTCAAGGCCAGGAGTGTCCCTTGATAGGATGGAAAAAAAGAGTGCAATGTCATGCGCAAGTACATGAACACACGTATGCACTAAAAAATGCATGCATCCAGTGCGATATGTAACGGAAAGAAGCACAACGTGCATTGGAGGAAAAAAATGCACGATTAATTGAATGGCCTGTGACATGCTATCATCCAATCAAATGACAATGATTCACTTGGGTGTTATATAATATGCACTATATGTGAGCACAAAGTAAAATCGGCAAACCTTATTTTGCGCTATGGAGCAAAATAACGTCTGAATTATTACCTAAAACTTACTTGTTATCAAGATGGTAATGGTAGTAATCATCCTGTGAAATTATTTTGCCTAAATTGCCCCAATTCATAAGAAAAATGACAAAACTATTTAAATCTCCAAAGATCGCCTGTAGGCGATCTTTGGAGCCATTCATTCATGCACAATAACTGTATTTGGATTTTTCAGGTTTTCTGAAGTATTACTGCATCTATGTGGCTGAAATGTCTACAAGGTAGTTTTCTTGACATAGGCTTTTAATTACCAGTGGAAATCACGCTGTTTTTAACATTTTACTAATCATGTATACTACCTTTAAATAGGCTTAATTCTGGGTCCATGGACTTTAAACCCAGATTTATTGAATCGTAACTCTACTTCTAAATATCATATGAGCTAAATATCATTTAAAGCTTAGAGCTTAATCTTTCTGAAAATGAAAAAAAAAGAGAAAAGGAGAAATGATTTGTTTCATAATACTCACTCATAATCTTCAAATCCGTCTTCCGTGAGGACGAGTACTAAATGAAAGAGGTGAAATTCCAGAAGTGTCTCCAGAATATCAGAGGGAGGAAGTCCGATTAATGGAAGCCACTCAGATATCAAGTCCATGGTGGCCTGTAATACAGAGGGAGGGAGACTCGTTAATGGGAGCCATTCGGATATCAAGTCCATGGTGGCCTGTAATACAGAGGGGAGGACGTCCAGTTAATGGAAGCCACTCAGATATCAAGTCCATGGTGGCCTGTAATACAGAGGGAGGGAGACTCGTTAATGGGAGCCATTCGGATATCAAGTCCATGGTGGCCTGTAATACAGAGGGGAGGACGTCCAGTTAATGGAAGCCACTCAGATATCAAGTCCATGGTGGCCTGTAATACAGAGGGAGGGAGACTGGTTAATGGAAGCCACTCGGATATCAAGTCCATGGTGGCCTGTAATACAGAGGGGAGGAAGTCCGGTTAATGGAAGCCCCTCGGATATCAAGTTTATAGCGGCCTGTAATACAGAGGGAGGGAGACTGGTTAATGGAAGCCATGGATATCAAACCCATGGTGGCCTGTAACACAGAGGGAGGAAGTCCGGTTAATGGAAGCCACTCGGATATCAAGTCCATGGTGGCCTGTAATACAGAGGGAGGAAGTCCGGTTAATGGAAGCCACTCTGACATCAAGTCCATAGTGTAATACAGAGAGGGAGACTGGTTAATGGAAGCCACTCGGATATCGAGTCTATGGTGGCCTGTAATACAGAGGGAGGGAGACTGGTTAATGGGAGCCATTACAGACAGATTACATGATTGAAAAACATTGAAAAACAGGAACAGCATTACGGGGTACCGTGGCCGAGTGGTTAGGGCCATTGACCTGCAATCATGGGTGAAAACTTTGGGTTGCGAGTTCAAATCCAACTGCGGTACCTGTGCCCTTGGGCAAGGCACTTAACTACACTTGCTCCATCCTTTGGAAGGGATGTAAAGCCATTGGTCCAGTGTGTTAGGTAATGGTAACGCACTCTAAAGATCCCAGAGCATTCTTTCATAAAAAGCAAGGGGATTCCCCGATGTCTCTGGCCATTTCTAATTTTAATTCTTCATGGGTTTCCTCACGCTTACGAGTGACAGTGCAATGAGCACTATTGAGGATCCCTTGGTATGAATACCAGAAAGAAATAATAATAATAATTAAGAATAAAGAATAATGTTGATAAACTGCCTTGTAGAAATTTCAGCCACATAGATGCAGTAATACTTCAGAAAATCCATGCATGGTTTTTATGTTAAATGAATTATAAAGAAAATTGTCTGCCGACAATTTAAAAAAAAAAAAAAAGCACCTTCAGTTGGCAGTTTCTCCCAGAACGGTACTATATTACAAAAAAAAAATCATGTGGTGTTTGTTACCTTTGCTATCAACACTTTTTTCTTATCAACTTATATAAATACCTGTTTGACTTCGTACTGCCCTGCGTCCACTTGACAGACCAGCGTGCTCCACAGCCCTCCAGATTGGTACAATTTAGACACCAGAAACAAGTCCTGCACGAGCTTTGTCAATATCTTCCTGTTACGGTAAAAGTAATTCCATGAAGAGGTAAACATTGGAATTATTGAAATCATTTTGCAATTTGCAATCTCCAATTTGGATGTGGAAGCAAAAAGGCTGGTGTGATTAATACTGCACTGCTTTGAAGCCAGATAAATTAGTTTACAAAACATCGGTGGCTTTTTGACGATATCCTTGTAAATGTACGGAATGAGAGCGTGAAAGTTCAGAATGGTAGTGAGAAAAATATGACACATGGAGAAAATGGGAGGCTAAAAAAATATGTGATCTGGACACACTCCTTTAAATTTTGGAATTGTACATTTCTGTGGAAAATGGCTTTAATTATGATGGCACATTTTATGAAGCAAATCAATTTTGGATTTCGCAAATTTTTCTTCTAAGCAGCTTCATGAAATTGGCCCCAATTGGCTTCATAGGTCATTGGTAGCGCATCTGCACGTTAAGCAGAAGGTCCGCAGTTCGAATCCCGGTGGAGCCAAGTCGCTTTTCATTGCATCCAGGTTTCCCAAACTAAGACATTTGTCCACATTTCGAAAAAGAAAAAAAAAAAAATTCCAGAGTGCTTACGTTAGAGCTAGTTGAAGCAAGTTACAATTGGTGAAATACTTCAAGACCATTGGCCGGGAGCTGTTGTAGATTGTAACGACTTCATCCAGTTCCTTATAGAGAAAAAACAAATTTGAAGATGTGACGATGAAAATTTTATTTGTCACAGTTTTTCAATTCTGCAATCTTGAATGCGGCGGTCACACATTCAGAATTTTTTACTGCCGTCCTTGATAGGACCATTCCCGATTAAAATTTGTCAAAAGTCTGATCAAGATCCTGTGATTCGTGACGGGAAATTCAAACTTTTTATTAAAATTTGTAAAAACATTTATTTAATCACGACAACAATCAGATATTGTTAAGGAAACGTCCCGATTCAGCCGTTCCCAGCCGAATTCATCCCGATTCTCCAGTTCTCAATCCGATTCTGATCCGATTTGTATCTTTCGCAGGGTAAAAAATGACCGAATCTGTCCCGACAGCGTCCCGATTCTCCCGGATACGATCCGACGCTCTGGACGCAATCTGGACTCAATCGGCAAGAAACGGCAATGAAAAATTTATCGAGACATGCCCGTTCATCACGACAGGGTCCCGATCCACAGGACACCGTCCAAACACCGTCCAGACAACACAGGACATTGTTACGATTTTGATCCGATACAGCAGAATCGGTCACGACATAGTCACGATTGTAATCCCACTAGACAAAATTGGCAGAGTTTCCCGGATGTTACGGGACATGCCTAACTGTCGGGAGTGCTTAGCCGACCTCTCCGGACCATTCCCGATCCGTAGGACTCTGTTACGAACGTATACGACTACGTTCAGACAATGATAGGACATTAAGGATAGTAATCCGACTTTTTCACTTTTCGTGTCGTAGCGCTGTCTGATCTCAAACGGGAGCCATAATCAGCACTGTGCGACACCGGCATAAGGAAACAGCGAAGTACCTCAATCAAGTGATTCCCCTGGACGCTGAAGTGCTGCATTTCCAGAGGCGGGTCCAGCTCTTCCACTGTTCCACCAATGTAGGAATACTTCACTGCAGTGGCCACATCTGTGTCAAAAACATAAATCGCTAAAACTCAACGATGTGTCCAAATCACATTTTTGACCCACACCCCCACCCCCACCCCACCCCCAAAACAATGTAAATATGCATATTTATGAGCAAGGTTGCGATGTCACAAGAGGAAAACACAGGAAAGTCACATTAAACTGTGCACAAAAGATTCCACTTTTTTTCTCAAACTTGCTGTAATCCATGGCTGTTTGAGTTTGTTTTACACGTTTCCTGTTGTAAGCCATGACAAAACTAAGTGTGGAAACTGCAGCAATTTGCCACAACTCCAACTTGAAGTCTTGTTTTTTCTTTACTTTTCCTTTGTGTCTTCCTGAAGTGATTCACCCCAAACAGCGCCCTTTTTCTGTGATTTACTGAAATGAAATGTTCAAAGTTGAAAAGGGCTACCTTTTATTGATTTTACATCAAAATGAACAATAGTAATGTCTTGCTACACAAGTAATCCATCATATGCAGCAAAGACTAGGCATACAGTTGTTTAGCATGTCATGGGCCCTTTAAGGTTCAAGTCTCAAGTCAAGTCAGTGAAAATCGTGACTTGAGACGACTTGAGTCCCAAACCTCTTGGGGTGTTATGGCCGAGCGGTCTAGTGCGTCAAACTTAAGTTCATGTGCCAGTACTAGAATGTAGGTTCGATTCCGGGCCGTGACGGGTTGTTGCACCTGTGCCCTTAAGCAAGGCACTCAACCACACTTGCTCCCATTCCTGTAATGTGGTGAATAAATAAATAAATAAAATAAATTACGATACTGCTGTGGATAGAAAACCCACCTGCTGCCAGCTGGCATAGTTTGTTCAGCAACTCCGTAAATGAGGGAGGGTCCCTGTACTTAACAATATGTAGCAAGGCAAGGCTGACTTTAATGACTTGCTCATGGAGTTGCAAACAGAAGTAATCGTTGAGGATTCTAAGAAGACGAGACAAGAGCCACATGTTCAGACCTGCAAATAAATAAGTACAGTATAACTTCACTATCACGATCGAACCCTGTAGAACTTCAATTTATCAAGAAAGGGCAGAGTGCCCTCTTCAACCCCCAATTTTTCTCTACAATTTGGCATATATTTGAATCACAGCATCGTGTTTGACAACAGCGGAGATCCGTCTCTTGCTCCTTAAGAGCGTGCACCAGGGGTGTTAGCGAAGCATTTAAAAAAAAATAGGAAGGGGCGTGGCTATGGGGGCGTGGCATACTTGGGGGAGGGGGCAGAGGAGAGGCGTAGAGATGAGTGCTTCAACTTTTGGGGACGTTTTAAATTACACCATCATTGTGCAATGTCAAAAACATTTCAACTCTCAAAAGAACAAATTTTGTTTTAAATACATGTATTTACCTTGTACAAGTGTGGATAATAAAACAAGAATTTAGGAAACATCTATCGTTAAAGACGGGCTAGCGAAAGCGGACAGTAAAAATCTGCTCGTTGCCTGCTGCATGCCGCATGCCGCATCGCGCGTGCCCCATGCAGCACATGGTAAAACATGTCTAGGCCATGTCTAGTCACCAATCTCATACCCTTGCATAAGTGGTACTCTGGATCTTGGGGCTCCTGTCTAGGCAGCTTGAGAGGCGTAGTCGGTTCTCCGGCGCTGGTAACCGACACACTGCTACGAGTGAAGATGCTAGGATACTGCAGTATGCATGACTCCAGAAAATTCATCACGACCACAATGAGTGGGGTGCCTATTGATTCTCTGGATAGCTCTGCTGAAACTAGAAAAAAAAAAGAAACAAACAAAAATGTACACATTTTTACAAAGTGTCTCCCCCCCCAAAGTGTATTTACACATTCCTATCCCCAAGCAAAAGGGGAATGCACTGTATGACAATAGCAGTGAATTTTGTGACATTTCACTTTACACACACCCTCATATTCAGCTGTGCTGCACATCCCCCAAATGACACATCATTGTAAAGAGGAATAACGAGGTTTTCCAATGATACCAATAAGTTCCGATGAGTTTCCGAACTTTTTGTTGAGTTTATAAGGCTGAAATATCTTCAACATAGTTACCCAACATTCCTCTTAGAGATGTTATATTAACACCCTTATTTCAGGATATCTGTAAAAAGTCCCAACACAATTATTTACCTAATTGCATTCTTGCATATGGTGGTACAGAAGTCACAAACGTACTAGTAATCAGGACTATTTTAGATCGAAAATGGTGCATAAGGTACCTTTCTGCAAATCTGTGAGGCATTTATCAAAGAGTTGACAGATGCACTTGCGACAAGTCTTCAGAGCCTGCTGTGTATGCTCAGTGCTGCTTGCAAAAATTGGAAACAAGAAAATAACACTTTCATTAAAGTTATGAGTTGACAAGAAAAACTACACTCAAAGTGTCGATAGCAACAGTAACAAACACGACATGAGTTTATTTTTGTCCAAAATGGTAATTTTTGTAAGAAATTAACAATTAAAGGGTGTTTTTAAAACATTCGTCTACCATTCACTTAACACAAAAAAACATGCATGGATTTTCAAGGTTTTCTGACACACGTATGTGGCTGAAATTTCTGCAGGTTAGTTTATTAACTAGTCAGAAATAGATTTAGCTTGCGTTGGGGAAACTGAATGTTAATTAAGGTTTGTTTTGGCCTTACCTGATGTAATTATAACACTGTATACTCGGTGCTTTCCAGAGACACTATGAAAAACTTAAACAGCTAAAATCCCCCCTTCCACATTTTTTTTGTTTTTCTGTTTATCATGGAGGTGTATGTGTCTACAACACCATCACAACTTTTTTTTTTTTTTTAAATCGACAGGCTTTTGCTTAAAACATAAAGGAGTTCCGACCCTCTTCACCCGAAATTCTAAAACGCTTGAGGTCACTTGGTTTGTTTATCAACAGGGTTTTGACGTTATCCCGAGAAACATATAAAACGGTCTGTGCAGTATTGAATGGAAAATACACGAAGTGAATGTTTATCATGCCTGTTTTGTCCTTGTACTTCAAAATACAAACGTGAAAAACACTTCATGTAATATGACAACAATCTACTATTACCTGTTTTGTTAAAAAACGATGAAATTGTGGCTCACAATTAATGTAGCTCTTTTGAAGTAAATACTGGTGTATTGCGACGGGTGGTTTTGTCACGGAACGAAAGGCATTCACAGCGGTCTGTATACAGCATGGTACGGTCCCCTGCGGGCGTAGTTCCCACGTGTTCAATTTCGGCCGTACAAGTTATAGAATGAGCGACTCATTTTTCTCTCTCTTGGTAATAGAAAAGAAAATCTTTCTGCTCTTTGTTTCATAGTGTCTGGTAAAACATACAACCACGCAGCTACTGGACATATATCTGGCTTTTTGGACCAACAAATTTCTTCAAAAAACACCATCTAACAGAGACGGTTTTCCAAGTTTTTTGCGTGTAAACGTATGGAGCTAACAATGGTGTTGACTTCTCTTTCTCAGGATTGCATCACGGGGTCACGCGCATATCATGAATACCTAATGAGCGTTTCAGAAATCGCGAAAATCTCATTTTCGAAAAGCGCACTTTTGCTTGCAATTTATCCACATAAAACTGACAATTAAAAAATAATAAAAAGTCCACGTCGACAAGAGGGATGTTTGGACTATCGAAAAAAGCCTAAATGCTGGATTTCTGTCAAGGGGGATTCTTCCTCTTTAAGTCTCCTCGACGCAAGCTAAATCAATTTCTGACTAATTGCGATCCCTGTTGCGAAATTATTCTAACCGGCCATTCAACACCGGCTAGCTCGGTGGTCGAGTGGTTAAGACATATGCCTTGTATGCAGGAGGTCGTGGGTTCGAGTCCCACCCGAGCACACTATGAAGTTTTTCATAGTGTCTCGGGAAAGCACTGAGTATATACAGTGTTATAATTATGCCGGGCAAGGGCAAAACAAACCTTAATTAACAATTACTTTATCAACGTTCTTCAGATTTGTTATGCCCCTCTTCCAGAAATCCATAAAAGAGAGTTTTCAATTAATTCAGGCTTTTTTTAAAAGTTAATACTCACGACTTTGCATATTTCAACATGTTGAAGGCTGCCTCTGCATCTTTTAAGCAAATCTGGTTGGAGCCAGAAATCCCAACAGTGGAACTGGAAGACGCCATTTTCACTCACGAACAGTCGGCTGCAAATGTAAAATAAAATCCAGCTTAAAGATAGTATACATGATTGGTAAACTGGTACAAATAGTTTTATCCCCCTGTGATTGAAGATATGCATGATTAAAACCAACCTGAGCAAAAACCAGCTCCGTACTTCGTCTAACTTTTGAGAAAACAGTCAAAAAAGAGTTTGCAGTCATTTCGCTCCAAAACCACTTTGCCCTGAACCACTTCGCCCTGAACCACAGCCTGTGCACGAAGTGGTTTTGGGGCAAATTGGCATTTGAGCGATGTAGTGTTTCGACAAAGTAATTTGGGGTAAAATGGCACTCGGGCGAAACGGCACTTGGGCAAAATGGTTTTGGGGCGAAATGGCAATTGGGCAAAATGGTTTTGGGGCGAATTGAATTTTCGTCTCACGAGACGAAAACTAACTATTTTACTCATTTCTCAAAGACTATAGCACTTCCGATAAAACCATTTCAGGGGAAGTTTTCTATGGTCATCATGTTTATATTGTGTAAGTTAGGCGTAAATCTGTGAACATTTCTGATTTTCGAGATTACCAATCATGTATACTGCCTTTAAAGGAGCTTGTTCAGATTTTCCCAGGAATTGGATTTCACTCCGACATTCTTATTTCAACCTAACAATCATATAAAATACCACCACAAAATACTATCCATGGGAAAAAAACAGGAAATTTGCAATCTCCATTTTGGATGTGGAAGCAAAAAGGTTGGTTTAATCACTGCACTACTTTAACATGCATGGGAAGAAAACAGGAAAATAAGTGCATTATGCACAGTATCAATAATTGTTCCCAAGTTGTGTGCAAAACACATGGGACAGGCTGAAGAAGTGTTTCCTCACAAAATCTTAAATTTGTCCCTCTCAATTTTGTTTGTTTTCATCAAACCTACACATTCCAATGCTAGATGAGTCACTTTAAACATATAAAGTCCGTGGTTCTCAGCAAATTTGATTTTTTTTTCTCGGAACAAATTTTTAAAGCATTTATTTTATTTTAACGACAAAACATCAATACTTTGTATTTTAGACATCGGCAACCCTGTTTTTTATACGTTTTTTATTTGGCCGTTTTGCGCCTTGCCTGGACTTTCCTGGTCTAACTTCCCGCCTTTGGTCTGTGGTGTGGTGCGTGCAGCGTGCCCTCTGGACTGGTGGCCTGTCAAATCTCTTTTCTTCTGTCTCGGAAGACTTTCTGAGACAGAGGAAACAGAAGAGAACAGATTGGACAGGCCACCAGTCCGGAGGGCGCATGTGCACTGCGCGTTGCAGACCAAGCACAGGTCAGACTTGGGCAAGTCTATGCCTTGAATTATTGACAGTAGCCTAGGCCTAATTGTTTGATAACTAAACGTTGGTCCATTTTATCGTTGATGTCTCGTTTGAAAGCGAATAACTTTTGTTTCCAGAAAATTTTCAATTAAAAAAAACTTTTGTCAACGTGCCACAACCAAAACGCACGGAGTGTAGGCTAGTACTAGCATGCCGTGGCCCAAGGTACAAAGAAGACAATTTCTATCAACTTCTCAACTCTTACCCATTCATGACACTTTTTCCTTCTAATTAATAATTATTTTGCATTTTTGTCATCAAACTAGCATTTTTACATTACATGGTTTAGGATATGTCATAACAAGGATGTCCTCGGTGTCCGTGTGGCGGGGCATGTCCGGAAAGTGGGCAAAAAACCTCGAGTCTCAACAACATGCTCAAGAGTCAATATTAAACCTCAAAACTAAGTCAATATTTTCATTTACAATGTCAATATTTTCAGGGACACGTGATCGATGTCTTCGATACGGGACATGAACATCAACTTCTATAAATGTTATGCCATCATACCTAAACCTGTCAATTACATATTTGATATTTTGTTTAGACTCGAAATGTTAGCATGCAGACGCTCCACACAAGTGTAAAATAAAACTTTCGCGGCGTTTGTTCTGTCAGTCAAACACCTGTACTTAGAAACTAAAATTGCAATATAAAAACTCGAACGTGTATGCACCAGACTAAAATAGCGCCCTCATTGAAACCTCGTCCCCAGGGTGGTTGAGCATCCTCGTTCCTAACTGCTAGATCATGAGGACGAGGTTGCCTCAATCTACATTGGGTGCATTCGAGTAGCTGCCACTGTTCGTTTTTGGTAGAGTATTAAAATGTGTGTTGTATGGTTTGCCACAATAGCGTAGACGTACATCGCCGATGACTTGGTGGATATTAGGTCGCTCATTGAATTAGGCATACATGAATGTATGCTCAAAGATTTATATTGTACATATTTCTCGGAAATTAGTGACCGCATGATTAATGTAAATAGCTCCTCTAATTTTAGTATAGGGATCAGTCGGATCACAAGTTGAGTTGAAGTACCATCGGTTCTTCTTGCTAAATGTGACTTGGACTGACAAATTTGCAGTTTTCGGAACATTTCCTAAGACATTACTTTTGGAAATATTTGAGATGCCAGGAGATTCGTACGTTCTCTTGAATGTCACATTTAGGAAACATTCGAAATTTATGATAAGTTATGTCATGTACATAAGTTGATTTGCACACGTCTTGGCTGAGATTACTAGGAGGTCTTGACCGAGACTTATCGAGTAGTAAAGATCACTTTCGCTTTATGATTTACAATTTGTGTATAGTTTAACTATTATTGATTCTTCTTGAACTTGACAAGACACCCGTCAGGTTGATTTAAGTTTCTTCAATCTTGTATACTCGATGAGTCAGCCTGGAAGAGATTAAGAACGAGACAAATTTCGGTGAATTAAGAACTCGCTTATTATCACGCACCTGTTTGACTACGCTAGCGCCCTCTGTTGGCTCAGCACGTGAGCTGTTTTTGCCCCGCTACCAGGTATACGCTACGCGCTGCGCGCTACTCTATAAATAAAGTAATGAGTTTATTACAGATGTTATGATTAGAATGTTTTGTTATTTATTCTTTCTTAGAAACATGTTCTAGTATAAATACAGATGTTAAGTTTAAACTTGTTGTTGTTGTTTTGGTCTCGGACGGAACGGACCTCCGTCCGGGTCAAGTGTTGATTAAATGATCGAACTTATGTTTTGTGTTGCATCCAAAGTCAGTCGTAATCGTTGCGGAAGACGGAACTCACCACAAATTGGTGGCAGCGGTGGGGTCGGCGTTTGCAGCCTATTGCAAACGCCCGCTTTCAACCATCGACTGCCGCCGGCCTGCCGCTGGCTAGCCCCGTTTTGGCGAAGAGGGAGCCGGTGCGTATTTATCTCCTGCCATTTCATAGCCTCTCCACCACCAAGACTTCTGCAGTGCCTTCTCGTGGCAACACCCGGTAACTTGGCATCTTGCGACCCCAGGCTGAATGTATAGGGGATCGCGGAACAGCAGTGGGCCCCAGATACATTGTGTGCAGGCCCCCACCGGCGTGTGGATACGCCCTGTCAACCGCTGCCCTAGCTATGGGTTAAATACTTTAAATAGTCCCGGCTATAGGTCAAATACATGTAGTAAGCCATGGCAGCAGGTGGTGGATTTCCTGTCCTGGCATCTGTGACATCTTTGCATAATCTAGCAGGAACTGTACTCGGTCTACGATCGACACTGCGGGCCGTCACTGTCACTGTTCTGCCCCAGCTGTCGGGATTCCTTCCTGCCGCTAGACTCATCAGTCGGTGACCCAGAGGGTGGGGAAAGTACCTGCACAATGCTCTTCTCACTTGAAAACCCTGAGCAGGCCTAATTAACCGGCAAACCCCCAACCGCAAAGCGACAAGGACTTGCATTTGCGCGGTCCAGGAGTGATGGTCGTGGTCACGGACAGAGTGTCCCAGGGTCCTTCCTGGACGACCAGGCGGGCCTTTTCAAGGAGGCCCCGCCTGCCTCAATTCGAGGACGTCAACCGCCATCAATTAACCTGGCTGGCTGCTCACGTGTCTCAAAGTCAGTGGGCGCAACTGATAGCATGCATGCTGGAATGTGCGAACTCTACTCGACAATAACCTCTTAAAAAGGCACAGGCTCGTCAGCAATGCGCGCGCGCCAAATTCGCGCCACGAAATACACCTTTGCTATGAAGCTGCGTATTTTGTGGTACAAATTTGGCGGGCGCGCATTGCTAACGAGCCTGTGCCTTTAAACCCAAGAAAGAGAACGGCATTGCTGAGTAGGGAACTTGGGGCCTATCAGGTGGGCATCGCTGCTCTGTCTGAGATGAGGTTGCCGGACTCAGGAGATCGAGAAAGGAAAGAGAAGTTCAGGGGCGGGTCCAGGATTTTGAAAAGGGGGAGGGTCGTGGAATTTTTAAGCATGAAATGCTGACGACAATGAAATAGCGAGCGCGTAGCGCGAAGCCCTAACGGCTTCTAGATCGATTATAGATGCTCTGTGGTGCGATCTGGGGCAATATTTAACCACTTTAAGCAGGAAAAGTGTGCACAAAAAGTGGGGGGGGGGGGGGGCGTGCGCCCTGGCACGGCACAAGGCTCCAGGCGCCGGTACACCTGGCACTGGCTTCGCGATCTAAAATCGTCTGCTCTCTCGGCTCTAGCTCTCCGAGCTACCAAAGCCAGTGTCATGTCTCCCTCATCAGTACTGTGTATGCCCCCACACTGGTCAGCGCACAAGCATGCATCGATGCGTTTTATACACAACTAAAGGAAACATTAAACACCATCTCACACACGGACACAGTTATTGTACTCGGTGATTTCAATGCAAGGGTTGGAAGCGACAGGACTACCTGGCCGAAAGTGCTAGGGAATCATGGACGGGGTTCCCTGGCCCTCAACAACAATGGTGAGCTCCTTCTGCAATTGTGCAATGAGTTTGAGCTCGCCGTTACAAATAGTTTCTTAAACTGGAAACACCCTAGGTCAGGTCACTGCTGGCATCTACTGGACTACATACTGATCAGCCAGAAGCGGCTGGAGGATGTCTGTATCACCAGGGCCATGAGAGATGCTGATTGTGCATCTGACCATTACGATTCGGTGCCACTTGAAGCTCACAGTACATCACGTCAAGAGAAAAACCGGCGCAAAGCCACCGGGAAAAATGGTTGTTATGGCGAGCTGAATGATGCTGCTGTCCGAGCAGAACTCTCCACCGCCTTCTTTGACGGGTAGGCTACACCCAACTGCCCGATGCCGCATGGGATTGTAAGATTATTTTTTTATAAAGTGGACCCCGAATTGTTTGGTGAAACTGCTTATTTTTACGTGGAGCCAAAATTGTACCGACAAAAACGGTCGCTGTACGTGCTTCAGCTATTTTACGTAGTCCCCGGAAGTCGATGAACTCGCAGCGTACCGCAAGTTCTCGAGGTCATTTCCAACTGAACCCCGTCTAGTCAAATTGCTCCAAATTGCTTCCGCGTCGCTTTTAACACGTCGAATTTACGTGCGAAAATCCCGCGCTTAGAAAAAAAGCGGGGTGACGAGAATTTGGAGCGAAATGACGCACTGGTGGAAAACACGTACAGAATCACAAAATCCGCACAAATTCAGTACGTCGTTTTACTCCACATTTCCGCTACATCGCTTTTTCTCAAAGCATTTACGCGCGAAAAGGCTCAGTGTGAAACAACCCTCACGGACGACCTCTATACAGGCAGTGCATGCTGCCGAAACCGCCACTTCGCCGTCTCTCGTTCGTGTTACCGTCGCCACTGTACTGTGTATGACGTCCGCAGGTGCCGAGACGATTGTGTAATCGGATCCCAGCCACTTAAAAACACATCAGACATTTCCGGCACCCTAACTTCACACCACGCACGGTCCTCGTATCATATCGCCCGTGTGTGTCTATACGCTCCTACAAGTACAACCCACACAACATTCACCCACACACACCACAACCAAAGTTGTACACTCTACTTGCACGTGGTCTTTCCTCCTCCAATCGCCTCACCGATTCTTGCTCGTAAATCGCGCTCATTGGTGCATCACCTGCATAAATTATGCTCCGATATTTAGCGCCGGTGACATTGGGTGTCTGCGCCGCCGTCGGTGCGAGTATTTGTAGTGCGAATCGAGCGCCGACAAGAGGCAGTTATTGCAAAACATCGCCGTCTGTAGTTGCCACGAGGCCGTTGGTCGCAGCGCATTGCCACGGTGTTGTGTCCTCTGGAAACATGGATTATAAAGACGAAGCTGAGCGCATGTCACAGCGGGTGTTTGAACTCTACAGCGACAACGATTGGAAGGTCGTCAAAACTGCGGTAAGGTCAAACCTGAGAAGTTCCACAAGTCTCAAAAGACTAGCTCCTCTATAACCGAGTACCTTTATTGCGCTATGTATCTTTCAAGGGCAAGAGCTTTTAAGTAATTATATTAATAAACAGCGAAAGCACGTACCACTTTTAATATCAAGGTCACGGTTAATTGTAATGACTCACGCTGACTTATTAATAAGATTAGGGTATAGTAATGGAGCTCTGTAGGTTCCGATTACCGTTTGATGTGGTGTCCAAAGTACATGTATACAACGTATCTTCGTAATAATATATACAGTATCAGTTACTTCTAAATAATAGAATCTCAAAAAGCTTTTGCTTTTGGATAGATTTTTTCGTGTGGAGTTGATTGCCATAGGTGCATGTGTTTTACGTGTTGGGTTAGTTTTGGTGCTCTTGTCCGTGATGGCATGTTGTTAGCTCTGTGTGTTGATCAAGAAAACGAAGTTTTTTATTCTTTCATGAGTTTCAAACTTTCAAGTCAACCCCTGATTCCCAAGTTTTGTCAAATCGCTGCTCGGTTATAAAATTGTCGGTTTTTTCTTCTGAATCGGCGTCTATACCTGTTTGGAGCAGTCTTTTTAAAAATCCAGATTTCGGAGTACATGTATATGATTAGGACACGACGCTCGAAGGACGGGGAAACCCAACCCACGTGTTGATGGTGGTTTCAAAACATTTGAAAACATTAATTTTTTGCCAATATATTTTAATGTTACATGCTTCCATAAATCCACCACCTGACAAGCTCTCTTGTGCAGACATCTCTTGCTATGTGACCATGCGCAGCGGTCTTCGAATAGTGATAGTAAACGTTTAATAAACAGTTTCTTGAAAAATTAATAAACGTTTATCAAACTAAACATTAACTTCACTCTCCTAAACAAATATGCGTCCTCTTTGTGTACATATACTTTGCCAAGATGACGATGCATGCTTGGTTTTTCTAGCGAGGCTGAGCTTGAGAGAAAACAAAATCACAAAAAGTGACAAAATTATAAATCCTATGCCGCTCCTCAAATTTGGCATTTTGTGAAAAGATGAGGGAGAAATATGTCTACTTTTAGAGGCGGGAGGAAAACCTTACACAAGCGTGCATGGAACCCATATCTCACGAGATCAAGCAAAACAAACCAAAATTCCACATTTTGACCCGGACAGGTTTTGAACATGGGCCAGAAAGTGGAAGCCAGAAAAGTAGCGAAACACCAACCTAATCCCCCGTTACTAGAAAGTATCACCGAAAAATATGTGTCGCGATTTCAAAGAGGTATAGGCTTCAGTGCAAAAATTCGCAATCATGTGCAGTCAAAACCGAGACACACAACACGGTCAAACGTGGAAATCAGACATTTTGACGTTTGTAAATATACAATTCGTTGCCACCGCAGACAGTCCTAACCATTGAGTCATGACTTCCTGCTGTCTTCAATGTAGATCGTCGACCTCATTATTAAACTAAAAAACATCACTATCTGTGGTCTTTCCGGGACACACAGGAAATCCAAGAATAATTTTGTATTTCTAACATAGTTGCAACCATACAGGACGTTGTGCAATGTATGTATACTACCCAAAGACTGGTAAATCCACAGGTCGTGGGTTCGAATCCTGTTCATGGTGCGTGCACTCTAGATCTTGAGCAAGGTACTCTGCCATGAATTGCCTCTCTCACCCCAGGTGTATAAATGGGTACCAGCATCATACAGGGAAGGTAATATACTTGCTGTGTTGGATCAGTGGCGAACCCCCGACAGCAAACTCGGAAGAGGAGTCTGGACCCTCGCTAATGACAGAGAGATGGGCACTCCGGCTTGTACTAATTACAAGCACGACGTTTACCTTTTAATGTCTCACGTTGTGGCCGACCTTGTGCCTCATTAAAGTCATATCTTATCAAGGTCATGCGATTTCAAGTTGACGGACTCCCACGCTGTGTCTAAAATTAGAAAATCGGAAACGTCTAGGGTATATTAATTATCGTATAGGTATCGTGGCGTACAAGGGACATCGCAAATCGCAATGTCGCACATTTTTTCGCAAATATCTTTGCAAATATTTGCGAAAAAATGTGCGACATCGCAAATATTTGCAAAGATATTTGCGATTTGCGATGTCCCTTGTACGCCACGATAATATAGGGCAATGTAAAGGCAGAAAAATTGTTCCCATGCGATCACCGTTTGTTTAGCACACGACATCAAAACGCAGGCATCACATTACTTGGCTATGCAGACAGATACGACCCCAAACATCCCCTTTGGCCCGCTCACAACTGGATAGCAACTATAGCCTAAAAACAGTCTTGAGGTGTATGCACTTTTCCCACCGACATAACTACAAACTAATCTTCACGCCTGACTAAGCCCGTCAGTCGGGATTTGTAATTTCGACATTCTTCCATTTTCCTTTCTGTAAAGGTACAAGAAGTACACGGGCCTCTTTTGTTAATATTGCACCCAGGTCTCCGTTGGGTGTACTTATTTCAATATTTCAGTTTCGGATTAGTCTACCCGCTGCTTGTTCGGTGAGCCAGAGGTGAATAACTCTTGGGTATAATACACGCAACCCGTGTTCCGGTTACACCACCTCTTATGTCCAGTGGTGGAATGTCCGACAGCTGGTTGGCCTACGGCGGTCCGCAATTTGGGTCACCGCAAATTGGTTCTTTCTCACCCCCAACACCGACTGCGATGCACCATGGCACCCGCCGGGAATACACACTGTTGCTGGTGTTTTTGCAGTAAATTGAGGTTATATCCTGGGCGTCTGGAACTACAGACCCAAACGTCAACCAAATCTGGTGATTGAGTGACGTTTTCCCTTCCTATATGGTCTGTGTTCAGTATAACCCTTCAGTGAACTATGGAAGCTGAACCTGTTTTATGCTAAAAAGTGGAGGCACTGCACCAGTCTTTTAGGGATCTCGTTTTAGGCGATCATTTCAGCATTTATACGTAATCTGACTTTTAGGGAAAATTGCAAAAAACAAGAAGAATGTAAAAGTACAGCACCGTAGTAAGGCAAATATTTTGTGACTTCTAAACGTATAGTCGTAATCATGGGCGAATCCGGGGGGGGGGGGGGGGTGTTCAAAAAATAAATTAAAAAATTAAAGTGGTTAAATATTGCCAGAGCATCTAGAATCCATCTAGAAGCCGCGTTAGGGCTTCGCGCTACGCGCTCGCTATTTCATTGTCATCAGCATTTCATGCTTAAAATGTTCACGCTCCCCCTCCCGCCACCCCCCCCCCCCCTCCCCCTTTCAAAATCCTGGATCCGCCCCTGGTAATCACTAACGGTACGCGCCGAAACCTCATAATTATGATATTCAAAGCACTCTTAATTAACACTTGGAACTTCTGATCATGTATGGTGCACGCGTTCCTTTTTTAACGTTCACGTTTTTGCTTTTCAATTTGTCTTATTCCGCGGCAGGACATTCCCATAGAATCCACTCAGGTGAGTGACCTGGTTGTATCATTGATCTATCCACTGTGTGTTGGAATGGTTTAACGTAAAACAGGTGTGTTTTGTCTCCCATGTGGACTGTATTCATTTTAATTGGAATGCCGTCTGGCATCTGTCAGCCGGAACCATGCCGATCTTAAGTACACGTATGATGGCTGTGTAGTTTTGCTCATATGTTTTGAGTGAAGTGTCGTTGCATGCCATGTTAATTGTTATTAATGGTTTGTCAATGATGGGATCTGGGGAATGACATAAGCACTAATGACCATTATAAAGGAGTCTGTATTGTTTGATGGCTTGATGCATGGTTGTGATGGCACACGTCAATTTTGTTTCCAACTGGAAATTCACCAGCATAGGCCCTACGAGTTTCACACTAGCTTCATGCAGAATTGTGTGCAGTCTCCATAAAAATACTCATTCACCTTATTGGGATTCGAAGCCAAGACCTCCGACTCTCTGGTTAGATGATCTACCAGCTGAACTATTTTAAGGCAGAGTGGTATACTTCCTCCGATGTTCCATATGAACCTATTTTTCTCTGGGTGTTGCATTGGTGCATGCGCAAATATAGGCAAAGTAACAAATGCAATATTATTTGATATGGTGCCTATAATCACCATTGAAATGAAACAACTAAATGCGGGATGGGAGGAGGAAAGATGCTTATCGGAAATCGAACCAGAGACCCCCCGACTCCTCGAACAGACGAACTTAGTATAAAGAAGCTGAACTATAAACCAGGTGGTATAATCCTGATAAGACCAATGTGGTTTTTCCCTGAATTTTATCTCCTCCCAAGTTTTGTTGTTTCATTTCAATAAGAACCATATACCAATTATCGAGTTCGTTATACTTCGGTCGGTTGCGCACACATGTAACACCGAAAGACAAATTGTGCTCGTAAGGAAAACGTAATGTAGTATACCACTGCTGCCCAGTGAGTCAGAGGTCTCGGGTTATTTTTATGGAAATGGTTATATACCCGTTTAGTGTGAGAAAAAAAATCATTCATAATTGGGAATGTACTTCTTGTTAGATTGATTGAAGCTACAATTATATATAATTCTGTCGTTGCGATGTAGCAATCCGTTTGTTTAAATTCGTGTCAACGTTAGAAAATTACTTTATGAAATGTTTAACGTGTGAATTTTCAGTGCTGTGGAAAGTTGCTGTGTATGTTTCATGCAAGCTTAGCTTGTTGCACTTGTTATACTTTTATTGCGTGAATTTGCGTTGTGTTGGAAATGCTTGTCTGTTGATTTTTTCTTTGATAAAAAAAATGCTTTGCCTGAAGTGGACTGGTAACCCCCGTTCACAAGACCGCCTGTACTGAGCCTAAGCCCTACATGCATACCAATATAATAATCTAGGCAAGCCACTATTTTGCGTCTGGAGCAAGATGTCCGACGCTTGCTTCACTCGTGGAGTCACCTGTCCATAAGTATAGGTCAGTGGATTGTATGCATGGTGTGACCTGTGACGTCACAGCAGCCATTGTTTATCACCATACAGTGAAAGTAATAGGCCTAATGGACAAAAAGTAATTTAAAAAGTTTGTGTCACGTGACCAAAATTTATTAAACAATTGTAGAAATAAAATGGCGTACAGAACAAAGAAAGGACGACAATTAAAGTTGCATTGCCCGTGTTTCGGTGAAAGGATTAAAAAAATTAATTTACACAAGCGAACGAATTTAGAAAGCTTACGTGTCTCTGTAACGAAAAATATCAAAAACTTAAATTTCCGACGTCGGGAATTGGAGATACAAGCCTTTTTCTTGAAACGTGCTTCACATGTTGTACATGTGCGCGTACGCTCATATACATAGTATGTGTACAATGTACACATGTACGCGCACAGCACATGTACATTTACGTCATAACCCTGTCGATTAATTGACCTGCCAGCCATTTAATAATTTCTTGTTTTTAATCGACTGGCATTAATCCTTGACGGATTTTTGCGTTCTTGGTACCAAATGAAAGCTGATAACTTGTTCTATTCTAGAAAAATACCTATTTATCTTTTTTTTTAAAAATTGACGTCCAAATCGGCCAAAACACGGGCAGTGCAACTTTAAGAAGTATATTTTTAAACCACTGATATTTAGCTCGTTTAGGAGGCTTTTTTTCCTGGAGTATAAATCGAACAGATGTGGCACGTACGTGCATACCGATTGAAATTTTGTTCCCTTTCTCTTCTATAGAAAAGCATCAGAGTTCTTTACAATAAATCTTCAGAATTTGACGGCTACGTGTAAGTATACAGTTGGAGTGCACGTACATTACACACACCTTATGGGGACTGGCGAACCAAGGATGTCCACACTTGGCAGGAGAAACGGGTGTTATGTGGACTAGCACACGTCCACAGTCAGGTTGTCTAAGCTTGAAAAACGGGGTTAGGGTGGGGAGGGGGTAAGGTTGAGGGTTAGAGTTTAGGTAACGGTTTAGAAGAGAACCGTTTTGATTTTGGTGAAACAAATTGTGTTTGCATTTTGAAAAAAAAAAGGTGACATTTTGGAACAGTTTTCTTAATTTCACGAGAAGAAAGGAATGTCCACAGTTGGTATGGAACGTAAAGCTGCGTGTGTGTTGTGACAACTTTGGATTTTTACAATTACATAGGCGAAATATTCGAAATTCGTCTCAACAATTGTACTTGTATACCGTGTTAAAGGCAGAGGTTCGTCAATACGCACGTGAGGCCATATTCGTGCCATGAAATACGCAGCTGCATGCTTTTGCTATGGAGCTGCGTATTTCGTGGCACGAATTTGGCCTCACGCGCGCATTTACGAGCCTCTGCCTTTAAGGCACATGAGTCGTCAGGAAATTGGTTATTGAAAATAACAGTCAAAATAAGTATACTTTTCCAAAAAGAAACGCAACTTTATTAAAATATCCCTTGATCAGAACAGAAGTTTGTAGACTACAGTAAACGTGTGGATAGCAAGGCAATGTGGTCTAGTGGGTATGAAGAGGGACTTCCAATCGGAGGTTGTGGGTTCTAGCCCCACTATGACAACGTGTCTGTGTCCCTGGGCAAGGCACTTAATCCCAGTTGCCTCGTCAACCCAAGCGATATTTGGGAAGCTGTTAAGGGGAATGTCACAATCTAACTGCTGATAGGGTTGAGCGTCTAGCCAGCAGCCACCTAGTTGAAGCGAAATGGTTCTGGTGATTCCCTGATGGCAGCGGTAATATTGGTAACCAGCGCCAGGATGGACATGTGCGCTATATAAGAATCCACCATTATCATTATTATTATCACTTTGGAATCGCTATCAAAATTGCTTCGCTTCAGTGATTTCCTCCACATCCATGTGGACCCGTTTGTATTAAGTAATTCACATGCACAGCCATTACATATTGGATTTTCAACTGTATTGAACCTACGCGGGGTGAGCTGACCTCTGAAGCAGCGTATACCCTATAGAAGCGCAGAAGCTCAGGGAGGCACTTCAGGGTGGCACACCCTGCCTCGGCGGCTCTTGCGGAGGCTGGTGCGGTCAGCCTTGTCACATGTGCTACATCTCCCAGCTGAAAGTAGGCGGGGACGTAATAAAATCGCTTGCAATAATGTATATGCTTACAAAATCTGAGAACCAATTGACAAATTGCAAGTTAGCACCGTCAGCCTCGTTTGATGCTGAGCCATTTTTTTTTACGTCACGTGTCTTTTCAGTTGCTAATTTCACCACAAAAGAAAGCCCAGAGACCCTCGTTTTCGATGACATAAGAATGTATATCGTGCCAAAATGTTATGTGTTACACTCTAAAAACAGATTGGTTGAATTCAACCAATGTGGTTGGTATGTGTCCAATCAATCTATTGGTTAAAATAACCAATCTATTGGTTAAAATAACCAACCTTATTGGTTAGGAACCTTTTTTTTCAACCAACCCATAGACCTTATGCGTAGCGCCCATGATAGAGGGCAGTCACATTGTCACAGTGCGTCATGCACGAGTAGGCACATTGTGGATCTATTGTCACATCATTTAAATATGAAAACCTGTCCTCTATCATGGCCGCTATACGCATAAGGTCTATTAGTTTAATCAATATGGATTAGTTATTTTAACCAATATATTGGTTGGACACATAGCCTATCTACCAACCACATTGGTTGAATTCAACCAATCTGTTTTTAGAGTTACACACAATTCTCGTTGATTACATGCAGTTGGCTCGGAATTTTCAGAAAAAAAATTGGGTTTTATGAACATCGATATACATCATGTAGTTCCTTTCATAGATGTAGGCCTATACATGTAAGTTGTGTGATATTCAACGATTCTTTTATTCGGCGAAAACACGCAATCCAGACGGGAATATTCTCTGACACGAACGGATTGCCAACGGTATGTATGATCGATTCATCTCCCGTCGTTGCGCTAATAAAGACACGACAGCTCTTCTCAATTTTCGCGCGTACGTTACCGGCAGTTAGTTGACTCAGGTAATTCCATGTTGTCTACGAGTCTGGCGGCAACATTCCTCGCCATGATAACTCAATCATTTCCGAGCGTCCTTGAGCCGAGATTCTCGAGAATTTCTTTCCGCTCGCCTTTCGTTCACGAAAAGTAGTTTCTGTTTCACTCGCAGCGGGGCAAAATACCGGCGGACGCTTTACTTGTCGTGTCCCGCACAGTGTCGCCGTGTCTTTACAAAATTGGCAAAACTTTAAAAATTTTAAAACTGACAGATAGGCCTACATGTACCTCAAATAAACAAAGATTTCAACCCGTGCATGCAACGGTGTAGGAGAAAAATTGTTGCTCTAAATGACCACAAAGCTTGTCCGGGGCTTGCATATATAGCATACCTGACAACAGTTACTGACACCCGTTTCATACTGGCGCACCGGAGTCGCGCAGAACTAAATTATCCTCGAAATTTGAATTAAGTTCCACGTATGAAACAATTTGGAGCAACTTGGTTTGCCAGAAGTCGAAAGATTGACTGTTCCAGTCGGTCAGAACGTCACTGAAGAGCGACTGCGCACGGCTCGCATTAAGAACGCCTGTCTGAAACCAAATTTTAATCGGAGCGACTTGAGTCGCTAGTGCTCCTGTACGAAACGGGTGTTACACGCCTTTTTTGCGCGTTCACATGAATAGCGTCTGGTAAACTTACGTACTTCCTTCCACATGCATACTTTATCCAGATGACCAGACTAAATTGTTGTTGCTTTGTGGTGCACGCGGCAGGTATGAAGTACAGAATCAATACCAGGTTCACTTTATGAAAGAATGGCATAAACAACCAAACTGTTAGTTGTTAGGTAATGGCATGTACCACGTAACAACAACGCGAACGGTACCGGTATATAATGTGGACTTTCTAAACATTACACCTCCATTTGAAAGTAAAGAATTCGGGGCGCCAGTCATAGTGCAAAGGTTATGCACCTATATCAAATGTATATAGACCGTATCGAACAGCTGCCATCTTGTAGGGCAACGTTTGTCACTTCGACAATGCAAGCAGAACATGTGCAACCATGCATGTCCTCAAGGAACAAAGAAACTGCCCCATGTGCAGCTGTTCGATACGGTCTATTGACGAAAACGGTCTATTGACGAAAACGGTCTCACGAATGCCCCGAATATAAAAAGCGAATCGCTGTGAACATTCGGCCACGCTACGAAAACGCCTCAACCGTCCTCGTTAAACAGCTGCACCGACATGTCGCCCCGATAAATCCGATATGTATATTGCGATCAGTGCAAAACTAAATCCTCTAAGCTGTGCTTAGGGCAATGATATGATTACCGCACACCTCGTTTATGGACTGTGCCGTGGCCATGGATAGGGATGATTTACTCGGGAGTAATACACGAGACGACCGCTTATACGGTAAAGAGGTCTGTTGAATTCAAGTTCGGAGAGAGCGGATCTCATTCACCAATATTTGCCACATTTAAGAGCAACCCGCCCCTTATAAATCCATCCCGTTCAGGTTCAGCATTGAACGTCACACGTGCACTTAGTTAACAAGGTTATACTGGGTCTACATTAAAACCAGCGAACCGTTTCACTGTGCTTTGACTATGGACGTTTAAGATTACATGCGCTTGTTTAGACCCAGTTACTGTCAACTGTCGTTACACTTTAGCAGTCTATTATAGAGGTTTCATATAACTATCAGATACAGCTGTGCCTTAGTGGTTTGGGTAGTTGAATCCCAACATTTAAGTGAAAACTTGGTGTTGGCGGTTCGATACCCGTTCGTGATACCTTTTGCCTCGAGTAAGATACTTAACTTACATTGCTCCATCCTTCGGAAGGGAAGCAGAGCAGTTGGTCGAGTGTGTTGTGTAACGCATGCAGTGATACGATTTCAGGGGTGTGTTGCAATATAACCGTTTTAAGTCCAAGACACATCGTATAAATTTCCTAACTGAACTTAGGTGTCTTATAAATCTCATGTGTCTTGAGATACTATAAGTTCTGACAAAAAGTTTAATTTAAGACAAAATTGACACGATATGTCGTGTCTTAAGAACTAGAGTTAAGGCGCCCTAACTTTCGTCATTGCAATCCACCCCAGAGCATTCTTTCGTGAAGAGTAAGGGGATTATACCCGGTGTCTCAGGCCGTCAGCGCCACCCACCAATGCATCTCGATGTTGGGTGGTTTCATTTCTTGAGTAAGGTTTTCTGTTTGATCACCGATTTGGGAGATTGCAGATCCTGTGTCTACGGGATTTAGTAGACATAGTGCTATAGCAACATTTTTCCATGACAATGTGCGCACTTCTATTTTCGTTGTTGACTTCATATTACATTGTACAACGGACGATGTAGGGCGCTAATTTTAAACCGAAAAGTCCATTGTATCATAAACAAAGTGGACCCAATCCTAGATTGGATTTCTTCAGCGCCAAACCCAGATGAACCCATTACCTCGTCCTCACGGCGGGGCATTTCAGCCATCGCCAGACCGCGCCATCTGTTCTACAGATGTCTTAGAATCTTGACTTGACCTTGGTCTTCAGGGATCGTTAGGCGCGCTCTTTAAGTTCACATCATATTTCAGCTTTATCCACGGTTGACAGTTAGCCGGTCTATATAGACTATATGTAAGTTGACCTCGCGAACGTACGAGACCGCGCGAGACCACTGTTACTAGACCCTATCTCTTCAACGCACGTCGCGAGCGAAATTCTTGGATTATTTTGTGTACGCAGGTTTTTGTAAACTCAGACGGCCCAAAACGCGTATCTCTAAATAAAATCTTGCATTCCAATTGATGAAGTGGGGTATATAATCAAAAATAAGCAATCGAAATGTAAAAATTCACGATCTTTTCTGAGCCGACAAGTCAATCTTTGAAGATCGTAAACTACATGCAGCAAAAGATATGCAACACGCACAGCAGCCGACGTACGTATGTCTACAGTGTACATACGAAACGCCATCTACCAAAAGTACAGCTTGCAGACTTTTTTTTTTTTTAGAGTGCCTAAGTTCGAAGCATTCATTTTCACATGAATCCACACTTGTGTCATCCATTCCAAATTGGATGAAGAATATGCTAGCAGAGAAATTTATTCAGGTCACGAAATTTTAATAATTTTTTTTTCGTTTTTAGAGACAATTATGCATGTATTATATATTGTAAAAAAACATTTTAGTTACCCGAATCACTTTCGGGTCGGTTGTATACTTAAGATTGGACAGAAAAATTTATATACAAAAAACAAAATCTCGCCCGTGTTATAGGAATAGGCGTTTATGTCGTGTTGTGCCCGGAAGCTCAGATTTGACCTTTGCCGCGAGACTACATAGTCTATTGAGAGTCACCTCATTACCGACATTTTTGTCATCGATAGGAGGTGATCCACTATATATCTTTTGGTTTGGATTGATAAATTGTCATCGAAAACGAGGGTCTGTGTGCATGCTTTCTTTGGTGATAAAATTGGCAAATGAAAAGACGCGTGAAGTAATGCAAGATGCTCAACATCCGAAACGAGGCTGCCAGTGCTAATTTGAAATTCTGTCAATACCAGCTTGAAAAAAATATTTATAATAATAATACTGTTGGATTCTTATTTAGCGCACATGTCCACCCTGCAGGGTACTCCTGGCGCTGTTGCCATTTAATATTACCGCTGCCATCGGGAAATAACCAGAACCATTTCGATTTAACTACATAGGCTATAGGTGACTACCTGGTCAAGGCGCACAACCCTATCAGCTCCCCAAATATCGCTTGGGTTGACGAGGCAACTGGGATTAAGTGCCTTGCCCAGGGACACAGATATATTGGTCATATTCCACCAATATAATTACAAAAATAGGTTACCAAGGCAATACTCGATTGATTTTGATGAAATAAAGACTATCCGGGAAACCCACATTCTGAATTTGCCTGGACCTTTTTGGAACACAAACAGCTTCGGGTTCAATGGTCTGAATGTCAAATTAATTGTTCTAGACATGTTCACATTCTTAAAGAGTCCATCAGAATGCGTCAAAAATATGAGATCCCTCAGTGGAACGAAGATATGTCGGAACTTCAAAGACCAAGACACGGTCGTATGCCCGTTATAGCTTTAATAAATCTGTCCGCATATGCGCCAATGATCATTTAGTGTCTCATCTCAACAGCGCTAAATCAAAAGGTTCACGGCTGTTATTAAAAAGTCCCTGAAATGCCAAATAACTATATAGGCCTACACAACCTTTGCATATACGAGGGAGTATTTTGTTTAGGTCATTTACTAATGTTCATTTTAATGTAGGCCTACTACATGTGACAAGAATAAAAAGTAGCATTTTCAACTAACAATTTCTTCACAGAAGCTCACAGAAAGAGGGCACTGTTTGGGGCATGTCACCTCAGGAACACACAAGGGAAAAGTAAAGAAAAATAAATACAAATTCAAACTGGGATTGTGACAGTTAATTTCCACTACCATTTTTTTCATGGCCTGCAACAGGCAACATGTAAACCAAAACCAAACAGACGGGACTTGCAAAGTTTCAAGAATTTTGGGAAAACGGTGGGATCTGCTTTGTGCACAGATGAGCGTGATTTTGTATTTGCCTACTGTGACACATCATGAATATGCAAATTCATAGCATAAAGATTCAAACCTTGATTTTAACCCCTAAAACAACTTCCAAATGGGTTTTATGACTAACTGAATAGAATAGTTACATGCATATATACAGTTGTAGTCAGAAGTTTACATACGACTGTTGAAACTGGTGTGCTTAAACTTGCGTTGTCACCATGTTTGTAACAGTCTTTACTAAAGTCGTGATTTTGTGGAATTCCTCACGTGCATGCAGTACTTAAAACATAGCTTGCACACCTTGCAATGGTTCGGGTAGTCCTGTTTACCATTTTGGGTGATGATGGTAGTGGTGTACATGTATGTAAACTTCTGACTTCAACTGTATTTCATTAATAAAGCTGTCATTTCAGAGGTCCTTTAAAAATCAAAATTTGGCGTTTGATATACCAACAGCTACAGGGCCGAGTGCACGCTGGAAGCGTCGCCCGAGCGGATACTGGAGTACATTCTTCCGTCACCCAAGGGATTGAGGGGGAAATGGGACAAGAATGTGAAGGAATCGGAGGTCATTGAACACGTCAACAAGGTAACGGACGCAGTGCAGACACTGTTTGACCGGGCTACGGTCTTTGAACCTGGGGATCAAGTTATGGGCGCACCCCACTAAATCAGGCCCCATAGGAAAAAATGCCCGTGATTCAAAAATAAGTTAAAAATACTTAAACGTCTTACAAAATCTCAAGACAAACATCAAAGTACTCACTGAAGTCTCATCTTTTCAATTCCGTTCAATTTTATGGGGGTCGTCCATCCATTTTGTCCTTAATTTCTACTTGAAATAAAACTCTACCTCTGCAAGAATGAAAATTGCAAAACAGACAATCGTGCATTTGGGGGGAACTGTCCATATGCTATATAGGCCTACTGGGCGAAATAGAGCGACTTTTACAAACTGGATTAATTGTCCAGTTGAAAGCCACATCGGATGGCGAGCAATCTGGGGCCAATTTTATTGTGCTGCTTAAGCGCTATATAGTTGGAAACGTGTGGTTACTGTATAGCAGAAAAGTACGACCGCGGCGTGCTTAAGCATGCGCGTGCTTGGAAACGGACATTGTCGCGTCACTAGTGTTTAGCAAATTTTGCCTCTGAAGCTAGCAAATGTTTGGCAGTGCTTAAGGTTACAATCTCCATGAAATAGATGGAGCCAAAATCCGTTAGCACAAAATCGGCTGCTAAACAGCTCCATGAAATTGGCCCCTGTATAGGCCTACTTAAGTTAGACCACTGTGTCGCCCACACTCGTTCAAATCCCAACTGTCTAATATTTGACGGCATACAAAATACTATCTTCGCCTGTTCAGTGTGGTATGCCCTTATAAGGCCGAGTCCGATATACATGGCTATACAAATTGACATTACACACGAATCAACGGTGGAACAAAATTAGCCTTTTGCACGTTTCGCGTAATTAGTGTCTGGTATACTGACGTATATGTACTTCCTTTCACATGCACACTTAGTATCTACTGCTATGTGGTGCATGCGGGAGGTGTGAAGTTCAGAATCAATACCGGGTTCACCGTAGCAGAGAATGGCGTGCACCACTTAGCAATAATGGAATAGTATGTGACTTTCTAAACTGCACCTTCATTTGAAAGTGAAGAATTCGGGGCACCAGCCATTATGCGAATGTTACACGCAAATGTTATTATGAAGCAGATAATGAGTGACTATATAGCCGATGAACATTGTGATATTTTCAATTTGGCATGGCGACCATTTTGTTTGGGTCTGTCCTTATATACACATTGCACGGCAGTTAACGAAAATGCAACAAAAATGATTTGTAAAATATGTTAAAGGAACAGGCTCGTCAGCAATGCGCGCGCGCCAAATGCGTGCCACGAAATACGCAGCTCCATGCCTTTGCTATGGAGCTGCGTATTTCGTGGCACGAATTTCGCGCGCGCGCAATGCTGACGAGCCTGCCTTTAACATAACATTTTGTGCAGATATGATCCATGTATTTGGCGCAAATATAGTTTGGAAATTATTAAATATTCTACGAGAAGTTCAGTCGACCCCCTTTTAAGTCGATGACTCACTTTATTTGGTTGTCGGCGCATAATCCCTTTACGCCGACCAAACACCGCCAGTTTTATTGGGTTGGGCTGATTTGTGCCTGTTCCTCGGGCTTAGTAATCGGCACTAATTGAAGCAAATGCACATACAGCGACCTTGGGATATATCATGTCCCCAGACAGACGTAACTCCGATATATCATGAAAGTTATGCCCGAGGCATGCGATATTGCAACGTCATGACTCAGGGAAAATGTGATTACAGGGTGTTATCCATTAACCCAGTGTTTTACATCCATGTAGGCTATTCTAGTATGTTTAACCATGGAGGAATTCTTCCTCCATGGTTTAACCATTGTTTAACCCTCAAACGAGGCACCAATTTTAACTGAATGCGAGGGCGCGTGAATATTTGGTCATGCACAAAGAAACACGAAAAGAAAACCTAAAAATCTATGCATGGTTTTTCATGTCAACTCTTGAAGTAAAATTTTGGGTAACTACAAATGTTGTCTGCCTTGTTTGCAGGAGGTCGTAGGTTCGAGTCCCACCCGAGCACGCTATGAAGTTTTTCAGAGTGTCTCGGGAAAGCACTGAGTATACAGTGTTAATAATTACGTCGGGTAAGGGCAAAACAAACCCTAATTAACATTCATTCTCCCCGACGCAAGCTAAATCAATTACTACAAATTATATATTTGGGCTTTAACTTTCCGAATCACCACGTACTTCCCGTGGAACAACCAAGATAATTTTACGGTGGGTAGCTGTGCAGCGAGTTGCCACAAATCCCGTAAATTGTTTAACGGGAAATCCCGTAAAATTATACGTTATTCACGTATTTTACGGTACTTTTCCCGTACTTTTCCCTGTGCTTTAATTACCCCGTACATGCAGTACTGTACGTGCATTTACGGTTCCCCCACAATTCACTGCGCGCGGTACATGGCGCAGTGCATGATGGGATACAAATCTAGTATGCTTTGCCTCGGCGTTCAATCTTTTCGTGTAGAATCGAATGAGAGTGGCGCTATCGGCTCTCGCGACACGCACTCGCCTTTACGCGTTACCCTAGACGCCGATATAATCCCAAAACAGATATACAGTGGGTTGAATCTGTATCTGAGCTCTATATTACCAGCGAACAATAATGTGTCAAAAACACAAATTCGTCACGTTTTACGAGTTTGAAGCAGCCGATAGCTGAACTCACCTGCCAATTCTCATTCGATTATACACGAGAAGATTGAACGCCGAGGCAAAGCGTACTAAATTT
This sequence comes from Henricia sp. BOLD:AAB3569, assembly GCA_037783545.1. Lineage (NCBI taxonomy): Eukaryota > Metazoa > Echinodermata > Asteroidea > Spinulosida > Echinasteridae > Henricia > Henricia sp. BOLD:AAB3569. The sequence goes on along the minus strand of JBBELK010000706.1, from coordinate 53,716 downwards.
GTATCCCATCATGCACTGTGCCATGTACCGCGCGCAGTGAATTGTGGGGGACCGTAAAGGCACGTATTAACTTCTGCTGATTCATGCAAGGTCTGTGGCTTGACACCAAATCAACTATACAAGTCACCAGTAGTGATTTCTATATATCCTTCGTGTATGCCTACATCGTATAGCCCACGGTTGCACACATTAAATTTAGCTAATTCGTCGCTAGCTTAAAGGAGCATGACCAGAGTTTCTGGAAAATAGTTTTCGATGTAACTTACCAATATTATCAAGTAACTCCCATACACACCTCCCATGTCCCAAAAACCCGAAAACATTCGCGATTTCCAGTAAAAAATTGAACAAAACTATCGAGTCGGCTTTCAGTGGATAAACGTTGAAACTGGAAAATTAGTTTACAAATAATCGGTGGATTTTCGACGATATCCTCGGAAATATGCGGCCTAGAAGCGCGGGAGTTTCAGTTTCGTAATCAGAAAAATATAACGGATGTTATGATATAAAAATATCATGACCTATAAGGTAAGTCCCGGGGAGTTATGGGTAAAAAAAAAGTGATCTGGTCACACTCCTTTAAGTTAACTTTTACAAAACAGCTGTAAATTCTGCATCTTTTCCTAACAAAAACTCAATTACAAAATGCAAAACAACTGAAACAAACTACCATCTTTACGAGGGAAACCTGTTAAGTTACGCGCGATACCACAATGCACTTTCCATCGTAAAAAAATACAGTAATTTTTTACAGTGCAAGCCGACTAAAACGTGTATGTTTTTGCATACCAATTTGTCTCAGGATCTGATCGTTGCCAGGTCGGCCACGCACAGCGCGGCTATGGGTCTCATCTCATCACGTGATTTCCTTGATCTAATCTACGTGAAGCGTTACCCAACCAATAACATGATGTGCACGCACTCCAAGAGCATCAAGCGAAAAGACTGCCCGCCGCGAGATGGCTTCGTGCGGGGTACCAACCACCATGGAGGAACGTTCTGTATACCGATCGAGGGGTAAGTTGTTGGGGTTGAAAAAATAACAAAAGTAAAATTTAATATTAAATAACGATAGTCCAAAAACTCTTCCAGGACTTGAAACCATGCGGCCCACCCTTAAAATAAGGTCACCCTTAACCAGTTAACGCCGGGATTATTTCAAACAGATTCAGGTTCCCAGGTTCCCCGAATCAAACAGGTTCCCCGAATCGCCTATAGAATACAAACTGCTTATTGCAATAGTGCCAACTACGTACGTGTCGCCTTAGCAAAGACGAGGATTGTAATACTCAACAAAGTTCGAAAACTCAAGTTTGACTGCGATATCTCTCTTGTTACCAAGTCATTTTCCTTGAATTTTGTAGCATTGGAAAGCCTTGTTATTCCTCTTTACGATGATGTGTCATTTGTTATGATTAAGCAATTAGGGGGGATGTGCAGCACAGCTGAATACGGGGGTGGGTGGGTGTAAAATGAAATGTCACAAAAATGCATTGCTATTGTCAAAATGTGTAGGCCTATTGACACATTCCCATCCCCCAAGCAAAAGGGGAATGCACTGTATGACAATAGCAGTGAATTTTGTGACATTTCACTTTACACCCACCCCCATATTCAGCTGTACTGCAGTCTGCAGCACATCCCCTAATTGCTTAATCATAACAAGTGACACACCATTGCAAAGAAGAATAACAGGGCTTTCCAATGATACCAAATTCAAGGGAAATGACTTAGTAACAAGAGAGAAATAGTCAGTCAAACTTGAGTTTCCGAACTTTTTCAGGAGTATATTTTGACATCTTTCCAATCAGCATTTTGGAATTTACAGGACCGTTTCAGGGTACACGATCCAGCTGTTCTTCCGCGCGAATATTGAAACAAAAGACTTAGAGCATGGCAAAATATGTCAAAATCTAACATGTCATTATTGGTAAACTTTCCCTAGAAACTATTTAAGATCATTTTTCCAAATCACAAAGCCCAAGCTTTAGACATACGTTAAAGACAAATTACATGATTGGAAAACTTTTAAAAACAGGAACACTTTTACATAACTAACGAGTAGGCCCTATAATGTTGATAAACATACCTTGTAGTAGACATTTCAGCCACGTAGATGCAGTAATACTTCGGAAAACCTTAAAGATAGTATACATGATTGGTAAAGATATGCATGATTAAAACCAACCTGAGCAAAAACCAGCTCCGTACTTCGTCTAACTTTTGAGAAAACAGTCAAAAAAGGGTTTGCAGTAATTTCGCCCTAAACCATTTCGCCCTGAACCACGGCCTGTGCACGAAGTGGTTTGGGGGCGAAGTGGCATTTGGGCGATGTAGTGTTTGGACGAAGTAATTTAGGGCGAAATGGCACTCGGGCGAAGTGGTTTGGGGCGAAATGGTTTTGGGGCGAATTTAATTTTCGTCTCATGAGACGAAAACTAATTGTTTTTCTCGTTTCTCAAAGACTACCGGTATAGCACTTCAGACAAAACCATTTCAGGGGACGTTTTCTACGGTCATCATGTTTATATTGTGTACGTTAGGCGTAAATCTGTGAACATTTCTGATTTTCGAGATTACCAATGATGTATACTGCCTTTAAAAAGCCATGCATGGTTTTTGTGTTGAATGATTGGTAAAAAATGTCTTCAGATATTTTTCGCCCACAAAGGTACCATTTTACACGGAAAAACCATGTGGTGGTTGTTACCATTGCTATCAACACTTTTAGTCGGATTTTTCTTGTCAACTCCCGGAAGTAACATTTTGTGTAACATCGAATGATGTATTGGGGCTCTCCGAGCATACACGACACAGCTTTAACGAAACCCATCTGTTACCTGACACCGTGAATACATTATAACATCGCCCCGAGCTTGTATATCACCGTGAACATGATGAACAGCTATCATGTATGATGTGCACGGGCTGCGAATACTGACACATTATTGCTTCGGGGAGAAACACAGACACGCCGGATGATATCACGCGACAGCGGTCCCTCAACCATAAGGAATAAATCGCTTACTAAGCCAGACAAAGAAACACTCCACATGGCGCGTTGCGCGTGCGAGTGCCGAAATTTGAAGAGTTTAAAGGCACAGCTCGTCAGCAATGCGCGCGCCAAATTCGTGCCACGTAATACGCAGCTCCGTGTAGCAAAGGCATGGAGCTGCGTATTTCGTAGCACGAATTTGGCGCGCGCGCATTGCTGACGAGCCTTGCCTTTAAAGGGCCATCATGATATGCTATTTTTATCAATGGAATCTATGCTATGGAACTACCCTAATCGGTTTTAGTCATAACAATCATTATTTGAGAATCGTTTTGAGGCTAAAATAAAGGTTTTCGGTTTTATGTAAATATGCATATTCATGAGTAAAGTTGTGATGTCACAATAGGCAAACGCAGGCTAATCAAATTTAATTGCGCACAAGAAAACTCCACTGATTTCTCCGACTTGCTGAAATGTTTTTATATATCCATGGCTGTTTGGGTTTGTTTTACATGTTGCCTGTTATAAGCCATGGAAAATTGCAGCAGTTTGTCACAACTCCATGCAGTTTGAAGTCTTATGTCTTTTCTGTACTTTCTTTTTGTGTCTTCCGGAAGTGATGTGCCCCAAACAGCGCCTCTTTTCTGGAATGAAATCTTCAAAGTTGAAAAACGCTACCTTTTATTCATTTTACATAAAAATGAACAGTAGTAATATTTTGCTAAACAAATAATCCCTCATGTACAGTAAAGATTAGGAAAAGGGTTATTTAGCATGTCTTGGGCCTTTAAAGGGTGCCTTCACTTTGAAATGACTTTCAGGACTATAGACCGTATCGAATATCCGCCATTTCATGGGGCAGTTTCTTTGTTCCTTGAGGACATGCATTGTTGCACATATTGTGCTTCCATTGTCGAACGGTTTAAGTAACAAAAGGTGCCCCACGAAATGGCGGCTATTCGATACAGTCTATTTCGCTTCAGTGATTTCGTCCAGGTAGGTGTAAGCCTAAGTGTACGTGTTTAAACAGTGCGATTCCCACATTTCCTGTTACTGGGAGAATCCTGCAGTTAGGGGCTCTCAGAAAACCCATTTTGTTGAGTTTTCTGGAGTTAAGTGACTCCCCAATCTGAAGTCATAATATACAGGAGCTCAGGGAGGCACTTCGGGCAGAGTGGCGTACCCTGCCTCAACGCCTCTTACGAAGTCTGGTGCAGTCGGCCTTGCCACAAGAGGTGTTCATATACACATTACTGCATGGGTGAATTATGCCGCATCTCCCATCCTCGATTTCTCATTCCGAGTACAATTTGCATTTTTTTAACGGTATATCTCACCATTAGATGGTAACTTCTGGTGGTACATGGTGGAGGGGCGATCACCACTTTTGGTATCGATTTATACCGATCACCGAAAGCAAGAACTATCGATCGTCGGCACTGATACTTCTGACATTTTGCGTTATATCGATAATTTATAATTTTATAGCAACCGTGAAGAGCATATAAATGACAGTTTAACAACTAATGCGTTTCCGAATCATCTTTCTATTTTTGTCTAGATCTAACACCTGACGAGCGGTAATTACATTGCACATGACAAACGGACCATGATATTTAACGCGGCATAGCCCACGCTTCACCTCTCATGGCGTGAACTACATGAAACATTCATGTTGAACAAGTTGGCTATTAGTCACTGTTAGATATATATAGCTAGAATGGATGTCTCGCAGTATATTAAACTGCTGTTATATATATTGATGGTCTGCCAGACAGTGCTCAGTATAGTGGTATAACGCTTGCCACCCACTATGCGATTTTGGCTATACGAAATTTCATTTTACACAATTAGCTGAGACTGCCTATAAACAGTCTATATTGTTACTATCTCGGAACAGCCTCATGTATATTCTAGACACATCGAATTTAATCAAAAAAACGAATTTAATCAAAAATAATAACGATGTATTGCCCGGTGCATAAACCTTCATGAGAATCAGAGAATCTTGTTTTCAACGTCGGCAACTCAATTAATTTAGATGATATAACTCTGCAACTAAGTGCTGCGCCATATTTGAAATTTTGAAAGGGATGATGACGTCAACCATGCAACGATTGCATATAGATGACGTCAAGATTGATGCCTTGTTTCCAGACTCTCATACGCCGTGAAGTATGTAAAAATCTGTTGTGTCCCGACTCACGCCCTCTCAAGTCCGAGCGCCGAACTGCAAAAGATGGCGACTTACATGAAGCGTACAGAGTTTTGCAAGTGTTTTCCCTTCCTTTAAGACACATTGTATGTTAAGTGTCAAGAACTTGCCAATGCGAAAATAGTCTTTGTGAAAGACGGTCTAACGTTGCTTGGTTCGTGTGGACAGGGAACTAGTTTATGCGCCGTACGTGCTCGCGGTCGATATTGCACTGTGTGGACAGGGAACTAGTTTATGGGTGCTGTTTGTTACCATAGAGTTACGGCTTATACAACTCTATGTTTGTTACAGACTGAACCCAGTGGCGAATAAACTAGTACCCTGTCCACACGGTGCAATGTCGACCGCGCGCACGTACACGAACCAAGCACCGTAAGACAGTCTTTCACAAAGACTAATGCGAAAACTGTGAATCACTTTTCCGATGTTGAAACGTAAATCATCATTTGGTACTTCGACGTTTTAGTTTATCACTCGCACACACTTACGGATTTGGGGAAAATATAACCGACATTGCCAAAATAACTAAATTTAAACATAATAGAAAAAGTGCGTGTGCACACGCTCTTTTTCAAAATCCATCTTCGATTTGTTTTCTTTGAGAAAGATTCCGTCTCGGGAAAAATAGCTCCAAATTTGTTTTTCCCCCAAGGAGATTTCCCTGGGGGTGCTTTCTCTATTTATAAAACCGCATATTCTTCGTCAACCTGAGTGGATAATTAAGTAAAATTAAAGCTATACATACCGTATAGTTGATGGCATTAAGGGCCTTAGTTGCCGAAGATGCCATAAAATTAACATTTAACTCCATAATTGTGATGAGAGAACACTGCAAAACTGTGGTGTTAAATTAACACCAGTGGTGTTGTCTTATATAGATACCAAGTCTGGTGTTAAAAATTAGTTTTTATTCCTCAATTGGAATAAATGCATTATTGTTAACACCCTAGGTGTTGAAACTAACACTTGTGGTGTTAAAACTTAACACCAGGCTTGGTATCTATATAAGACAACACCACTGGTGTTAATTTTAACACCACAGTTTTTGCAGTGTATATAGAGAGCATGAATATCCATATCCAACAGAATTGAAAACCAGTGAAATTCGTCAATGCCCTCAACCCTCCTTGAAAGAAAGGCTACGTTTTCGAGACCATCCCAATCAGCAGCTCAATAGATCAGGAGACAATTATATTGAAAATGACTTCATTTTGAATGCAGTATAACGACCGCAAACATGTAGATGTACCAGCTTCCCCGAAACATGGAATGACATTTACCCTTAATCTTTCATTATCATGGGGTAAAACTTAACAGGCTTGGTATCTATATAAGACAACACCACTGGTGTTAATTTAACACCACAGTTTTAGCAGTGAATGTGATTTTTCTCTCATCCCAAGTACTATAGTCCTGCTACATTTGAGCGAGATTGTCCGCGACAACTCGTTTTCCGGGTAATTACAAACGAACATTTGACTTCTTAAAAATAAATGGAATTGGATAGTCAATGCATGGAAGAAGGTTACGGCCGTTCACTTCGGATTCAAACAGGGCGTACTTTAATTGTATAAGCAATAATTAAAGCAAATCGGTACAATAGGCGCTTAGTCACTGGCGTCACGTTCATCATGCCTTGTATATCACTGCTCGTATTGCTTGCACCGACAGTACAATAACAGTTCTCGTATAGCCTCAAACCAAATATTATTACAATGTACTGAGCAGTAAATTGGATCACTTTTCAACCGGAGACGGTCGATAGCCTACTGCCGTCTCCGGCTGCCGATTGACGGCGGACTGCAAAGGGGTGGCTGTCTACCTATTAATTTCCTCGCGCTCCCTGTACAGTGACCTTGCCCCTCATAAGAAGATTGGGTATTTCGTTAGAGTCTTAATATTGGATCGTCTCTGATCGCCGCCGCCTTTAATTAAACGACTCATTGGGACTATTAGAGAGGTTTCGCAAGCGCACGGATACGGATACGTCACAGGTTGTGTCGTCATAAACGTCTTGCTGCGCATTTGAACGGCACGTATATCGAGCTCGCTATGCGTAAGCACTATAAACGCGTATAGAGAAATCTCGGATTTCTAGTATTTTTTCTCATTTTCCGTTGCGTTTACGTAGCCAGGTTGAAAAGAGTACGAATTATGAATGTCTACAAACTTTTTGTGCATTTCAAAGCTTTGGATTAAAAGTAATATTCGTATCAATAGGCCTAGAGAGGTTTCGCAAGCCGAATGATATACGTGTACGCATACGTTTAGCTATCCGTAACCGTTAGTGGAATTTCTGTGGTTTCGCAACTCCCAAACTGCACCATGTGCAGGCGTGGAGACAATTTTGGGAGTAAAACGACACACTGAAAATCACAAAATCACAAAAACACTTCCCGCCCAAGAAATTGTGGTTTTTAGTGCATCGTTTTATTCCAAATTCCCTGCACACACGCCGCTTTTTCGCAAAGCAACGCTCGCCAAATTTACACCGATGTGTGAAAAGGCTCGGAGTGAATCTAGCCTCGCATGCGCCTGGTATAGACGAACTCAGACATAGTGAAATACGATGTTTCTATATACTGGTTTCCCTATAACACAATTTCACAGGAACGCAATCAATGCAGGATGACTTGAACAAACTTGAGTGTTGTGTTTCGATCGAGACGGCCGCGTCTCTAGAGGCAGGCGCGGCGACGTGTTTCGCCAACTTGGAGTATTGGGTAACACCTGGCTGGCGCGGCCAGCCGTGGCACGCTTCCGCGAAACAGACCCTCGTTCGTCAAGAACCACCACGGGGATTATAAAAAAAATTACATATAAAAATAATAAAAATTAGCTTGTTGTGGCTTTTCTTCAATCCGTGACTGGACAACGAAGATGTTATAATTGATCGGATACCGAGCGAGATTGATAACCGTCTCCGCGGAGCCTGCCTCGGGATATCATTTCATTCCCACCCGCGGCGTCTCGGGGAACATTCCCGAAACATTCGGATGTGGTGCTAATGGCGTGCTCCGACCGCAGATCAATATCCCCCCTCCGCAGAATGTTAAAATGATCTTGGATTGGAAAGCAAAACTGTTTCGGGATAGAAAAATGTCCGCGGGGAGATGCTACTTAGCTAGGCAACAGTTTGATGAGGGGATCTTGATCAGATTGAGCCGATGGCTTCAAATGAAGCTTGCACGCGAGTTCATACAGATTGTTGTCATTCAAAGAAATATATTGGAATACACGATGTTGAAGTGATTCAATTTTTAGAAAAGTCGTACATTTTGACAAATTTTAAAGTAATCTACCTTTGTAACCGCTGCAACACCCATACATTTGCAGTTACTCAAACAAGTTCACAAGAAAAGTGTTGATAGCAATGGTAACAAACACCACATGATTTTTTTTCCTGCGTGAAATGTTACCTTTGTGTAAGAAATTGCCTACTAAAGGTGCCTTTTTTATAAAGTTTTCTACAGACAACGTTTTTACCATTCATTCAACACAAAAAAACATGCATGGATTTTTTCAGGTTTTCTGGAGTATTATTGCATCTATGTGGCTGAACTTTCCACAAGGCAGTTTATCAACATTATTCTTTAGTTCTGTAATGCTGTTCCTGTTTTGAAAAGCTTTCCAATCTTGTAGTCTGTCTTTAAATCGCCCGAGCTCACTACATGTATTTTGTCTTCTCTTTGTTCTGTGTCCGAATACAGGGAGAACAACCGGACCCGAGTGGTGAACATTGTGCAGTCTGATCTCGGCGGAATGCTACCAAAGACGCTGGTCGATTCCGCACTACCCAGCAACCTTATTGACTTCTTTGTCGATTTGGATAACGCCATCAAGTCCAATATAGAGTAGAGTATAGATACACTTCGGCGGGGAGGGCGGGGCTTTTTAATAATTATGGAGGGTGTTTAGTTCACAGTCTTTCGCTGGTTCCCTCCTTAAATGTTGTCGTGTGCGCGAATGTAAGACGCGAGGCTGGCGACCAGCCAACTTTTTCCGAGCTAATTTGTCAAGTACTCCGTCTTCGAAAGATGGAGCTTAATTTGGGGTTAGTTATTCAAGGTAAAAGGTCGGTTAAAACGAACGGGGGCAAGATTGGCCCCTATAGTGTTTGACATTTTAAAAGCTAAGCCTCATGAATTTGTGGAAAGTTGCCAGTATAACTGTGAAATTTTACTCATGCATAAGCTTTTAAAGCTTTTTTTTACAAACAATTAAGGCCCTTTCGCAACGTTTTTCGTATGATCCCCTAAAGGAATCGAGTTGCCGAGATTGGCCGACTTTAAAAAGGGCCCCTGAAATGCTCAATAACTGTATGCACAGTTTTTGCTGCATATGAAGGATTACTTGTGTAGAAAGACAATACTACTGTTCATTTTGATGCCCCATGAATAAAAAGTGGCATTTTTCAACTTTGAACATTTCTTCACATAAACTCACAGAAAGAGGGCGCTGTTTGGGGCATGTCACTTTAGGAACACACAGCAAAAAAGCAAAGAATAAACATAAGACTTCAAACTGGAATTGTGGAAAAATGCTGCAGTTTCCAGCCTTAGTTTTTTCATGGTTTGCAACAGGCAACATGTAAAACAAACCTAAACTGTCATGCATGGGTTACAAAAGTTTCAGCAAGTTGGAGAAAATTGTGGAAACTTTTGTGCACAGTTGAATGAGATTTTTCTCCGTTTTCCTAAAGTGACATCACCACTTTGCTAATGCATATGTAAATTTTCATTAGCATAAAAATAAAAAACCTTGATTTTAACCCCCAAACAACTTCAAAGTAGGGTTTTTATGATTGTAAATTAATGGACTATTTCTATAGCACAGATTTGATAAAAACACCATTTCAGGGGCCCTTTATGTCGTTGCCCTGTAGCTACCTGCCCAATAGGATGTTCTTCAGCACGGCCACGAAAGCAAGGCTATGAAAGAACCACAACTACGCTTACCCGATTTCCTCTAACATGCGACATGCAGGATGTATGACAGAGGGCGCCCCTTCCATTGTTTCTCCATCGTGTCCCAAACATTCAAGGAATATACCCTTTACTCGGGCGGCCATGACAGGGGGCAGTTACACTGTCACCGTGCGTCATGTACGAGTGGGCACCTTGTGGATCTATTGCCACGTCGTTTAAATATGAAAACCTGCCCCTGTCATGGCCGCTGGTGCAGCGGGTCTATTTTAAAGAAATGCTATTCAGAATTTTGGGGAGGGGTTGGTGCGTTTAGATGTGATGAGATAAGGGAAGTAGAGGGAGTCCCTCTGTCACATAATGTTGGGTATATAATACACTTTTACAGATGGAGAAGTATGACATTTCACACAACTCATGGGATGGCCACGATGCTGTTTTAGGGGCTAAGCCCAAGTAAAACCAATAATAAACACACACGAGTGTCCGTTGTTATAAATAAATCCAAATTGTGGCACTGGTTCATGTTTTTCATCGTTAGACGAGAACCCTTGACTTGATTTGATAGCTCATCATGTACAAGCACTGTAATTAAAGAGATTGCCAGATCGTGCGTATGTCATCGCGTACCACATCTCGCGATGTGCAGGGCTTCGAGTGCAGTGAATTAATTGTCATTGCTCCGAGCAGACAGAAATGAAAGATTTGTAGTGGCCACGTGCCACGTACCAGAGTTTAAAGGACCACGCAATGGGGTCAAGAAACCTTGTTTACGTCGAAAACCAGTTTAATCGTGCCCCTTGAATCGGTCCTGAAAAAAATAAAGACATGTTACATGATTGGAAAACTTTTAAAAACAGGAACAACAGCATTACATAACTAAAAATAATGTTCGGATAAATTGTCTTTTAGAAATCTCCGCCACATAGATGCAGTAATACTTCAGAATACCGGAAAAATCCATGCATGGTTTTTGTGTTGAATGAATGGCAAAAAAGTTGTCTGCAGACAATATTTTTAAAAAGCATCTTCAGTTGGCCAAAACAAATCGGGGGAAAAATCGTGCGGTGTTCGTCACTATATTGCCGTCAACACTTTTAGACGGATTTTTCTTGTCAACTCGTGAAGTCAAACTTTGGGAAACTACAGACAACTGAAAACATAATTTTCAGACCAATTTTGACTTTCTTCAAAACTTGTAAGAAATTTTGTTTGAAGACTTGTATAGATATGTTTGAACACTACCACTTCTCCAAGCTGTGTTGCGTTTGGGAAATAGTTTTACCTTATGTGTTATATACCATTGGAAAGCTCTTTTCTGCTGAATTCACAAATACCAATATCAAACTTTTGAAAATTCCGACTTTACGCTCATTTCGTCGTGATAGGTCACAAAATGTGTACATAATCTTCGGAGATTGTAACTTAAAAGCCGACGAAATAACGATGTAAATAATGTTGGGGTGAACGGTATAGCGGGCCTTCAAATATCATATCTCAGCCGTGACATTTGCAAACTCCCGCTCGGAATTGACGTTATACTGACTATAGAAAAAAAAGAAGTTACACCGATTAAGAAAAATGTGAAGTATGCTTTATGGAAGGCATGACCTGGAATAGCCCGCCGTCACACACGGAGTTTTGGCGCCAAATGCTTGCGTGATTTTATAGCCGCACTCGGCATGGCGACCGGCACGGTAGGGGTAATTGATCGCCGGCTGGGACGCTGTGCGCGACGGACAATCGTCCCCGGTGAAGATGAGTATAAAATGGAATATGACGCAAGATGCAATGCTATACTGTGGCGCAAAGCCGGATGGAGCATGTTGTTCTTGCCAGTGGTCTAGGGTCTTCACCTCGTGACGGCCTCGCTGTATCCGAAAAGATGGCTTGCAATGGCGGCCGCTAGCAGCATGCACTAACGTCTAAACAATGAATAGTGTGTTTACCACTGACCTATATACATGCACGATCGGTAAGCCAATCTCTGTTTGAAGCCACCGTCCACCATCTTAGAGTTCCCATTGTCTTGCGTGTAGTTAGATGGCCGATGTGTGGCTATTTACGAGAATTGAAGCAAAGTATCGGCCATCTTACTATACAATCGCTTGCATTCTACTTAATATAGGCCTCTATAAAATAATTTATAGTGACATTTACATAGCACACATTCCATATGGATTACATGTACATATATGTTCATATGTGCTGCACATTACAAGTGTCTACTACCTAAGCTTCGAGATACATGGGTGGGTGGCGCCATTGGCAGCCGACAGCCAGAAACACCATGGGAATCCCCTTACTCTTCACAAAAGAGTGGTCTGGAAAGTTCTAAGTGCGTTACACAACACACTGGATCAACGGCTTAATATCCCTTCCGAAGGATAGGGCAATTGTGGTTAAATACCTTGCTCAAGGTCACGGTACCACGACCGGGTGTCGAACCAGCAATAGCACGTTTTCACCCATGTGTTTGCGGGTCAACGACCCAAATCACTCGGCCACGGTACAGCGAGAGCTGTGGTCATTCTTGAACATTACGGTTTAGACAAAAAATCTGAGCTTATCTTTTCCCTTTGCCGAAACCAAAATTAAGTTTGCTCATTGAAACAAGAAGCAACCCGCGTTATACCAACTTACCGCAGCGGAAGCAGACGGTACGGGTAGTCGAACTCGACGAGACGGCATCCGCGAGGTGAACGAACCCGAGGAGCGGCGGACAGATCCATAATGATTGATCGGCGATTGGCTCGCCTCATTGCCCCGTCATCACGTCACTCTGCCCCGGTCCCACGAACTGATGACTAAGTGCTTCGCCGGCTCGACTCGCCCCACATCTCAAGTAATTGTTTGCCCCGGGACCAGGAGGCTCCGCATCTGCGAACAGGTTAAGCAATGACATCACCCCGTATACTAAATATGACTTCTTTAATTAACATTCTTGCCCCTCCGGAATCGAGCCGTCGCGATCCTGTTCAGAGACATTAATATATGACGCGATCCTGTCTGCTCTGGTAGTGTTCCCGCGATGATAACCCGTCGTCAGCTTTCTCATTTTGGGGGGAAAACATGTTATTTCGCTGTCGTCCCTTGTTGTCAGTGCGAAAAACATGTACGCTACTGGTTTAAATTAAGCCATCGTGTGGAAAGAGCGGGAGAAATCACAAACAGAATTGGACCAAAACATTTTTTTTTAAAGCGCGCCAAAAACAAATGAGGCCGGCACAGCTATGTAATAAATTAAATGCACTCATTATTTCTTGTGCTATTTATATAATTGCTATTTTAGTTTAATACTGATTCAAGATGATTGACGTTAAGTAATAATTTTGTTTCTTGATGTAACTGCTCATAATTTGGTACGACTCCAGGTCTACATGTTGTATTGAAAATTGTATTCCCAGGATATCTCCAAAATAATGTTGGGATATTCTTTGAAGGAACCCGGTTCTATAAAAGGAGCTTGTCCAGATTGTTCCAAAAAATGGATTTCGTCCTTACGCCATCGGCCACGAATGAATTTTGGCTCGGCACATAGCTCTCGTGTGCGGCGGGCTTAACAGTAACAATCATATAAAATACGGACCCAAAATACTATCCATGCACGAGTCCGGAAGAAAACAGGAAATTTGCCATCTCCAATTTGGATGTGGAAGCAAAATGATTGGTGTAAGTACTGCACTGCTTTATGGAATGGATTATAAATTAGTTTACAAAACATCGGTGTTTTTTTTTTACAATATCCTTGGAAATATACGGATTGAGAGTGCAAAATTTCAGACCGGTAATGAGAAAAATAATGAGCTAAAAAAAATGTGATCTGGACACGCTTATTATTTATTTATTTATTAACACTTGTTTAGACACGGTGACCCATTCAACATGTTGTTGGTTTTCAAGGGGCCGTGTATACCATATTGTAAAATCTGATCTTTTAAAAAGAGGTCGTTATCGATTTTAATGAGAATATTTGAAAATAGGTCAAACCATTTCTTCCATCATCTTTTTTGAACCACTTTCCATTGGTTTAACACAATACTACTAAGGTGTGACGTCAGTTGCCATGGTATCTGGGTCTAAACATTCGCTGGTAATCTGAAATTCCCATTGGTAAAGTACATGGAAACAGTTCACTGGTTTTTGTGTATACCCAGTAGCCTTGGCAACGCATGTATGGTGACGTTTTCACTTGGTAGTCTATTTCAAAGGACTATATTTTATGATTGTATACCCGTGCGAGGGATTGTGTTTGCCATGAATGGAATTGCTTATTGTAGACATTATTTCGGTACAGACGCCAATTGTAAAACCTCACAGCAGAAATGATGGAAATTGTTCCATCAAAACATCAGTTAAAGGGTACAGACTCGTCAGCAATGCGTGCGCGCCAAATTCGTGCCACGAAATACGCATCTCCATAGCAAAGGTATGGAACTGCGTATTTCGCGGCACGATCCCGGCACGCGCGCATTGCTGACGAGCCTGTGCCTTTAAAGGCCCAGTGGATCATTTGCAATGACCCCAAAAAGTAATCGACGAGTTTACAGGGGAAAAGTTCTGAAAGTAAAGATTGAATTATAGCAACTATCCATTGAAAGGTTTTCGCTCAAAATGATATAATTTTACCAGAAAATAATCCGTAAAGATGAAATTATTTAGATCGTTTGCAAACGATTTACTTATTTTTGGTTCGTATCAACGCGGTCCAAAATGCATGGGCGCTGTGTACTTTTATGGATCGCGCGCACACGCAGTATGTGCGCCGCAGATCAGAGTGCATGACGCAAGCCACATAGTACCCGATCAACTGAGAACGAATATTTGAAACACCCCGCCAAGACCAGAAAAATGCATATGGATTTTCATGGTTTTTTTAAACGTGGTACATTTGACAAAGCTGAAATTTCTTCGGATGAGTTTGTCGATGTCTTTCTTTTGATTTATAATGGTTTTAGTCGCAGAATCGCTCAAAAACGGATCATCTACAGGGCCTTTAGGCCCTAAAGATAGTTAGTATTTGTGACGACTCACTAGTAAGCTCGTATTGAGCATATGTGAGATCACACTATTTTTAGTTGCGGCTTATTTATTTCCGTATATAGAAGTATTTTTTATCTTAACCGTTATTTTCTTTGTGCTTTGAAGTTTTGTATATTTGTTTTTAATTTGTTGTAAAATGTGCCAAGACTGAACGTACTAATTATGCAAAACTAATGCAATAACGCCACCAAGGGTTTAGATATGAGATGTTACATTATTCTGGGCACAACCTATAGACCGCCCCCAGCGGCCGGACTTTTTTTGTAGCGAATTTGCTACATACTTTGAGCGAGATTTTCCTCTCACCCATGACAGAGATTTCCAAAGTTAGGGTACCTACACATATAGGAACTCGTATCTTTCCTAAAACACGTTCCGTTATCCAGAAATCCTCATCCATCTGCCCAAGAGGCGACGATCATTCTGCAAGTTGCAGAAACATCGTTCCTCCATTTCCGTTTCAAAAATGGCGGCGGCCTTCTGGTCGTGTTGTAAGTGCGTTGGGTGCGTATAAGCGCGCCAAATGCTATGCGCCCAAAAAAGTCTGGCCGCTGGGGAAGGTCTACCGCTCTGGCCGTCGCACATAAGATGTGTGCAGCCAGAGGAATTCGGGCTATAGGCACAACCATAGGGGCACAACGTATGTCGTATTTACAATGCATTACCGTTGCTATCAACGCTTTGAGTAAGGTTTTTCTTGTCGACTCAAGAAGTGAAATTTTGAGTCATTGCAAATGACGTAATTGGCTTTTAGATGTAAACAAATGTTTGTATAATGGTCCCCTTGCACCGGCGGCCATGACAGGGGCAGGAACTCTTTCTGTGGTTCGCCGTGCGTGTCCACTCTTTCCGCATGTCCACTGCGAAAAAACATCCCCATGTCAAAAACCTTTCACGGTGCCCGATTGTACCTTGTTTTGTCTGTACTAAAATATACAAAATGTGAGTTCCCGGTACGCCAACTTTCTTTGGTCTTTTATGAATTGTTTTTAATCGTCCAATAATAACATGAACGCTGATTGAAAATAAGACAACCTGATGTATAGTATACGCCTAATCAGAATTGTAATGACTAATGTAATGCCACTTATATACTATATTTATGCAATAGGGCATGATGCGTTGCGAGTAGCCAAAAAATAACTGCGATAAATTCTGTAAGAATATCTCATCGCGAAACAATAGTATGATGTGCTGCCTATTTAAGTTCAGCAAAATATTCTGTAATATACCATATATACTTATATGATTGTTACAAAATTTTGTTAATTTCTGTGATAACGCGCGTGTTAATACTGTAGTGTATTTTATGTAAAACTGTCTTAAAAGATAGTATTACTTAAATAATGTCATTGTGCGTAGATTTATAGGAAAACTTTGTGTAACAAAACTGACATTTGCTTGGGCATTATCCAAATTAAACTTGGCTTGATAATGCTGACTTCACTTGGTAGTCCTGCTTTTTTCCCCTCGTCCTCCTACGCAAATATAAAGGCACTTTGTATAATCTGACAAATATTGCACGTTTTCTGCACCCTATACATCTAACAGTTGTTAATACTGCGATATTCCCCCACACATCCTTCACAATTTGAGATTGGTCTCCACCCCCGCAGCACCTCACCGTGTCTTGACGGTGCACAGTTTGCTTTTATGTATATTTTATGCTTACATGCAGACCCCCTGAAATTGTCAGTCAATACATAAATTATGCAAGATCATGACACCAACAAGACATTCCAAGCGCTAATTTTAGTTTGGAATAAAAAAAGAAGTTTTTTCGTTTCGACTTGTTAACCTTATTTGCCAAAAGAGGGCGTTGTTTATGCGATGTCACTTAAAGGGCACTTATTTGGGATTTTTATCAATGAAATCTGTGCTATAAAACCAATATACTCGGTTACATTCATAAAAATCCTATTTGGGGCTTGTTTTGGGAGTTAAAACAAAGGTTTTTAGTTTTTATGCTAATGCGAATATGCATATTCATGACTAAGGTCATGATATCACAAGAGGCAAACGCAAGAAAATCACATTCAACTGTGCACAAAAGATTCCACCTTTTTTCTCAAACGTCCTGGAACTGTTTAAGTTTTTTCTACATGGTTGCTGTTGTAAGCCATGACGAAACTGGGGGAGAAAACTTCAGCAATTTGCCACAAGTCCAACTTGAAGTCTTATGTTTTTTTGTGAACTTTTCCCTTCTGTCTTCCTTACGTGTGCACTCCAAACAGCGCCCTCTGTCTGGTTTATTGCAATAAAATATTCAAAGTTGAAAAGGGCTACCTTCTATTGATTTTACATCCAAACGAACAATAGCATGTCTTGCTGAACAAGTAATCCATCATATGAAGCAAATATTAGGCAAAAAGTTGTTTAGCATGTCATGGCCCTTTAAGGTTGCACTCAAGTAAATAGAGTTCCCATATAGGAACCAATGCTAAATGCCCAATGTTCAAAAATCATTTTAAAATACTCGCAACTTTCTCAGGTTCTAAAGACAACAACCAAAATACTCATTGAAGTCTCATTTTGTCAATCAGTTTAACTGTATGGGGGTAATCCGTCACTTGTATTCCCTAATTTTCACTTAAAACAAAACTACCCCTGCAACAGTGAAAATTGCGAAACAGACCATGCGTCCATTTTAGAACAAAGGCACATAAATGCTACTGAGCAAAATAGGGCCACTTTTAGAAGCTACATTGTCCAAAATGTTTATAGTTGGAAGAAAAAACACCCCACATGACGACGATGGCCATATTCTACACAAGAACACACTCGTTCAGCTCGCAACTCTCTCTAATAAAGAAGAATTTTAGAGCATACAAAATATTCATAAGCTTGGCGTACGGCTCTCTTCCTATCTACTTGGGTGCACCCTTAAAGGGCTATGTTAGGGGTTTTTAAATCTATGGTATGAAACTACTCTACTCAGTTACAGTCATATGATTCCTATTTGGAGCTTGTTTGGGGGGTTAAAACACAGGTTTTTAGCTTTTATACTAATGTGAATATGCATATTGATGAGCAAGGTAGTGATGTCACAAGAGGCAAACACAGGAAAATCACATTCAACTGTGCACACAAGATTCGACTTTTTATCTAAAACTTGCTGAAACTATTGTAATCCACGGTTGCATGTTTGGGTTTGTTTTACATGTTTCCTGTTGTAAGTCACGACAAAACTGGGGGTGGAAACTGCAGCAATTTGCCACAACTTCAACTTGAAGTCTTACGTTTTTTCTTTACTTTTCCTTTGTGTATAGACAGCCGAAGTGTGACGTGCGTTGCCATGACAATTGGATCTAAACTATCATGGCCGTCGGGAAAAGTACCATTGGAAAAGCACTGGGACACGGTTGAGTGATTTTTAGTTTACATCCAATTGCCTAGGCAACCAACAAAAAGTGACGTATTCACTTCGGCAGTCTATTCTTGAAGAGATGCACCTCATACAGCGCCCTCTTTCTGTGATTTACTGCAGTGAAATCTTCCAAGTTGAAAAAGGCTATCGTTTTATTGATTTTACATAAAAACGAACAATAGTGCGCTCTCGTGTAAAATAAACTAGGAGGAATGTAGGAGACAATTGTTTCAAATCCCGCTTCGGTGTCAAATATCGCCTACTAGTTAGCTATTGCTTGGGTCATCAGGCCAGACCCATTGTGCAAAAACCTTGTTGTCTTTTCATAGAGCAAGGAACTTGCTCTATGGTCTTTTGCGCCAACGTAAGCTGACTTTGAGGGCATATGTTTGTGGGCATATTTGCACTGGAAGCACAAAGTGTGTACTCACGCCCGTCACGATGGGACAAGAAGACGTCCAACATGGCCGCTCATGCCAAGGGTCTATGCTCACGTCAGCTTTTGAGTCTTAACGGCATGACAAGCAGTCCAAACCGGATTTCAATGCGATCGCGTGATTCGATTTTTCGCGCGAGTTCATTTCGCACTTCCCCTTTTTAATTTTCAATTTCCGACAAATGCACCCTTGCGTTCAACGCGTCTGACCGCATTTTCATTTCTTGTCCCACATATTAGTTCCGTTAAATTGCCTACACGGATCCAATAAACTAGCATATACGACATCGCACTTTATAAAAGGGAAAACCATTACGTCAAAATTACATGTACGCTATACTGAACTGACCAAGAAACGAAAAAGTCCGGCTTAAAGGAAAAACAAAGGTTGCATAGTTCTCCAAAATATCACTAACAAAGCAAATTATATTTATAGTTAATAAAATGGCACAAGCGATAGTTTATTTTCAAACCGAATCCATTCTGGCTATATTTCGCGTCTAAAATATGTTTCATGTCAACTACCATGTTAGGCGCTCAAACTTGAGAGCCGAGAGGGCGTGACGTCACGCATGCAACACCGGAGAGATCGCAAGAGGGGGCGTTCGAGATGCTTATACCGTGTAACCGGGGGAAGAGCCCTGCAGAACATGCAAAACGAATGACACAGGGTTTCGCTTTGAATTTTGGGAACACAGGTCAAAAGGTATTGCCGGGTAGGGCTTTTTAAACGCCGTTATCGTTTGACTCACGCGATGAAAAATGAAGCAGGCGCCACGGTTTTGTTTGTACCACCCGACTACTGAAAGGCGCGCTCTTGTTGTTAGGACAGCGCGATGATTTTATCGAATGGCCAATAGCAGTGTGCGTACTATCGACGATGGCTCCATAAGGGAAGACAACACGTTTCTAACCGCCGTTAATGACAGCGGTACTGCTAAAAAAAAACAATTAATAGCGGTTAGATTTGGGTCTTCCTTAATTATCAGATGTGTTTTATGAATGAGTCTGGCTTTGAGACTATATAGTGTCAAGATTAGTGTCCAGACCCGATGGGCCAGGTCTGGGCACGAGAGTAGAATTGCGTGACTGTAAAAAAAAATGTATGTTGCGCTTACCTTTTACATTAATGTTATCCTCGGAAATGATTGCAGAGAATGCCCAAAGTTTCTTCCCGACATGCTTGCAAATACGGCAACCATTCAACGACGACAAACACCGCAGAATCCAGCCATAAATCCAGCTCTACAGTGGCTGATGTATCACAGCTTGGCATTTTCCCGGTTTGTAATATTGCTTGTAACGCCAGTTACCATGAAAATGGTCTTATCATGACCCAGTGAGATACATATAGCGTATCATCCCATCATATGCCCAGCACGCTATGTGATAAAGGGACTCCCTCCTGACGTCCCTCTACCTGACATATGGTGCAAGATCTGACCGAGCGACTTCCCCTTCCACTGTTCTCCTATTGTGTGTAAAACATCCAGGGAATTTCCTTTCAGGTTCTAGGGGGAGTCGTACGTTAACAAAAGGGAAGAGTGTGTTGAAGTGGCGGGGTGGTCACACGGTCTCATATCTTGCTGCATATAATAGAGCCTTTGCACGGCGCCCATGACAGGGGGCAGTCACATTGTTACCATGTGTCATGCATGAGTAGGTGCTTTGTGGTTCTATTGTTACACATTTAAATAAGAAAACCTGCCCCCTGTCATGGCCGCTGGTGCAGAAGCTCTATACCATATGCAGCACTATATGTGGCAGAGGGTATCCCCCTACCATTGTTCCCCCATTGTGTCTCAAACATCCAAGGAATTTCCAAGGAATTCCTTTCAGTTTTTAAGGGCGTTAGTGCGTTAACAAAAGAGAAGATTGTGTTGAGGTATAGGGGCGTTAGGAGGAGAGTCCCTTTGCCACATATCGCGCTGGGTATATATAATACCTGAACACACTCTTCTTTTTTGTTAACGCACCAACTCCCTTTGAAATCCCTTTGAAATCCCTTTGAAATTCCGTTGATTTTTGAGACACAATGGAAGAAGTGGGAGGGTGAGTGGAGCGATTTCCTCTGCCACATATCATATAATGCAGCAAGATATGAGACCGAGTGCCTCTCCCCCTATAATTCAAGACACTCTTCCATTTTGTTAACGTACGACTCCCCCTAAAACATGAAAGGAAATTCCTTTGATGGTTTACACACAATAGGGGTTCAATGGAAGGAGGAGTCACTTATAATCTCATATCTGGCAGTATACTTGTTCGTTAAAACTGTTTAAAAAGGCATAATTTCAACTGGTAATTGAAAGCATAGGTCGAGAAAACTACCTTGTAGAAATTTCAGCAACATATATAGTTGCAGTAATACTTCAGAAAAATCCAAGTACGGTTTTTGTGCACGAATCGCCTGTGGGTGATCTTTGGAGATTCAAATAATTTTGTCATTTTTCTCATGAATGGGGGCAATTCAGACGAAATAATTTCACAGGATGTTTATACCATCACCATCTTGCTAACAAGTAAGCTTAAAGATAATAAATCAGGGTAATTACCAAACAAGTAGACTAATTTTAACAGATTTGCTTTTTCTTACACCGTCGCACCCACAGGCAGTATCCCTCTTGCAGAACTTTGTAGGCCTAATGCCGCCACCATTACCGAATGACTCAGTCTGATTAATGGTGCCAATAACATGGTGACTGTATTGGGTTTTGGCTTCATCTATTTGTCCCCTCAGACGTAATGAAATAATAAATCAAAGACATTGGCACTTAATGTTCCCCCTTAAAGGCACCGCCGTTAGACAGAAAAACGGCCATGGAGATTAATTTGCATCGGCCTCAACCCGCCAACTTCCCCATGATAATGAAATATTATGGGTAAATGTCATTCCATGTTTCTGGGAAGCTGGTACATCTACATGTGCGGTCGTTATACTGCATTCAAAATGAAGTCATTTTCAATCTAATTAGGCCTATCTCCTGAATGATCAACTATTGAGCTGCTGATTGGGATGGTCTCGAAAACGTAGCTTTTCTTCCAAGGAGGGTTGAGGGCATTGGCGAATTTCCCTAGTTTTCAATTCTGTTGGATATGGATATTCATGCTCTTTATTACATACACTGCAAAGACTGTGGTGTTAAAATTAACACCAGTGGTGTTGTCTTATATAGATACCAAGCCTGGTGTTAAGTTTTAACACCTAGGGTGTTAACAATAATGCATTTATTCTAATTGAGGAATAAAAACTAACACCACTGGTGTTAATTTAAAACAGTTTTTGCAGTGTAGTGCCCTCATGGTGTTGTTAAATTAAATAGGATAACCGACACTGCTTGGTAGTCTCGTGGTAATGTGCAGAGAAACCAGAGTTAATATGGAGAATGTAGCCCCACACTAAAAGCAAGATCGGATTTGCCAATATCGTCAAACAGTTCAGGTACCGTGGCTGAGTGATTTGGGTCACTGATTCGCAATCACAGGTGAAAACTTGGGGTTGCGGGTTTGAAACTCTCTCCGGCTGGGGTACCTGTGTCCTTGAGTAAGGCACCTAATCGCACTTGCTCCATCCTTCGGAAGGGATGTAAAGCCGTTGGTCCAGTGTGTTAGGTATCGGTAACGCAAGATCCCATAGCATTATTTCGTGAAGAGCATGGGGAGTTCCCAGTGTATCTGGCCGCTTCTAATTCATCAGGGGTTTCCTCACGCTTGCGAGCGACAGTGCAATGGGCGTTTTTTAGGAATCCTTTGTTTCAGTACCAGAAAAAATAATAATAATATGGGTGGGGCTGGGAGAGATAACTTGTCCGCATCAAGACAAACAAGTTGCCTTTACGTGGTATAAAGTGCCTTGCTCAAGGGCACAAGTATATCACAACATGTAGTGGCTATAGACTTGACCCCACATTCCAACAACTGGCATGTAGGAACTTGCGTTCGGTGCACAATACCCCATTGCAGGGTGATTTTTTTTCGGATGCCGCGGCGTGAGCGGTCGTAACAGTTCTTTCCTCGCCTCACACCTTTAGCGTCCCGGGTTTTATTCCTGGGCGTGTATGTTGCAGTCCCTACTCAACCGCGTGGGCTTTCCCCAGGGTAGGGAGATTTCCCTAGGGTTCCCTCCCTCATTTAAAACTGCATCTCCTTCCTCGTCTTTGTCAAGTTAATAATAAAGGTAAAGTTAAAACTATACCGTAGGCCTATACATGATTAAACTTTCAAGACATTACAAATCCTATACAGTACAAGGCAGCAAAGGTTTACACACAGAACGAGCAGAAAGACGTGCAGACATTTTAATAAGTTTGCAGTTCATTTTTTCGTATTAAAGGAAGTCACAAAATTTGTTGCAACACGCCCAAAAGAAATCCAATCGCGACGGATTTGAAACCTAATACACTGTCTGGCAGCCTGCTGCTACATGGGAGGTTAAAAATGGGCGACACCACATTTCATTCCCTGTCATGTGCACGTATAACTACTTACAAAAAACAAAGCAATTTGCACATCCTGAAAAGAAGCCATAAATTTTTCTTTTCCAACCAACAACAATGTTAATTTATAGCTAACCCCACGCAACGGTCCGTGTCTCAACTCCAAGCCGAGTAACATTGTGCACACGCTTACAACATTAGGCCTATAGCTCCGTGCTTATCATACTCTTAGAAAGCTAAAAGTAAATTTTCTGACGTTTACATTGGGACGTGATGAATCACTTTTAGCTGATTTGATATTCACTCCCGTTGCTATTGTTGTCTATTGCTACCCGGTACATGTCCTTTCTCGTGAAAATGCACGTGTCTGAAATCTCACCTTACAGTCCAAATCAAACATTGAAAAAACACCATGGAGGTCCTTGGAATCTCCAGAATTCTGCGCAGTAGTCGCTTTTTCCCGATGATTATTTTAAACAGCAAAAACAATCGTCCAACGTAGTTTTTCTTTACATTTCTCCTGCAAACTGCAACGGAACAGCCAGATTAATGGTTAACCAATTATTGCAAAGATAGCCCGCCCTCTTGTGGTCATCTCATTGTACTTCGTGCACTGGCAGATATCTGTGATCTCTGGGATCCATTGGACTGATGTGCAATAGCAGCTGGCCATGCGAAAATTGAAGCCACGCGCTGGCCATCTTATAGTACTCCCAAGACTGCTGTGCCTAGACTGCTTCCCCGTCCATATACGATCGCCTGCATTCCGCTTAACACATAGATTCAAGTGAAGATTGTTTAACCAGTCTAGGCGTCTTTGGAGGATTAAGATGGCGATCGCTGGCTTCAACCTTCTGCATCCAGTGTATAGATTCGATGTTGAGATCCTTCTCGAGAGGTGGGCTGCGTTCCATTTACGCGAACGTTTCCAAACGTTGGCAACGTTTCGGGTAGAACGAATTAGTGTGCACAACTAACGTCGGCCAACAAACTTTGGGGTTGTATTATTATTATTATTTCTTTCTGGTATTCATACCAAGGATTCCTCAATAGTGCTCATTGCACTGTCACTCGCAAGCGTGAGGAAACCCATGAAGAATTAGAATTATAAATGGCCAGAGACACCGGGGATGATCCCCCTTGCTCTTCTCGAAAGAATGCTCTGGGATCTTTAGAGTGCGTTTTCAAAATGGTGCACCGACATGACAGATGACAGACGTCGGTTTCCAGTTTCCAAAATAACAAATAAATTGCACCTTTCGTAGTTGTTTCCTAATCGCTGGCGATAAACAATTAACGGCTACGGTAAATTATTTGTAAAAATTGGTATATATGCAGCGGCGAGCCACATTACAACGTCACTACGACTGCTCGGGAGTGGGCGCCGCCATCTTGGCAACGTATTTTGGCAAACGATCCGTTCCACATTCGGCAAAATGTCGGCGCCAACGTTTGTTACAACGTTTACGTTAGTAAGACGCAGCCCTGGTTTACTGCAAAATCCCAAATGTCGACATTGGTTGCGAAAAATTTAGTGCAATAAAATCGTGTTGTTTTATTATTTTCTCATCGACAACACACCATACAAACAAATTGAGGCTGATTGCTTATTTACAATGAATATCATAGGTCAATTTCGGTTCAGAAATTTACAAATTCGGTAAATAAATTGCTATTCACGTGACTTGAGATTCTCGTTGAGAGTAGGTTCGCTCGTTTCCGCGCGGTGACATCTCGAGATCTGGATACGAAATCTGCGACGAAAATAAACACCTCCTCGGCATAGGCCTAAATAAACAAATATCTTCGCTTTTACTCGTCTAGAAACGAAACACA
The DNA here is from genome assembly GCA_037783545.1 of Henricia sp. BOLD:AAB3569. Taxonomy (NCBI): domain Eukaryota; kingdom Metazoa; phylum Echinodermata; class Asteroidea; order Spinulosida; family Echinasteridae; genus Henricia; species Henricia sp. BOLD:AAB3569. The sequence goes on along the minus strand of JBBELK010000706.1, from coordinate 28,463 downwards.
AACCTCTCGTGATTTAGTCTACGATTTCTGACTATGTACAATATTTACAACTGCTAAGTATAAGATATATATTATCCTTCCTAACTAGGATTGTAGTCGAGTCCATTGCAACTCTATCACAAGTCCAGAGCCGATAAAATCACAAGTCCGTGACAAGTCCAGTAACGAGAGGCAAAGGATGAACAGGCACAAAATAATGCCTTTGTTGGAGTTCATTTGAAAAGCTTGTGACTTGACTTTTGAAGTCTTGTGATGGACTCGACTACAACCCCGTTCCCCACAATGTAAGACATTTGATAATCATGATAATCAATGTATGTCGGAACCGTTATGCACTCCTATAGGCCTACCATACATTCCACAAAACATTCAAACAGGGGCATGTTTTCGAGCCCATAACCAGAAACATGTTTCTGACGTAATTATTGGTTCAACCAATGAACGACTTTATTGCCGACAACCAAAGCTGTCCATTGGATGAATTATTCAGTTGCGTCAGAAACATGTTTTTAGTTGTGGTCACGAAAACATGCCCCAGGTGTGCTCAGAGCAAACATTGCTAATACATGTAGATAGTTTTACTGTATATTATGGACCAGTTTACATTAAATATTGAATGCGTGAATGTGGCTAAAGTCTTGAAAAACATATATACGAGCTAATGGTAGATGGCGTGATCACTGTTCATAGACTCGCATGCAACTTCAAGACGCCGACATGTAATTCGGACACGTCCTATTATGCTGAGGGCGCTCTATCACTGCAACACTCAGAGTTGTTTAGAGAGAGAGGCTGGATCAAAATTAGTGACTTTGGCTGTGGCTGTTGCTATGCTGTTTCTAAGGACCGTCATTAACCGCCCGTAGCAACAGCACAGTAACAGTCATAGCCACTAATTCGGATCCAGCCCGAGTTGCGACAATGAACGTTTACAGCGCCATTTTGTGTCCGACGCGCAGTTGCGTAAGCACAGGGACATGTAAACATTGTGCGTGCGTTCCTATAGACAGTCGAAGTGTGACGTGGGTTGCCATGGCAATTGGCTCTAAACTAACATGGCTGTCGGAAAAGTACCATTGGAAAAGCACTGGGACACGGTTCGGTGATTTTTAGTTTAGAGCCAATTGCCTAGGCAACCAACAGAGGATGACGTATCCACTTCGGCAGTCTATTGCATTATCGTGGGGAAATTTAAGTTTAATCATATTAGTGTAATGCTCTATACACATTCTTTATCAAATGTCGATTTAAATAATGCTAATAATTTTTGAGACACATGCCTAAAAAGATGCAAAAAAACCCCCTTTAATAGCACGGCTGTGATTGGGAAAATGTGGGTTGGGTATGCATTTTCTGGTCGCTTTCCAGATCAGTCTGTTGACTCTGGCTTGTCATATTTTTCTCCTCGTTTTATTTTCTGGAAATCAAAGTTGTTTTTGATCGTTTTGTACACCCCTAAGCGCTGCTCCCAGTCATCTTGCCAGCAGAAGAACACATAGTAATGGCTGTTTTAGATTCGTCTGTATAATTATTGTATTATTCACGAACTAAACTAGTGCTTCCTTTTACAAAATGGATGTACGAATGTTGAAATTATCCATTTTACCAGAGGATAGAGACGTACAGAAACGTACATGTACAGGTATAGTTCGTGCCAATGTGTGGCAAATTGTTGGCACGCTTCCACGTAGCACCTTCTGCAAACCTGTCTGCATCCCATACTGTTTCACCATAAACAGTGTCTATATAGACCGTATCGAATAGCCGCCATTTCGTGGGGCACCTTTCGTTATTTAAACCGTTCAACAATGGAAGCACAATATGTGCAACCATGCATGTCCTCAAGGAACAAAGAAACTGCCCCATGAAATGGCGGTCATCAGTCGATACGGTCTATATGTCTTCCTTTATTTCTAACATACTACTATTAAAAGTATTATACAATGACTTTACACGCATCTGTACTTAAAAATATGAACAAATACACTGAAGACCTCACGAAATTGTGTGAACTGACTGGATACTATGTACTTTCAATCACGTTTCGTTAACTAACCTTGTACAGTAGAAATGATTAATACACAAAGAATGTTCCTGAGCCAAAACGATTTTCCTCTCAAGACATGTGCACCCTCTCAGCGCTCCTTGTCCTGAGGACACTGTGGGGAACCTTGCGAAATGTTGGTCTGTGAAACAAACTGTCACGATACCAACTCTTGGTGGCAGCAGACACGCACGTTCGCTCGTACCCACCGCTGGAATGGGCTAATATGCTTCATAAATTTGTGTAAAGGAAATACTTCGCACGGGGTCACAGCTACAGACGCGCTGAGCATTGTGGGTTGCTTGCTGCCAGACGAATAATAGTATGCAAATGATTATATATCCAGGGCTGCTTTCGAGCGCGGCACCAGGTGCTCCATGGTGCTCCATGGTGCTCGCCCAAAAGCGTGTGTAAGCATGCGTGTGACGTAACGTTTCCACCACCTGGGAGCACCAGGGACGAGCGCTCGAAAGCAGCCCATATTAGTCCATCCTAGCGCCCTGTAAGGGCGGTGGGTACGAGCGAAGTTAATCACATGTACCACCAACTCTTGGTGGCAGCAGACACGCACATTAGTCACGCGACATCACTCTGCTCATCAACTACCGGCTGTACACCTTTGGACGTCTGCCTGGTATGCAGGAAGTCGTGGAGAATGCTATGAAGTTTTTCTCATAGTGTCTCAACAAACCTGAGTCATTTTCCCCGACGCAAGCCAAATCGCATTCTCTCAACTATAGCTGTATACACGTGCCACTGCGGTTATTTAATATATATAGACCTAAACTACACTCACTACTACTGTGGGTGCGGACAAACGGGTTACTCGTCAATAGACTGCCGAAGTGTGACGTGCGTTGCCATGGCAATTGGATCTAAACTATCATGGCCGTCAGGAAAACTACCATTGGAAAAGCACTGAGACACGGTTGAGTGATTTTTAGTTTAGATCCAATTGCCTAGGCAACCAACAAAAGGTGACGTATTCACTTCGGCAGTCTGTAGTTTTATACCTAGTTTTGGGGTCTTTTTCCAAATCTCGAATGGGCTCAGGCTCAGGCTCCGGCTCTGTGTAAACCACATGGAGACGGAGCCGGAGACGGAGACGAAGCCGAGATTTGGAAAAGCCCCTCATGGTCATTGTGCGTATGCAAACATGGATGGTGTAGTTAGCATTAATTAAATTAGCATTCCTCGTGCACCGCACCGAAAACATGTATTTCATGTCATTTGAAGTAAGGGCCGTGTTTTCGCAACCATAATCAGAATCATGTTTCCGACGTGGTCAAAGCTTTCTTTGTCATCGGTCATATTAATCAAGCATTGGTTTACTTTAATCCACGACAGCATCACAATCTTACAAGACAGTCATGTTTTCCTAGGCTACGGATGCGTTCGTCTTCTGGCCTTTTTGCGCGCCCTTGGTGTCCGGTCTGGAGGCAGGCGACTTGCCATCAACCATTCTCCCTCTAATGAAGTGCAAGACGACCATTGCCACGGCAAACACGATGCCTAGAGTGACCAGGCAGGCAGCCACGGCAACACCGGCCTTTTTGGACGAAGCTACGGGCTTTTCCTCCACCTCATCTGCGGCGGTGGTAGCGCTCTCTGTTGTCGGTATTAGACTGCGGCGGTCCCCGGGGATGCGTGGCGTCTGCTTCGGAGGCCGCGGTTTGCTCGTGACGACTGCAGTAGGCTTCCGTAGTGAAGCCGATGTCATTGTTTCTGCCGTTGCTGCTTCTGCTGTTGGCGGGCCCCCGTTGGTAGGGGGTGGTGTTGCATTGGCTCTGTTCGGGGGTTGCTTTATGGGTTGATTGGTCTGTTTCTGTGTTCGTGGGGGAGGTGTTGTTGGGAGCATCGTGGGACAGATTGGAGCACGCGCCAGAATGCCTGGAGGAGAAAAAAGAAGGTTGAGAAACAAAACCACTAAATGTTGCCATGGTCTACACTAAAACCAGGGAACACTTTCCCTGCGCTTTAGCAATGAACGTTTCAGATTACCAGTGAATGTTTAGACCTAATTACCACGGCAACTGACGTCACACTTTAGTAGTCTACACACCGTACGAGAAGGGCCATTTCCAGTCGAGTACCCTGATCCCCTAAATAACGTTGTGAAATGTAAACTATTGGACGAGACAGAAACAGGTGCCAGACTACCTTGCGACGCACGATTATTTAGAACGCAAGCATGCGTTTCAAAAGTAGTCTGCACAATTTTTACGTAAAGCATTGCCAAATTTGACGAGAACTTTAAAGGCAGTATACATGATTGGTATCTCGAAAATCAGAAATGTTCACAGATTTACGCCTAATTCAGTAAACATGATGACCGTAGAAAACTTCCCCTGAAATGGTATTGTCTAAAGTGCTACAGTCTTTGAGAAATGAGTAAAACAATTAGTTTTCGTCTCATGAGACTAAAATTCAATTCGCTTCCAAACCACTTGGCCCGAGTGCCATTTCGCCCCAAATCACTTTGTCCAAACACTACATCGCCCAAATGCTACTTCGCCCCAAAACCACTTCGTGCACAGGCCGTAGTTCAGTGCGAAATGGTTTAGGGCTAAGTGGTTTTGGGGCGAAATGACTGCAAAACCTTTGTTGACTGTTTTCTCAAAAGTTAGACGAAGTACGGAGCTGGTTTTTGCTCAGGTTGGTTTTAATCAGGCATATCTTCAATCACAGAGGGGGATAAAACTATTTGTAACAGTTTACCAATCATGTATACTACCTTTACAAAGATAAATATTACTTCAAAGTCAATCAGTAAATTATTTTCGACTGAAATAATTATTGGGGTTATTGACAACCTCTTACCGAAATGATTCAGTTGTTGGATGGAGAGAATCAAGAAAAATATACACCAGTCTTTTAAGCAAAGTTACAGTGATAGCATTGTTGTATCTTGCATACATCGCAATATATCGCAATATATCGCAATATATCGCAATATATCGTGAATGTAAAAATAACGAAATGGCATAAAACGTAATGGGACTGCTAGCATGTGTACCACAAAATAAATATCTCTCGTATAATCATTTAGCACAACACTGGGAATGGCTTCTCGGAATGAATACTCACGCGCAACTCTGAACTTAAGCTCAACCTGTAAACCCTGGTTGAATTCAACTTCTCCTGGACTGACGACAACTGCCGAAATCTACAAAAGAAAGGTCGAAAATAATTATAAGGGTTATTCCAGGAAAAGGGGACAAAGTGGTCCCCTTATATGTGGTGATATATACCTCTGCCATGGGGTTGAAGTTTTGTAACCCGCTCTGGAAAAAGGTATATAGTATAAGTCGCGCAGGCTAGGTCGAGTTTTCGTGACCATAAGTAGAAATCTGTGGCAGATCCACGCTCATTAAAATACAAAAACACAATGGAAATTTCTGGCAGTGCCCGGATACTGCCTGGAATGTGCGTGCTCCGCTTGGAATTTCCATTGTGTTTTGGTATTTTAATGAGCGGGGATCCGCCACAGATTTTTACTTATGGTCGCGAAAACTCGACCTAGCCTGCGCGACTTAAGGCCTTTTCCCACTACCCACCTCCGACCCGGGTAACTTTTCTACCCGGGTAGCGGTAAGTAACCCGGGTTACATTTAACCCGGAGTTTCTTTTCACACGACAAGCGTTAACCCGGAGAAGCACTTACCCGGGTCGTCTCTTATACACGGGTACAACAGCGACCCTTTTCCCACGGCATTTCTGCATGCGCACGTACCCGGGTACACCAATCAGTACAAATACCCACAAACAATTGCGTGTGGAAAATCGATCGATGCGCGCGCACACACAAACATGGCGGACGACACAGAAACATCGCTGGCAATTTTGCTGTTAATATTTCGCATGTTTAATAATATTTATCGATGTGTGCTTTGTCACTGGCCCCACGCCTTTTTTGTTGTACACTACCTTCAGAAGAGTACCAGTTCGACAGTGCCATTCAAGCGCGGGCGCACTTGCAACCTTTGACTCAATCATTATTGCGGCAATTTAACTCGCTAAATAGCCTACCCGGGTAGGCTATTGTCGTCGTTTCCCACGACAAACGTTAACCCGGAGAATCGTCTCAAGGTCGCCGTTAACCCCGAGATTGGTGGGTTAACCCACCTCCCGAGCAGGGCTAGAAATTACCCGGGTTAAGTGGCATTTTTGGCCAGATAACCCGGGTAATTCGTAACCCCGAGATTTGCCGTGGGAAACGAACCCTTAACCCGGGTAATCTCGGGGTTAAATTTTTCTGTTACCCGGGTTATCTCGGGGTTAAAGTGTCGTGGGAAAAGGCCTTTATACTACTTGTTTTCCAGAGCGGGTCTGCTTGTTGTTACCTAAAACATGACAAGAGAGATTCAGTAAACTAGTGCTGTCATTTTGAAGCTGTCATTGGAGGAATTAATGAAATTTCGCTCATAATGAAATTTGATTTCGAGTTTAAAGTCTATGGGTAAAAATAGGAGGACAGAAAGGGATGAACATACGAATTAAAACTCAAGATGAAGAGAATAACTAAATTAAATTGTCGAGAATTTTGTTTAAAATGCCGAAAATTCTTGTTAAAACTTACGAGCAAAGTGTATGATGTACCCGGCGTCATATTTTCCAAAACAGCATTCACTCTTCCCTGCGAGGTAAACGAAACCAGAAATCACGAGAGAAAAATACTATACATAGGCAAACGAAATGCAGTAGTAACACAATAATGTAAAGGTCGTTTATATTGTTCAGTTAATGTTTTAGCGGTCTCGGGTAGCGGCGGCGTACACATGAACATGCATGTTGTACGCGTGAAGATCAGAGCGTCCATTTTGACAGGCGATTTTTACATCGTCCGTCATTCACTTTTGAACTTTTTCTCGTAAAAAAATTACACAAGCAGTAGAAAAAAAGGCAGAAAAGCGATGATGAATTCGGAAAATTCGAACTATTTCCGGCAGGGGACAACACTTACGCCTTACGCATGCGCGCAACGCTCGATTATGAATCGCCCCGGGTGCGATTTTTTTTCCGTACCACATATTCGCTATGGGACCACAATCTAAGACTCTGATTGGTCCGCTGGCCAGCGCCCTAATTATACATTAGCATAGTTAATCAGATCGAGCGTACATGCGTGCCTGAATAACGCGTACACATATAGTACATGTACGTGTATACTTAATGTACATCATGGTCGCGAGGAAAGAACAGATGTCACTGTGTAGGCCTACATGTGTAGGGCGAACAACCACATTGCAGCACGACATCATGATGTTGCAAAGAGGGAACGCCATCCAAAAAATTTTGAAGCCAATTCCCATTTTTTTCGCCCCTTCCTAGAATTTTTTCTTAAATGAAAACAATAAAAACAAGGCGTTTGTTCGCAACGGGGATTACAATTAATCAGTAATTGATTTAGCTTGCGTCGGGGAGAATGAATGTTAGGGTTTGTTTTTGCCCTTACCCGACGTCGTATATTAGCACTGGAATTTGGAACATTAATGGTTTGTTACCTAAAAAGTCAGGTTTTCTCTAACTTTTTTAATGAATTTCCGAAAATTAGGGAGACACTGAAAATGTATGCCAGGGTTTTGTGTGTAAAACTACGGTACTAGTAGCCATGATTTCGAGACGAGAGCAAGGACAACTGCATTCCTGGTTTCGCCCAGTACAGCGGTGGGGTCTTGACCCTTGCCTGACTGCAAACCTCCAAGGCAGCGCGGTCAGAATACTGGCGCATCAGTAATGAGGCGGTAACTAGTTTCAAATTTGTACGCATAGTACTGCTATGGTTCAACTCAAACACCGTGACAACGGCAATAAAAGCATACTATGCACTTATGGCAGTTCTACCTCAAGATAAATTTAGTGGATTTTCATGCAGTATTGTGTTTTGTTTTCAATTGTTTATAAGTGGTTTTTATTTGTATGCACTGTTACACAATCTTTTGGACTTCAATCAATAGACTGCCGAAGTGAATACGTCACCTTTTGTTGGTTGCCTAGGCAATTGGATCTAAATTAAAAATCACTCAACCGTGTCTCAGTGTTTTTCCAATGGTACTTTTCCCGACGGCCATGATAGTTTAGATCCAATTGCCATTGCAACGCACGTCACACTTCGGCTGTCTATTCATTGAAATGCAACCCGAAAGCGTTGATGCCAGAATTAGTACACCAGTACACTGCAAAGGTTGTAATGCTGTTGCGTTGCGGATATGGATCCACCATGTAGCCAGCGCGCTATGGACACATGTACGCCACGTGAGCGTATCATGCACTTTGGATCATGCATAATACATGACTGACTGAGGAGAGCGGACCAATCAGAGGCTTCAGTTAGGGTCGATAGCGAATATGTGGTACGGAAAAAAAATCGCGCCCCGGGTTGGAGTTGCACAAGTGTGAATCCTCCCCGTTTAACTCGGGGATGAACTCGCCCCTGGGCGAGATAAACTCGGTCTGACGCATGGCCGAAACAAGTGTGAAACCATTCGGGGTTAAAAATTCGCATTTCAACCGGGGCGGTCTCGTGGTTCGCCCAAGGTTGAGTTCACCCCGGGTTGAGACACTTTAGTGTGAAAAGGCCTTATAGTGTTGAGCCTTACCTTAGCGGAGTTTGGATCCGGCATGACGGTGACAACCTCTGGTGGGGTGCCCGGGGGAAAGCTGGGGTCTGTGTATTGAACCATGTAAGCAGTAATGCCACCGTTAACCTGTATGGGCGGGTCCCATGACAGGTATACGGTAATGGTAGAACTACCGGGCTCATGTCGACATTGGGAATCGAGACGGGGTAGGATGGGTGCTCCGGCGTACTGGACCTCTGGATAAAAGGAAACAGTGTGAAACAGATTTCACTCTAATTATGTATGTGAGAAGCTAGGCAGCAGAAGAATTTTTATTCTTGGGTTTCACTTGGCTTGACAACGGTTGCTATCCGCCATTACCGTGTCCATACTATGGCACGCCAAAGCGAAAAATAATTCAACACTGATAATTTAATGTTGACGCATATTTTCGCAAATGTTGCGCAAGAAAAAAAGGGTTGGCATAACTTTTAAATGTTGTAGAATGTTTGAAACCGGCATACCGTGCTTTTGTTGGCAAGTTTTTAAAAATGTTGAGACTTGTTTTTCCAGGGTTGATGGCAAAATTATCAGTGTTGAATTATTTCCGCTTGGCCTTGCCATAATATGGACACAGTAATGGCGGAAATGATAGTTGTTGACGTCACGCGGGTACTCCTCACGAAAGAATGCTCTGGGATCTTTTAAGTGCGTTGTGGAGAAATTGTGGTTGAGTGCCTTGCTCAGGGGCACACGACATCAAGTTGCATCTAAACTTGAATTAAGACTCAGGGACTTGTGAAGGCTTGTGAGGACTTGTGATGTACTCGACTTAAACCCTGCTGCATTTCATACTTTTCACCACGGATATATTTGCGTCCTAGACGACTGGGGGACCGTGGACATCACGAACCACCTACGCGGCTACAGTGCGCCCTCTTTTGGTCACAATATAACACTGACCTGCACTTCTGCAGAAATATCGGTCGTTGGTTGCCTGAAAACAATCTGAAAGTAAATAAATTAAATATAATCAGTTTAGTGAAAAAATACGTTAAACTGGTTACTTTCCGAAAGGGTTTGAATATATTAAATGCCCATCATAAAACAGTCGTACGCCCAGGCGTTGTAGTAGGCGACTCATTATTACGATTTAAAGGCACAGGCTCGTCAGCAATGCGCGCGCGCCAAATTCGTGCCACGAAATTTTGTTGCACAGCCTGTGCCTTTAGCACGATATATATCTAGTGTAACGAGTCTCTCCCTGTTCGAGTCCCAAGTCAAGTCAAGCCAAACTGCCTTCGAGTCCCAAGTCAAGTCAAGTCAAACTGCCTACGAGTCCCAAGTCAAGTCAAACTGCCTTCGAGTCCCAAGTCAAGTCAAACTGCCTTCGAGTCCCAAGTCAAGTCAAACTGCCTTCGAGTCCAAGTCAAGTCAAACTGCCTCCGAGTCCCAAGTCAAGTCAAACTGCCTTCGAGTCCCAAGTCAAGTCAAACTGCCTTCGAGTCCCAAGTCAAGTCAAACTGCCTCCGAGTCCCAAGTCAAGTCAAACTGCCTTCGAGTCCCAGGTCAAGTCAAACTGCCTTCGAGTCCCAAGTCAAGTCAAACTGCCTTCGAGTCAAAGTCAAGTTCAAACTGCCTTCGAGTCCAATGTCAAGTAAAAAATGCTTAAAACTCTCGTGGCGCCTAACGCGTAACGATGTATGACAAGTTGTTACGATAACCCAAGAGTTGTCAAGAGATATTATTACGATATGGTTCACGAGTTAGTTACGAAGTCATGGTAATTTGGAGCTCAAATTTGTGACAGAGTGACAGGGGCTTAATGGCAGATTACATGATTGGAAAACTTTTAAAAACAGGAATTTTGGGTAACTGCAAATGGTGTACATGTACTGGGGCTTTAAAGGAGGGTTTTCGTGTGATTATAATGGATCACATCTCGGTAAAACACTTTGCACGGTAATCTCACATACATTAACAACCACCTTACCCGGCGTTCCAAAGCCCTTGGTTATTCCGACGAGTGACTTCGCCATGTCCGTGCCGTTAATCACGAACACCTGTGCGTAAAATGATCGAAAATTAGCCGTCTCCATGTAACATTTGCATAATGGCTGCAGGGTGCCCAGAACTCTTCACTTTCAAATGGAGGTGCAGTTTAGAAAGTTCACATATTACTATGCTGTTGTTGCTATGTGGTGCACTCCAACGCATAGCAACCAACAGTCTGGTTGCTTTATGGGTCATTCTATAAATTTAGGGTCCAACGTGTGACATTTTCCTGTCCCCGTTACACCTGACATACTGCCATTTGCCAAACAAGTATTATTAAAAATGCCTTCAAAACATATTTTTTATGAATTGTACTTTATGTAATCACTCTTTGAAATAGAAAGCATTTAAAGAATATGTCCTGAATTTACAAAATACAACATTTTACAAGATGTCAGACGTAACAGAGGACAGAAAAATTGGACCCCAAATTTATAGAATGACCCTTATGCCATTCTATCCTACCGTGAACACGGTATAGTGATTCTGTACTTCGCACCTGCCGCGTGTACCCGGTCACATTATATAGCAACAAACATTTAGCCTGGTCATCTGGATACTTAGTGTACTTAGTGTACATCAGACGGTATGGGAAACATGCAAAAGGCTAATTCTAATACTTTGACTGGTCTATATTGTTTTGGGTTTTGATAGGCCTTCTACTTCTGGTATATTTTATACCGTAATTGAACGGCCAGGCGGGGGGTTGTTTGCGGGTTCAAGAACCCCATCTGCACGTAGTCAGAACTTACCGTAAATTCGTACAGAAAACCAAAATCCAGATCTGCAAACGTGTACACCTCGGTTCGCTGTTTGAAAAAAGAACGATAGGAGATGTGTTAAATTAAATACCCCATACTGGCATTAATTACCTTCAAATCGACTGTCATTAGATGGGATGTATAATACAACAAGATGTGGTCACACGTAATTGCTTGCCAATTTATTACAGATGTTATACTATAGCCATATTCAGACGGGCACTACCCTCGAAGGTAAATTTAACAACGACAAAAAGAATTTATCCACAGATTTCTATTAACGGGGTTCTGTGAATTTTTTTCCCACTACCAACGACGCGTGTCCACACGGTGCTTTAACAGCGACGCGCAAGCATGCACAGGACCCATATACGAACGGTGCAAGCTCGTAAGTAGCGCGCTACTCATAAGATTTCTGGTATAGGTAAATCGTCGTTGGTAACTTGTAAGTTATGCTATGTTTACACCGAAGCACGACCAAGTTAGGGTCGACTTACGAGTTGTACAATTCTGTATTTCTTGGTGAGTGGTCATGAAACTTTTGTCAAGAAGGGTGACCGAGAAAGATTCCCGACCGTTTTGTACCGTTCCATACGGTCGTGGAACTTGTGCCGAGCGATGGCGATTCCCCCCGAGTTATTGCGAGTGTTCAGGACTAACTTACGACCTTCTGACAAGTAACATAGGAGGAACTTAAGATCTTGCCGACCAACTCCTGAGGAAATGCCATTTTGACCAATTTTTGTTCGTAAATCACTCTCAAGTCCCTCGGGATTTCGGTGTAAACAGGGTATAAGTGCGTCCACACGGTCACTACTTACGAGCTTACTCACGAGCGCCCACTTCCAACGACTTATTTATAAGTTAACAACGATCGTCTGAACGCACATACAACCGAAAACAACTCGACGTCGAGAATTCTCATTGTTCAACAATTATGATAATTATGGTTACAATATATTTGCAGTTACACGCTCAAATGTTTGCAATACTGCCATGGTAATACTAAAAGTAGGTTGTCGTTATTCGAGTGACCCGACCTACGTGCATGTACAAGGTGACCATGATAATTACATTGGTTTAATAATGAAATAAAAGCGACGATGTCCATTTCTGGCCATGGTTTTAAGAACACGTGATATACCAGTGGCGTATCCAGCCTCATTAAAATACAGGAACACAATGGATTTCAGGGGGTCCGACCCCCTGAATTCCATTGTATTCCTGTATTTTAATGAGGCTGAATCCGCCACTGTATATACCTACAGTTAACACTTCCGTGGCTTCCATTTGACAGAGTCGCGGTTCGTCAAATGACGGCATTCTGAGGACGCTGACTGCATAAGCACCATCGGGCTGTAAGGCTGAAAGGAAAATGACGTAGCAATGATCGTCAACTAAATCGTAGGCAGAATTATTCTGTCCCTATGGGAATCCGGTGATTTTTTTTCGGGGGTTGGGGGGAGGGGGGAGTGGTGGGGGGAGGGGGGGGGGGGAGTGGTGGGGGGCGGGGGGCGGGGAGCGATCCCATTTAAAAAGAGAACAATGTTAAAAACAGCCCGCCGGCCCGCGCACGTTGGATATGCATTGTCGCAAAACTCTACTGAATTTCACGCTTTCCTACCTCCATTGATCAACTATACATATTCTATTGTGTGTCTCAAAATTAAGAACAATTTCGAGCAAGCTAAAATCGTTCAACGAATACGGTTTTACCGTTGTGCACGAACGCCCAGCGGCTGTGGTTTCCAGCTGACCGCCGCAAGAAATCACGTATAGCACGGGTATCAGTGACTATGGTGACCATACCCCGAGCGATGGTTCTAACAGCAGACTACACCTGTCAAACCATCGTTGACTAGACTGTGTTCGGCCCAAAATGAATGGCAAAGTCCCTGCTCGTAATCGCATAGACATGCACAGTGTGTCTGCTGCCACCAAGAGTTTTCACAGACCCCCTGACTTTCCGCAACCACTGACCCCAGCAGATGGCCGACAGATAGCTGCCAATCCAAGACAGTAATTTGCCATGGATGCCAAATAAAACTGGTTGTCTAGCTTCGCGAGCATCAAACGCTCGAGATATATTGATCAGTGTATGGCAAAGACTCAGCGTGTCTGCTGCCACCAAGAGTTCTCAAAAACTCCCTGCAACGCCGCTGAAGACCACGCCGATTTTAATAACTTTTATTCACACAAGATATGACAGCAAAGGGGGCTTGACCTCTCTTGTGCAATAGACTGCCGAAGTGAATACGTCATCTTTTGTTAGTTGCCTAGGCAATGGCTCAACACTAATAATCACTGAATCGTGTCCCTGTGCTTTTGCAATGGTACTTTTTTTCCCGACGGCCATGATGTTTAGAGCCAATTCCCAGCAAATACAAAACGTTCACAAAACGTCTTGGATAAGTTTTATAAAGGTGACTTAGGTTTTTGTCTAATAAAACGTTTTATTAACGTGTATGAAACGTTCCAAAATGGTACATTTTCTCATGTGATGTTCCAGGCACGTTTTTAGGACGTTAGAAAAGGTACCGACAAAAACGTTTTATTTGGACGTTTGTAAAACGTTTTTCCTAGGACTCCTGAAAAAATTTGAATTTACGTGAAGGTTGTATATAGGTTACTTACGTTTTTATCTTCAGCAAGGTTTTATTAACGTGCATGAAACGTTTCACGACGGTACGTTTTTTCTATGACGTCCAAAACACGTTTTAAGGACGTTAGATGGGTGACTGACATAACACGTTTTGTTCGGAGGTTTTATTAACGTGCATGAAACGTTTCACGACGGTACGTTTTTTCTATGACGTCCAAAACACGTTTTAAGGACGTTAGATGGGGTACTGACATAACACGTTTTGTTCGGACGTTTGTAAAACGTTTTGTCCTGGAATTCTTCAAACATAAACAAACGCACGTACGTTTTATATTGGTCTCTTACGTTTTCGTCTTCAAAAACTTTCTAAACGTATAAAACATTTCAGACGGTACTTTTTTTTCCTGTGACGTCCGAAACACGTTTTAAGAACGCAGGAGAAGGTACTGACATAAACGTTTTGCTCGGACGTTTCCAAAACGCTCTGAAAATCACGAAACTTTAATAAGTCTTTAATTACACGTATAGAGCCTTTGCACGGCGGCCATGACAGGGGGCAGTCACATTGTCACCGTGTGTCATGCACGAGTAGGTGCTTTGTGTTTCTATTGTTACATCATTTAAATAAGAAAATCTGACCCCTGTCATGGCCGCCGGTGCAGCAGCTCTATAGGTTTTGTACAGATCACTTATTGTTTTTTATCGTCAAAAACTTTTTAAAACGTGTATCAAACGTTCCAAAATGGTACATTTTCTTCTGTGACATCAGTTCCAAACACGTTTTTAGGACGATCAAAAACAGATAACGTATAGTTCGTTTGGATATCTATAAATCGCTTCAAATATATCTTTACAAAAGTTTTATAAACGTGCACCAACCCAGCTAACACACCGAATGTTCGTTTTTGGTCACGTTTTTAGTTTAAATTTCGAGGGAACGTTCCTCGAACGTTCGTGGAAGTTACTGTTTTGAACTTCGATGGAACGTTCTGCCGACGTTTGAATATAACATTGCGTTATAACATTCTAAAAACGTTATTTAATAACGTTTGGAGAATGTTAGTTTTTGGTCATATTTGTTTTGAACGTCGATGGGACGTTCTGTGGATGTTTGAATCTTGAAGCACGTTTTTTAATAACGTTGGGAGAAAGTTCCTTTTTGGTCACGTTCATTTTGAACGTCGAGGCGACGTTCTGCGGACATTAAAATTTAACGTTGCAGTGTAACGTTCTAGGAACGTTCTGAGAACGTTGTTAACAAAGTAAATCGCGCGGGGATAATTTTTCCGTAAATTTCACGGGAAAATGCCTTTGAGTTAAAAATTTACGTCGTAACCACGCACTGCCTGATTTCAAATGTAATACTTTTGTATATAAAGCCCACCTATAGTCTAAAAAGGTAATATTTTCAAGAAATAATAGAAAAATTTGGTTTCCAATGTTCACCAACCGTGACTACATACGAAGGAAATTCAAGGAGCATATATATCAAGCGTCGTAGTGTACCCAGTAGGAGGAAGTGACTGATGGTATCAAGAGCCGGAACTTCAGGTAAGCAATTAGTCAATATGTAATTACACATTGAGAATATTCCGATTACGTCATGATTACGTCATAAGAAAGGAAATTATCAATAAAGCTGTCATAATAAACGTGTTCTAAGTACAATTGACACGTTCTCTCAAACTTCCGCGAACGTTCGGGGGACAATAATTAGGCACTTTAAATACGTTTTATGTACGTCGCATACTAACGTCTTTAAAACGTCCAAAAGTGTCCACAAAATAACGTCCAAAAAACATTTTGTTGAAAGTTCGGAAAACGTACCAGACACTTTCAAAAAACGTTCTAAAACGTTTTATGTACGTTGTTTTTACGTCCACAGAAACAAAAGAAACGTCTTTAAAACGTTTAGTACGTTCTGAAAACGTTCTGAAAACGTCGCAAACTAACGTTTTGAAAACGTGTAAAAGTGTCTACAAAATAACGTCCAAAAAACATTTTTGCCAACGTTTAGAAAACATAAGAGACACTTTTGAAAAAGTTTTAACACGTTTTTAAAACGTTTTATTGTTACCATGGCAACACGTCACACTTTGGCTGGCTATCACCTGCACTGCCATTTGGTAGGTCTAATGAAGGCATCCAAATAGGCTGGATTCACACTGACCCATTTCACGCGTAAATGCAACGCGCATCGCCTCCAGAAAAAAAGCGGTTTGGATGGAATTTGGAGTAAAATGCGGCACTGAAAATCACAGAATCAACTTAGGCGGAAAGCGTTTGTGAATCCACCCTAAAGAAGCGTGTTCTGCCCGTGAGGCACATGGACAAGACAGTCAACATACGGTAAATAACGAGTCGGCATAAATACGGGAGGAATTTCTTCCTTCAAAACATTTCTGCTGTCCATTTTGCGCACGCATCGTTTTCTGAAAACGCGTGCTTATAGGAATCATGTCACAGGCTATATAATACTACTTTAAAATATTTCATTAAATATGACCCTCCAGCACAGCCATGCAGTAATAAATCGTGCAGCAGTATTTCTTTTAGATATGGCCACTTTAAGGGTCAAAATTATAGCCATTATAATATAATGGGTCAAATTTTTGCTCTAATTATGGTGACAAATACGTAGTTCTATTTCATTTACATAACTGCGTACAAATAATGATATTATGTTGCTAAGGAGTTTATGTGTGAAAAATTAGGGGCCATTTTCTCAATTTATATTTTTACGAGGTCCTTAGTTTGCAAACATCTTTTGTCCATAAACAAACCCTCATATGCTGTCTCACGATGTGGTCAGCGTTGGGTCCGCGACGTTTCGACCGCGAAGCTGTAGGTCTTTATCAGGCTGCAGGTATACACCATCGCCTGATAAAGACCTGCAGCCGATTTCACGAATCCTTACGCAAACTTTTTATTGCGTAAGCTGTGCAGCATTCCTGTGATAATTACACGCAAGCGTATGGGACTTATGCCATTTTCAAAAATTGCGCAAGCTACGCAATGTTTAGTGAAATCGGCTTCCGAAGCTACGCGGTCGAAACATCACGGTCCCCACGCTGACCACACCGTGAAACAGCAGTGAGTATCTACTTATTCCGATTAATACCAAGATGAATAACCCGTTTCGTTTTATCTTTTGTCCATTTCTCGGTCAAATGTTGTCCTATATCACCAAAACGTATATATCACTTGAAAGCTTATTTAAAACTCTTTCCGGAGATCCTACCTATTTATAATTCTTGGCGTTATTATGCAACTATCTTTGTGCAAACAATACGCGTTTGCACAAAAATGACAAAAATAATTGAGCATGCAAGAAAATGTCGATTTGTTTACTGTATGGTCGTTCCCATGTGAGTCGGGCCGAAACACTCCACAGCTTTCGGCCAGTCTCCGGTTCCAGTGTTTCAACTGTGGACACTTCGGCTTGTATTGTAGTTTCGTCCACGACAGCTAAATAAAAATTAAAAAACAATAAAATCCAAGAGCTAATACTGATGTGGGGTTTTTCCTCTACCTTTTTACCTCTGGCGTCTCTGGTTCAATTCCGGGGCGTGTAAGTGGAATGGGTTTGCATTCGAGTCCCTACTTGACCGCGTGGGTTTTCCGATCCCCCGGGTAATTTCCCTAGGGGATTTCCTCCCACTTTTAAAACTTCTCAAGTTTCTTGCTTTTTTTTAAAAACAGTTATTTATTGAAAATTGCAAATTTAGGAAAATGTTAGAAAGGTAATTTGCTGGCCCCTTCGATGTCCCTCTTAATTAAAAAGAAAAAAAGATATTGCACCATGTCGCGGCATTTGACAAACACCAATTAAAGGCACAGGCTCGTCAGCAATGCGCGCGCGCCAAATTCGTACCACGAAATACACAGTTCCATGTCTTTTCTATGGAGCTGCGTATTTCGTGGAACGAAATTGGCGCGTGCGCATTGCTGACGAGCCTGTGCCTTTAATCTGACATTTACCGAGGTCCCACAAAAATGTACTGTTTCAGTATGAATTTTTTTTTTCAAACACCTTTGTGTGAGAAATTGCTAACTGAAGATGGTTTATGAATTCATACACAAAATCCATGCATGGATTTTCAGGTTTTCTGAATTAAGTACTACTGCTATGTGGCTGAAATTTCTACAAGGCAGTTTATCAACATTATTCTTCAGTTATGTAATGCTGTTAATGTTCCTGTTTTAAAAGCTTATCTGTCTTTAACAACACTTACGGGAGAAAACCCAGCATTTTGCGATAGTCTGAGCGTGGGCGCGAAGTGACACCGACCATAGCAGAACGACGGGAAAAACAACAGCCAGGCACTGCAGCGGGTTCATCTTGGGGATCGAGAACATCTGCACGGAGAAGAGAAACTGAAGAAATTAACGTATGCAGGGACGGATCCAGGAATTTTTCCAGGAGGGGGTTTTGCCCGTCAGATTTTTTTGTCGGCTCGTTTCGGACAGGCGGACACACACAATGCATTACATTATATTTGTTGGTGTCGGAGCAGGGAGGGGTTTTGACCCCCAAAAACCCCTCTGGATCCGCGCCTGGTATGACGTGTTATTTGGGAGATTATACATCTTATAGCGAAAGGTTCTAATGTTCCATATTCAGGTAATATGCCATTGCTACAAAGAATTTGGAATGGGAGACAAACTCTATTGTTAAAAAACGAATGAGTGCAAAGTATGTAAACGTACAAACGCCCCGATGTTTTTAGAATAATAAAACACGGACCTATAGACCAATAAAATCACCAAACAAGAAATAAATGGGGATGGCTGTCACTTTCAATACGGAAACGAGTCGAGACCACTTGAACAAAATAATTTTCCAACAGACTGCCGAAGTGAACACGTCATCTTTTGTTAGTTGCCTAGGCAATGACTCTACACTAAAAATCACTGAACCGTGTCCCTGTGCTTTTGCAACGGTACTTTTTTTCCGACGGCCATGATGTTTAGAGCCAATTTCCATGGCAACACGTCACACTTCAGCTGTCTATTAGCCTTTTGCAAGTAACATTTGCACTATACGGCTTGCTCCCCGAATTCCTCACTTTCAAATTGAGGTGCAGTTTAGAAAGACCAGAAACTGTGTTATTATCGCTACGTGGTGCACGCCACTGCCTAGCAACCAACAGTCTGCTTGCTTTACTTTATGCCTTTCTTTCTTACAGTAAACCTGGTGTTGATCCTGTACTTCACACCTACTGCGTGCACCACATAGCAACAAAAGAATAGTCTGGTCAAGCAGATACTATAAGTGTGCATGTGATAATAAGGATGTACGTTAGTATAGAGCAGACGCTATTGATTTGAAACATGGTGATGGTATTTGTATCGTGTTGTTCATAACCTGTACAGAACAGAGAATCCAAATAAATTGGTTTTGTGTTTTCATCTGTATTAAATACAACCATCTTTTTATCAAACTTTTCATCATTGAATGAAGCATATGCAGCACGATATGTGGCAGAGAATATCCCGCCCCTTCCAATGTTCCCCCATTGTGTCTCAAACATCTAAGGAATTTCAAAGGAATTCCTTTCAGTTTTTAGGGGGGAGCGGTGTGCGCTAACAAAAGGGAAGAGTGTGTTGAGGTATACATGGGCGTTAGGGAGGAGTCCCTTTGCCACATATCGTGCTGGGCATCGACAGAAGTATATAAAATATGCCAAGATAAGACTATTAGTGTTTGAATAATTTTCACACCAATTTACATGCACCACAAATCATATAATTATTACTACAAATCACATGTAGGCCTACTTACTTACTTACTTACTTACTTTAGCCCAGAAAGAAGAAGTCTATTGGCCGCCCTATCCGCCGAAGAAGGTCACGTCAAACGTCCACTACGGTTGACGATATCATAACTCGTAGGTCTATAGCTAACTTACTCCAGCAATCCTTAGTGACAGGGCGATGCTATCCGTCGTCAAAAAGACACGCTGCGTGTTAAAGAACAGGAAGGACGTAATTTCACATATTTCATCGAGTTAGTTGGTCAACTGGGTTCAGTTGTGTCATAGTGTTGGATGACTTTATACGCGTACTATGCATACCCTATAACTATGGGGGAAATACAAAATCCCCCAGAGGTAGAAGCGTGATTTAGCAATATGGCCGCGCAGCAACTACGAAGCTGACATTAAAACATAGCTAGCGCAATACCCTGCTGCCCAATCCTCACCAGACTACGTCTGATAGTTTTTGAAAACCTTACCTTGCATGTGTCTATGAAATCTTACCGGTATTTTTCCATTTAATTCTCGAAAATCTACCTTTATAAGTCATTGACAACGATATGTCATGCCCAAAAAAATGCATGCTGCAACCGTTATTGTTGACTTCTAAGATGGACTTTTGAGAATTATATGGATACATTCTGCCAACATCCTTAGACACATGCAAGGTAAGGTTCTCTACTCTCTAGAACTATCAGACGAAGATTGGTGAGTATTGAGCAGCAGGTTACTGCGCCAGCCACGTTTTAATGTCTGCCTGTTAATATTGCTGCATGGCCATGTTGGTAATCACGCTTCTACCTATATAGGGATATGTATATATATTGGGGTGTATGCATATACTGCAATTTTCTTGAAACATTCGGAAGTTGGAGATCAAGGCAAGTCTACGTACATGAATGCGACGGAAACCCTGTCCAGTCAATTACTTCCCCTAAAAGCCCACTGTATCATTTTACAGTGGCCAGAAATCTTTCTTTAAAATGTAATCACTTTCCTTCCTGATCAGGCTATTCTTGGCTCCAAGATCTTACTATGGCGTACAAGGGACATCGCATACCAAAGATATATTTGCAAATTTTTGCGATGTTGCAAATTTTGTCGGAAATATCTTTGGAAATATTTGCGATGTCGTACACTTATTTGCAAATATGTTTGCAAATACATGTACTTTGTCCTAGGTTTTGTCGCAATCCTTTGTTGCATTCTTGGCATGCCTAAGCGGGACGTTTTTGGTAAGCTAGACGTTCTACCTCACGCGCGTCGCCAGGAAAAGATGAGAAATTGGGTTTGAAGCCAACAAAAAAAACTACGCTTAGGCATGCATGCTAATACAAGTATACAATAAAGAACGCAACAAAAATGACATCGCAAATATTTGCAAAGACATTTGCGACAAGAAATTTACGACACCGTAGATAATTTATTTGTAAAGATATTTGCAAAGAAATCTATACGACATCGTAAATATTGGCAAACTAGATATTTGCGACGAAATGTGCGACATCGCAAATATAGGCCTAGGCCTATGCAAGGATAGTTGCGTAGTTATTTGCGACAAAATTTGTGACATCGCAAATATTTGCAATGACTCTGCGAATGGTTTCGAGTCAACTCGGTCCCGAGTCAACTCTGTCCCAGGTCAACTCGGTCCCCAGTCAACTCGGTTCCGAGTCAACTCGGTCCCGGGTCAACTCGGCCCCAAGTCAACTCGGCCCCAACGAACTAAGCTCCAGGACAACTCGACCACCCTTGAAAAATGTACAAGATTTCCAAGCAGCCGATCTTTTTCGATTCATTTGGATTGTTTAATTTTACTGTCCGATTGTGAATGGCAATTTGACGCTACAGCAGCTTTCCCTTCACAAAATAGCTTATAAAACTTGATGTTACTTGTGATGTAGCCTTTTGGCAAGGCATTATGGCTTTGGGGTTATGTTGTTTGGTAAATGGGACAATTGGGCGTCTTGAGCGGAGTATACAAAGGCTGGGTGAACGTTACGCCTTCTATTCACTCCCCCTACCGCCCCATATACCTCAGCACACTTTTGTTGACGTATACGACTCTCCTCCCTAAAACCTAAAAGGGAATTCCTTGGATGTTTTACACACAATAGGGAGACAATGAAATGGGGGAGTCACTCAGTCTCATATACCGCACCAAATGTCGCCTTCTGTCTTGCCATGAGCCACTCGGCGTAGGTAGACTTTACTCAAGACACCAAATCGCCCAAATTCACGAGGCCTTGTCAAAAGGCTACTTGTGATGCGACCTGTGATGTGACTACCGACTTGTGATGTTATAGGGTTAGCTTTAAGGTCCTTGCCTTGTTTCGTAAGTTTCACTTTTGTTCTTGAAATTGACAAATTCCTCCAAAAGCGAATCCCTTGTAATTAATTATACAACGAATCACCGGAGAGGAAATGTCTCATCATATCCTTGCGGCAGTGTTAGGCTAAAACGATGCCATGCGCAGATTTTATAATTCGAGTTCCTTGTCCCGAAGCCGAATTCCCAGTGGCCTGCATGCCAACGTTTTCTTGTTAGTGGTTTTATTGAAATTGCATCCACAAGAGAGGTAATCTGCTAATTGCGCAAGGATCAGTGCTTATTTTTGGAACATTCAAAACGTGTAATTTTCAAACATGACCTTCCGGTACGCATGCGCTTAAATTAAAACTTACAGGGAAAAAACCCTTTGAAGCCCATGCGTAGA
This sequence comes from Henricia sp. BOLD:AAB3569, assembly GCA_037783545.1. Taxonomy (NCBI): domain Eukaryota; kingdom Metazoa; phylum Echinodermata; class Asteroidea; order Spinulosida; family Echinasteridae; genus Henricia; species Henricia sp. BOLD:AAB3569. The sequence continues at coordinate 5,965 of JBBELK010000706.1, read as the reverse complement.
CTGGTTCCCGCTCCACATATTCCACATATACTACGAATGAATATGAGGACCGGCTGCCGTGGTGTTTAAAATACACATGTAGTAATATGACGTTATGCGTTTATGTTTATTTTTAGGAGAGCATAACCGTTAATTTTAAAGCGCGCTGCGCTACGGCCCGAGTGTGTTTGTAACCGCAGCCAGTTCAAAAGCGTTATTTCATATTTGGCCAACAAAATAATAATCTATTAACCTTAAAAAATTACACATGCCCATTATAGGAACAAAAATCAAATTCAAACCTTGTCTGCATCACGATAAATAAACATGCGGCGGCGCGCGGCGTCCATTCAAATTCTCCAAACAATGACGAATCGTACCCAACGATTAACGATAATGTCCGGACGTGATTTCGGGAATCTCCGGACATTTTCGGAAACAGGGGAATTCCTCCTGTTTCGATATGGCGGACCGATATGTATACTGGCGGCTGTCGGACCTAAAGATCGGTCGGAATCTTTTGGTCCGGGAACCAGTCTAACACTAGTCCATACCAGTTTTGTTTTAAATATTGTTTTAAAATGGGTGTGTATACAGTGCATGCTCATTAAAGACAGATTACGTGATTGGAAAACATTTAAAAACAGGGACAACAGCGTTATACATAACTAAAGAATAATGTTGATAAACTGCCTTGTAGAGATTTCAGCCACACAGATGCATGACTTTTGTGTTGAATGAATGGTAAAAAATAAAATCTTTGCAAACGATTTTTTTTAACAAGCACTTTTTTTAGTAGCTAATTTCTCCCACAAAGCCAGAATTTTACACGGAAAAAAATAATGTGGTATTTGTTACCATTGTCAACTTGTGAAATACAAATTTGGGTCACTGCAAATAATTTATTGGGGCTTTAAAGCTAATTAATCCGGTTGCAAGGAAAATCCATTAAATTTCCCAGCCCTATTTTGTATCATGCACGCATAAGGTGGTGCGTGTTTTAGAGACTTTCTGCATCGGCTACTCCGTGTACAACCTCTTTGATCAATCAAGTGACATTCGTGCGCACAAGACATACATGCACTAAAACACTGTGTAGGCCTATATAGTTTTCAACATCTGATCCTGCGATATCAAATTAAACACGCTATTCTTGACATTGAAGTTGATGATATGAACAGTCGTTTGTACTTTTTCAGCTGATATTCAAATAATGCTCTGTGTTTGCAGAAATTATTGGATTAACGGTCTGTTGTATCATGCGCAAAGATCCAAATTGGTGTTCACGAGTTAACAAGAAAACCCTTATAGAAACTCCAACAAACACCACGTGAATTTACTTCTGCCTCAAAATGCACCTTTAACATTTAAGTGTGCACACTCGTAATGCAGTTCACTTTACACAAAGACCATGCATGTATTTTAAATGTTTTCTTAAGCATTGCTGCATCTATATAGCTGAATTTCTGTAGGCTAGTTTACATTACACCAACATTCTTCTTTGGAGATATGCATTATTCCAGAAATTCGTAAAAATGTTTCACCTTCCAAAAGGTGAAATGGGCGTTTTGAAGGAGCGTGTTCAGATTTTTTTTTTACAGAAGACGGATTTCGTTTTAACTTGAGAATCATATAAATACTTTTCCAAAATATTATCCATGAAAAAAACCCAGGAAATTTGCAATCTCCAATTTGGATGTGGACGCAAAAAAGGTTGGTGTAATTCCTACATGCACTATGGAACCAGATAAAATATTTTACAAAATAGGTGTTTTTTGACGACATCCTTAACAAAATATACGGATTGAGAACGCGAAATTTCAGAATGGTAATGAGAAAAATATGACAAATTATATGGTATCAAAATCTCAACACCTCAAAATGTGATATGGACACACTCCTTTAAGTAGTGTTGATACAGCGTTCCTATTTCCCTCTACATCGTACCGGATGAAAGCTTAGTCAGAGCCCCTGACCGTGGGATCCCGTCTGCTCCACCGGGAGCCGGTCGCGAGGCAATCTCCCAAAAACGCACGGTGAAAAAACAATCCTCATGCATACCCGAAACCACGCTCATAATCGGCCATTAAAGAAATTGTGTTATTGTTTTCGCGGATTTTAGGAATTACCCCGTGGAAATGATTAGCAAACAGCATGGATATAATTCAGAGTTTTAGGTAAACTGCTAAAACTAATTATTAATTAGGTACTAGGGAGCCTATACAATATTGACTGCAGGACAAATATGTAGGACATTTCACAAACTCGCAGACATGAGAGAAAAAAACACATAACTACAAGTATTCTTGTGACAGTGATCGTATATTGTTTGTAGTTTTCCAGTAGAAAATATATATTTTTTATTTCCATAAATGCCACTTAACGTTTGTGTGTGGATAAGGCACCAAAGGTAATGCAAACTCATTATACACAGCTAATTTTCATTGGCGTAGGTAACCCGGGACACCAAATTCCTATTCAATATAATGGAACAAATTATGAGCCTTTATGGTCTTTTGTTTCAAATATTTGTCGGTAATCACAGAACAAAATATTCAGGAAATTAGTGCTGTCCCCTGTAATCACACGCCACAGTCTATTATTATTGTGATCATGAGTGGTGATTTTTGAAGCACAGGGTGTCGTACATAACTGGGACACCAAACGTTTTGGACCCCTAATATTTTGGGAATTACCCTTAGCATTCTCCTTTAGATAATGTTACGCTTTTATTCCAGAAAATCCGTGAAGAATTTCTTTTTGCAAATGATATATTTTGCAAATTTTGCAAAATATGATGGAAGTTTTTTTTTCTCTCGAATTTGTCATTTCATCTGTCACCGATTTATCATTTCATCAAGATCTCGTCCCGAATGACACAGATTATTCATCGCCCGTTCATAATATTACACATTGGTGACACATATGTACAGTAGGCCTATCTTATTCGCCACGGGTCAGTAGGTATATACTCTGTATTTGTGTTTATTCATGCGTGCTGTTTTCTTTGTTTTAAAAAGAGATCAGGTGTTTTAGATTAGTGCGATAATCATTTTCCAGCATTCCCAGTTCTATATTTTATACGGGGCACAATCCCATAGTTGGGATGTGTGCGGGGGTAACACAGGTGTATTCGTCTTTTCCAGTGTTTTCAGTGTGTGAATCTCCTGCCATCTCATTTAGATGGACACAATGTTTCAGCCTTACTGTTAAAGGCCCATATCATTTGCAGATGAAAAGTTTTCATATACGAATTCCGGGAACAGGATACATATCTAATGAATAATATTGATAAACTGGTATATTTCAGCCACATACCTGCAGTAATACTTTAGAAAACCTTAAAATCCATGAATGGTTTTGTGTTGAATGAATGGCAAAATATCGTTTGCAAACGATTTTTTAAAGCACTTCGTTTGGCAATTTCTCCCACAAAAGGTAGGCCTACCATTTTACACGGCAAAAAAAATCATGTGGTGTTTGTTACTATTGCTATCAACACTTTTAGTCGAGTTTTTTTTGTCAACTTATGAAGTAAAATTTGGGGTCACTGCAAATGATGTACAATGCTTTAGTAACGAAAGCAATGTTCCATCAGTCCAATCATGTCCCCTGAATCGTTTTCATTAAATATATAGTGCTGGTTGGAAAGGTTCACGACTATGAGTTTCAAGCCTTTTTGCAAAGACGTTTGGAACACACGACCGCCGAAAGATTTACCTTTTGCGTATACAACTTGTTCGTGTACTGCCATAGAAATGCGCGAAGAAGTTGTACATAAGTCATTCCTTGCCCAGTTTTCGGACAAAATGGCGGTGCCTATACTATACATTAAGGCATCGCTGCAATTGCAATTATTTTCACTGGGTGATATCTCTTGCTCTTTGTACATGTATAACAATAACGTACGAGTTGCACAATGTTTATGTGTCTTCTGTTCTTACTTCTTTAATTGGCACAAAGTACGCAATCTCGCATAAAGCCATTAACAGCCAAGTGGTTTTAAACAAATTAGGCTACGTGTAAGTATTCACGTCGACGGCATTACTTGGCAAGTTGGCAGGCATTTTCAAAAGCGTTTACATTTGGTATGACCTCGCCTGCCTCTTCGACAGCAATTATTTTCCACTTAAAGGCAGTATACATGATTGGTATCTCGAAAATCAGAAATGTTCACAGATTTACGCCTAACGTATATACACAATATAAACATGATGACCGTAGAAAACTTCCACTGAAATGGTTGTCTAAAGTGCTATAGTCTTTGAGAAACGATTAAAACAATTAGTTTTCGTCTCATGAGACGAAAATTCAATTCGCCCCAAAACCATTTCGCCCAAGTGCTATTTCGCCCCAAAACCACTTCGCCCGAGTGCCATTTCGCCCTAAATCAATTCGTCCAAAAACTACATCGCCCAAATGCTACTTTGCCAAAACCACTTCGTGCACAGGCCGTGGTTCAGGGCAAAATAATTGTTCAGGGCGAATTGGTTTTGGGCGAAATGACTGCAAACCCTTTTTATTTTACTGTTTTCTCAAACGTTAGACGAAGTACGGAGCTGGTTTTTGCTCAGGTTGGTTTTAATCATGCATATCTTCAATTACACAGGGGGATAAAACTATTTGTAACGGTTTACCAATCATGTATACTATCTTTAAACACGTCGGTACGCGATGCGTTCACACTGAGTGGATTGTATTATTTCGATCGCCAGAAAATAGAATTGTATCCGCTTTGTAGAGAGAGATGGATTCAACTCGGCCTCCAGGGGCGGATCCAGGAATTTTTCCAGGAGGGGGTTTTGCCACCAGGGAGGGGTTTTGCCCATCAGATTTTTATGTCTGCTTGTTTCGGACAGGCGGACACGCAAAAAATGCATTACATTATATTTGTTGGTGTCGGAGCGGGGGGGGGGGGGGGGGGGGGGGGGGGGGTTGACCCCTGGCCTCTCATGCTCAAACAAGGACGAGTGTGATTTCACGCACAAAGAAATTTACTGCAGCTCACGTTACAAAAAAAAAGCATATTAACACTAAAATATTTTTCAAAATAAACGATATAATATTAACCAAATTATGATGAGCTTGGCATGCATGTGGGCAATATTATTATCTAGGAACCCCCTTCTGGTGGGCCTAGGGCACGTACACCGGTAGTGACAAACGTTGTGTTCGCGTCAGTATGGTGACAGATACTTCAGCGCAATGACCATGCATTGTGTATACAATAAGGAATAACATTGACATTATGTGGATGTCGAAGTTTATAAACATACAAAGGTTTTAAATATGTCAACGTCATTGTCACGAATCCTGTTTATAAAAGGATGTACATGTAATACACTCTGGAGTTATACAATGGGACTAACTTGCATTATCTAGAATGCTGTGCGTATGATAGCATCCACTTTGTTTAACCAACATTTTGAGTGAGGCTTTTCTTGAACTCTTGAAGCAAACGTTTGGGTTTAAAACTATGTTTTACCTATTGGGGCAACAGTTTTTTGTATTGTAAAGCTATATTAGGGCGACACGCTCTATTAGGGCGACAATTTGGTGTCGCCCTAAAATTTTTGAGGTTAAAAACAATTTTTTAGGTCAAAAACCATTTTTTAAAAATCAAAAACCATTTTTATTTAGGTCTAGAAGCATCTCTCTTATTCATTTTTGGAAGCTTCGGGTAGGCTATAGAGAAATTTTGTGTCAATTTGAGTGATTCTTGCCGAAATTTCAGTGGTCTCTGGGGAAAGGTTTCCCGTAATGTCGCCCTTTTATAGCATCCAGGGTTCTTCTTCTTCTTATTATTATATTTAGTCGGGGTGGGGGAGGGGGGGGGGGGGGGGGGGGGGGGGGGGGAGGGGGGGGGGGGGGGGGGTGGGTGTCGGGCGGGTAACAAAGACACAAAGACAAACCAATCTAAGGTGGCCAGGATGAACAAAAGTGAAAGTCACTGTGGCCCAAAGGCCTGCTCATCTAACCCTAGTCT